>CM029016.1:158998966-159716157 GCA_016801055.1 Panax notoginseng | reverse complement strand
ATATAGCGCTCTTCATTAATACGAAATTAATAATACCCCTTACTATAATAATAATATCACTTACCTTAGAAAAATTGAATACTGGAGTAGTGAAGTAGCAGAATACTTTTCTTATTTCTCTTTATAGTTTCTCTCTCTAGAGTTTCAGTGAATTCGTATGAAATAATGAAGGAATGAGCTTCTATTTATAGAAGAACTGAAAGTAGCTCTTGGTCTTAACGAATTGTCAAAATGACTCTTTGTAATATTGAAGAGACAACTACTATTTGCGAAAGGGCAATTAACTCTTGGAACACCGAAGAGACAAGTAACTCTTGGAAAATCAAAGAGACAAATAACTCTTGTAAAACCGAAAGGAAAGTAACTCTTGGAAAACCGAAGGGACAAGTTGCTATTAAAACTTTAATCCAACGATCCATATTAATTTACTATTATAATTTCAACCAACTATCTGAAAATTTATCACATCTTCTCATGAAATAATATCGTACTCAAAAATGATTTGGATCGAAAAAAAATATAGTTTTTGGGTGAATAGTACCCCGTGAATAGTACTTCGGGAATTATACCCCGTGAATAGTACCCCGACATAAAAAGTGTCCCAAATACCCGAGTGAACAATACTAGAGTGAATAGTAATCGAGTGAATAGTAACCTGTGAATAGTTCTTCAACACGAAAAGTGCCCCGAATACCCAATTGGTCAATATAACCTCCAGACATCAATTATTATCGAAATAAATATCTATTTCTACTAACACTAATAATTCCTATACAATTTAACTATCAATTTCATCTTTAATCAACACGAACTTATTCATCATTAATATTATAATTCATAATATTTAACAACCAGGTCATTCCTAGGAAGTAGGGGGCTTTCTAATAAGGATTTCTCCTTATTGGCGCGCAATTAGGTGACCAAACCTCTCCTTGATAGAACTTCTAGACATTGTCAATATTGCAAATAATAATATGAATAACTTTGTCGTCTCAATTGTTGATTTAATAATATATCATATTATGCAGATGATATTGTGACAATAATTGAATTAATAATATAAGAGATATGATGCAGCAATTACTGTAGTAATAATTGAGTATAACTGAGTGACTTCTCACGTAAGCATCAATAATCAATATCGCGTGCTACTATACAATCACACATATTACTGTACTTTTACTATTGGGTAGTTCAACTGTTTTAACGGTAACACCTCCGTCGTTATTTTTATAAAAAGATAATTCTGTCGTTTTCTAACTTCGACAATACTTTCATTGTGGGGTCCACCAATGATTGTGCCGTCGTACGAATATTCTCTGTTAAAACGAATATTTCCCGACCAGTCGAATATTATATAACCACTTGCTTACTTTGAAAAATTTTCACATATCACCCTTAACTTTAATCCTTTTATCAATTTAATCATTTACTAAATAACATAATAATATATAAGAAATTGAATACTTTCATTTCATAAAATTCGGGGTCTCACATGGAATGAAGTCAGGAAAGCAGCAGCTCAACCTTGGTCTGGCCAAGGGACAGCGCAGTTGCGCCGTCCCTAAGCCTAGATCAGGCACAGTTGTGCCGTCATGTATACATTCTGTTTTTGATCTGAAATTTCAAGGCATGCATACATGATCTCTTTATCTTATAATATGTGACCAATGTGCCACATAATGCGTTGAGAAGCATGCTATGTGATGACTTAATTATTTTAAGTGTAGACTCGTACTAGTTTGCACATACTAATTGAAATGACCGACTTATTAACGTTAGGTCGATTCAACACAAGTTAATTAAAGCTAGAATTGTATTGTAGCTGAGCATGCATGCAAGTTTCCTAAACTTACACAAACTTTGGATTTTGTGCAAGTTCTTGAATTTCATACGATTCGTATGTTGAATGAAATTTTCCTTAAACTTACTCAAATTTATATTGAGCAAGTATCCTAAACCCTTGCATTACTTTATTCGAAGCATATCATAAGCAAGTTCCCTAAACTTACTCAAATTATTATATTGAGCAAGTGTCTGAACACTATTTTATTTTGTTGCAAGTTCCTAGCTTACATAACTTTATTTGTTGTGAAAGTTTCTTATCCTTCTCACATTGTATTCAGAAGGTTATTGTTGAATTAAAAGTTATTCATTTAAGCTTGAATCTTATTTCCAAGCATGCTATTAAGTGGTTTAATTACCTTATAATTATTCCACATCGATATTATTGATATTCGCACTTAGTGCACTTAAGTTCGTACAGTCTTGGACTTGTACTTCATTTAAAGTTCTATAATTCTTGAACTGTGTTAGATAGAGTCTGAACCTTTGTTCGGTCAGACAAGTATATGAAGTTTTATAAAAGCTATCCAAACCAATTGATGGTAAGGATTCTTAGATTGAAAGAACAACTCTTTCTATGATAGGGGAGTACCAGATATCTAATATAAGAAACATAGAGCATATTTAAATGTTATGCATATACATAGTGTACGCAAGGCTGATCCCCTCAAGTACTTATTCTGTAGCCAGTAACCAAAGGGTCAATTAGGAATTGATTCCATTGGAATGTTATAGTTCAAAGTCTACTTGACTAGCAGTTATCCTAAAAGCAATTATTATCTTTGTTTCAGATATTCATATTGTTGAATTCATTGTAAGATACTTTTCATTCATCATGATATATCCTTGTTGTTGTATTTAAACTTGCTGAGCAAACTCGTTGCTCATCGTTGCTATATCATGAATTATATTGCAGCTAAGCCCGAGACCTCAGGAAATCACAAGGGTAAAGGAAAGATGTAGGATAGTCGCCAGGAGCAAAATTTATCTTTTGCTTAATTTAAATTACTGTTATGTAATATGAGCCCTAAGTACTATTATAGGGTATGTTTGTAAGATGATATTAAGGTTACCAAATATTGGGACCAGTAACACCTTTTGAATGAATAATGTACGTTTATTATTTTTCATATTTTAGTTATCGTATGTTGTTTAGAGGTGAATATTTATATTTTATCGTGATGACTGTACCGGGGTCAGAGGACCCGGTTTCGAGGGCGTCACAATATTAGCAAATTGAAGGTATATACATAATCTTAGTATTACATATACATATATATTCTACGACAAACTCTATATGTAATAACCAAGGATTTCTGTGGTATATTGTAAATAAATGTATTAAATAATCTGTAATAGATTATGGATGATTAAGTGATTATGTGAATACTACACTTTAATGTTTAAAGGAAGTCTCATTAATAAGGTAAATAAGTTAGTGAACTAACTTAAGTATTTTAATAATCTATAAAATAGATTTAAGGTGCTAAACCCTAATTAAATACTCAATAAACTTGAATAAAACAAGTCTAATTGGGTTATGTAAGTTAATTAACATTATTGATTGAGAAGAATGTGTAAATATCAATAATAATGAGTAATAGCTCATGTGATAATAGGGTTAATATTACTAAGTAATAAGGATGACGTGTAATTTAAACAAGCCCAAGAATTTATTTAAGCATTGGACTTCCATATAATTTGATTGTTAAGCTAACCCAATATTAAATTTAATGGACAAGTATGCTAGTAGCATAGCTATTTAATTGTGGAGGCCCAAGTTCATTTTAATTAGTAAGCTAAACTAGTTAATTTCAAGCCCAAAAGAATTCAAGGATTGGCCCAATCCTAGCCCAATTGAAGAGGGTACTTTAGACATTGTGTATACTAGATATTTCAATAAAAACAAAAGCAAGACTTGGAGATCAGAAGGCCACTTGGCCGGCCACATGAGGAGGAGAAAAAGGGGAGTTGTGATAACCTAAAAATTTATAAAATCTCGAATGATTAGAATAAAGGTTAAAGAATAAAACCTAGAAGAGAATTTGAGGATTTATTTAAAATTTTTAAGTAAACCCTATATGGTTTGCTATTCGAATGAGAATAGAGAAAATATGGATTACAAAATTCCAAAATCCTAGAAATGAATTTATATGTATTTGAATGAATATCAAGAATAAGGTATTATGATACATGTAAAATTTGATGTGAATTGAATAAGTATAAAGTCGTTAGTTAATACGATTAGCAATAAGAAGGGAGTAATTTAAAACTCAAAATTTGAGTTAGAGATAGAATTTTGAAGCATGGACTGCTTGGTTGCGTCCGGAATGTCAAGTTTAGTCAAAATAGACAGTAAACACAAAATGGATAAATGTTGATTTTTGGTCAAAGTCAACAGTTGACTTTTTATGGAGAAAAGTCAAAATTAATGTGAGAAGTGAAATATGTTATGATTATGTGAATTATTTTTATGATTCAATAAATATACATTATATAATGTGAATACATTTATTTTGTATATAAAAGTGAATTAAGAATTAAGTTATATAACCTAATATATATATTAGGTGTGGCAATTAAATAACCTAAGAGGTTATAAAATGGGAGAATATTAGTATATAAATATATATACTAACATTAAGAGATTTATTTTATATATCTCAAATAATTAATTTTATAACCAAGTCTAATTAGGTTATGAAATTAAAAAGGCATGAGTAAGGAATTTATTTACAAAGGTGTGGTGGAACCCTAATTAAATGATTAGGGTAAAATAGAATTAAAAGTATTGGACTTTAATGATAGCATAGCTCAATAATTTAAATAGAGTCCAAGAGAATTAAATTTAATGGACTAAGGAAGTTATTTTATTAAACAAGCCCAATTATATTTCTAGTGTGGGACTTGTAGATAAAAATTAATTCAAGGGTAATTAGTTTATTAAATTTGCCCAAGAAGTCATGTATAAGATATATATATATATATATATATATATATATATATATATATATATATATATATATATATATATATATATATATATATGGTCCAATTGAATTAATGCGGAAGCCCAAATTCAATTTTGTAAGCAAGCATGATAATAAAAGTGCAAACCCATTAAATATTAAATTTGTAGTCCAATTATTTATTTAAGCAATGGATTTGTGACTAATTGATTTAAGGGTGATTAAATTATTAATCTAGCCCAATATATTATGTGTGGGACAAGTATTATATTGGCCCAATCTAATTTGTAGAGGAAGCCCAATTTTATTTTATTTAGTAAGCAAAATAATAAAAATTGGCAAGTCCAATGAAATTAATTAAAAAGCCCAAAAGATTAAGAAAGTGGCCCAATTTTTTTTAAACCAATTAGTGATGAGGACATTTTTGGGCATTCGATAAAGCAATTAAATAATAAGAATTATATGTGGCAATAAGAAGGCCATGTACTGATTTTAAAAAAAAACAAGACAGAGAGGTTTGGATATTAGAGAAAAGAAGGATAAGAAAAGAAGATAAGGATAAGAAGGAAACAAGAAGAGAGAGAAAGAGAAAAGGAAAGAAGAAAGCGTGAAATAGAGAAAGAAAGAGAAGGAAAGGAAGAGAACGGGAAAAGGGAGAGAAAAGGAAGAAGAGGCCGAAGCCATGGAGGAGGAAAAAAGGAAGTGGCCGAAGCCCTAGAAGAAGAAAGGAGGAGAAAATTCTCCATAGATGGATGAAGAAGAAGAAGAAGAAGAAGAAAGGAAGGTATAAAATTTTTCTTCCTAAGCTTTTCTTTCTTTCATTATTTTTGTGCATTGAGAAAAAGGGGGGTTTTGATTTAGAAGTGTAAACCCCTATAATCTATGTGATTTATATGATTTCAAGTATGGATTTACACAATTTGGGTGTTGATTTGGTGGAACCCCAAAAGGAAAAGAAAAATAAATTTTCTAGTTTTGAAAATTGAAATTTCTATATACTTTGAAATTTCACCGTTTTAAATCTATAACTCTTTTTTGCGATCCGTCAAAGAGGGGTGCTAGATATATGTGTTTAGTAGTTAACCCAAGTGGTAGAACTCAAAAATCATGTTTCTAAAAATTTTGGGGTGGATTTTGTTGAAAACAGTCCCGTTTTTTTAGACTATTTCGGGACAGTCCGTAGCAGGGGCAATTTCGTTCACTTTTTGTGCTTTAAAAATTCTGGGAAAATTTGGAGATATAATATCAGTTGTTATGCAGGTTGTGTAAAAATTTGGAAATTTTTGGTCATACGGTTTGAGAGATATGAATTTTACGGTGAAGGACTTCTTTTATGAAACCGCCCGTATAACTCTCTGTATATAAGTCCAAAAAATTACAAATTTTTACTGGACGTACATGAGTATATCAGGATCATACTGTAAAAATTTTAGAATTTTTGGAGCAAATCTCGATTTATGAAAAATCGGAGAAGATTCGGCTATTATGGACTATTTAAATAAAGTAAATCTATTTTAAAAATTTCGGAAAAAATATATGTTCAATATGAAACTATATTATGTCAAATCCTGGAAAAGAAATATTTTTGGATGTGATTTGGTATTTTTCATCTAAATGATGAGAAATGGATAAATGAATTTAATTAAAAATATGATGTCCAAAAATATGAAAAATGCGATTTATGACTTGAGACCCTTGAGCATGGTTTATGCAAGTATTTGATGAAGTTTTAGGGTCGGGTGTGAGGTGTTATAAAGTTTATGGCATTTTAGAATGCTTAAACTAGTTATTTAATAAAAGTAAAATAATTGAAATAATTATTTATTAATGTGATTAATGATTTAAATTATTTTTATAGGGCTAATAATATTGGATTAAGATATTATTAGTAGTATTTGACTGAAATGTTATTAAAAGGTTGATAACCTTAGCGTAAAATATTATTACATAAATAATAATATTCAACTGGAGATTAAAATAAGAGATTTACGTTATTTTTCGATATGATTGTTGAATTTGATATTCAATGAACTATGTTATGTTTATAATAGAGTAAAATGAGAATTCGGGGTGATGAATTTGATTTTGGGGTGCTGAAATTGAATTTAGTTTGCTAAACTAATTGTGGTCTGCTGAAATAGTAATTTCAGGGTGCTGAATTTGATTTTGGGTTGCTGAAATTGAATGCAGTTTGCTAAACTGATTTTGGTATGCTGAAATAGTAATTTCAGGATGCTGAAATGTAATTCGGTTTACTAAAATGATATTTCAATTTTCTGAAAGGTTATCTAATTTACTAAGATAACACATAAAGGTAAAACTTATAAGTATAAGTTAAGACATGATGAAAAGATTATCAAAGCATAATGATAATACTAAGATTAAGATGTAATGTCTAATACTTAACTTTGTGATTGAAGGTTAGACAAGTTAATATAATATGATGAGATTATAAGTAAGTAAATGAATATGGTGGTAAGATTATCTAATATTTGACGAAGTGATTAAGTGTTAGATAGTATTATGGAAAAAGGTATGAGATACTAATTGAAAGATTAATCTTATATCTAATAGGTCTTTTCAATAAAGAGAATAAATTAAATTGCGTAGCGGTAATCGACTATGCAGGCAAGTTTTCTTAACTCAATCTCGAGTTATATTTCAAAGCATGTTAGTGAATGATTATTGATGATTATTCACGTCTAAACTGATTATTGATTCGCACTTAGTGCATGTTGCATATGTTCATCAGGTATGAAAGGCTGATCACCTTCATTATCCTAAGGTTCAAATAAAGTTATTTCTAGTCCTTGTTGACTTTAAACGTTATTGATTCAGTCATTCAATTATTGACATCTTGATTCATATTCCTTTACAATTATTAAATTGTTGAAAACTTGAAAGCTTATTATTCTTTTAATCATGATATATCTTTATTGAACTTAAACTTGCTGGGCAAAGTAGTTTCTCACCCTTGCTATATCATGATAATAAATTTCAGATAAAGGCGAAGGCTTGAAGAAGGACAAAGACAAAAGCAAAATACAGTAATAGATCGTTACAAGAATAACAATTTAGTTATCTTATTGTAAACCTTTGTAATTTTAAATGTATGTATTCAGTTAAGGTTAATAAACCTGGGAAAATGTTATAGAATTATATAAAATAAACAATATATGCTTATTTGTTCCGCATTAGATGATAGAATATGTATGTTGATAAAGTACCGTAACGTACCAAGTCTGAAGTTCTTGGGACCCGGATTTGGGGGCGTCACAAATTGGTATCAGAGCTGTAGGTTATAAACCTTAGGTATGTGTACCTTAGGCTATAATCGCGGAGATGATGATAAGGAATAAACTCAGATCGAGTTTAAGCGATAATAGATGAATTTTTAGAAATTCATTATTAAGTAAAGATTAAGATAAATAAGATTCAAAGAAGAATTTTGAAGAGCTATAAGGAAAAGAATTCAGAGTTACTTGACTCCAGTAATAGAGATGAAAAGTGATAATAAATAGACTATGTCTATAAGATGAGAAATGTTAATAAAATCATAATATAATATGATTAAAGAGAAGAATAAGAAGATCGTAAAATAAAACGATCGTAAGTATAAGGAGAAATGATTACGAAATAAGATCACGACGTGATCAAATTAAATTGTTGAATAACATATGATATGTTAAGTGATTGTTATGATATAGCTTGACGCTATAAAGAGAAAGTACTATGAGATTATATGATGTAAACTCAGAAAAGAGTGGTAAATGTTAAAATACGGATTAAAGAAAATTCGTATTAAGAAAAGAGAAAGTAAGAATGATGAGGGTTTTCAATTGAGGACTCATGTCAGCAGCTGAGTTGTATGATTCCTTGTATGGGCGGGGAATTTGTACTTGGTTTTAGAATCACTTAGTTTCCTGGTCGATATAGTAGTTAGGTTGACCAATTCTTTGTATGGGCAGGAAATTGTTCGCTTAGCTTCCTATAATGATTAGTGACCGAGTTTGGTTTGACAACCACTTAGTTTCCGGCATTGATAATCATTAGAACCTGGTGTCGCGCTATTTGATATATGCATGTTGAGAATATGATTCTTTTCTCATGTGTATAATGAATAAGTAGAGAATATAAGGTTAGTTGTGAGTTCTTAAAACTCATACTTATGGTAAGTTCATGACTCATAATCATATGGTATTTTTTGAACCCCTCAGCGATTGGACGCCTATGGTCTGACTAGGATAAGTTCCGAAACTCATATGATTGTGGAAAGTTCCTGAACTCACAATGTGTGGTAAGTTTGACGAACTGGGTATAGAAAAGTTGTAAAAGGAGCATTGATGATTATAGGAATAAATAGATTTATTAAGCAATGGATCAGTAGAGAAAGTGAAGTTGATGGTGGAAGAATAGATATTCCAAATCTTCTAGCTACGCTAGACTTCGAAGTTTTTGACATCAAGCTAAATTCGCACGGATGTGCCTTTCGAAATAAAATGAATTTTGTTATCAGCAACACAGGGTTACAACTGTGTAGAAGTGGGCTTCGTACTACAAACACATCGTTACCTGTTGGGGCTTGATGACACCAAAGATGATTTTTAAAGATTTTTGAACGGTTTAAAGAAGAGTCTATGCTAATTGATTCGGCTAGACAAAAATGATTTGAGATGTCAAAATATATTTTTATATCATTAATGCATCATGCAACCTGGTGTAAAGATGATAAAAATGATAGAGTTATCAATGCAGAATTACTTAGTGTCGAATGTGATCTAAAGATCGTCAGCCCACTATAGTATGATGTAGTATGACAAAGTCACAAAATGACGGAATCCTCAAACGGACTGTAAATACAGTGCGGTATCATGACGTCATAAAATGATTTTAAGAATTTTAAAGATAAATTATTGCCAACTAAATTTGGCTAGCAATGTTTCGATTGAAATTCGAATTATTGATATGTGTCTAAGCTATTTGATTCAGCTAGACAAATGTTTATGAAATTCAAAGTATTCTTTCAATGCTTATGCCGAACCAGATTGTTTTGGTGCGGAATCTTATGATAAGTCTGAGGTGAACAACCCTAAAAATGGGGATATACTAATTGGATAAAATACTCCAATCTAAGAACGCATATAGTCGTTCCGATTACTAAGGTACAACAGACTGATCCTTTAAAGTACCCGCATCGGTAGTTTACCTTCTTTGTGATTGTAAACATACCAAATATAAAATATTTCAGAGGTAGAGTACCTTTCTTTCATAATTGAAAGAGGTAGCAGGTAGAAATACCCCTAAACCTCAAAGTTCATGGTTTTTATAATCCATCAGACAGATATGAAAAGTTTTTAAACTCTTTAGAGTAATGTTGTGGTAGTATGTGATTATGGATATGAAATAGTGTAAACTCGTTGTGTACGAGTAGAATCTGAGAAGATTGAATAAAGGTTATTATGACAACCTAGTTTTGATGAATGTTTAGAAGATGTAAACTCTTAGTGAGTAGTTATTGTAAAATGTGAAGATAGAAGAGAAATCCTCAAATGAGGAAATTGTAAAGGTTAAGTTGAAAAACCTAGTTTTGATTAATCGAATAATCAGAGATTAGTATGCTTTAATTTTGGGGACGAAATTCTTAGAAGAAGGGGTGAATGTGATAACCCGAAAATTTATAAAATCTCGAATGATTAGAATAAAGGTTAAAGAATAAAACCTAGAAGAGAATTTGAGGATTTATTTACAATTTTTAAGTAAAACCTATATGGTTTGCTATTCGAATGAGAATAGAGAAAATATGGGTTACAAAATTCCAAAATCCTAGAAATGAATTTATGTGTATTTGAATGAATATCAAGAATAATGTATTATGATACATGTAAAATTTGATGTGAATTGAATAAGTATAAAGTCGTTAGTTAATACGATTAGCAATAAGAAGGGAGTAATTTAAAACTCAAAATTTGAGTTAGAGATAGAATTTTGAAGCATGGACTGCTTGGTTGCGTCCAGAACGTCAAGTTTAGTCAAAATGGACAGTAAACACAAAATGTATAAATGTTGATTTTTGGTCAAAGTCAACAGTTGACTTTTTATGGAGAAAAGTCAAAATTAATGTGAGAAGTAAAACATGTTATGATTATGTGAATTATTTTTATGATTCAATAAATATACATTATATAATGTGAATACATTTATTTTGTATATAAAAGTGAATTAAGAATTAAGTTATATAACCTAATATATATATATTAGGTGTGGCAATTAAATAACTTAAGAGGTTATAAAATGGGAGAATATTAGTATATAAATATATATACTAACATTAAGAGATTTATTTTATATATCTCAAATAATTAATTTTATAACCAAGACTAATTGGGTTATGAAATTAAAAAGGCATGAGTAAGGAATTTATTTACAAAGGTGTAGTGGAACCTTAATTAATTGATTAGGGTAAAATAGAATTAAAAGTATTGGACTTTAATGATAGCATAGCCCAATAATTTAAATAGAGTCCAAGAGAATTAAATTTAATGGACTAAGGAAGTTATTTTATTTAAACAAGCCCAATTATATTTCTAGTGTGGGACTTGTAGATAAAAATTAATTCAAGGGTAATTAGTTTATTAAATTAGCCCAAGAAGGCATGTATAAGATATATATAATAATGTTCCAATTGAATTAATGGGGAAGCCCAAATTCAATTTTGTAAGCAAGCATGATAATAAAAGTGCAAACCCATTAAATATTAAATTTGTAGTCCAATTATTTATTTAAGCAATGGATTTGTGACTAATTGATTTAAGGGTGATTAAATTATTAATCTAGCCCAATATATTATGTGTGGGACAAGTATTATATTGGCCCAATCTAATTTGTAGAGGAAGCCCAATTTTATTTTATTTAGTAAGCAAAATAATAAAAATTGGCAAGTCCAATGAAATTAATTAAAAAGCCCAAAAGATTAAGAAAGTGGCCCAATTTTTTTTTAAAACCAATTAGTGATGAGGACATTTTTGGGCATTCAATAAAGTAATTAAATAATAGGAATTATATGTGGCAATAAGAAGGCCATGTGCCGATTTTATAAAAAAAACAAGAGAGAGAAAGGATTGGATATTAGAGAAAAGAAGGATAAGAAAAGAAGATAAGGATAAGAAGGAAACAAGAAGAGAGAGAAAGAGAAATGGAAAGAAGAAAGCGTGAAATAGAGAGAGGACGAGAAGGAAAGGAATAGAACGGGAAAAGGGAGAGAAAAGGAAGAAGAGGTCGAAGCCATGGAGGAGGAAAAAAGGAAGTGGCCGAAGCCCTAGAAGAAGAAAGAAGGAGGAGAAAATTCTCCATAGATGGATGAAGAAGAAGAAGAAGAAGAAAGGAATGTATAAAATTTTTCTTCCTAAGCTTTTCTTTCTTTCTTTATTTTTGTGATTTGAGAAAAAGGGGGGGTTTTGATTTGAAAGTGTAAACCCCTATAATCTATGTGATTTATATGATTTCAAGTATGGATTTACACAATTTGGGTGTTGATTTGGTGGAACCCAAAAGGAAAAGAAAAATATATTTTCTAATTTTGAAAATCGAAATTTCTATATACTTTGAAATTTCACCGTTTTAAATCTATAAGTCCTTTTTGCGATCCATCAAAGTGGGGTGCTAGATATATGTGTTTAGTAGTTAACCCAAGTGGTAGAACTCAAAAATCATGTTTCTAAAAATTTTTGGGGTGGATTTTGTTGAAAACAGTCCCGTTTTTTTAGACTGTTTCGGGGTAGTCCGTAGCAGGGGCAATATCGTCCACTTTTTGTGCTTTAAAAATTTTGGGAAAATTTGAAGATATAATATCAGTTGTTATGCAGGTTGTGTAAAAATTTGGGAATTTTTGGTCATACGGTTTGAGAGATATGAATTTTACGGTGAAGGACTTCTTTTATGAAACCGCCCGTATAACTCTCTGTATATAAGTCCAAAAAATTACAAAATTTTTACTGGACGTACATGAGTATATCAGGATCATACTGTAAAAATTTTAGAATTTTTGGAGCTAATCTCGATTTATGAAAAATCAGAGAAGATTCGGCTATTATGGACTATTTAATAAAAGTAAAATAATTGAAATAATTGTTTATTAATGTGATTAATGATTTAAATTATTTTTATAGGGCTAATAATATTGGATTAAGATATTATTAGTAGTATTTGACTGAAATGTTATTAAAAGGTTGATAACCTTAGCGTAAAATATTATTAAATAAATAATAATATTCGACGGGAGATTAAAATAAGAGATTTACGTTATTTTTCGATATGATTGTTGAATTTGATATTCAATGAACTATGTTATGTTTATAATAGAGTAAAATGAGAATTCGGGGTGATGAATTTGATTTTGGGGTGCAGAAATTGAATTTAGTTTGCTAAACTAATTGTGGTCTGCTGAAATAGTAATTTCAGGTTGCTGAATTTGATTTTGGGATGCTAAAATTGAATGCAGTTTGCTAAACTGATTTTGGTCTGCTGAAATAGTAATTTCAGGATGCTGAAATGTAATTCGGTTTACTAAAATGATATTTCAATTTTCTGAAAGGTTATCTAATTTACTAAGATAACACATAAAGGTAAAACTTATAAGTATAAGTTAAGACATGATGAAAAGATTATCAAAGCATAATGATAATACTAAGATTAAGATGTAATGTCTAATACTTAACTTTGTGATTGAAGGTTAGACAAGTTAATATAATATGATGAGATTATAAGTAAGTAAATGAATATGGTGGTAAGATTATCTAATATTTGACGATGTGATTAAGTGTTAGATAGTATTATGGAAAAAGGTATGAGATACTAATTGAAAGATCAATCTTATATCTAATAGGTCTTTTCAATAAAGAGAATAAATTAAATTGCGTAGCGGTAATCGACTATGCAGGCAAGTTTTCTTAACTCAATCTCGAGTTATATTTCAAAGCATGTTAGTGAATGATTATTGATGATTATTCACGTCTAAACTGATTATTGATTCGCACTTAGTGCATGTTACATATGTTCATCAGGTATGAAAGGCTGATCACCTTCATTACCCTAAGGTTCAGATAAAGTTATTTCTAGTCCTTGTTGACTTTAAACGTTATTGATTCAGTCATTCAATTATTGACATCTTGATTCATGTTCCTTCACAATTATTAAATTGTTGAAAACTTGAAAGCTTATTATTCTTTTAATCATGATACATCTTTATTGAACTTAAACTTGCTGGGCAAAGTAGTTGCTCACCCTTGCTATATCATGATAATAAATTTCAGATAAAGGCGAAGGCTTGAAGAAGGACAGAGACAAAAGCAAAATACAGTAATAGATCGTTACAAGAATAACTATTTAGTTATCTTATTGTAAACCTTTGTAATTTTAAAGGTATGTATTCAGTTAAGGTTAATAAACCGGGGAAAATGTTATAGAATTATGTAAAATAAACAATATATGCTTATTTATTCCGCATTAGATGATAGAATATGTATGTTGATAAAGTACCGTAACGTACCAAGTCTGAGGTTCTTGGGACCCAGATTTGGGGGCGTCACAGGAGTGCACCTTATGATTACAGATCCACAATTTTCAAAGATATTTCAAAAGCTTAGCCATGTGTCAAAGTTATTAAGGAGCCACCTAAATGGCTAATCTTCCATGTATCTAAGTAATGAGTAGAGAGAGAAGGAGATAGAAAGAAGGTGGGGGAAATGTGTATAGATACATATCTTATATCTATACAAGATTATCCAACAAAAAGCTAATCTCTTTTTATTTCTTCTTTTACTTTACTTCATTTATTTTACTTTCTCTTAAGATAGAAAAGCAAGGATAGAGAGAGAAAAGAGAGAGATAAAATTCGGTGGGGAGGAAAAAAGAAAGAGGGAGGAGATCTACCATTGATGCATCCTAAGTTTGTTAGTTACTTTGGAAGATTGAGAAGAAGTGCTCAAAGATCTAGGTATAAATCTTAAACTTGTGGATTTCCTTTTTATTTTGTTTGATTTTAGTTATCTAAAGTTTATGATCTTGAGGTCTATAACCCTCTATCTACATGTTTTATATGATTTTATGAAAGGTTCTAACATATTTGAGTGTTATAAAGTAAATCAAAAGGATAGGAAAGAAACTAGTGTTGTTTTGTTAGAAACTCTAGTTTTTTTTCACTTCCTTTGATCGACTACCATTTGTGATCTACACCTTCTTTTTGTGATTCGTAAAAGAGAGATGCTAGATATGTAAGTTAAGTACTAAATACAAGTGGTAGAACTCAAAAATTTTGAATACACATGTGGTAGCAACTATTTTAACAAAAACAGTTTTGTCTTTTGAAAGAAAAACAAACTATTTTTGGAGAGTCAATACTAGGGACAGTTTCGTCATTATTTTTGGCATTTAAAAATTCTAGAAATATTTGGGAGAGTAGTATGATGAGTTATATTTCAAACCCAAGTGGAATCACCTAAAAAGGAGTTGTAGATTTCCGTATGGACTGATTTTAGCAAAGTAGGTAAAAGAGGAAAAGTCCGAAAACAATCTGCCCAAAATTTTGTACGGGCAGTTTCGGCCACTTAAATTATGGAATAAATTCCGGTCTTTTGGGAAATGAAAATATATGGTATAAGGTAGCTCCTGTCCAAAAATGAGCTCATTCCGACTTAAATTGAGCAAGTTATGGCCATTTCAATATTTAGATTTTTCGGACGAAAATCGCTATAACCGGAGTTCTATAACTCCGATGGCCACAAAATTTAAACTGGAGGGTCAGGTTAACATATATAACATTATGCCAAGAGATGTGAATTTCTGGAGTTAAGCGTGATGGGGCTAATTTCTTAAGCTGCATACTAAAAATAATTTTTGGAAAAATACTAAAAGAAATTGAAAAATTACAGAAAAATACTTTTTGTGTATGAAATATATGTATATATGTTTGGCCAAAGGATAGAAAAATAATAAGTTGATTTGGTATTTTCGAGATAATGAATAGTGATTTCAGGCTGCTGAAATGGAAGATTATGATTTCAGGATACTGAAATATATTTTAGTTTACTGAAATGATATTTCAGTTTATTGACATGTTATCTAGCTTATTAAGATGTCTTATAATAAGGGATAACTTATAATTACATATTAGGATGTGATTAAAGGACTATCAAAGTACAATAATAACCTTAGGACTTAAGTGTAATGTCTAATACTTAATTATATGTTTAAATGTTAGACACTTTAATATAAGATGATAAAATTATAAGTGAGTTGTGTTATGATTAATCGAAAGATCTATTATAGGTCTTTTCTCTAAAGAAGTTAAAGTAAATTGCTTAGTAGTAGACCGCGATTGAGGCACGTTCTCTAACTCAAACTTGAGTTATTCTTTTCAAAGCATGTTAGTGAATAATTAATGTTTATTATTCACATCTATATTGATTATTGATACTCGCACTAAGTGCAATTAAATTCCTGTTCTATTATTATTGAACTATGAATTAGATAAAGTTCTTTTATTCATGAACTGTTTAAGATATAGATCTATGCTAATTGTATCAGCTAGATCAAGTATGTTTAAATTTGTTAAATCAAATATGTTGTTAAACGTTGTTCTTCACCAATTGATTTGGTAAGGACTCAAGACTGAGAAAAAGAACAAGTTGATTAAAGCATTATTGAAAAACAATTATTGCTCGTATATTAAGTGTTTATGCAGAATATGGGTATGAAAGGCTGATCCCACTGATTACCAAAACTTATTAAAATGACCAGTTTAAATACTGACAACCTTAGCATATGTTTATGGTCATTATGACCACTCAGTATCTGTTATTAAATTGTTCGAATATTCAGTTATCAAGACTTAATTCATGTTCTTTCACAATTAATTTCTATTGTTGAAAATTGAACGATAAATTTCTTGCTAATCATGATATATCTTCTTTGTACTTAAACTTGTTAAGCAAATTAGTTGCTTACTCTTGCTATATCATGACATTTATTTTAACTAAGCCAGAGAGTTCAAGTAAGAAGGACAAGGGCAAGGAAAAGATCCAAGAATAGTTATTATAAATGTTTAAGTATCATGAAATACTATATTTGATGTTTATGTAAACCTTATGTGTTACTTTATGGGGGGTTTTTGAAAATTATTTTTCAACTAAGAAAATAAAAATTAATGATTTAACCAAATATGTAAAAACTTCAGTTCTGCAGTTCAGTTTCACCAAGTACAACAATCAATTAATCAAGTTATTATTATTTTTTCCTTCAATGAAACTATTAGCCCTAGATAACAATAAGCTCTGCTATATGAAATTCTCCTTAGATTATTACTGTATGAAACAAGCTCTCCACCAGATTCTAACTAGCATACAACCTAGAACAAGCTCTCTAGATTTAATATGATAGGAGCATTAAGAAATAGAGAATTAGGCTAATCCAAGCAACAAATACATAAGCTCGATTTGTTTAACTTGTTTTCTAATAATCTTAGCAATAAACAAAAGCTTGTCCACAATTATTATTACCAAGTTGCTACTTATGATGAAAACAGATATCAATTACACGTAATATCAATCTTAATCTAGCATATGATAATAATCAAACTAATTCAATTAGCCATATCAAATTAATTAAATCAATTAGCATGCAATCAATGAAAACAGATTATCAGAAGAAATTTCACACAAGAAGGAATAAATAATAATACTTAATTAATCAATTACTTGTAACAAGGATTCACCTCCCTTTAGAACTGAATAAAAAGAACTAGCCTGACATGCTCCTGAGTTTGCACTCCAGTAGATGATAGTTGATAATTGAATGAACAAAATCCTGACTCTCATCCTCTATTTATAGTGCTAGACAAAGTCCTAAATCCTATAGGAAGTAGAAATCCAAATTCTAAAAGGAATTACAGATTACACTAATTTTCATAAAGAAATAAAATTCAAATTGGAAATAAATCTTAGTCAAAAAGAAATCCTAATTATAATAGAATTGTAAAAACTATTCTTCTAGAATCTAAAATTCAAATTTGAAATTGGAATTAAATTCCACAATTGCCATGTGCTTAAACTCATTGCCGCGTGAATCCAAATCCATTTTTGATACTAATTGTTGAATCCTTGATTTGCTAGGAATCCCGTAAACCTCCTTCAATTTATTTCTAAAATCATGAAACCCCTTCAATTGTACCTAAAATAAAAATATAAGAATAATGAGTTTATTTAGGCACAAAATAAAAACAAAAGATTAAGTATTAAGGAATAAAAATATAACATATTTCATACTCATCACCAAACCACTAAAAAAACTATCATTCCATACCAAAAAATCATCATAACCATGTATAATTAGTTAACTTTACAAAAGACGTAAATGGCAAAATACAAACATCAAGCTAGTTGCTACTAATTTTAAAAATATTCGACATAGTTTCCTTTAAAAATAGATATCCAGACAAATATAAACATGTCTATAAAACTTACAATCATCCATACATATCCAAAACCACCAAAGAAACAATCATTCCATACCCAAAATCATCATAACCATGTATAATTAGTTAACTTTACAAAATACAGAAAAAAAAAATACATACATGAAGAAATTAATACATAGTCAATCATCAACACATTCAACCACCAAAACATCAAGCTAGTCACTACTAATTTCAAGAAATTTTGGCAGAGTTTTCTTTAAAAATAAATATCCAAAAAATCTAAACCTATTTACAAAACTTACAATCATCCATACATGTCCAAACCACCAAAAAAAAATCATTCCATACCCAAAATCATCATAACAAAGTATAATTAGCTAACTTTACAAAAAGTGGAACACAAAAAATACATACATGCAAAAAATTGAGAAACAACATGTTGAGCATAAGACCCTTTACTTTGCATCTTACACCAAGTATATTCTTTACAGCTTACATCATGTATCCTTCAATATATACCTGAAAATAGTTGAAATTTAAAAATTATGAAAATATGTAAGTCAAAATAAAATAATTGTAAATCCGAAACATAAGACCCCTTACTTTACCCTGTATTATCTAAAAAACAAATGAACACATATAATAATCAAATTTTTTAGGTATGTATATGGACTTACAATCAAATAAATTTTTATAGTACTATTTTAACAAACGGTTCATTTGCTTAATGATTTAAATCATAAATTTGTATTGGTGGCAATATAATGGTGTGTGAGTTTGATTTGCGAGTGTTTGATTGGTTTCAGTTATGTGTGTGTGTTTGTGCATGTATTATGTTTGTTGTGTGTATGCATAAGAAGTAGAGAAATATAGTCTTAGTAAGAGAGACTTTCACACCTAGACAATTATTTGGTCAGTGGTAGGTTAGTAATCGCCAAAGGTAGACGTGTCAGTATTGGATTGCATATCATTTAACTCTCTTAAATGTCTTTTTTCATCCCTTTAATCCTTCTATTCATCAATGTCCTCAATGTCCTCGTATCAATACGAACGCACTTTACCCAATGAGGAGAATGCACAACCACCTATATTATTTACATAAACAATAAAATTAACACTATTTATATTATAGGAATAGTAAAGTTATTTTGATGCACCTCCATAAAAGTAGATTTACCTGATTACGTCGGCCCCATCCACAAAGGTCCATTGTATATACTCTATTGTTCTTGTTGACAAATTCACTCCAATCCTACAAAGAATGAACCTCATTGTAAAATTAAAAGTTGAAATATTGAAAAGATTACATAATTTAGTAGAAATAAACTTGTTTAAACTATACCATTTACTTGTCGTAAGAATATCATAATAAAACTTTTGGGTAAACAATATTTGTGGTGCAATTCGACCCATCTTCCGGAAGGAGGACAGTAATACGATTCGCAGATGTGCATCTAGATAGTGCCACATAAAGGTGTCCATGACTAAAAACAGGTGTCCGCAAATCAATCCCAACGAACTTGACAGATTGTCCTTAGGCTTTATTGATTGTCATAGCACAAGTTAATCGGATAGGAAACTGAAGTCTTGTCATTCAAAAAGACAAGTCCAAAGATGTTGGTGTCAATGATATTCTCGAAATGAAGACTAAATTGCCAATTTTATCTCCATTTGATATCCGAGCTTCGATTACCCTTGAGGCACATCTAACTACCATCAATCGTGTGCCATTACAAAGTCCATCTTTCGGTGCAATATTTCGTAACAACATTATTGGACATCCAACTTTCAACTCCAATTTAAATGGTGGCAACCCTGAAGGATTTAGCGAGTTTAAGTACTCGTTAGGATATCGATTCCTAATGGTATGATCAAGCTCATCACCTTCAGACATTTTATTTATAGCTAAAAAAGTAATTATTTCTCCCGGAGTAATATTCAGTGCTGCAGCATTTATATCACTGGCGTCATCATTACGAGCAGATAGAATTTGTCCGTTCAGTGAGAAAGGTTGGAGTCACTATACCAACCACATCCAATTGTGGATGGATTTTAAATATCAATTTATTTAGATTATGACATCGGTTTATTGTAGATGGAAGTTGCACAATTTCTTGTGGATTGGTTCCAATCTAAAAAATGAAAGTATAATTATTCACAAAATGAGATTTAATTCAAAGTATCATGTTATAAAAATTTAATTCAAGGTTGAATGAAATATTACATCCATCAAGAATTGAGCAAAATTAATATTTCGAACGTCTGTGCGAGTTAATCGCATGTTTAAACCCAGTGTCAAAACACATATATCTTTCCATAGTGAAGACCGTTCAATGATGCACCCACAATTTTCTCGCAAACGCCTTTAGGAATAATAGGCAATATTTGTCGAAAGTCTCCACCTAAGACAATAGTGATACCCCCAAAAGGTCTTTTATCATCTCTAATGTCTTGAAGGGTGCGATCGACTGCCTCAACATAGTATCGATGTTACATAGGAACTTCATCCCATATTATCAACTTTGTTTTTCTAAACAATCCGGCATGCATTGATTGTTTAGTGAACCCACATATTGAATTATCTAGGGTTTCCAAAGGAATACAAAATGTAGAATGTGTAGTGCGCTCCCTACCAATAATAACGAATCAATACCATATGAAGCCATAGTAACAACAACATATCCATAGCTATGCAATTTGGTTGCAATGGTATTGTACAAAAACGTCTTTCCTGTCCCAACACCTCCACTCAAAAAGAAAGTAGTTGCTATGTTTTCACATACTGACGTTGTGACAGCAGTATAAGTAGCAAGCTGTGCATCATTAAGTCTGTCAACATTAATTTATGCATCAGACTATTGTGCTTCACTCTCAAGTTGTTGGTGCTCAAACAGTAATCTATTTCCAACTATTGCAGTCCAATTTCCAGTTGGTTGTGGCATGGATGGAAAGTCAACTAAACTCTTTCCCGACTCATGGAGCAATTGATTTATCAAATATAAGCCATAATATTCAATATGATCATCAGTTGGATTCAAAATACCAAACATAATACAAATCATGTGTGCTAAATCATCACATATATGTGCTGTGAATTGCTTCCACAATTCAAATGGATGCAATGGAAAGCATTCCGTTAGAATTATAACAAATAGTCTCCTTAATTGGTATCCCGTTCTCATAATTGCAGCCTCTTGATGTATCCATTCTTCATCATCTTTAGGAAGTCCTCTTGCAACACATGTCGACTTTAATGTATCATGCATAACATTATTTATCGTGCGTAGCCAGTCAAATGAAGTAGGTCCTCTAACAACAATTAGAAGTAAACGTAAATAAAATCGTTCACCTGAATTAGGGCTAGCAAAGTACATTCTACCAATTGCATAACCCCTTTGTCTTGGAGTCCATTTGTTGATAGAGTTGTTCCAAACAAATTTTTTTGAAAATTCCTGATAAGTTAATATACGGGCAGATTCATTTGGAGCACAACAATTAAAAAAGCCAGTTAGAGTTGTTTTTTGATGTGAGTCTGCCGAAATTTTATGGGAAATGGATTTACTTGCAATAAATAATCTTGTATGGTTTTCAAATCATCTCTTCTCAAGTTAGGATTTTTGTTTCTACGAACATTTAAAGCTAAATTATGAACATAAGTGTACAGTTGAGGGTAAAGTGGTTCACACCCTCGCTGTGGTATAAGCGATCCTGTTCGATGGCGTAATTCTCCATGGATGGTGAATGTTCTAGGCCCCCTCCTGGGAATTAATCTGTCATCCAAAGTAGCACCAAGACTCGTAAACGCATTAGCTGCATTATACTCTTGTGTGTGATGACGAAACGATTTTGAATGTTCATCATTGCCGTTATACAATGCTTTAAGCATTAAAGGAGGTGCAATAAGTGGAGGTAGTCTAATTTTTCCTTGTAAACGACATTTACCAAAGAGAGGATTTGATACAGATAGTTTTGTTAATTTTTCAGCAAGCCAGTGTAAGGAAGAACAATGAGGACATGTTCGATTCATCAAGCCGAGGGAATGACGATCTGGAATTTCATGATTTCGAGGATTAAATTCAACATCCATAGTTACACCTTCTACTGTGTAGGCACTACATATAAAATTATAGATGTCATATAATTTTTAAAATGAGAACATGAATAAGACAACAAGTGTGAGAATAGAAAATTAAAACTTATATCAAACAACTGGTGCCTTCATTCGGATTATGCATTTGTTGGAACATGTTTGTCATATACGAAGCCCTTGGGGAACGTGGGGAGAATGGTTCCAAGACTGCTGTTGTGCTTTTGTATAGGTTTTGAGGAGGCAAGTCTTGGAGCATGGTAGTCACAGGCCACACCCTTGAGATATTTGTTGGTGTGCTTTCTTCAAGATTTTGAGGAGGATTTTCTTGATTCATGATGGCCACAGACAACCACCGTGAAACAATTGTTGTAGTATCTTCATTAAGATTTTGAAGTAAGGTGGTTGACGATGACTCTAAAAAATTTGTTGTCAGTATACTGTCTATTACAGGATGTGAAATTTTGGTAGACAAAGTCATTGGTTGAAGGCGGGACCTTTTATTTGATTCTCGTTCAAGGCTTGCTCGGCGACGATGGCTTGGTGGTAAAGAAGGAAAAAATCTAGGCTGAATGGGGGCACAATGTTTTGATCGCTTTCTTTCGTAACGTGCAAGTTGTCCCAATTGACGTTTGGAGCACTCATTTTCTTTCCCAGCATAACACATTTTTGGAGCAAGTCTTGCACATTGCAGCAATGTTGATTTTGATACAACATTATAGTTAGGTGCCTAAACCACAAACTCATAAAAAATAATTATTATTATAATTATAATAAAGTTTTTGTTTGATGCAAAAATAAAATACCATAGCCCTACATCCAACACATTGTTCTATAGTAATACACTCGATCAATAGCATATTGAATTTAATAGCTTGAAAGGTATTCTATAAAAAAGATCAAAACTACTTGGAAAGGTTGATGTTTCACTATTGATTGATGCTTCAAATTATGGAATGTTCAAACAAATTTAGAGTTTAAAAAAATCGGACCCAACAAAATATTCAAATTATATGTCATAACAAATGCTTAAAGGCTACAAAGCAACAAAATAACACAAAGCTTAAATTTTTTTAAATTTAATAACATCCAAATCAATTGTAAAAATAAAGAAAAAAGAATAGGATTAAAAGTGATACCTGTTTGCAATCTGTATTTTTTTTTCCTTGGGTAGAAGAGGTTGATTTTTGTTTCCCCTTAAATTTAGCATTTACCAAAGCATCAGACTTTTTTTTCCTTCTGTGTAAGAACACGATAAAAAAATATGTAATATTAAATGAGACAAACCAAAAACATGATGACAAATCAAACGATCTGCATAAAACAAAACTTAAATTTTTTTAAATTCAATAACATCCAAATTAATTGTAAAAACAGAGAGAAAAGAATATGATTAAAGTGATGCCAGTTGACAATCTTTATTTTTTCTTCCTTGGGTAGAAGAAGTTGATTTTTCTTTCCCTTTAAATTTGGCATTTGCCAAAGCATCAGACCTTTTTTCCTCCTTCTGTGTAAGAAAACGTTACTTAAAAGCAAAAAAAAAAGAATGAAAAAATGAATGAGAAATAGGTGTGAGTATACAATACCTCACGTAAACAGAAACAATTTAGTTCATACTCATTGCGAATTACCACTCCTACATTATTACGACGAAGTCTTCGAACCTCTAGACAAAAGAACGTTGAATAGTAAATAAGCTGGTAAAAAGATAAGATAAAAAGTAAGAAAATGATGAGTAAGAAATTATTATCATACAGTGTTTTCTAGGTGGTCATCCATCTGTTACGACATTAATGAAAATAAATAAGTTATTAAAAAATCAATAAGATATATTTAGAGAGAGTTAATCAGATGATAAACTTACACTACCAAATATAACGTCATCCATTGGTCGATGATTGTGCAGTTGAAACGGTTGTACCTACATAGTAAATTTCATAAGCTATGGATAATGAACATCAATTAGTAAGATTGACCAATTCTTAAACAGTTGTACCAAAAACATACTTTCCCACAATTCTTAGTGAATCTATTTTTATAGCAGTTTTATTATGTGAATTATTAGCCATGTGTAGTGATTCTCATCTTCTCCTCCAAGAAAGGGGGATAATGAAATGATACATAACTCAAACAGTGGAAGTAAAATAGAATTCAACTGAAAAATTCACTATAAATTTGTTCTGTGTTCTCCAAGGCATATGGACTGAGCTAAGCTTAAACAAATTCTTCAAGTCACAAAAATCGGTTGCACTATAACAAGCTAACAAAATTGTAAAAAACAGGTAACACTTTCAATCTTCTTTATTACTCAAATAGAAAATACCAATTTCAAACATGTTTTGCAGCTCCATGATGCCAATTTAAATGCTAGAAAGGAAAGAATGATCAAAAACAACACAATATAACCATTTGCTTCAATACTTGGATGGGTGACCAACTATCATTATTCTGGGTACTCTTAAGTACTCTTCTTTGTTTAGATTATGGGGATTGCTTCATTATTTTAGTAGGATAAAGGAGAAAAACAAAAGCATGATTGCATAAAAATAGATATCCAAAAAAATATAAACCTGCCTATAAACCACTAAAACAAAAAATAAATAAAAAAAGAAAGAAAAAGAAAATAAGAGGGTCACTTTACAAAGATAAAAGGATAGAAAAGGGAGAAACAAATCTTGCCTACATATAGATCTTGTGGAGTCTCAATGTAGTACATAAAACATTGTCATTTTTTTAATGGAGGACTAGAGAATTTTCATGATATGATGTGGAAAAAAATGTTTTAGAACCAATCCAAACAAATCCTGTCATTCTCCATTCCTTCAGCAAAAATAGATTCACTAAGAACAAATTCAACCAAAAATAATAAATAGTGTTTATCTATCCAATCTAAAAAAGCCTTTATGTTGCAAATATGCTTAAAGTTTGCAAATTTTGCAAATATGATTTTTTTCGTGGAACAGAGGGAAATATACTTAAAGTTTGCAAATATTCATTTTTTCCACTTATTGTTTAGAGCTGTGGTACAATCATTAACCATCTTCAATTAAACAAAATTATGCTAATTATTCTTAATTAGTAGAAACACAATGTAATTTTTAAGATAAATGCAAAGAGATTTGTTGAATCGGGGAATAAACTTCCATTGTTGATGGGTATGAAGAAACACTAAAATACATCTTATAATTAGAGAAATCTAGGTAGAATTAAGTAATAAATCTCACCTTTTCCCTTGAATCCACTGCCATTGCAAGAAAAAAATAACTTTGAAAGTGACAGAGCTTATTTCACCGCTTCAAAGACCGAAGATTAGAAGACCCAGAGCTCAGCTTCAGTTTTAGAAAGAGATGGAGTCTATATATTTACATATAAGTAGGCAGCCATTGATGAAGTTGTTAAGCTTCTTAGAAAATAAATAGGGAAACAATTTTTCTGTTTGAGTCCTATAATTTTCACATCTTCTTGGTAACAAAGATTGTAAACATGTAGTTGGATATCACATTACCTAGGAGAAAATGAATAAACCTTGAGTATCAAATAAAGATAAGCAAACTTTGAGTATAAAATATGTAGGTATTCATAAAAGAGATTAATAGTGTACAGTTAACATATGAAGTTAAGGACCAAATGGTCAACAACAAAATTTTGATAATTAAAGATGAAACCTTTTGATTACAAATTTTGATAATTTCAGTAAAATAAAGATGAAACCTTTTGATTACAAATTTTTATAATTTCTCCAAATGGGCATACATAACTTCATGATTAGGTACTTTATCAATAATAAAATCAATAATCCAGAAATATTAGAGAAAACCCAATTTCTAGATGAAAGCATCCACTTACAACTGGTGTTTCTGTAATCCAAATTAATTTATAGGGCAACTAATTTCAAATCATCAAAAATGAAGCGACATCAAACATATAAAATTACTGGAGAGAGAAACAACAGAGGATATTGAAACCTCCACGAATTGATTCCCATATTCCTACTATTTCAATGTTGTCATTTACCTCAGAAAACATCTTTAAATCCATAATTAGTTTACACTTAATTTCTCACAAAAAGTATTTAAACCATTTTAAGCATCATTCAATAAATTCATCAACCAAAAGAAAAGATATGAAACCCCCAAGAAGAGCTAAAATCATGGGTTCGAATGGCTTCTACAACATTTTTTTAGAAATCTTAATAACCACCACATAAAACAAAACCATACAGAGAAAAGCAACACCCATCTCGAAAATGGTCAATAAAACAAAGATTGTTATAGCAAATATCACTGATTGCAAAATAACCCAATATCATAATTTTTGTCAAAACATTTGCGTAGTATACATATAATCTGCATACTCTATTTTCTGTTAGTGTTTTATGAGTTAACAGATTGATTTCACAAATCATGTCCCATTTTAAGAGAGATCAAAATATTCAATATACCCAATTTCAGCTGAGTTATGTAGAATACAAACATTTGGTGTGGAAAAAAGGTAAATACCAAATAAGCAGAACGAAGAATATAGTGAGATGATTTGGGTTTACCAGGAATGTCAACATTGCTTCTTGTCTTTACTTTATCTTTTGTTTATCCTCCTTTTCTTTTGAAGGCAAGTTAAAGGTACCGATCAGAACATGAACAGAGAGTGGCGTTGCCTCAATCCCAAATAAAGAGACAAAGAGGGGAAGGAATAGTTTTTGGAAGAGTACTCGGGAAGGAGGCTAATTTTGATTTGGAGGTTTTGAAGGGAAGGAGACAGTAGAGTGTTGGGAGTTTTGATTTGGGGGGAAGGAATAGTTTTTGGAAGAGTACAAAGGAAGGAGGCTAATTTTGATTTGGGGGGTTTTAAAGGGAAGGAGACAGTAGAGTGGGAGGAGTTCTGATTTGGGCAGTAATTTTTTTTTTGTCTGAGATAAATTCTGACCTTTAGATTAAGTTAGATTAAATATGAGCCTTTGATGTGGTTTGCCAACTTTTTAAGTGGGAAAAGATTCAAAATTGGTTGTGTTTTATTATATATATATATATATATATATATATATATATATATATATATATATATATATATAAGCAGTAAACACTCAGGATGTAAATTCAGGTTCATCGAACAGAGTTCAACAACAGTTTATATATATAAGTATATATATATATATATATAAAAGCGAATAAAGGCTTCGGACGTGAGTCCAAGCTCAATCAAGGCATAACTCGATAATGTTAGTCCAAATATATATATATATATATATATATATATATATATATATATATATATATAAAACAGAAATAAAAGCAACGGACCGAAGTCCGGGCATACACACATACAAACCCGACTCTCAACGTGAAGAACGATGTGTACACAGTAGTGGAGAAAGGCTTTAAAAATTATAAGAAGGCTTGTAGTGGACTATCAAAGAAGACTTCAATAGTTTTAAATGGATGAACCCTCAGCTCCCGCCGGAAAAAATATAGCAATATAGAAGCTCATAAGTAAAAATGAGAAAGCACTCAGTTTATAGTGCGTACAGAGCAAATTGGACAGGGCTTCCTGATAAGTGCGTTTTATACCTACTTATTGGATATCAATTCACGCGAACTATGCCCTTCTCAAGTACATTTTAGTGTGTTTTTAATTGCATTTCATAATATTTTGCATTGCATGTACTGAGAACTCCTTTGGTGTAAACGTGCAGGAAATGACATAGCTTGGCAATGCTAGATGGCCTGAGGCTAATGGAAGCATGACGCGAGGAACAATTGGAGATATGCAACTGAGGATGGATAAAGGAAGAGTGGCATGCCAAAGAATCAATAGCAGCAGGACAAAGCAGTAGCAGCAGCAGAACACAGAATAAAAACTGCAGAAGCTGCGCGGCCGCGCGACTAAATAGGCTTAAACACGCGTGCCCGCGCGATCACCCAGCTTGACCAGATTTTAAAGACGTGCGCCCGCGCGAGGAATATAAAGGGGAAGTGCGTGCCCGCGCGTGACATCTGAGGCTACTGATCTGTTTTATTTTAATTTTTAAATTGGAAGAGTGAGAGTTGGTTAAAAACAATTCTGGTTGGTACCAGACATTTTATTCATCATTTTTTACGTGTTTTTCGTATTGGCAACTAGGGTTTACATTTTAAGAGAGTTCCATTGAAGAACTAAGCATAAACTCCTTATTCTCTACTTCTTCTTTGGATTTTCAATCACTGTGAAAAAAGAACTACTGTTATTTTGCTGGATTTTTATTGAGGATTTAAGCGTTACGTTTGGATTGTAATTAGCAATTGGGTTTGATCGATTCTATCTTATCTTTTTCAATTAATTATTTTCCATGTATTGCTTCGATCCCATAATGGCTTTTGGTTCAGTCATGAACTAAACTCCATTATGGGATTCTAACAGAGTTTAATACGTAGTCTAACTTATGGCCTGATTGCTAGACTATTTTGCGTATCATAAGGAATTTCTATCATGGTTGATTTGCATGCATGAATGATTGATCACCATTCATTTTATGTGCTTGTATGGAATTGAAAAATAATATACAAGTGTGATTGTAATCATGATAGCATACATATATGGGGTTGTTTTGCTTAGCTTTGTATTTCGTTATTCAGATAGAGATATACTGTTTCACCATATGAGTTAAATAAGAGCTTGTGCTTAAATTCAATATGGCTGCACTTTCACATAGAAATATAGTTGGGTTAGTTTTGTTGAAGATTACATGATGTCTATCATATGTGGATGTTATGTGAGTAGGTCATAATTTGTTGAAAAATGGTTATGTTTACATTAGTGCTCTTGGCTACTTTTCTGTGATATGTGAATAGTTGTGCATGATGGTGGTAGTTAGATGAACTATTAAATGAAGTTAGGATCCCATTATCTCCAAATTTGATTTATTACATTATTATTCTTATTTTAGATATTATTTGCATTTAGAGTAATTCACAATTATAAGCATTAGTTTAAGTATATAAAAATAGTGATTTAGTTGATGCATAATAGTTTAATTTAGATAACTTTCTATGTGGATCAATAGTCGACTTACTCTGTATTGGTTGTTGACACATGTATGCTTGCCTGAGTTAGAGCTCTTTTGTTAAACTAAAAAAGCGGCAACAAGTTTTTGGCGCCGTTGCCGGGGAAAGGTGTATAAATTTAAATAATTATAATCAGTTTTAAGCTATATTGTATGACTTAGACAAATCTAATCTAATCTCATTTCTATTTTTGTTTTTATTTTGGGTACTTGGATAAATTTTTATGCGCACGCGGTCATCCAATCCAAATTTAACACCTGCTCAGGATAACATAAACGGGAGAGGTTGGAAAGCGAAAGTGCATAGAAATTTACAAGTAGAGTTAGAGGGTACTACATCCGATATGGCAGCCGACGGACAAAGAGAAGAGCAAAGAGAGGAGCATAGAGCTTTGAGAGACTATTCCATGCCTAATATTAATGGACTACAGTCAAGCATAGTCAAACCATCGATAGCAGCTAATACATTCGAGATAAAACTGGGCACTATTCAGATGGTGCAGAATTCGGTACAGTTTGGGGGTGCTGCTACAGATGATCCTAATGAGCACCTGTTGAGTTTCTTCGAGATATGTGATACTTTCAGATAAAACGGGATGACGGAGGATGCTATCAGACTTATGTTGTTTCCGTTCTCATTGAGAGAAAAAGCGAGAAGTTAGCTTCATTCTTTGCCTTCAGGATCAATTACTACATGAGAGGACCTAGCACAAAAGTTCTTAGCCAAGTTTTTCCCAATGGCTAAGACTGCAAAAATGAGGACAACAATCTCTCAGTTCGAGCAACAATAGGGTGAATCTTTATATGAGGCCTGTGAGAGATACAAAGAGATGCTACGAAAGTGTCCGCACCATGGTATGCCAGATTGGATGGTGATCAACACGTTTTATAATGGATTGGGATGGCAGTCTAGGTCGATTGTAGATGCAGCTATAGGAGGAGCATTATGGGCAAATAGATATGAGGAGGCCTATAACCTCAACGAAACAATGGCAGCAAATGATTTTTAGAACCCTACATCTCAGATGTCATAGCCTAAGGTTGCAGGTTTGTTGGAAGTGGATGCTATTACTCAGTTGTCAGCACAGATGGTAGCTATGGCGAAGAAAATAGATTCAATAGCAGAGAGCAAAGCGAAAAACATTTGCCTTCGTATGTGAGATTTGTACGGGGTCACACTCCATGGATCAATGTGCTATCAGCTCGGAGTCGGTACAATATGTGGGAAATTACAGGAAAGACCAAGGATAGTTTCAGAACACCTACAACCCCAACAACCACAATCATCCAAACTTCAGTTGGTCAAATAACCAAGGGCATCAGCAGAATCAATTTCAGCCAAATCAACAATTTCAGTCATCGCCATCTCAACCACAGTTTACACCAAAACCACCGTTTCCACCGGGATTTTCTCAACAACAACAACATCATACTCCGTCTGCACCTTAGCAAGAATTGAAATCAGAAATGGAGGAGATGATGTTGAAGTACATGGCAAACACGGAGGTCATGATCAAAAGCCAAGCAGTGGCTATTAAAAATCTAGAAACTCAGATGGGGAAAATGGTGAGCATACTTAACAACAGGCCCCGGGGTTCATTGCCAAGTAATACGGAAGAAAATCCACGAAGCGACGGGAAGGAATAGTGTCAAGCGATTACATTAAGGTCTGGGAAAAATATTGCAGGAACTGAACATCGCGCGCCCGTGCCATGTTATACTGAGGAGGACGCGCAGCTGCGCGAGGAGAAAACTGTGACTGCTGAGAATGAAAATCCAAAAAATTCTTAGTTACAGCAGGAAAAGAAGGATAAAGCAGGTTTAGTGGAAAAGCCCATGAATACAGTACCACTAGTTCACCTTCCAGTTTCGTATCCGTACAGATTGAATAAGCAGAGGGAAGATAAGCAGTTCAACAAATTTTTGGAGGTCTTTAAGAAGCTACAAATCAACATACCTTTCACTGAGGCATTGGAACAAATGCCAAGTTATGCAAAGTTCATGAAGGGTATATTATCAAGGAAGAGGAGATTAGACGAGTTTGAGACAGTAGCCTTGACAAAGGAATACAGTGCAGTGCTTCAGCATAAACTACCTCCAAAGCTAAAAGATTCGGGCAGTTTAACAATTCCATGCACGATCGAAAAGATGAACTTCGAGAAATGTCTATGTGATATTGGGGCAAGTATCAATCTTTGCATATAGTTTGTGCGTGATTAGTTTAAAATTGGCATGTTTATGTGTTAGTATATGTGCATGTTTAGTTTTAGTCATTATTACTTGTGTTAGTATATGTTTTGTTGCATTTTATGTGTCGTGCATGTCTCACAAATTCTAGCTTTATGGAAATTTTGTCTAGCTGATGATGAAAGAGAAGTTTGAAGGATTGTGGAGTATTTTGGATAACATGAACCTAGTTATAATGATTTACACGATGAAATTCATGTTGCTGTTTAGATGCTTTTGATTTGCACGGACGTGTTCACAATTACTTGTAGGCATAAGAATGTTGTGTTGCATTGTTTAATAGAAAACGTGGTTTTAAAAAGAGAAATATGTGAAACATGGACTTAGACTGTGCAAAAACATTGATATTCAAACTTTGGGAAAACATGGGTATGCTATGTATAAAAAAATGAATAGCAATAACGTGGCTAGTCTTATTTCGTGGGATGTCTTAACACCTAGCGCCCTAAGGTCTTTCATGGTCAAGGAGTCGTTGGTTAAAAGCTCGTTAAGGGGTAGTAGTGTTTGCCTAATGGAATGAGGCATTGCACAGTCATGTGAAAAAAAAAAGAAAAAGAAAAGAAAAAAAACAGCAATAAACACCGCGGGAAAGAGCGAAAATCGCCCTCATGAGTAGAAATAAAGCAGTTAAGCCCATTGTTGAACCTTAGTTTATTTTGATATGTTGGAACAGTCTTTGTTGCATAAGTATACATGAGTTTTGATTTAGACTGTAATTTTCTGTTGTGAGCAGTTTAGCATATGTATTATTTGCTTAAATAAAGTTTTGGTGAACACAACACACACACGCACAACATCTTTATAGCATATATAAATTATTTGAGTGTATGATATTATGCTTATAGTTTGGTTTGAATTTATATTCTTGAATCTGGATAATTCGCTGAGGCATTTTGGACTGAAATTCTGTTATAGCTGGAACTATGTGACACTCGTTTGCATTATGATTTAGTAGCATAGCATGTAGTTGCATTTTTAGTGTTTATGTAGTATGCATGGCATGAGGGCAAGCAATAGTTCAAGTTTGGGGGTATTTGATAAGTGGGTTTTATACCTATTTATTGGATATCAATTTACACGAACTATGCCCATCGTAAGTACATTTTAGTGTGTTTTTAGTTGTATTTCGTAATAATTTGCATTGCATGTACTGAGAACTCCTTTAGTGTAAACGTGCAGGAAATGATATAGCATGGCAATGGTAGATGTCATGAGGCTAATGGAAGCATGACACAAGGAAAAATTGGAGATATGCAACTGAGGATGGATAAAGGAAGAGTGGCATGACAAAGAATCAATAGCAGCAGGACAAAGCAGTAGCAGCAGCAGAACACAGAATCAAAACTATAGAAGCTGCGCGGCCGCGCGGCTAAATAGGTTTAAACACGCACGCTCGCGCGATCATCCAGCTTGACCCGATTTTAAAGACGCGCGTCGGCGTGAGGAATACAAAGGGGAAGCGCGCGCCCACGCGCGACATTTGAGGCTGCTGATCTATTTTATTTTAATTTTTAAATTGGAAGAGTGAGAGTTGGTTAAAAACAATTTTGGTTGGTACCAAACATATTATTTATTAGTTTTTACGTGTTTTTCGTATTGGCAACTAGGGTTTACATTTTCCGAGAGTTCTATTGGAGAACCAAGCATAAACTCCTTATTCTCTACTTCTTCTTTGGATTTTCAATCACTATGAGAAAAAAACTACTGTTATTTTACTAGATTTTTATTGAGGATTTAAACGTTACGTTTGGATTGTAATAAGCAATTGGGTTTGATCGATTCTATCTTATCTTTTTCAATTGTTTATTATCCATGTATTGCTTGGATCCCATAATGGCTTTTGATTCAGTCATGAACTAAACTCCATTATGGGATTCTAACGGAGTTTAATACGTAGTCTAACTTATGGCCTGATTGCTGGACTGTTTTGCGTATCATAAGGAATTTCTATCATAGTTGATTTGCATGCATGAATGATTGATCGAGGTGTATAATACCTTTTTTGGCATGCTGTTGTCGAGAGCTACACAATGACATGGGATTAGAGGTTGTGCGAAGTCAGGAAGATGGGACCATGCCCTTGGTCTTCAGCCTTCAAATTCTATCCGGTGTGCTATCTTGTGTAGTAGTCACTCGGGATTAGAGCTGTTTGGTTCTTGTAGGACATGTCCATGTAGAACGTATGTTGGAATGTTGTGGAGACTGCGTAATAGCAAAATAACAATTTTGCCCCTTACCAGGGTTATCTCCGATTTGAGCTAATTTAGCGATCGTTGCTCAAGGTTATCTATGAGATTGGACTGCTGCAAGTATTGATCGCCCTCAAGGTTGTCTCTGAGGTGTATCTGACCTCCTGGGGTTATCTCTAGGCTTGGGGAATGAGTGCCTCGGGGTTATCACTGAGTGTTGAAGATGATCATATGGGTTTGAAACAAGCCTTTCCGGGGTTATCTCCGGAACTTTAACTGCATTCCTCGCGGTTATCTCTGAGGTTTGAACTGTATCTCCCGGGGTTATCTCTGGGATTGGAAATGAAGATCTTGGGGTTGTCTCCGAGATAGAACAGAGGATTCCGGGGTTGTCTCCGGTACTGGAACTGCATTCCTCGGGATTATTTTCGAGGTTAAAACTGAATATCCCGAGGTTGTCTCCGGGATTGTTTTGAGTTGTCCTCCAGGGTTATCTCTGAAAGATGATTCTGCCCTCCTACAGGGTTGGTAATAGGAATGCAAAATTTCGAGTGTCTACAGATGCCTCTCTTTATCATATTCATGTAGTGTAACAGCATGGATAAGATAAAGAATACTAGACACTTGAAATATAACAAGATATTCATGATGCAATGTACTGCAACATGATGCAAATGTATGATGTTTGTGGTTTGTTGGACCATTTTCCAATGAGATGTGATGACTGTTTTCTCCCATAACTTGTGACGGGGACTGAAGTTATCCTTGATAATCCTAACGAACTGCTTGGATGTGTGCTCCAAAGTTCTCAAGAACTTCAAGGATGTTAACGTTGGGGTTTTCACCACAATCTTTAATACTTGGTACAGATTTTCCACCATATATGCTCCTCTCATGTGCAAGAGACTCTAGGGGGATAAACTTTGCTTTTTGAGGATGTGTATAACATATTCTATCATTGGTCCTCCCCGATGAGGATGTTCTTCCCTGGTTTGCATCACCAAGCCTTTCCAGTGTTCTGTTGGAGTTACTGCCAATAAGTTGTGTTTGTCAGGTGTTGGGGAAAATCTAATTACGCGCAACACGCAAGTATACGTGGTCAACAAGTAATAAAGTGATAAGTCGAATATCGTTCCCACAGAGAATTATTTAACAAAAATCACCAAGTACTAACCCGTAACCAACTCAATCTTATTTAAACGAATGAAATTCAAATTATATAAATTAAACTACTCTTAAATTTCACTAGTTAAATTAAGATAACGGAGATTTAAGATCACAACTTCACTTATTGCTTCATTTAAGTTTACACACTTATCATCAATTATTCTCTATCCTGAATTGTTAGTCAAGAACACTAAAGCAGATAAAACCACCTCTCGATGCATAATACTCATATTAACGTCAATCCACAAATAAGATAGGAATCCGTTAAACACCTTAATCAACTAACCCAATATATCTCTATCTGAATTACAATTGAAGAAGGTTGAAGAATAAGTTCTCTATCCGAATACATGCGATGTCAAGCGTATCTCTACCTTAACAATAATCAATAATCTGCTATTGACAAAATTCATGACACATGCAATCATGATAAGATCTAAATCAATACTTCATCTCTCGAGTTCATATAGATTATCACGGTAATTGATGGCTAATCAATTAAATAATTAAGTCTAAATCACAATAGACAATCCTCACAATAGAACATAATAATTGATATCGAAGTATATTAAAATAAACTACACAATAAGATCCATTATAATCTCAAACAAAGAATTAGTTCATGATTATTGAATTAAAACTAAGAATCCACAATTGAATAATCATTAAAAGATAAAGATAGAAGAAGATGAGAAGATAGAATCTATTGTCTGTAGATTTGATGCTCCCTCCTTGCTCCTACGTTGAATCTTTAATGATCTCCATGTTGCTTCAATCTCCAAAACTCATTAGAACTAGTGTTTTGATCTAATCTACTCTAATCTAATCTAATGGAATCCTCTCTAAAACTAATCTCCACTCCTTGTGATTCTCCTCCTTTTACAAGTCTCTTCATATGTCTTTAAGTCCTTTTGGAAGTTCTTTTGGAAGTCCTTGTGTCAATCGGATCGAAATAATCCTTCCCGGATTCAAATTGGACCAAAATTCGCATTTTTCGCGCATTTCCTGGGCTACCCCCGCCCCGGCGGGGTTCTAGGCATGTTTTGGGCCCGCCCCGGTGGGATAAGGGCCTGTCTTGTGACTTGCATGCCCACCCCGGCGGCAATTTTGTGAAGGAAAAGTTTCTACTCTAATGTTCTTTGGAAAAACGGCCATAACTTTTGATTCGAGAAGAGTTACTAGGCCTGCCACCTTTCAAATCGAAGATATCGACGAGATCTACAACTTTCATTCTTTGCAATTTTAGAAATAACGGACGGATGAATGTTGAAATTGGCCTGGAAGTGACTGCTATGCAAATGACCACCCAAAACAGTGCCGTTCGACGTCCGTTGGTACAAATGTCATAACTCTTGCATTCGAACTCCGTTTTTGATGATTCAAGATGTTTCGGAAAGAGGAGACGTAGATCTACAATGTAATCCAAGTTCCAAACTAAGAACATGAAATAAACATAAAAGCCCAAACATTATCCGGATTGCTTTTCTTTGCGATTTCATACCAATTCTTTGCGATTTCAACTCCCAAGCATATAATCTACAAAAGAAACTAAGAAACATGAGATTAAGCAACTAATTCAAGTAATAGATACCGGATAAGTAGGTATAAACCAACTTATCAAATACCCCCAAACTTAAACCTTTGTTTGTCCTCAAGCAAAAACACAAAACAACAATGCTATGCAATGTAACTAATCTACATGCCTACGAATCCAGCAGTAATGACAGAAACAAGTCTATTCAACCGGCCTTAGAAAAATCAAGCAAACATGACAATACTTCATATCAAAACCAATCAACAATTTCCTAGTCAATCATTAAATCTTAAACTGTTCTCACTGGTATAGTGCGTGTGTGCTCCACAACAATGTTAACTAATATAAAATCAAATTTAATACATAACAAGTCTCTTCGAAGGCATCATATAGTGTAAACCCAAGAAATCCAAAAATAAGCTAGATCCAACTAAAATCACATAATTACTAATATCGAGGGTCAACATGGGATACTTAATGCTTCATTTTTCATCTACGGGGGCTTTTTGCTCTTATTTCCTATTTTATTTATTCTCTTTTTTTTTATATTTTTTTTCCTTTTTCTTTTTGGATAGTGAGTGTGTTTTACCCTCCATCTCACGCCTGTGTTTACGAGGAGTGCATTTCACGCTTCTTCTCGACCCACCACAGGACTCTATTTATTCAACTCGATATTTTATTTTTTTTAGAAGCTTATATACCCCAAATATTCTCCCAAACTTAGGTTCTTGTCTAACTTTCGCCATCACTACTTGTTCTTGTCATTCTTTCATTCAAACTAGCATTATCTTTTAGAATTCCATTATGTATCAATTTACTCAATCAATCAACAAGTTATTTTTACTGTGCTATCCTTATTATACCAGTTTCAAACAGAAAAAGACTCAATTCATAACAAGAAATCACATCAAAGCTCTAATAGTCAGTACTATACTTGTCTACCCAATTCCAATCTCATCATTGACCAAAACAAACTTAAACTATCAAACTGCTGGACTCATGCAAGATGAACATAGTAACTAACTATTATTTTTGATTATTTTTTTTAACATGTAATAATGAACTAAACTAAACTCCCCCAAACTTAGAAATTATAATGTCCTCAATGTAAGAATATAGCGGTAAGTAGAAGAGAACTTCCCTGTAATCAACTAAGCAAGCGGCGATGGTGGCGATGGTGGCAACGATCATATTCCTATCCATTGAACCTCCAATACCTGCAATGAAGAGAGACAACATGGATTAGAATAACACTTGGATTCCTATCTACTAAATAAACTAGGAAAGCATATAAATAAATAAAAAAAAATTCTTGGGTTGCCTCCCAGTTAGCGCTTGAATTATGGTCTTTCAGCATGACTTTGTCTGGTCAATGCTATCCAATCCCTCTTCGAAAGTTGAGGAACCCTCCATCCATCAAAAATAATATAGCTTTTGGCAGGTTCCCATTTGTGATGCCCAATGCATCAAAGTCACCCAGCATGCTCTGATTTGGTATGATCTCAATCAAGAAAGTCCCACAGCTAGGTGTTTTCTCCATTGTGTATGTGATCACTTTGGGGCATGGAAGCTTGTCACACACAATGGGCTCTTCGTCTATCTTCTCTTTCTCTTCCCTCCATGGATTGAAAATTGTACTCACTCTTATGTCAACAAGAGCATCATCGACGACATGACTACCAAGTGGGCACAATTTTGCAAATCTGACTGACACTTTGATCGTTGGTGGAGACCCATTTAGATCTTCGTCGACCTCTATTTCATTATCCATAATTGTCTCATCACTTTCGATATCTTATGGCTCATCCAGTTGCAGATTTGGTTCGGGTTCTCCGTCAATTTCGGAATCGTCATCATAACACCAATTGTTTTGAGGACAGTTGTTCAAGGCTTTGAACATTTAATCTATCTGGTTCTGCAGATTGTGACGTGATATCTCTTGATTCTGAATTGACCGCTCTTGATTTATCCTCCTCTCCTCATTTGATGATATGAACTTGGACAACAATTCCTCCAACTTTGACTCTTCTTCTTTTAATGGAGGTTGATAAGAGAAATCTGGCGTGTATATTGGATCTAGAATAGAGTATTTGGTCTTGATAGTTGTAGCTCCATGAAGAATCCGGGTGATACCCCTAAACTTGATCATAATTATCATATGCATACTGATTGAGGTAGTTACCACCATATTGTACCGGCCCAAGATTGATGGTGCATTGATTACTCCGGTGATTGCCAGCACAATAATCACAAATAACTGTAATCCTTCGACTCCTTTGTGCTGCAAAAACGTCCAACTTCCTCGAAAGTTCTTCAATTTGTTCTGACATTGCGGAAAGTGTCACGAGTCTGTCAATCTCCTCTCCCCTTGGTTGAGTCATTCTTGCCATCCTTCGACTCCGTTAGGCTTGAATAACCTCCAACGTCTTTGAAGTTGCCTCAATTTGTATTGGCTCTATATAAGATGTATTAAGTCCATCAATCCATGTTTCCCTTGGATGAGTCATGTTCGTGTATGGCCATTGATACGCAAAGTCATCCATGGTACCTGAAAAGAGAGAAATATAGGAAGAGAATTAAAAATAAAAATAAAAATATTTAAATTAAGACTAATTTGATTGAAATTAATATTGGCATAGAGATATTAAACTAATTCCCCGGCAGCGGCGCCAAAAACTTGTTAGGTAAAATCTAATTACGCACAACACGCAAGTATACGTGATCAACAAGTAATAAAGTGATAAGTCGAATATCGTTCCCACAGAGAATTATTTAACAAAAATTACCAAATACTAACCCGTAACCAACTCAATCTTATTTAAACGAATGAAATTCAAATTATATAAATTAAACTACTCTTAAATTCCACTAGTTAAATTAAGATAACGGAGATTTAAGATCACAACTTTCCTTATTGCTTCATTTAAGTTAACACACTTCTCATCAATTATTCTCTATCCTGAATTGTTAGTCAAGAACACTAAAGCAGATAAAACCACCTCTCGATGCATAATACCCATATTAACGTCAATCCACAATTAAGATATAAATCTGTTAAACACCTTAATCAACTAACCAACTATATCTCTATGTGAATTGAAGAAGGTTGAAGAAAGTTCTCTATCCGATTACATGCTATGTCAAACGTATCTCTACCTTAACAATAATCAAAAATCTGCTATTGACAAAATTCATGACACATGCTATCATGATAAGATCTAAATCAATACTTCATCTCTCGAGTTCATATAGATTATCACGGTAATTGATAGCCAATCAATTAAACAATTAAGTCCAAATCACAATAGACAATCCTCACAATAGAACATAATAATTGATATTGAAGCATATTAAAATAAACTACACAATAAGATCCATTGTAATCTCAAACAAAGAATTAGTTCATGATTATTGAATTAAAACTAAGAATCCACAATTGAATAATTATTAAAAGACGAAGATAGAAGAAGATGAGAAGATAAAATATATTGTCTGTAGATTTGATGATCCCTCCATGCTCCTACGTTGAATCTTCAATGATCTCCAAATTGCTTCAATCTCCAAAACTCATTAGAACTATTGTTTTAATCTAATCGACTCTGATCTAATCTAATGGAATCCTCTCTAAAACTAATCTCCACTCCTTGTGATTCTCCTCCTTTTATAAGTCTCTTCATATGTCTTTAAGTCCTCTTGGAAGTTCTCTTGGAAGTCCTTATGTCAATTGGATCGAAACAATCCTTCCCGGACTCAAATTGGACCAAAATTCGCATTTTTCGCGCATTTTCTGGGCTACCCCCACCCCGGCAGGGGTCTAGGCATGTTTTGGGCCCGCCCCAGCTGGGCTAGGGGCCTGTCTTGTGACTTGCATGCCCACCTCGGCGGCGGTTTGGTGAGGGAAATTTTTTTGCTCTGATGTTCTTTGGGAAAATGGGCATAACTTTCGATCGGGGAAGAGTTACGAGGTCTGCCACCTATCAAATCGAAGATATCGACGAGATCTACAACTTTCATTCTTTGAGATTTTAGAAATAACGGACAGATGAAGGTCAAAATTTGCCTGGAAGTGACTACTATGCAAATGACCACCCAAAATAATGACGTTCGACGTCCGTTAGTACAAATGTCATAACCCTTGCATCCGAACTCCATTGCTGATGATTCAAGATGTTCTGAAAAGAGGAGACGTAGATCTACAATGTAATTCAAGTTCCAAACCAAGAACATGAAATAAACATAAAAGCCCAAACGATGTAAATACTGTGTACGAGTAAATACTGTGTACGGGTAAATACTGTGTACGAGTAAATACTAATGAGTGGCATGTGTACGCGTAACATCTTTTTTCTTGATTTGGCCTTTTCAGCTGGAGGGGTGGGCCTCTCCAGGGGATCCGTAGGTACACTTGCTGCAGCCGCAGCCGCAGTTACACCTGCGGCCAGCCGTGGGTGGCCTTTAAGGAAACTGTGGCTTTCATAAGTCATTTTTATGTTGCGCCGCACAAGAAATCTGAGAGCTCTTCTTCAAATCTGATGAGTTCGAGTGTCTTTCTGCAAATTCGGTCACCATATAAGCGTTCTACACTGTCCTGGTAACGTATGCATGTCTTCTTTTCCATTTTCTATCCGTTGAAAAATGACTTTTTATATGAAATTCGTCTAAACACATAGTAGTGAATATGCATGTTCATATGTCTTGATAAATAATATTCAACAGAGTAAATGTTTTTATTAAACTATGTCGAACATAATGTTGTGAAAAATTTCACTTTTAAAACAATCAAATTGATACCTTTTTCCTGCTATTTCTTATCCTATTTGAGGACAAATGAGTAAAGGTAGTATAGCAAAGCAATCCTGGTATTTAATCTACTGTCATGGATTGAGACTTTTATATTTGTATGCATGTAGGATGTTTATGACTGTGGGTAGGTGTGCTACTGAATGGCCACCTAGCCATGCCTATGTGCTTATGGATAATCCTATTTACAAAGGAGACTCTGGAAAAATTTTCCAAAAGTCTAGGCAATGGGTAGACATGCATTTTTAACTCTACTATAGACATATGTTAAAGTAATGCATGCATTCATATAGTCATAACAATGCTCCAGGTTAGAAGTTAGCACACACTTTCTGAGGTGATTTGGAGACTTATGTTCCAGATATTATGGATCTGGATCAGTCGAGTAGTTCCCGCATGACCACTCTAGGTGTGCGGATGAGGGCCTCTGAAGTGCCTCGACCCCATTCAGTCAGACAACCTTGTCGTTTGGTGGAGGCAGTGATTCGTCATGTCCGGGGGTATGTACCTTATGTCGAGTACGAGGAGGAGGATGTACCGGTAGCGGCTCTAGCTCCTACTACTAATGTTCCCCGCAGGGATCTTCTAAGCATTTATGTGGCTATTCCAGATCTTCTGGGTGATTTGAGTCGCCACCCCTCAGTTTACTTGCATGAAAATGAGGTAACAACTGGATTTGATCTTCCTTTTTCCTATTGAGGGGGAGAAAGGATTTTGACATTGGTTTGCATGTGATGTAAGTTCTCGGCTTTACCCAACCTCAAGGGAACTGGTTCAGCATACACTCCTTGTATCAGGCTCTACATCCAGATTATCGAGGTATTGTGCATGGTTGGAACTTTGGGGCGTTCTTTTCCATTCTACCCCGCCGTTGTCTTTTGGGTTACCTTAGGGGATTATCTGAGCGCTGGTTTTACCAGACCCAGTCTCTCTATTTGTTGGATTATAAGGTGATGATGATGCCGATGGATTGACGGTTTATCACCGGTATGGAGTTTGGAGGGGCGCAAGTGCCATGTACGGCTAATATTACCCTGACTGCCATCAGATCCTTGTTGGGAGTTCCGACTGAGGCGCTCAAGGGCAGGACCGCCCACACGGGTCCTTTGAGCGTAGATGCTATGAGTTGACTGTTGAGTGAGCCCATGTCCGCTGATGTGAGAGTCAGGGATTACATTCTTTGGCGATTGTTCCTGGTTATTATCAGGGGTTGTTTCATAGCTGAAAACTCTTCTACGAGGTCATTCGCTTTGATTAGCGCCACTTGGGAGGTGGACCGTATTAGAGAGTATGATTAGGGCTCCTATACCTTTGCCTACTTCCTCAGGGGAATGCGTATGTGTTCACAAGGCTTGGCAGATGCTTGGCTAGGATTTTACCCGTTTCTATTGGTGTGTATTTCTCTTTTGATTTTCCATGTACAGGTTAATAGTGTTCACTGACAGTAGATGTTTTGCCTTTGTTTTGGCAGTTTTGGGCCTATGAGAGGCTTCCATGTTTGCGTCATTTGAATGTGTTAGGTTTAGAGACCTATCCACGAGGACGACAATGGTACCACTCCATTCTGACGGAGGTTCCTATAGCTGAGGGTTTCACCCATTGTTGCTTATAGTTGGAGTTGTTGACAGTTGATGTCATCACTTGGGTTCCCTACTCTGGAGAACATTTGACCATTGGGTTTGAGGATGGATACCCAACTGGTGTCGAGCACATGATATCCACCCGTATGATTCCTCTCTTCAAAGATGGAGGATGAGAGCTCTATTTAGGAGAGCGTGCTATTAGGAGCACCACAGGAGAGATTCATATACCGATCTTACCTCCTGCTAGGCGTTATTGGCCTGTGTTGCAGTCACCCATCGATGACATCCCATTGATGAGTATTAACGGATATACTTTGTCAGAGGGTCCACATACTCAGGATACGTTCAATCACTGGTGGTCCCCTCATACCATTGGAGCCCGACCCGCGCTACTTATTTTATTGGGGATATGGTTCTTGGATCTGTGATGATGACGGATTAGATGGCCTGTGTCCGAGATCCTACTCATTTGACACAGATTGATAGTATGACCCGGCAGTTAGACCGGGCACATTTTTTCATCCGATATTTGGGTAGAGATCCTTCAGAGACAGATACTTTTGATCCTTCCAGCTCAGGCGCTGGCCCCTTAGGTGACCCATATGGCTTTGTCGGTACAGATCCTCCATTGTATAGGTCTGACATCCCTGTTGATAGAGATCAAGTGACTCAGGAGGAGTTACATCACAGATGGAGGATGAGAGCTCTATTTAGGAGAGCATGCTATTAGGAGCACCACAGGAGAGATTCGTATACCGATCTTACCTCCTGCCAAGCATTATTGGCATGCGTTGCAGTCACCCGTCGATGACATCCCATTGATGAGTATTGACGGATATACTTTGTCAGATGGTCCACATACTCAGGATACGTTCAATCACTGTTGGTCCCCTCGTACCATCGGAGCCCAAACCCGCGCTACTCAGTTTATTGGGGATATGGTTCTTGGATCTGTGATGATAACGGATTGGATGGCCTGTGTCTGAGATCCTACTCATTTGACACAGATTGATAGTTTGACCCGACAGTTAGACCGGGCACATTTTTTCATCCGACATTTGGGTAGAGATCCTTCGGAGGCAGATACTTTTGATCCTTCCAGCTCAAGTGCTGGCCCCTCAAGTGACCCATATGGCTTTGACGGTACAGATCCTCCATTGTATAGGTCTGACATCCCTGTTGATAGAGATCAAGTGACCTAGGAGGAGTTACATCAGGTGGACATGATTAATGATGTAGATATTGACACCATTATCTTCTTCTGATGTGTATTCTTGTTATCTCTTTTGATAGGCCTCTGTTAGATATTGGGTGGTTGTGCCCCATTCTCGCTATATCTTTTGATAGGCCTCTGTTAGTAGTTGGGTGTTTGTGCCCTATTTCCATATATTTTTAGCTGTACAGAGATTATGTATGTAGATGATGATGTAATTACGAATGTATGTACTGTTTTCCATTCCCTACATCATATTGTCATCTATTTCTTATCATGCATTTATCATGTTATGCATATGTTTGTATGTCCAGAGATATTCAGCATTGACCCCTGGATGGTCTTATGATATGGCCCACATAGATGTCTTCTTCAATAGTCAGCTGCATAGATCACACCCCACCAGTATTGGTGGCATCCCGTCTAAGATCCTGGTATGATAGTATGCCACCCCTAGATAGGGTGACCGTAGATCAGCTATTATAGCATTCCATGACCCTCCTGATGTTTCAGGTTTCGTCGGGCTTTGTAGACGGAATGCTAGAGCATTGGATACCGGAGAGACAGATTTTCCGGTTTGGGACCCAGGAGTTGACTCCTAGATTATAGGAGTACGAGGATTTGACGGCTTTACCCTTAGACAGACCTTGCACTCGGATGGCTGTCAGAGATATGCGCCAGCAGTTCATGACCCTCACCGGGTTGCTGCGTAGAGTAGTAGAGGATGATATTACATTCGGCCATGTATTATCCCAGAGTTTCCTGATAGACAGATTTGGCTCACTGGACAACTATGCTCGACAATTTGGGGATTTTACCACACTAGAGGATCAGTGACATTTGGCCATAGTGGATGTACTCGTGATGTGCATAGTGGCGTATGTGTACATGCCACGATATATGGATGAGGTGGACATCGGTGTTATCTTGGCATTGAGAGCTCTCAGGGGGGGGTCATTCCATCATTCCGATGATTATGACGGATACATTGAGGTCGGCCACGTTTTGTAGCACCTACCCTATAGGGGTATTTAGAGGTAGCTTGGTCATGTTATATGTGTGGTTTATGTCACACTTGAGACTGATTGGCACTTTCTGATGACACATGTACTGCTTTACCCATGATATAGCTATGTCTTACTCCTTTCAGCCATCGGAGTGTATAGACGCAATGTTTTGGTAGGTATTCTTGACAGGGATTGGAGATCCGTTTGGCATCCTTCCGTGTACAGGGCTCAGTTAACCCTATAACTTCATTATTCATGCTTCAAGCGTGGATTATCTCCCTCTGGCTGGTTTGAGGGGCATGACTACCTACCACCCACTGGCTGTGATGTCACAGTTTGACTAGGTTTAGGACTTTAATCCTTTTGAGAGGGCGTTAAGTCAGCGTGTTGCTTCTCGCCATTTATTAGTAGAGGACCGATCCAGGGTTTATGCCTGTTGGGATCAGCGTGAGCGTGCTGAGTTTTCTATTAGCCATCTGGGCTGTTCGTCAGAGTATTCTGCGTGAATGGAGACGAAGACTTCATCGGCTGTGGTAGTATCCACAGTGTTAGGCATTGATTCAAATGATGGAGAGCCCATTGAGGACATTGATTCTCCCATCGAGGAGGAGTTATTTATTGGTTCAATAGCAGCTCTTGTTGACTCTCCCAGTACTTCTGCAGCTATGACTCCCCCTTCAGAGTATTTAGTGCAGAGTTTGCATTTGATGACCTTCGAGAGAGATCAGGCCAGGGCATTGATGTTGATAGCTCTTGATGGGAGAGATGCCACTCTATTAGAGATGGATAATGCCTTAGCTCGAATAGATACTACTATTGTTGAGCGGGATGAGGCCAGATCAGCTAGAGATGCAGTGATAGTTGAGCGGGATAGCGCCATATCTGCACGAGATGTAGCCGTTACAGACAGTACCATAGTGAGGTCCCTTACTATTGGCATCATTATAGAGATGAGTACGTATATTGATGAGCACAGTGTCACCATGCAGATGGTTGTAGATCTTTTATCTCGCGTAGAGACCCTTGTACAGGAGATCACAGCGCTACGTCCTTCTTCTGAAAGGGATGCCATGTTAGGCTTGATAGCTCGCATATACACTGACTTGTAGATGGGCTTGTATTTTCCTGCACAGACTAGCTTAGCCATTTTATCATGTACAGTACACATTATATATATCAAATAGCAATATATATAGCAGAGAAATATTTTTTATTCACTTCCCTTTTAGTTATGCATTGATACTTGCTTGATATTTGCTTGTTTCTTTAGGGCTTGTGATCTCAATTTATTATGAACTCCTCCTTGATGGATGAACATTGAGATGTCTTAGGATCTTTCAAAATGGATCGATGATCTATGTGTATCCCCTACCATCTTTGGTGTCTTGGGACTGGTTTCTGTATGTAGATGTAGAGAGGAGTGTGGCTTTCCTGTCCGAGGTTGACCGCACCACAGATGGTTGCCCATACTCCTTTGTATGGGGGAGCCCAGTTAGTTCCATCTCTTATGGATTGGTATTTCTCTTTGAGGAATTAACCGCAGCTTAGATGGTCGTCGATTCTCCCATTTACATGGGAAGGTCAGGTAGTTCCATCCCTTTGATCTGATGCCAATAAAATGTGATGGATTAAATGATGATCCCAGTACCATTGACAAGTGTTTGTGTTTTAGTAGGGGGTGAGACCGAACCATGAATGGCTGCTTACATACTCCTGTTGACGAGGAGATCAGGTATGCATAGTTCGAACCTGGGGTGAAGGTTCAACGTTGTATGTGGTAAAAGAGTGTAGAGATGTGTTTTTGTTTTTATTTTTTGTAGTGAGAATGGTGTAGAAATGTTTTTGTTGTTTTTGTTTTATTGCCATAGGACCATATAAAATATAGCTGCCTACGTAATCCCGTGTATCAATGAGATCTGGTCGGCGTAGTTCACCCTATGTTCAGGACGGTTTGCAGCCAATGAAAAGTTTGATCCTATGTTCAGGACAAACTGTGGGGGAGAAAGTTTAATCCCGTGTACAGGACAAACTACAGGTGCAAAAAGTCTTATCCATAGTAGGGTAAAACTGCGGGTGTGAAAGGTTCAATACCTGGTGGGATAACCGGAGTTGAGTAAATGTTCAAAACCAAGTTGAGAAAAAGGATCTGGCGATCCGAAACCAGGCTGCTGGTTAGAAAAGTATGTTTGTCCCTGATGGGGCAGATGAGTGTGAAGAGAAGTTGTATGTAGTGAAAGGTTAGAAAACCTGAAATGACTGGGAATCTGGTGATCCAAAACTAGGATGTTTGCTTGATGGTATCCTCAGACATAGTACCGTTTCACGATGTCCGAGTTGATAAGCTGTAGAAATTCATCGCTGTCCATTTCCTGTAATCTGAGAGCACCTCCTGTCAATACCTCCTTGACAATAAAAGGGCCTTCCCAGCTCGGGGTGAATTTTCCCTTATATTGATCTTGGTTGTCAATGATCTTCTTCAAAACCAAGTCGTGTTGTTTAAACTGACGTAGCCGGACTTTTTTGTTGTAGGACCTGGCGATCCTCTGTTGATATAACTGACCGTGGAAGATAGCAGCGGCTCGCCTTTTGTCTATTAGAGACAATTGGTGATACCTATCTTGTACCCATTGGTATTCATCCAGCTGAGCGTCTATCAACACTCTGAGGGATTCCATTTCCACTTCTATGGGGAGCACTGCTTCCATCCCATAGGTTAATGCGTAGGGGATTGCCCTAGTGGAAGTGCACATTGATGTTCTGTAGGCTAACAGAGTAAGAGGCAATAAGTCAGGCCATCCTTTGTGGTTGGCGGACATCTTTTGCATGATCTTCTTGATGTTTTTATTAGCCGCTTCAACAGTACCATTCATCTTTGGATGGTAGATGACAGAGTTGAGATGTTTGATGTGGAATTTCCTACATAACTCCTCCATCATTTTGTTGTTGAGGTTCTTAGCATTGTCTGATATAATTACCTCTGGATGTCCATATTGACAAATGACATTATTTCTGATGAAAGCAATGATGACTTCTTTTGTAACCCTGGGGAAGGAGGCTACTTCTACCCATTTGGTGAAGTAGTCAATTATGGTGAAGATAAACCGATGCCCATTATTGGCTTTGGGCTCGATGGGCCCGATCACGTCCATTCCCCACATTGAGTAGGGCCAAGGCAAACTCTTATTGTGGAGCTCCCTCGGAGGGGCGTGGATAGCATTCCCATGAATTTGGCATTGATAACATCTCTTAATGTGATCATCACAGTCCGCTTTGAGAGAGAGCCAGTAATGCCCTATTATGAGGATCTTCTTTATATGTAGAGGGTCACTCATGTGTGGGCCACATACTCCTCCATGAATTTCATCCACGAGTCTCTGAGCTTGGTCCTTGTCCATACATATGAGGAGACCTAGTCCTGCATCTCTTTTATAGAGTGCATCTCCGATCAGGTAGAATTTCATAGCCATTCGATGGATCCGCCTTCTTTCAGTTGGGCTCACCTCGGCAGGTGTAGATCCATCTTGTAAGTACTCCTTGACATGCTGATATGAAGGGTGTTGGATGGGAGGTAGCTCATCTGATACTTCTCCAACATAATTCCCATATGCTGGAGCCTTTTGTTGGGCAAATGCAAGGGTTGGCATGTTTTCCTTGTCAAGTATGTTGATCAAGGATGCCAAGGTTGCTAGCGCATCCATAAATTCATTTCTTTTCCTAGGAATGTGGAGGAAGGATATTTATTCAAACTTCGAAGCCATCGGTAGAACCTGCCGATGGTAAGGCAGCAAATGTAGACCTTTGGTGTGATAGATTCCTGTGGTTTGTCTGATTACCAATTCAGAATCCCCAAAGATAATTAACCGCCTGATACCTATAGCCTGGGCAAGTTTTAGCCCCATGATACAGCCTTCATACTAAGCTGTGTTGTTGGTGTTGGCAAACTATAATTTGACGATGACGGGATGCTGGTCCCCCGTAACGGATACTAGACCAGCTCCAGCCCCAAAACCTTCCATGTTTACAGCTCCATTAAAATACATCTTCCATGCTTGGCATGCATCGTACTAATGATGTTGCTTAATTGCCATTACCCCTTCATCGGGGAAATATGTTTCCTAAGGTTTGAAATCCTGGGAAGGTCCGACAGCCAGTTGATCCACAATTCCTTGACCTTTAATGGATTTTTGCGTCACGTAAACGAAGTCAATTTGTTGTAGGATCAACTGCCATCTGGACAGCCTACAATTCAACATGGGTTTACTGAACACGTACTTGAGAGGATCCACGCGGGATATGAGATGGGTAGTGTGACCATGGAGGTAATGATGTAACCTCATGGAAGCCCATGCTAAAGCATAACAAGTCTTCTCAATCAGAGTGTACTTGTGTTCACTGCTGCTGAATATTTTGCTGAGGCAGTAGATAGCTCGCTCTTGGCCTCTATCATCCTTCTGTCCTAGCATGCAGCCCATGGCATTGTCACTTATGGACAGGAACATGAACAGGGGAACATCATCCCTGGGTGGTACCAAAATAGGAGCTTTGACTAGCTGCTCTTTGATTGTAAGGAAGGCCTTATGGCACTCATTATTCCATTTTATGGAAGAGTTCTTCCTTAATAACTGGAAAATAGGCTCACAGGTTGCTGTGCGTTGAGATATGAATCTGCTAACGAAGTTGATTCTTCCCAAAAATTCCCGTATTTCCTTCTCTGTCTAAGGAATGGGCATTTTCGTGATGGCCTTGATTTTGGTAGGATCCAACTCAATCGCTTTGTGGCTGACTAGGAAACCTAACAACTTGCCTGACTTAACACCAAAGGCGCACTTAACTGGATTCAACTTTAATTTGTACTTACACAAACTATTGAAGAGCTTTCTGAGATGGTCAAAGTGGTCTTCCTCCTTTCGGGATTTGACAATGATGTCATCCACGTAGATCTCTATCTCCTTATACATTAAATTGTGGAAAAGAGCCATCAAGGTTCGCTGGTAAGTAGCTCCGGAATTGATGAGGCCGAATGATAACCGTCGGTAGCAAAAGGTTACCCAAGGCGTGATGAATGCAGTTTTCTCACGATCCTCTTCAGCATCCATAATTCGATGGTACCCCGCGAAGAAATCAGCCAAGGAGTACATGTAGTATTGAGCAGTATTGTCAATGAGAATGTGGATAAATGGCACGGGAAAGCTATCTTTAAGGCAAGCTTTATTCAGATCTCGATAATCCATGCAAACTCGCACCTTTCCTCCTAGCTTAGGAACGAGTACTATGTTGGATAACCATTCAGGGAATGTGGACACCATGACGATGCCTGCTTGAAATTGTTTCACAATTTCTTCATTGAATTTTAAACTCCACTCTGCTTCAATCGCCTGAGCTTCTGCATGACTGGCTTGAATCCCTTTTTGATGGGAAGGCGATGAATGACTATGTCAGTGGAAAAACCCACCATGTCTTCACGAGACTAGATAAACATATCCTGGAATTGGGTTAATAATGTAACCATGTCATTCCTTTGGTTTGAAGTGAGGTATATACCAATCTGGATTAGTTTCGGGCTTTCTAAGGTTCCCGAATTGAATGAAATGGTTTGATCAAGGTTTGGTTTGGGTTTGTCTTCGACCCATTCTTTGATCACTTGAGGTATCTCAATGTCCTCTCGTATTTCCATCAAGTCTGAGTCCAACTTTTCATCAAAGTTACAATCCTTGTGGAGAAAAGGCACCTCATCAACAAGTATAGGCACATCTAACTTTAGAGTCCTGAAACAAAATGTTTTCACTTATTATATATGAAACTGTTCAATCATACAAAGTGTTAGTATGTACTGACAAAATAACTGCTAATACTGTACAGAAAAGTAAGCAGTTATTATCTACAGGGCAGAGGGAGTTTCTGCCCGTTCTACCCTTGTCGACCACTGAAAGGAGTGTTGCTCCAATTGTCAAGGGTGAAGTCCCGATGGAATGCAATGATGGTGGGGTCGTCATCGTCCTCCTTTTCCTAAATGATGACCATTACGTCCGGATAATCATCGTCTGGGGTATATCTATTTGTGTGATCATCATGGACAATGATGCACATGTTTGACATCATCGTGGCAATGTCTTGCTTACGTCTCCGTTCCTCTTCTTCCACTTCAGGATTTGGAACCATGACTTCTTTCCTCTTGACTGGTATCGGTTTAGGAAATAGCATGGCCATTACATGGGCAGGCACCTTTACCGGAGATTGTAGAGGCTCAGGAGATGTAGGTGGAGATAATCGCCGTGCGGCTGAAGATGAAGGAATCTGTTTGTGCTTATGAGGATTCCTGCGACTAGAACTGGCAGTATAGCCTAATCCGGCTGTCCTTGTTTTATTGGGAACTTGATTTGGACGCTTAATGCCCTGATTATCTTTGCCCAACCATTGTCCAGGTTGATAACCCAATGACATCATTTTTTTGGTGGCCAACATTACTTCGGCAGAAATCTGGGGTATGAGAGGTGGCGCCCCAACAGAATGGTAGTGAGTGTTGCTCACCTCAAGGGCATGAAAACTGACCGGCTTAACTTCTGAATTGAAGCTGATGAGTGGTATGTCACCTTGTTTAGGACATTTCGGCTCAACATTAACAGTGACTAGGCTATTGTTGATAATGTATTTAAGTTGTTAGTGAAGAGTGGAGGGGACGGCTTGGGCCATATGAATCCACGATCTTCCCAAGATCAGGTTGTATCCTATATATATTCTAAGAACGTGAAAAGACACGCAGAATGTATGTGGACCAATCTCCACTGCCAATTCATTCTATCCGACATAGTTTCGTCGGGATCCATCAAAAGCTTTGATAAATGTATGGTTGCTTCGGATCCGATTGAGATTGATGTTCATCTTCACCAAAGTGGCATAAGGACAGATATTCAAAGATGATCCACCGTCTATCAAAACTCCTCCCACCATGTATCTGGAAGATAAAATCGCTATGTGCAACGACTATTAATGACCGGTACCTTTGGGAAGTATATCATCGTTATCAAAAGATATCACATTGCTGTTGAAAATGTTATCCACCAGATGCTGGAATTTCTCAACATCTATTGACTTAGGCAGTTGGGCTTCTTCCAAAACCCTGAGCAATACCTTCCTGTGATCTTCGAAAGAGAAAACTAAGTCTAGTATGGAAATTTGACGTGGAGCTTCTCTTAAGCTTGAAACCACCTTGGCTTCATTATGGCCCACAGTACGGACAAATTCTTCCACTTTTTCCAAGGGAATCTTCCCATTTGTCTTGATGGTAGGCTTCATTACCCGTTGGGGAAGATATAGTGGATTATCCTACGACACTGTAGCAGTTATGTGAGATGAGGATCCTTCAGACCCTCCATAATTCCATAGAACTTTTTGTAGCCTGACAACAAGATATTGTGGTCCGAATGGCAAGATAATTGGCTCTAGCGCAGCCACTTTCAATGGATTGTCAACACCTTTGAGTTGAATTGGTTGTATTGTATGTGAGGGGGTAGCTGAGTCTGTCTTAGAAGATATAACAGCTACGACTTCCTTCCATTTTGTAGGAAATGCATCCCCACTCTCTAATAAAACAGTGTCATCGTCTGCCAGCTGTAGGACACCGTTGTCAATTAAGTTCTTAATAAGGTGGCGGAGTGCCCATAATTCTTCTGTGTTGTGACCGCGATAGTGGGAGTGATACTGACATACTCCATTAGAATTAAACCACCTTGACCGTGGATTGATTATAGGTAATAGAGCTATAATTCTACATTCATTGATCAACATTTGAAATATTTCCTCCATAGATTGGCCAAGGTACGTAAATTCCCTCTTGTCGGCAAAATCCAGGCGGGCCTTGACACTTGCTCTTTTTACAATTTTATCCTGCAGTGTTTCACTTTCTAGAGATGATGATGGAGTATTCAGTCGGAGAGATTAAGCTGCCAATTGAGATTGGTCCCCATACATTTTATGATTCTTTTCACGTGCTCAAAATAGATACAGGATACAACCTGGTTTTAGGGAAACCGTGGATTTATATGGCCGGGGCAGGTCCCTCCACTCTTCAGCAGGAACGTAAATACAGTATCAACAATAGCCTAGTCACAGTCAACGCTGAACCGGAATGTCCTCAACATGGTGACATTCCACTCATCAATGTCAATTCAGATGTTGAGCCGGTCAGTTTTCATGCTTTAGAAGTAAGCAACACTCAATACCATTCTATTGGGATGCCATTTCCCGTACCCAAGATTTCTGCGGAAGTGATGGCAGCTACTCAATAAATGATGTCATTGGGACACTATCCAGGATAAGGGTTGGGTAAAAGTAATTAGGGTATTAAGCACCCGATTCAAGTGTCTAGTCAAACTAGTACATTCGAACTAGGTTATTCTGCCAATTCCAATTACAGGAATCCACATAAGCATAAGCATATTCCTTCAATGTCAGCCACACCACGGTTATCTCCACCTGTAAATCCAGAGTCCGCACAATCTTCGGTAAAGGTGCCTGCCAACGTAATGGCTATGTTATTTTCTAAGCCGATACCGGTAATTGAGAAGGAAGTCTTTGTTCCAGATCCCAAGGTGGAAGAGGAGGAACGGAGAATTAAACAAGACATCGTCCGAATGATGTCAGGCATACACATCATTGTCCATGATGAACATACAAACAGATACACCCTAGACGATGATTACCCAGACATAATTGTCATCATTCGGGAGAAGGAGGATGATGGCAGCCCCTCCATCACTGCAGTCCACCAGGACTTTGCCCTTTCTAATTGGAGCAGCACTCCTTGCATGGGTTGACAAGGGTAAAATGGGCAGGAAGTCCTTCTGCCCTACAGATATCATAACTGCTTACTTTTCTGTACAGTATTAGCAGTTGTTTTGTCCGTACATGCCAACACTTTGTATGATTAAACAATTTCATATATATTAAGTGAAAGCATATTTTATTTCAGGACTCTGAACTTAGATGTGCATGTACTTGCTGATAAGATACCTCTTCTCCACAAGGATTGTAACTTTGATGAAAAGTTGGACTCAGACTTGATGGAAATAGAAGAGGACATTGAGGTGCCTTCGGAGATCAAAGAATGGGTTGAAGACAAACCTAAACCTAACCTTGATCAAACCACCTCTTTCAATCTCGAAATCTTAGAAAACCCTAAGTTAATCCAGATTGGTTCAGACCTTACCCCAAACCAGAGGAATAACATGGTTACAGTACTAACCCAATTCCAGGATGTGTTTGCATGGTCTTGTGAAGACATGGTGGGTTTGTCCACTGACATTGTCCTTCATCGCCTTCCCATCAAAGAGGGATTCAAGCCAGTCAAGTTGAAACTCATGCGATTGAAACCTGAGTGGAGTTTAAAGGTGAAAGAAGAAATTGTGAAACAATTTTGAGCTGGTATTATCATGGTGTCCACATATCGTAAATGGATATCCAACATCATTCATGTGCCTAAGCCTGGAGGAAAGGTGTGAGTTTGCGTGGATTATCGGGATCTGAATAAAGCTTGCCTAAAAGATAGCTTTCCCGTGCCATTTATCCACATTCTCATCGACAATACTGCTCAATACGGCATGTACTCCTTCACTGATTGCTTTGCGGGGTACCATCAGATCATGGTTGCTGAGGAGGATTGTGAGAAAAATGCTTTCATCACGCCTTAGGGAACCTTTTGCTACAGACGGTTGTCTTTCGGCCTCATCAATGCCAGAGCCACCTATCAGCGAGCTATGATGGCTCTTTTCCATGACTTAATGCACAAAGAGATAGAGATTTATGTGGATGGCATTATTGCCAAGTCCCGAAGGGAGCAAGACCATTTAGACTATCTCAGAAAGCTCTTTACAGGTTGCGCAAATACAACTTGAAGTTGAATCCAACCAAGTACGCCTTTGGCGTTAAATCAGGCAAGTTACTAGGATTCCTAGTCAGCCACAAAGGGATTGAGCTGGATCCCACCAAAATCCAGGCCATTACAGAAATGCCCATTCCTCAGATGAGCTACCTCCCATCCGACAACCTTGGTATCAGCATATCAAGGAGTATTTGCGAGATGGATCTACACCCGCTGAGGCGAGCCTGACTGAGCAAAGGCGGATTCGTCGACTAGCTGTGAAATTCTACCTGAGCGGAGATGCACTCTACAAAAGAGATGCAGGATTTGGTCTCCTCAGATGCCTAGATAAGGATCAAGCTCAGAGACTCGTGGATGAGGTCCATGGTGGAGTATGTGGCCCACACATGAGCGACCCTTTACTTGTAAAGAAGATCCTCAGAACAGGACATTACTGGCTCTCTCTTAAAGCTGACTACAATGACCACGTCAAGAGATGTTATCAGTGCCAAATTCATAGGAATGATATCCACGCCCCTCCATGGGAGCTCCACAATATGAGTTCACCTTGGCCCTTCTCAATGTGGGGAATGGACGTGATCGGGCCCATCGAGCCTCAAGCCAGTAATGGACATCACTTTATCTTCACCATGATCGACTACTTTACCAAGTGTGTAGAAGCAGCCTCTTTCCCCAGGGTTACCAAAGAAGTCATCACTATTTTCATCAGAAACAATGTCATTTGTAGATATGGACAACCAGAGGTAATTATATCAGACAATGCTAAGAACCTCAACAACAAAATGATGTAGGAATTATGCAGTAAATTCCACATCAAACACCTTAACTCCGTCATCTACCGTCCAAAGATGAATGGTGCTGTTGAAGTGGCTAACAAAAAAATCAAGAAGATCATGCAAAAGATGTCCGCCAACCACAAAGGATGACCTGACCTATTGCCTCTTAATCTGTTAGCCTACAGAACATCAATGTGCACTTCAACTAGGGTAACCCCCTATGCATTAACCTATAGGATGGAAGCAGTACCCCCCCATAGAGGTAGAAATGGAATCCCTCAGAGTTTTGATAGACGCTCAGCTGGATGAAAACCAATGGGTACAAGACAGGTATCACCAATTATCTCTAATAGACGAAAGGCGAACTGCGGCTATCTTCTATGGTCAGTTATATCAACAATGGATCGCCCGATCCTACAACAGAAAAGTCTGGCTATGGCAGTTTAAACAACATGACTTGGTTTTGAAGAAGATCATCGACAACCAAGTTCAGTCTAAGGGAAAATTCGCTCCTAACTGGGAAGGCCCATTTGTTGTCAAGGAGGTATTGACAAGTGGGGCTCTCAGATTGCAGGAAATGGACGGCGATGAATTTCCTCAACTAATCAACTCGGACACCGTGAAACGGTACTATGTCTGAAGTTACTATCAAGAAAACATCCTAGTGTTGGATCATCAGATCACCAGTCATTCCGGTTCTTTAACCCTTCATTACAATGCAACTCTTTTCCACACTGCGCCCCTCAGGGAAACACAATTTCCAAGCCATCAGCCTGGTTTTTGGATCATCAGATCCCTTCCACTTCCCTCGATTTTTTAACCCTTAGTCAACTTCGGTTATCCCACTAGGGATTGAACCTTTCACACTTGCAATTTGTCACCAAACATGGGATCAAACTTTTCACACCTACAGTTTTTCCTAAACTTAGGATTAAACTTTCTTCCGCCGCAGTTTTTCCTCCACATAGGATCAAAGTTTTTGTTGGCTATAAATCGTCCTAAGGGGCGAACTACGTCGACCTGATCTCCCTAATACACGGGAGCACATAGGCAGACATCTTTATGGTCCGATCTCACCATAGAAAAACAAAAACAAACACACTCCTATCCATAACCACATACAGAAACCAGTCCCAAGACACCAAAGATGGTAGGAAATACACACAGATCGGCGATCCATTCTGAAAATCCTGAGACATCTCACTGTCCGTCCATCAAGGAGGAGTTCAGAATACATCCAGATCACAAAGCCCTAGAGAAACAGGCAATTATCAAGCAAGTAACAAGGCATAACTAAAAGGGAAGTGAAGCAAAACATATTTCCTTGTCATATAATACTGTTTGATATATACAATGTGTCATGTACATGAAAAAAATGGCTAAGCTAGTCTATGCAGGAAAATCAAAGCTAATCTACAAACTAGTGGATAAACGAGCCACCAAGTCCAATAGGGATTCCCTCTCAAAAGAAGGAGGTAACGTTGTGATCTCCTACCCAAGGGTTTCTACACGAGCCAACAGATCCCCAGCGGGGGTTACAACGGATGGTCATCTGTCCATAAACAGATCCCTAGCGTGGGTTACAACACATGGTCATTTGTCCACAAGCAGATCCCTGACGGGGGTTACAATGTATATTAACCGTTGACACACACATCAGAGAGGATCAAACAGATACAACACATATTTCTCGCTGATATGCTTGGCAACGAAGGTCAAGCAACCTTGACGTTAGTTCAGTCGTTGGTAAGTAAACCCAACGACCCATCGAAATCCATCCGATGATTACAACAGTTGATACACACAACAACGAAGGCCAAGCAGCCTTGGCATTTATCCCCAGTAGGGAGTTTATCTATTGGTTCACACATCAGCGAAGGTCAGGCAACCTTGACAACATCTACTGTTGGCAGTAAATCTGACAGAACATTGCTATGGCCTGGCAATACAAGCCAAGAAAGATCGATATCATCGAAGAGGATGAATGATGGAATATGTTATACACCTTCTCAAACAGACAAAGTTTTATCCCCACAGATCTCTTGTACACGAGAGGCATATCTTTGGAATAAAGTCTATATAAAGTATTCAGGACTTTGGTGATAACCCCAACGTCAACATCCTAAGAAGTTTGGATCACACATCCAAGCTTGCCGTCATTACCATCTCCGGTAAAAGTAACAGAGAGCCGGCAATCATCCCCATCATATGGAAAAGCAATCCATATGCATCATCCATTTGCATCATGTTACTACACATGACATTATGTTTATCTTGTTGCATTTCAAGTGTCTAGGATTCTTTATCCTATCCATGTCATTACATTGCATGAATATGATAAAGAGGGGCATATATAGACACTCAAAATTTTCTGCACACCTATTACTTATATTACAGGAGGGCAGATTCATTTTTTAGACATAACCCTAGAATATAGCTCACATCCAGTCCAGATACTACCGGAAGCTCAGTCTCAACCCCGGAACACACACCGGGAGCATCAGTTCCAACCTCGGAGATACCCTGAGGCCTACAGTTCCAATACCGAAAATTCCATCGGAGAAGGACGATTCATCCGGAAGATAACACCGAGATATTCAGTCTCAGTCCCAACACTTTGTGTAACGCCCGAGAATTTCGGATTATGAATGAATTAAATTTTTATTTGATTATGTGGATTAAATGAATTTAATTGATTTATTATGTGAGTAAGATGTTCGAAGGTCATTCTATGACCTAGAATATGTGGATGTGGTTAGTATTTTGGCTTTGTGCTGGGATTAATTGTTGTGAATTATCAAGACAAAAAACGAAGGTTTTCCGAGAGTTTCCTGTGAAAACACTATTCATCCAATTTCGTTCGGAGCTTAGTTTTGAAATTTCGAGAAACGTGTAAGGATAGAATATGAAGATATTATGGAATATTCAATAATATTTCTGTTATGGCAAACGAAATTTTCGTCTGCGGACTTAAAACCTAAGGGTTTGTGAAAAAGATTTTCGAAAGGGAAATGCAAGGCGTATAGTCATTTCGATTATTATACGTACGAGTATTATACTAGTATGAATATGAGTATAGTATAAAGAATAATACGACGTATAATACGAATATCGTATAGGTACTAGACGAAGAGAATACGCGAGTATACGTATAGAATACGAGAAGTGCTAATGGATTAAGAGTTAAGGATTTTTTATAATACAATTGGACTTGGATTAATAGCAAGCCCAATGAATTAAGTGAGCTAAGCCCAATTCAAGGCCCAATGTTAATTAAATACAATTCCAATCCAATAATTTAAACCGCGGGTCACAGGATGGGTAAAACCCATGGGGAAACCTATGGGATGATCCATGAAGGGTGGGTCAGCCACTTGATGGCCAAGTAAAGTGGATTACTTGATCACTAAGTACTTTACTTGGTGATAAAGGAGTGAATAGTTAGGAGGTGGAAATTGGACTATTTTGCGCTCATGTTGGTTGCTTATAAATACAAAACTAGAGTTGGACATTTAGTTTTTTACAAACATTGTCCAACTAATATTGAGATAGAAAAAGAGCTAGAAATACCTAATCAATATACTTCCAGGCAAACCATAAGACGTTTATTAAGAAACGCGAAGAACGACAAAGGTAAATTCTTATAAACCGTAGTCTTCATCTTTTTCGATTTCTTTCTCGTAGAAGAATTGTCGAATTGGTGGAGCATGTTTAGTGAGGAGGAATAAGGATGTCTAGTAATAATGAAAACATTGTCAGGTCATGACCAAATGAGAATCGTAAGTGGTTACGTAAGTAAAAACTATAGAAAGCTATGAACGTGATAGTAATTATGAATGAACGATTTGAAAACCGTTATAGTTAAAGTATGTTCATATTATTTGGTTAGGTTTTAGATGATGAATCAATGGAGTGTTCCATTTGATTTGGCTTATAGAACACCAGTAACGAAGTTATGGCGAATTTTGCGAAAATAGACTTATACGTCAAAATCGTAGAAATCTCGGATTAGGAGTCAAAAGTTATTGTGTGACTTGAAAATGTTGGTTTCCAATGTCAACACTTGAGATACGGTAATTAAGAGTTGTGGATGCAAGAATCGTCGAATTCCGACTTATAATGAAGAAAACAAATATTGAACGGTCGAAAACGTTAAGCGAACGTAAAAAATGAACTTATAGGTGAATTCTGAGTTAACAGATTCAAAAGTGTGAAATTCTTTTATGAACACTTAGAAGATGTAATTTTTGAGTTGTGGGCTTTCGAATGGGTCAATTCGGATGTAAAACGAACAAATTAGGAATCCGGGGGTTTCATTAAGGAAACAAACTATTTTGGCCAACTGGTGCACAGGTGTGGTGCTGTAGCGCCAAAACCAGCACAAAAGGGTCACACTGCAGTGCCAGATCTGACTGTATCTTCTGTTAGTTGGTGCCGCAGCGCCGAGTTTGTACTAGGGATGCCGCACCGCAGCGTCGGCAGTAGAAAAATGTTGACCAAGTTAGGTTTTTGTTCTATTTGAATGTAGACCTAAGGTAAGACATTGAAGGTACTTAAGGTACATAATTAAGCTGACCTTGAATCACTAATGAAGTGATAACGTTAGAAGATTTAGTATGGTTTAATAAGAATTAAAAGAAGAACGCGAGAACGTAATAAACGCACTGTGAATGATGTTCAACGTTGGTAGTTCACCAATGATGATCGAATGTCGGTTAATAACGTAAGAACGTTGATAAGCCGTAACGAAGAATAGAAAGACGGATTGACTTTATTAAACAAAATAAATTCAAGTAAGACTTTGAAGAGAAATAAGTTGGTTAAAACCATAAAGTTAGTTTATTTGATAACTAATTACAGTGTGCTAGGTGAATATATCATGTAGATCCTGTAAGGACTGAGAATTGATTGAATTATATATTCGAAGACGCTTGAAGGCAAGTCTTTCTTAACGCTTGTCTAACCTCCGTGTTAGCCAAGTTTTCTGCGATGCATGTTTTGAGATGCATGAATGGTTTTAAAGAAAGAGTCGATGCATGTTTTAACTCGACTAGACAAGTATTGAAGAATTGATTGATTTGTTTCTAAGTCTTTCGATATAGAACTATTAACACTATCCTATGCCAATTATTTAGTACGGTTGAGTAGGTAAGTTTGTCTGTGTACAAACAAAAGAATTTTCATCGATTATTCGATGAGCACGCGAGGTTGCCAAATGTTAAGCGTAAATATGTTTAACAGAAGAGTGTTGATCAACATAGAGTACGATAGGTTGATCATCTAAAAGTGCTCGTAAGTAAAGACGGATGGATGGCCTTAGTGCCGGATGTCCTTTTCAAGTATGAAAATGAAAAGAGTATGTTAATGGTCTATTGACCTGTTTAGAATTCCTAAGCTATTATATATACTTTGGAATTGTTGTTATGAAATGAGAAGTACTAGCCAAATGTTTCATAGTGCTTCGTAGTTAATTGTTCAATTATGGAAGTGAAACATGTAATTTCCAATGTGATATTAATATGATTCTGTGTTAAGACTTGTTGAGCTAGAAATGCTTACTCTTGCTTGAACCATATGTTTGTAGCTAAAGCTAAACGAACTGAGAGTTCTAAGAGAGATAAAGGCAAGGCTAAGATGGACAGTTAATCGTCCTGTAATAGAATAGTGTATTTTTATGTAATATACTTATGAAGAACAAAGAATGTATTCGGTTATGAACCTGGGAAATGATTTGTTATTATTGTAATACAAAGATAGTTAATACAATCATTTTGTTGTTGTCTCAATGGAATGACTGTATGAATTATAGTATCGTGGAGCACCATCTGTCGGGTTGGAAGATACCCAGATTTGGGGGCGTCACAGGTTCGTATCAAAGCATTAGGTTATAAAACTTATGGGGGGAAGAACGTTAGGCTAATAACCTCGTTAGGAAAGGAAAGTTCTGAAGAAAGTTAACTCGAGTCAAATGAGTTAATAAGGTATTGAGGAAACTCAGTACCAAAAGATTTAAAAGATGGAAAGTAACCCTAAATGGATTAAATGTGATTTGTGCTTTTATTATTGTGTATTATGTACTAATCAATTTGTTATGTGTTATTGTAGATGTCAATCGATAGCATGATGTATATGGATATACATGTGGTAAGCGAGGAGCCCGTGAACAGAGTAGAGCCAGTACCTATGCCTGTAACAGAGATACCTCTAGTGATTTTAGAAGAATCAGAGCCTGAGGAATATTTTTCAGAGGATAACTATTCCGAGGAGACCATGGGATTAGCATCATATTTGAATATGATGATAGATGTGGAGGATGATATAGAGGTAACATCACTTAATATGGTGATGCCTGCTTTAGAGTTAACACCGACAGAGATAATGAGGGCAATGTACCTCTCAGTGCTTGACTGTAATGTGCAACTGCACAATATGGTGCAGCACCAGAAAGAGGAGATTAATGATCTCTATGGGGCTAAGGAGTTTGCAGAGTTAGACTATGAGATAGAGCATGATGAGAAAGTGCTCATGACTGACAAGGCTAGGGACTATAAGAACGAGGTCATAGAACTTCGTAAGAAACTGGCTGAAAAAGACCAGAAGATAGCACGAATGTCATATATAAATGACAATGCGCACGAGGATTTCAAGTTTAAAATAGCTTGTTATTCTTTTGAGTCGGGACAGACTCGACATACTATAAGTCGAAATATTATGTCGATTCTAGCAAACGAGAAGCATGAGAATGCTGTTAGGCAGTTTTAGAAGTTAGAATGGTAAATATTTTGTGTAGTGATGTAAAACCATCTTTTGTATAATTAAAGGGTAGTCTTTTTGTAAATCCCAATTTTTGTGAAAGTCAATCGCGGGATATATATGTAAATGCTTTTGGCTATGAAAAGAAAGTTGTAAATAGTCTTGAACTATAAAGAAACATCTTAATATAAGGAAGTTTTTATTTAGTGTGCTTGTTGTGTCTGAGTTATTGTTCAATTGTTCGACGACTAATAACTAAGTAAGCAAATAAGTAATAACGGAACTTTATTTATTTAACCAGAAATGCCGCCAAGAAGAAGACAACGTAACCAATAGGTAGAATTGCATAACGATAACCAGGGGGGTCTTAATAACCCTATGCAAGAGTTCGTTAATTTATTAACGGCTGCATTTAACTAAGCCGGGGGTAGAGCTCCCGCATGACCTAGGGTAGCTCGAACGACTACCTTTAAGGAATTTAAAAATATAGGTCCACCTGAGTTCAAAGGAACGACGGACCCAATGGAGGCCCAGACATGGGTCAAGGAAATAGAAAAGGCGTTCGTTATTACAAACGTAGCCGAGGTGCAAAAGACTTCTTTTCCCACCTACATGATGCATGCGGAAGCCAACTACTGGTGGGAGGCTCCCCAGGGTAGGGCTAGAGCTAATGTTATTACATGGGAACAATTCAAGAAGGTATTCTTCGAGAACTACTTCCCTACTAGCATGCAAGGGCGAATGGAGATTAAGTTCCTAGAACTTAAACAAGGGGGTGTAGACACTCGAAATTTTTTGTACACCTGTCACTAACATTGCAGGAGGACATATTCGTCTTTTAAGAGGGAACCCTGAAAGATGATCCATATCCATGCCGGATACTACCGGAAGTTCAGTATCAACCCCGGATCGTAATCTGGGAGTAACAATTCCAATCTCGGAGATAACCCCGAGGTATGCAGATACAATATCGGAACACACATCGGAGAAGACCGATTAATCTCTGAGATAACCCCGAGGTATCCAGTCTCAGTCCCAAACATGGGAATAGCCACCAACCTTGGTGATAACCCCAAGGAATGCAATTTCGGCGATAACCCCAAAAATGCTTGTTACAAATGCAACCAGCTTCAATCTCGGCGCTCATAACGAAATCCATTGTACCAGCCCGGTGATAACATCGGGAAGACAGACACACCTCAAAGATGACAATGAGGACCTTTAACAAATTGCAGCAGTCCAATCTAAGAGAAGCTGAGCGACGTCTGCTTTATCAGCCCAATCCGGACGATAACACCGGTGAGGGGCAACATCGTCATCTGACCAACACGATGTCACGTCACGTCGCCTCAACATAGCTACACAATAATGTCCCACAAGACTAACCAATCCCGAGTGACTATTGTGCGGGGTAACGGATGAAAGTTGAAGCTTGAAGACCGGAGGGCACCGTCCCATCTTCAATGACTTTGCACAAACTCTAATCCCATGCCATCGTACAACTCTCGACAACGGGGGTCCGAAATATGTCATGTATACCTCAAATGGATGCCCGGATTGCACTTCTGAAAGTCCGAGTGGACATTACAGTGCCTGAGTGCACGCACTTCGAGACGACCCGAGCCAAAAAACCCGGACCCACCCAGGTTGCCTTTGGTACACCTGCGGCTCCACCCTCTATAAATAGAGGGCTTGGGGTGGCCATTTTGTAAGAGAAAACGGCGAGGAAGCCCTGCCCAATTTTCTCTGTACTCACCCTAGACTGAGTGCTTTCTCATTTTAAACACTTGTGAGCTCACATATAGCTTTTTTTGTACCTACAAAAGCCAGTGTTTGCCCACTTTAAAGATATTGAAGTCTTCTTTGGCAGCCCACTGTAAGCCTTCTTCTACACTTTAAAGTTTTTCTCTTCATCTTTGCACACACCCTTATACACGTTGAGAGTCGTGTTGCATATTTTGCCCGGACTTCGGTACGTGGTTTATTTTTAGTTTGTATATACATATATATTTATATATATATTTATATATATGGACTAACATTATCGAGTTATGTCTCGATTGAGCCTAGACTTCGGTCTGGAGTGTTTAATTGCTTATGTGTATATATATACACTTATATATATGAATTGCGTGTCAAACTCTGTTCAATGAGCCTAGACTTATGTCTGGTGTATTTAATGGCTTTCTTATATATATGAACTGCTATCGAACTTTGTTCGATGAGCCTGCATTTTATATCCGGTGCGTTTACTGTGACAAACCCAAAATAGGTCCATTCCATCCAACCTATTCTAAGTCGCCAAATACATGGTACAGAAAACAACTATAACTTTATTACAACAATTGTCGTGCAAAATGCAACAACACATATGCTGTGAGTTTGGATACAAATATATACCAAATGTGACTCATGTTCCAACCGTGGACATCACCTCACAATGACACCTTACATAAAGGTATAGTCAAAAACTGTTTTAGAAATTAGAATCTTTGGGAAGTGCTCAAGGAAACCTTCGTACATGGGAGGCCACGCGTCTAGGTTATGATAGATATCATATGGCCACAGAATTATCCTTGGTTGACCCAATAGACCCCAAAGAAAAATGAGAAGATTACTATCATATTCTTCCCAATGGTGAGTCTTCTCTTGACTTATCATTATCTCCACTGTCTTTAATCGTGAATTATACTTCAAACAAACACCAAGATTATATAGGTAGTGCCCATAGATATACTCAGCAAGTGGATGAGCACAACCCTGTCTTATGATGACACGAGGTTGTATGTCATTAGACATCTTGTATGATAGTGACAAAACACCCTTCCAACGTTGGGTTCGCCTTACCCTATTTTCTTCACCAAATATAACTACTAAATGATGACCACCGTTCTATTCCCTTGTTACCCCCGCTCGACCCAGCTACACTCTTATTACCTGAAAGGAATTGTGAAGCAAAAGAGTGAGCACAACTAGCTCAGTAAAGAATATCATGACTAAAGATAATTAAATTATCAATAGCCTTCATCAATAATAAATCAGAGATTTAGAACATATGGTAAATGATAAAAATTTCAACCATAGTTGCAGCGGAACGAACAATCCATTAGAATAGTCAAATAGACTATAAAGTCTATTATCTTCTCCATGTTAAAAATCCACCAACAATATTTTATCCCTGTAACATCAATCAATAGTTCTGGTCCACAGTCATATAAATAACTCATAATCATAATTATGATTCTAAATTTTTCTTCGCACCCACGACGAAAAATATTTTCATCACCTGTCTTTACCTGAAACATCAAAGATCATGGTTATACCAAATCACAGTTCCTGTTCATAATCATACTAATAAATCCATCTTTGCACTACGGTCAAAGGATATTTGTGACACCCCCAAAATAGATCCATTCCATCCAACCTATTCTGAGTCGCCAAATACATGGTACAGAAAACAACTATAACTTTATTACAACAATTATCGTGCAAAATACAACAACACATATGATGTGAGTTTGGATACAAATATATACCAAATGTGACTCATGTTCCAACCGTGGACATCACCTCACAATGACACCTTACATAAAGGTATAGTCAAAAATTGTTTTAGAAATTAGAATCTTTGGGAAGTGCTCAAGGAAACCTTCGTACATGGGAGGCCATGCATCTAGGTTATGATAGATATCATATGGCCACAGAATTATCCTTGGTTGACCCAATAGACCCCAAAGAAAAACGAAAAATTTACTATCATATTCTTCCCAATGGTGAGTCTTCTCTTGACTTATCATTATCTCCACTGTCTCTAATTGAGAATTATACTTCAAACAAACACCAAGATTATATAGGTAGTGCTCGTATATATACTCAACAAGTGGATGAGCACATCCTTGTCTTATGATGACACGAGGTTGTATGTCGTTAGACATCTTGTATGATAGTGGCAAACCACCCTTCCAACGTTGGGTACACCTTACCCTATTGGATTCACCAAATAAAACTACTAAATGAACTTTTCTATACTGCTTCATTAGAACATCCACAGCTAGAGACCACCATTCTATTTCCCCGTTACCCTCGCTCGACCCAGCTACACTCTTATTACCTGAAAGGAATTGTGAAGCAAAAGGGTGAGCACAACTAGCTCAGTAAAGAATATCATGACTAAAGATAATTAAATTATCAATAGCCTTCATCAATAATAAATCAGAGATTTAGAACATATGGTAAATGATAAAAATTTCAACCATAGTTGCAGCGGAACGAGCAATCCATTAGAAGAGTCAAATAGACTATAAAGTCTATTATCTTCTCCATGTTAAAAATCCACCAACAATGTTTTATCCCTGTAACATCAATCAACAATTCTGGTCCACAATCATATGAATAACTCATAATCATATTTGTAGTTCTAAATTCCTCTTCTCATCCAGGATGATGATAATTTTCATCACCTATCTTTACCTGAAACATCAAAGATCATGGTTACACCAAATCACATTTCCTATTCATAATCATACTAATAACTTCATCTTTGCACTACGTCCAAAGATATTCATTTGTATCACCAGTTGGTCATGTTTATCTCAACATCTGTTCATCTTTGCACTACTGGCCAAAGATATTCAACAACATGTCATCTTTGCACTACAGGCCAAAGATATTCATCAACAATTCATCTTTGCACTACAGGCCAAAGATATTCATCAATATTTCATCTTTGCACTACAGGCCAAAGATATTAATATCTCAAAGAAATATATAATCATTTCAGAATTTATATAAACAATAATTATAACCATGTTGATCAATTCACCTTTGCACTTAAGCTAAAGATATTCACTTATAAATTCAATGGTAATGATCATACCAGTCACAATTCAACTTTGCACTACAGGCCAAAGAGAACCCTAGTCATGATCATACCAATAATCTACCCATCTTTACACTCTAGAGAAAGAGAATTTCAACATCAGGGTTATAAAAATGTTATATATGATAATAAAATTAATATAATCAACATATAGATTTAATCTTAAGAGTAATATTCATAACTCAACTATAATTTGGTTAGAAAAAGAAACCAATTTTTATCGTGAATAATAACTCGTGAATAGTAACTCGTGAATAGTAATTCATGAATAGTAACTCGTGAATAGTAACTCATAAATAGTAAACTCAACACAAAAAGGTAGAAATTCCACAATAAAATCCATACCAGTATTTCGGTATAATGATATTGAAAGAATAACATTTCTTAAGCTTATAAACAATTTATTTAAATTGTTTACACTTTACTAATTAATGCATTTAATCATCATAAAATGTCAACTCTTAAGATTTCATCATCAATAGCCAAAACCCTCATAAAAAATCTGCATATACCTCATATAGGATTCTCAAGCCATAAAATCCTATTTTTCAATTTTCTTACTTCACATAACATATTTAATTTATTTTCTCATAACTTGTCCATTTTCATGAAAAATACCAAATCAGTTCCAAAAATATTTCTTTTCTGGGATTTATCAGAATATAGTCTCATATTGAACATATATTTTTCTCAGAATTTTTAAAAGTTATTTACTATTTTTCATATGGTCAAAACAGCCGAATATTTAGACATTTATCAAAAATTGTACTTTTGTCCAAAAATTCTGAAATTTACAGAGTATACTTCCATCATATACATGTACTCCCAATAAAAATTTCATCAATTTTGGAGTTAACCACAAGAAATTATAAGCAGTTACTTTTAAAATAGTCTTTTCTCATAAAATTCATAACTCTCAATCTATACATCCAAAAATCACCATTTTTGGACACAATCAAGAAAACTCATCAAAATATCATTTCAAATTTTTCCAGAATTTTTAAAGTTCAGAAAAATTACGAAACTGAAAAACATAACAACCCTTAAAATCCCTTACTATCCCTTACCTCAAAAGAGCAGTACTTCTGATCGGTATAAGGCTGAAGGAAACTTGCACTGATGAATAGAAACTCACAGAGTATCTAAATACTCACAAAATACACTCAATAATCTAGAGAGAGAAAGAGAGAAAACTTATGTTTCTGGTGTGTTTTTCAATTCTAACTTAGCCCTCTATTTATAGGAAAATTTTGGTAGGTTTGACCTGCAACCTGATGGCTTTACCTGCTACTATTCCCACCCACCACATTTGAAATATAATTCAGCACATTTCTTCACCAACCACAAGTGGGGCCCACCAATTCTAGAATTTTCTACCAAAAATGATTTATAACCTGATTTCCGAATCAGCCACCTCTTAAAATTCATAACAAATCATACGTTCATTTTTAACGGTTCAAAATTTATGGACATATACTCAACTTATATATGTATAACATATCCAAAAATTACCACGATCCAATGGCCGGATTAAAAATTATAACCCCCGCAAAATACCTCAAAAACCCTGATTTTTAATACCTCCATTCCGACAAAAATACTGATAAAAACCTCAACATTAACTCCTTCATTTTTAACCACAAAAATATATCCCTCATTTATATCCACATAATATAAATATTTCCTTATCATATGAATCAATAATTAATTATTCACAAATAATATTACAGAATCACATTTATGACAACCAGGCCGTTCCCAGGAAAGAGGGGGCTTTCCAATAAGAATTTCTCCTTACTGGCGCGCAATTAGATGACCAAACCTCTCCTTAGACAGAACTTTCTAGACATTGACAATAATGTTATCTAATAATATTATTCAAATAATATGAATTATTGATCTGATAAAGGAAAATACTGTGCAGCAACAATTATTGAAATAACAATAATATAAAATATCAACGCAACAATTATTGAATCAATAAAATAAAATATTGAACAGTAATTACTGTAACAATTATTGAGTAGTGCCTTCTTACGTAAGAATCAATAATTTCAAAAATACTATGCAATACCGTGTGCTACTGTGCAATAACGCGTATTACTGTATTTTAACCACCGGGTATTCCAACAGTGTTAACGGTAACAACTACGCCGTTATTTGTAAAAACTCAAATTTGTCGTTTTCCTTCACCCGACAGTTATTCGTTATAGGGCCCACAAATAGCTGCGCCGTCGTACGAATATTCTCCGACAGAAAGAATATTCCACGACCAAACGAATATTCCCCGACAACAATGATTATTTTATAACCACTTGCTTATTTTGAAAAAAAAATTTCATATTTCACCCATAACTTTAAACTTTTATCAATTTAACTATTTACTGAATAGTAATTATAAGAAAAATTGCATACTTTTATTTCATAAAATTCGGGGTCTTACAATCTCCCCTCCTTATGAAATTTCGTCCCCGAAATTTACGTACCTGGTATTTCGAAGAGTTGAGAATACCTTGCTTCCATTTCAGATTCTATCTCTCAGATCATCATGATTTCTCCATTGCTCTTCTCCCATGATAACTTCATTTGGGTTCCTCATTTGTTGGGAAGTCATGACAACCGCCATCCCTCGAACTACTCGGCTTTGACTTGTCTGGAGCAGCATTTGGCGTCATCATTACCGTTGCAATATACCTTTCTATAGGACATATTCCTCCCTTAACTGCCTCTTCGTACTCCTCATTCATGATCTGAATCATCAATCTTCGATCTATATCGGATTCAGGTTGACCGCTATGTACAGGGTAATTCAAAACTCGATGTTGGGTTCTCCCAATTGCTTTCCAAAAAGAGAAATTCATATCATCTATTTTAGCCTTCTTAGATCGAACATCTCTTTCCACAATATCCACGTGTCGTGCGGCTTTTGCCCATGCATCACTTATTCTCACTCGTTCAATTTTTTCTTCTTTCAGCTCAGATTCCATTTTTATCATTTTATACTCTGCCAAAGAATACTTCTGTTCAAGCATCACATATCGGGTAACACAAGCTTGAATTGTTGCATCTTTTTGTTCCACGACCGCCTGTCGTTCTTCTGCCTGCTCTTCTAACTCATGAATACGATTTTGAATTTCTACATTTTGATCATATAATACCTCTAATAAACTCTCCTCTGGTACTTCTTCTTCCTCTTCTTCCTCAGTCTCAGCTGTTACCTCTGCGACTATCTCGGGTGCAACTATCAATTCCTCACTCACCACATAGATATCTCTAATTCCTTCTTCGTCTGACATCACATTATCATGGTTAGTGATTAGAGGTATCCCCACAGTCTCATTCACTCCATTGTTAGCATTCTCAGCTGCCATTCTCAAATACTGCCATAAAATAAGGGTTAATTAAACAAATTAACCTATCAAATAATATCTCGATATTATGACTGACCAACAAATAAGCTTAGGTAGGACACACTAGCGAATGATTTACTCATCTCTCCCCTCCTAGTTCTATTCCCCGATTTCCGCCAGAGATCATATCCCTAAGCTCTGATACCAAATGTGACACCCCCAAAATAGATCCATTCCATCCAACCTATTCTGAGTCGCCAAATACATGGTACAGAAAACAACTATAACTTTATTACAACAATTATCGTGCAAAATACAACAACACATATGCTGTGAGTTTGGATACAAATATATACCAAATGTGACTCATGTTCCAACCGTGAACATCACCTCACAATGACACCTTACATAAAGGTATAGTCAAAAATTGTTTTAGAAATTAGAATCTTTGGGAAGTGCTCAAGGAAACCTTCGTACATGGGAGGCCATGCATCTAGGTTATGATAGATATCATATGGCCACAGAATTATCCTTGGTTGACCCAATAGACCCCAAAGAAAAACGAGAAATTACTATCATATTCTTCCCAATGGTGAGTCTTCTCTTGACTAATCATTATCTCCACTGTCTCTAATTGAGAATTATACTTCAAACAAACACCAAGATTATATAGGTAGTGCTCGTATATATACTCAGCAAGTGGATGAGCACATCCCTGTCTTATGATGACACGAGGTTGTATGTCGTTAGACATCTTGTATGATAGTGGCAAACCACCCTTCCAACGTTGGGTACACCTTACCCTATTGGATTCACCAAATAAAACTACTAAATGAACTTTTCTATACTGCTTCATTAGAACATCCACAGCTAGAGACCACCATTCTATTTCCCGTTACCCTCGCTCGACCCAGCTACACTCTTATTACCTGAAAGGAATTGTGAAGCAAAAGGGTGAGCACAACTAGCTCAGTAAAGAATATCATGACTAAAGATAATTAAATTATCAATAGCCTTCATCAATAATAAATCAGAGATTTAGAACATATGGTAAATGATAAAATTTCAACCATAGTTGCAGCGGAACGAGCAATCCATTAGAAGAGTCAAATAGACTATAAAGTCTATTATCTTCTCCATGTTAAAAATCCACCAACAATGTTTTATCCCTGTAACATCAATCAACAATTCTGGTCCACAATCATATGAATAACTCATAATCATATCTGTAGTTCTAAATTCCTCTTCTCATCCAGGACGAAGATAATTTTCATCACCTATCTTTACCTGAAACATCAAAGATCATGGTTACACCAAATCACATTTCCTGTTCATAATCATACTAATAACTTCATCTTTGCACTACGTCCAAAGATATTCATTTGTATCACCAGTTGGTCATGTTTATCTCAACATCTGTTCATCTTTGCACTACTGGCCAAAGATATTCAACAACATGTCATCTTTGCACTACACGCCAAAGATATTCATCAACAATTCATCTTTGCACTACAGGCCAAAGATATTCATCAATATTTCATCTTTGCACTACAGACCAAAGATATTAATATCTCAAAGAAATATATAATCATTTCAAAATTTATATAAACAATAATTATAACCATGTTGATCAATTCACCTTTGCACTTAAGCTAAAGATATTCACTTATAAATTCAATGGTCATGATCATACCAGTCACAATTCAACTTTGCACTACAGGCCAAAGAGAACCCTAGTCATGATCATACCAATAATCTACCCATCTTTACACTCTAGAGAAAGAGAATTTCAACATCAGGGTTATAAAAATGTTATATATGATAATAAAATCAATATAATCAACATATAGATTTAATCTTAAGAGTAATATTCATAACTCAACTATAATTTGGTTAGAAAAAGAAACCAATTTTTATCGTGAATAATAACTCGTGAATAGTAACTCATGAATAGTAACTCGTGAATAGTAACTCATAAATAGTAAACTCGACACAAAAAGGTAGAAATTCCACAATAAAATCCATACCAGTATTTCGGTATAATGATATTGAAAGAATAACATTTCTTAAGCTTATAAACAATTTATTTTAATTGTTTACACTTTACTAATTAATGCATTTAATCATCATAAAATGTCAACTCTTAAGATTTCATCATCAATAGCCAAAACCCTCATCAAAAATCTGCATATACCTCATATAGGATTCTCAAGCCATAAAATCCTATTTTCCAATTTTCTTACTTCACATAACATATTTAATTCATTTACTCATAACTAGTCCATTTTCATGAAAAATACCAAATCAGTTCCAAAAATATTTCTTTTCTGGGATTTATCATAATATAGTCCCATATTGAACATATATTTTTCTCAGAATTTTTAAAAGTCATTTACTATTTTTCATATGGCCAAAATAGCCGAATATTTAGACATTTATCAAAAATTGTACTTTTGTCCAAAAATTCTGAAATTTACAGAGTATACTTCCATCATATACATGTACTCCCAATAAAAATTTCATCAATTTTGGAGTTAACCACAAGAAATTATAAGCAGTTACTTTTAAAATAGTCTTTTCTCATAAAATTCATAACTCTCAATCTATACATCCAAAAATCACCATTTTTGGACACAATCAATAAAACTCATCAAAATATCATTTCAAATTTTTCCAGAATTTTTGAAGTTCAGAAAAATTACGAAACTGAAAAATAACAACCCTTAAAATCCATTACTATCCCTTACTATCCCTTACCTCAAAAGAGCAGTACTTCTGATCGGTATAAGGCTGAAGGAAACTTGCACTAATGAATAGAACTCACAAGTATCTAAATACTCACAAAATACACTCAATAATCTAGAGAGAGAAAGAGAGAAAACTTATGTTTCTGGTGTGATTTTCAATTCTAACTTAGCCCTCTATTTATAGGAAAATTTTGGTAGGTTTGACCTGCAACCTGATGGCTTTACCTGCTACTATTCCCACCCACCACATTTGAAATATAATTCAGCACATTTCTTCACCAACCACAAGTGGGGCCCACCAATTCTAGAATTTTCCACCAAAAATGATATATAACCTGATTTCCGAATCAGTCACCTCTTAAAATTCATAACAAATCATACGTTCATTTTTAACGGTTCAAAATTTATGGGCATATACTCAACTTATATATGTATAACATATCCAAAAATTACCACGATCCAACGGTCGGATTAAAAATTATAACCCCCGCAAAATATCTCAAAAACCCTGATTTTTAATACCTCCATTCCGACAAAAATACTGATAAAAACCTCAACATTAACTCCTTCATTTTTAACCACAAAAATATATCCCTCATTTATATCCACATAAAATAAATATTTCCTTATCATATGAATCAATAATTAATTATTCACAAATAATATTACAGAATCACATTTATGACAACCAGGCCGTTCCCAGGAAAGAGGGGGCTTTCCAATAAGAATTTCTCCTTACTGGCGCGCAATTAGATGACCAAACCTCTCCTTAGACAGAACTTTCTAGACATTGAATAATGTTATCTAATAATATTATTCAAATAATATGAATTATTGATCTGATAAAGGAAAATACTGTGCAGCAACAATTATTGAAACAACAATAATATAAAATATCAACGCAACAATTATTGAATCAATAAAATAAAATATTGAACAGTAATTACTGTAACAATTATTGAGTAGTGCCTTCTTACGTAAGAATCAATAATTTCAAAAATACTATGCAATACCGTGTGCTACTGTGCAATAACGCGTATTACTGTATTTTAACCACCGGGTATTCCAATAGTGTTAACGGTAACAACTACGCCGTTATTTGTAAAAACTCAAATTTGTCGTTTTCCTTCACCCGACAGTTATTCGTTATGGGGCCCACAAATAGCTGCGCCGTCGTACGAATATTCTCCGACAGAAAGAATATTTCACGACCAAACGAATATTCCCCGACAACAATGATTATTTTATAGCCACTTGCTTATTTTGAAAAAAAAAATTCATATTTCACCCATAACTTTAAACTTTTATCAATTTAACTATTTACTGAATAGTAATTATAAGAAAAATTGCATACTTTTATTTCATAAAATTCGGGGTCTTACAATATTCAACAACAGTTCATCTTTGCACTACAGGCCAAAGATATTCATCAACAGACCATCTTTGAACTACAGGCCAAAGATATTCAACAACAGTTCATCTTTGCACTACGGGCCAAAGATATTCATCAACAATTCATATTTACACTACAGGCTAAATATATTCATATCTCAAAGAAATATATAATCATTTCAGAATTTATATAAACAATAATTATAACCATGTTGATCAATTCACCTTTGTACTTAAGCTTAAGATATTCAATTATAAATTCAATGGTCATGATCATACCAGTCACAATTCAATTTTGCACTACAGGCCAAAGAGAACCCTAGTGATGATCATACCAATAATCTACCCATCTTTACACTCCAGTGAAAGAGAATTTCAACATCAGGGTTATAAAAATGTTATATATGATAATAAAAATAATATGATCAACATATAGTTTTAATCTCAAGAGTAATATTCGTAACTCATGAATAGTAAATCATGAATAGTAACTCATGAATAGTAACCCCGACATAAAAGATAGAAATTCTACAATAAAATTCATACCAATATTTCGATATAATGATATTGAAAGAATAACATTTCTTAAATTTATAAACAGTTTGTTTTAATTGTTTACACTTTACTAAAATAATGTATTTAATCATTCTAAAATGTCAAACTCATAAGATTTCATCACCAATAACCAAAACCCTCATCAAAAATCTGCATATACCTCATATAGGATTCTCAAGTCATAAAATCCTATTTTCCAATTTTCTTACTTCATATAACATATTTAATTCATTTACGCATAACTAGACCATTTTCATGAAAAATACCAAATCAGTTACAAAAATATTTATTTTATGGGATTTAGCATAATATAGTCTCATAGTGAACATATATTTTTCTCAGAATTTTTAAAAGTCATTTACTATTTTTCATATGGCCAAAACAGCCGAATATTTAGACATTTATCAAAAATTGTACTTTTATCTAAAAATTTTGAAATTCACAGAGTATACTAATATTATATAGATGTACTCCCAATAAAAATTTCATCAATTTTAGAGTTAACCACAAGGAGTTATAAGCGGTTACTTTTAAAATAGTCTTTTCTCATAAAATTCATAACTCTTAATCTATACATCCAAAAATCACCATTTTTGGTCACAATCAATAAAACTCATCAAAATATCATTTCAAATTTTTCCAGAATTTTCTGAAGGTCAGAAAAATTACGAAACTGAAAAACATAATAACCCTTAAAATCCCGTAGTATCCCTTACCTCAAAAGTGCAGCATTTCTGACTGGAATGCAAAGCCGAAGGAAACTTGCACTGAATAGTAACTCTCAAAGTATCTAAATACTCACAAAATATGCTTCATAATATAGAGAGAGAAAGAGAGAAAGCTTATGTTTCTGGTGTGATTTTCAATTCTAACTTAGCCCTCTATTTATAGGAAAATGTTAGCACGCCGAAGCAGACTTAACCTGTAACCTGATGGCTTTACCTGCTACTATTCTCACCCACCACATTTGAATAAAAATCTCAGCACATTTCTTTACCGACCAAGAGTGGGGCCCACCAATTCTAGAATTTTTCTTCAAAATGATAAACTCCGAAAATTCAACAATTTCTGAACCAGTCATCTCGTAAAATCCATAATAAATCATACGCTTATTTTTAACTGTTCAAAATTTGTGGACATATACTCAACTTATATATGTATAACATATTCAAAAATTACCACGATCCAACGGTTGGATTAAAAATTACAACCCCCGCAAAATATCTCAAAAACTCTGATTTTTAATACCTCCATTCCGACAAAAATACTGATAAAAACCTCAACATTAACTCCTTCATTTTTAACCACAAAAATATATCCCTCATTTATATCCACATAAAATAAATATTTCCTTATCATATGAATCAATAGTTAATTATTCACAAATAATATTACAGAATCACATTTATGACAACCAGGCCGTTCCCAGGAAAGAGGGGGCTTTCCAATAAGAATTTATCCTTACTGGCGCGCAATTAGGTGACCAAACCTCTCCTTAGACAGAACTTTCTAGACATTGCCAATAATGTTATCTAATAATATTATTCAAATAATATGAATTATTGATCTGATAATGGGAAATACTATGCAGTGATAATTATTGAACAACAATAATATAAAATTTTAACGTAGCAATTATTGAATCAATAAAATAAAATATTGAACAGTAATTACTGTAACAATTATTGAGTAGTGCCTTCTTACGTAAGAATCAATAATTTCAAAAATATTGTGCAATACCGTGTGCTACTGTGCAATAACGTGTATTACTGTATTTTAATCACCGGGTATTCCAATAGTGTTAACGGTAACAACTACGCCGTTATTTATAAAAGTTCAAATTTGTCATTTTCTTCATCCGACAGTTATTCTGTTATGGGGCCCACAAATGTATGTGCCGTCGTACGAATATTCCCCGACAGAAAGAATATTCCACGACCAAACGATTAATATTCCCCGACAACAATGAATATTTTATAACCACTTGCGTATTTTGAAAAGTTTTCACATATCACCCATAACTTTAACTTTTTATCAATTTAACTATTTACTGAATTGTAATTATAAAAAAATTAAATACTTTTATTTCATAAAATTCGGGGTCTTACAATCTCCCCTCCTTATGAAATTTCGTCCCCGAAATTTTCCTACCTAGTATTTCAAAGAGTTGAGAATACCTTCCTTTCATTTCAGATTCCATCTTCCCTGTCATCATAATTTCTCCATTGCTCATCTCCTGTATTTCAAATATCATTCTAGAATACAGCTTCAAAACAAGGGTTAATTTAACAAATTAACATGTCACATAATATCCCGATATTATGACTGACCAACAAATAAGCTTAAGTAGGACACACTAGCGAAGGATTTACTCATCTCTCCCCTTCTAGTTCTATTTCCCGATCTCCGCCAAAGATCATATCCCTAAGCTTTGATACCAACTGTAACTCTAGACACCAACTTGTGTCAGCACCTTACATTGATACCTATCAATTTTCCACCGCAGAACGGCGTCCCCTACGGAGAGTCTGGCTTCGGTGCATCCCCCATCAACAGGAAGTCACCAGCGAGAGGCTCGGGGCTCTTTACTTATAGCTCTGATACTAACTGTGACAACCCCAAAATAGGTCCATTCCATCCAACCTATTCTGAGTCGCCAAATACATGGTACAGAAAACAACTACAACTTTATTACAACAATTGTCGTGCAAAATACAACAACACATATGCTGTGAGTTTGGATACAAATATATACCAAATGTGACTCATGTTCCAACCGTGGACATCACCTCACAATGACACCTTACATAAAGGTATAGTCAAAAACTGTTTTAGAAATTAGAATCTTTGGGAAGTGCTCAAGGAAACCTTCGTACATGGGAGGCCACGCGTCTAGGTTATGATAGATATCATATGGCCACAGAATTATCCTTGGTTGACCCAATAGACCCCAAAGAAAAACGAGAAGATTACTATCATATTCTTCCCAATGGTGAGTCTTCTCTTGACTTATCATTATCTCCACTGTCTTTAATCGTGAATTATACTTCAAACAAACACCAAAATTATATAGGTAGTGCCCATAGATATACTCAACAAGTGGATGAGCACAACCTTGTCTTATGATAACACGAGGTTGTATGCCATTAGACATCTTGTATGATAGTGACAAAACACCCTTCCAACGTTGGGTTCGCCTCACCCTATTTTCTTCACCAAATATAACTACTAAATGATGACCACCGTTCTATTCCCTTGTTACCCCCGCTCGACCCAGCTACACTCTTATTACCTGAAAAGAATTATGAAGCAAAAGGGTGAGCACAACTAGCTCAGTAAAGAATATCATGACTAAAGATAATTAAATTATCAATAGCCTTCATCAATAATAAATCAGAGATTTAGAACATATGGTAAATGATAAAAATTTCAACCATAGTTGCAGCGGAACGAGCAATCCATTAGAATAGTCAAATAGACTATAAAGTCTATTATCTTCTCCATGTTAAAAATCCACCAACAATATTTTATCCCTGTAACATCAATCAATAGTTCTGGTCCACAGTCATATAAATAACTCATAATCATAATTATGATTCTAAATTTTTCTTCGCACCCACGACGAAGAATATTTTCATCACCTGTCTTTACCTGAAACATCAAAGATCATGGTTATACCAAATCACAGTTCCTGTTCATAATCATACTAATAAATCCATCTTTGCACTACGGTCAAAGGATATTCAACAACAGTTCATCTTTGCACTACAGGTCAAAGATATTCATCAACAGACCATCTTTGAACTACATGCCAAAGATATTTAACAACAGTTCATCTTTGCACTACGGGCCATAGATATTCATCAACAATTCATATTTACACTACAGGCTAAATATATTCATATCTCAAAGAAATATATAATCATTTCAGAATTTATATAAACAATAATTATAACCATGTTGATCAATTCACCTTTGTACTTAAGCTTAAGATATTCAATTATAAATTCAATGGTCATGATCATACCAGTCACAATTCAACTTTGCACTACAGGCCAAAGAGAACCCTAGTCATGATCATACCAATAATCTACCCATCTTTACACTCCAGTGAAAGAGAATTTCAACATCAGGGTTATAAAAATGTTATATATGATAATAAAAATAATATGATCAACATATAGTTTTAATCTCAAGAGTAATATTCGTAACTCATGAATAGTAAATCGTGAATAGTAACTCACAAATAGTAACCCCGACATAAAAGATAGAAATTCTACAATAAAATCCATACCAATATTTCGGTATAATGATATTAAAAGAATAACATTTTCTTAAATTTATAAACAGTTTATTTTAATTGTTTACACTTTACTAAAATAATGTATTTAATCATTCTAAAATGTCAAACTCATAAGATTTCATCACCAATAACCAAAACCCTCATCAAAAATCTGCATATACCTCATATAGGATTCATAAGTCATAAAATCATATTTTCTAATTTTCTTACTTCATATAACATATTTAATTCTTTTACGCATAACTAGACCATTTTCATAAAAAATACCAAATCATTTACAAAAATATTTCTTTTATGGGATTTAGCATAATATAGTCTCATAGTGAACATATATTTTTCTCAGAATTTTTAAAAGTCATTTACTTTTTTTTATATGGCCAAAACAGCCGAATATTTAGACATTTATCAAAAATTATACTTTTATCTAGAAATTTTGAAATTCACAGAGTATACTAATATTATATAGATGTACTCCCAATAAAAATTTCATCAATTTTGGAGTTAACCACAAGGAGTTATAAGCGGTTACTTTTAAAATAGTCTTTTCTCATAAAATTCACAACTCTTAATCTATACATCCAAAAATCACCATTTTTGGACACAATCAATAAAACTCATTAAAATATTATTTTAAATTTTTCCAGAATTTTTTGAAGGTCAGAAAAATTACGAAACTGAAAAACATAATAACCCTTAAAATCCCTTATTATCCCTTACCTCAAAAGTGCAGTATTTCTGACTGGAATGCAAAGCCGAAGGAAACTTGCACTGAATAGCAACTCTCAAAGTATCTAAATACTCACAAAATATGCTTCATAATATAGAGAGAGAAAGAGAGAAAGCTTATGTTTCTGGTGTGATTTTTAATTTTAACTTAGCCCTCTATTTATAGGAAAATGTTAGCACGCCGAAGCAGACTTAACCTGTAACCTGATGGCTTTACCTGCTACTATTCCCACTCACCACATTTGAATAAAAATCTCAGCACATTTCTTTACCAACCAAGAGTGGGGCCCACCAATTCTAGAATTTTTTATCAAAATGATAAACTCCGAAAATTTAACAATTTCTGAACCAGTCATCTCGTAAAATTCATAATAAATCATACATTTTTTTAACGGTTCAAAATTTGTGGACATATACTCAACTTATATATGTATAACATATTCAAAAATTACCACGATCCAACGGTCGGATTAAAAATTATAACCCCCGCAAAATATCTCAAAAACCCTGATTTTTAATACCTCTATTCCGACAAAAATACTGATAAAAATCTCAACATTAACTCCTTCATTTTTAACCACAAAAATATATCTCTCATTTATATCCACATAAAATAAATATTTCCTTATCATATGAATCAATAATTAATTATTCACAAATAATATTACAGAATCACATTTATGACAACCAGGCCGTTCCCAGGAAAGAGGGGGCTTTCCAATAAGAATTTCTCCTTACTGGCGCGCAATTAGGTGACCAAACCTCTCCTTAGACAGAACTTTCTAGATATTGCCAATAATGTTATCTAATAATATTATTCAAATAATATGAATTATTGATCTGATAATGGGAAATACTGTGCAGTGACAATTATTAAACAACAATAATATAAAATTTTAACGTAGCAATTATTGAATCAATAAAATAAAATATTGAACAGTAATTACTGTAACAATTATTGAGTAGTGCCTTCTTACGTAAGAATCAATAATTTCAAAAATACTGTGCAATACCGTGTGCTACTGTGCAATAATGCGTATTACTGTATTTTAACCACCGGGTATTCCAATAGTGGTAACGGTAACAACTACGCCGTTATTTATAAAAGCTCAAATTTATCGTTTTCTTCATCCGACAGTTATTCTGTTATGGGGCCCACAAATGTATGCGCCGTCGTACGAATATTCCCCGACAGAAAGAATATTCCACCACCAAATGATTAATATTCCCCGACAACAATGAATATTTTATAACCACTTGCGTATTTTGAAAAGTTTTCACATATCACCCATAACTTTAACTTTTTATCAATTTAACCATTTACTGAATTGTAATTATAAAAAAAATTGAATACTTTTATTTCATAAAATTCGGGGTCTTATATTTATTGCTTTATTATATATATACTTTTATATATTAATTGTTGTTGGACTTTGTCTGATGAGCCTGGATTTTATATCCGGTGCGTTTACATGCTTATATATATATATATATATATATATATATATATATATATATATATTTACATTTTGTCCCACCTGGACTTTACTTCGTGGTGGTTGACCGTTTTTACAGCTTTCTGTACATTTCGTCCCACCTGGAGTTTACTTCGTGGTGGTTGACAGTTTTTACAACTTTCTGTACATTTCGTCCCGCCTGGAGTTTCCTCCGTGGCGGTTGATAACTTTTACAGCTTTATTTACATTTCTGATCCCCCGTGGAGGTACTTCGTGGTTGGTGATCATGTCTGTATATATATATTTACAACTTTTATATATATACCTGCTTACTGCTTTCATATAAATTGCAGTATTCTGTGCGCCAAGGAATCATGTGATCACAGATTCATCCTATTGGTTCTAGATTAGGTTCCCGTGATGGACATTTTCAGCTATAAGTAGGTTGTAAATTATTCTACGATGTCTAAATTTTCTCAGATGGTTTACATACCCACGAGGAATTCACCACCTTTTTGTACATTATTTTCGTACGGATGCCTCGCATCTGTCAAATAAAATTAATCCAGCCGAAAACAGAATAAAATGGGAGTGTAAAAGGTCTCAATTACTATTGAGCATCAGGGTTTGAAAACCCTCTTTTATAAAACATTACTGCCATATCTTGCTAAAATTGAATTTTTACATAAATTCAAACCCTGTGTATATATGTGCAAACGAGGCCGCGTACTACTTCCAAATAACAGCACATTAACCCACACACATACACATTCAGATAACAGTTTCTTGAAAAGAGGCGGTCACCGTGGTAACACGGATGTCGGGGGGTGCCTAACACCTTCCCTCCGCATAACCAAGTCCCCGGACCCTAATGAATCTCGGTTTCACCGACCCGTTTAGCAGTGTCACATCACTGGGTCAATGTGCAAACCTTTTCTCGGTTGTGTTGGTACAACCATTTAAAAAACTAACTGGCGACTCTTAACAGTCCATCGTCGACATTATACATGTCGGACCTTTTTCACTTGTTTTTTCAAACAAATCTCACCTAAAATAAGAACACCAAAGAACAAGTAACGGAAAGGGACAATTAAAAATCCCAACGTCGACAGGTGGCGACTCTGCTGAGGACTCCAGTAAGAGGACTTAAGCCGCTATTACAATTTTTTCAAAATTGTTATCTGCCTGTGTGTGGATGTTGCATTTACATTTTATGATGAATGTGTACGAATGCATTTCCTTACTTAGTGCTTCGCACTATAAACTTCCTGCGATCTTAGTGCTTCGCACTATAAACTGCTTGTGATATTAGTGCTTCGCACTATAAACTACTTGTGATATTAGTGCTTCGTACATGTCATCATGTCATACGGTGAGACGCGATGTGTGTGAATGTATGTTGTGTGGTCCCTCCACCAGGAGGCTATCCCGTTGGTGTTTGATTACTGGACTCGTGAGAAGACTAATTCTACGAGGATTAGGAAAGGCACCACCCAAATTCGCTCCAGTTGAAAGACCGGATTAACTTCCCGTCAAGTAGATTGTGATGATTTGGGAACCGTCATGCCAAAAAGCCGCGAGAGTAACCTAAGATAGGTCAGCCTCTGATAAACCCAAAATGGAGGAAAGTCTCTTCATGCTCTCATTTAAAATTACTTGTAAAGCACAATTACTTGTAATTATCTTCCATATCTATCTCCATGAAATTAGAAATATGAAGAAATGTGTACACATACATGCTATAAACAACTGACATCCATTTTGTAGGATAAAATTCCTAAACTGGACACATCGTATAACATGTTATTATCCACCTTCTCGAAAGACTAAACTATACAAGTCTTTTACAGGGAATCAATCGGACCTACCACCAGTTCAAAGTCCAAAAAGGCAACAGGCCTACAGTCAATCATGTCGTCATCCGACCAGACTGAACTTAATCAAGTTTATCGCAAAGAATTCGACGGATTAAGCAAACAGATTACAGATTTGGTTGTTCTACTAAAAGAATTACACCAGTCTACACAAGGTCAGAAAATACCCGTATATGCTGAATCCTCCACACAAGGAGGAACCCAGGTCGTTACAATACCTGAACTGCAGTTGGATCCGACCAACAAAACTCATGATGTTGCTCATCCCACTAGAGACCCAGACACTGGTGACATCAAAAAGAAAGTCCTCCAAATGGAAGAGACCCTTCGCACTATCAAAGGAATTGAAACACACGGGAGTGTTTCATATGTTGATCTGTGTATTTTCCCTGGTATTCATTATCCAAAAAAATTTAAGACTCCTGACTTTGAAAAATATGACGGGTTAGGAGATCCTTACATATATCTAAAGGTATTTATTGGAGAACTTGGATCTTATGCAGATGATGAAAAACTCAGAATGCAACTGTTCCAAAAAAGTCTAATTGGAGAAGCCCGTTCGTGCTACACAAGATTAGACAATTCAAAGATCCATAGTTGGGAAGAACTAGCACACGCTTTCCTTACTCAATAAAACTTTTAATCTCAAATGGCTCCTGATCGGTATCAAATTATCAAGATCAAGAAATAGTCTAATGAGTCTTTCAGAGAGTATGCTCAGAGGTGGAGAGGCATGGCTGCCCAAGTTAGTCCTTCCATGACAGAATCAGAGATGGTCATGACTTTCATAGACATACAAGAAGCACCTTTCTATGAAAGAGTTTTAGCCGGCATCGACAAACCATTTTCTAAAATGGTCAAACATGGGGAGATGGCTGAAATGGGATTGAAATCCGAAAAGATTCAAGACCTAGTTGCACTCAAAGCGATTGCTGATCACATCCAATCTAGAAATTATGGGAACAACCCCCGGAGGGTCCATAAAGAGAAAGATGAGGATGTTTCCCTGATACTACAGGGTCAAAAAGGCAATCATAACATGCCTATCCAGAGGAGAAATTACACTCCCTTTCAAGCACAGTCTTCAAACCCTCCAGTACCAAAAGGTGGAGAAGTCAAATGACCTCGAGTATTCACACCCTTAGGGGACACCTTCGAGAACATTCTCAATCTTCTAACAACACAGAAGAAAATCACGCATCTTCTTCCACCAGCCAGCCCTAATGGACAGGGTTTTAATGCTGCTCGGAAATGTGCTTATCATGTCGGGGCACCTGGACATGATACTCAGGATTGTTGGGCTTTGAAACACAAAATCCAAGACCTGTTAGACAACGGTGAAATCATGGTCACAAAACTCGATCAACCTCACGTTCAAGACAACCCTCTTTCTCAACACAAGGAAGAAGAGGTCAACATGATCAATTGGAGCAGTGGACATAGTTCCAATTTTAGCTGTGAATCCTCCCAGACCCCAAAGATGGTGATGACAGATGGGATTTTGCCAAGTTCTAATTCATAATAGAACGAAAGATGAAAGCTCTTTGTAAACAAATTGAGCAATTGGCAGAACTGGTGACTTATCAGCATCAAGTGACTCGTCAGCTAATTAATTAGGAGCATGCCAGTCTCCTACCTGTTGTCATGAATATTCCCTCTTCACTTTTAGAAAATGAAATGCTGCAAGACAAAGTAACGAAGAAAGCGAATGCTAAGGCCCGTCGGGATTTTGCTAACAAAAGGGAATTCACATATTTGGGCCAACCTATGGAGGAAATCCTTCATATGTTAATCAATGAAGGAAGGATTAGTTCCCTCCTACCTCCAATCAACCCTCGTTCAGGACGATATAACTCTGAGGGAGTATGTTAATATCATTCTCAATCTCGCGGTCACAGCACAGAAGAATGCTGGGCACTCCGCCGCCTTATTCAAAATTTAATCGACAGTGGCGTACTACGCCTGGCAGATAACGACACTGTGTTACGGGAAAGTAAGGATTTGTGTCCTACTAAGTGGAAGAGTGTAGTAGCAGTCATATCCACTGAAAGTGATGGTGTTAACAAATCACTTGTCATGCCGGTAATTCAACTCAAGGGAATCAACAATCCTTTGAAAGTGGCCGCTCTCGAGCCAATCAACTTGCCATGCAGAGCACAATATCCTATCGTTAGCTTACGCACAGTTCCATGGAATTATGGAGAAGGTGAAGGATCCACCTCGCATACAACTGCAGTGTCGAAGGAGAATCCACTGTATCTTCCCAAACGGGTAATAAAGCATGTCATCAAGTCTAAGGGGAAAGTACCCATTGAGAAGATTGAAAATTTCCTCCGCACTATGGGTTATAGCGAAGCAAAGGTGGTTTTAAGCTTGAAAGAAGCTCCACAATAGATATCAATCTTGGACTTGGTCCTGACTTTCAAGAATCACCGGAAGGTCTTGTTAAAGGTTTTAGAAGAAGCCTATTTACCGACATCAGTTGATACGGAAAAGTTTCAACATCTGGTTGATCACATTTTCAATAACAATGTGATATCCTTCACTGATGATGATATACCGCCCGAAGTGACCGGTCATTACAAGCCGTTGCACATTGCGGTCTTGTCCTCCGGATATATGGTGGCGGGAGTTTTAATAGATGGAGGTTCCTCTCTGAATATTTGCCAATATGCTACCTTGGTGAAGATGAATATCAATCCCAATCGAATTCGGAGTAGCCATACCATCATCAAAGCTTTTGATGGAGCCCGCTGTAACTCGGTTGGAGTAGTTGAGCCGCCAATTGAGATTGGTCCTCATACATTCTGCGTATCTTACCATGTGCTCAAGATAGATTCGGGATACAACCTGCTCTTGGGACGACCATGGATTCACATGGCAGGGGCAGTCCCCTCCACTCTTCACCAACAGTTGAAATACATCATCAACAATAGCCTGGTCGTAGTCAACGCTGAACCGAAGATTCCTCAGCATGGGGACATGCCGCTCATCAATGCCAATAAGGATATTGAGCCAATTAGTTTTCATGCATTGGAAATAAGCAATACCCAATACCATGCTATTGGAACGCCATTGCCCAAACCCCAGATTTCTGCCGAGGTAATGTCGGCCACACAAGAAATGATGTCGTTGGGTCATAAATCGAGACAAGGGCTAGGTAAAGATTACTAGGGTGTCAAGTACCCTATTCGCTTAACCCAGCAAATTGGGACAGCTGGACTAGGCTATTCTGCCAGTTCTAGTCACAGGAATCCTCATAAGCATCAGTAGATTCCTTCAGCTTCAACCATACGGCGTTTAGCTTCGCCTTCAAGATCTGAGTCCGCACAACCTCTCGTAAAGGTGCCAGCCAATATAATGGCAATGTTATTTTCCAAGCCGGTACTGGTGAAGGAGAAACAAATCTTTGTTCCAGATTCTGCAGTGGAGGAAGAGGAATGAAGAATCAAGCAAGACGTCATCAGGATGATGTCCGGCATATGCATCATCGTTCATGATGAGCATACCAACGGATATATCACAGACGATGACTGCCTAGATGTAAGCAGAAACTCTTTCTGCCCTGTAGATATAATAATTGCTTACTTTTCTGTACAGTATTAGCGGTTTATTTTGCCAGTATATGTTAACACTGTGTATGATCAACATATTTCATATACATACTAAGTGAAAGCATATTTTGTTTCAGGACTCTGAATTTAGATGTGCCTGTGCTTGCTGATACGGTGCCTCTTCTCCACAAGGATTGTACCTTTGATGTAAAGATGAATTCAGCCTTGGTGGATATACCAGATGACATTGAGGTGCCTCTAGAAATTCAAGAATGGGTCAAATACAAACCTAAACCCAACCTTGATCAAACCACTCCTTTCAATCTCGGAACCTTAGAAAACCCTAAGTTAATCCAGATTAGTTCAGACCTTACCCCAAACCAACGGAATGACATGGTTACGCTACTAACCCAGTTCCAGGATGTGTTTACATGGTCTCATAATGATATGGTGGGTTTGTCCACTGACATTGTCATTCATCGCATTCCCATCAAAGAGGGATTCAAGCCAGTCAAGCAAAAGCTCAGACGATTGAAACCTGAATGGAGTTTAAAGGTGAAAGAAGAAATTGTGAAACAATTTCAAGGTGGCATCATAATGGTGTCTACATATCCTGAGTGGATATCCAACATCGTGTCTGTACCTGAACCTGGAGGGAAGGTGCGAGTTTGCGTGGATTACCGAGACTTCAACAAAGCTTGCTTAAAAGATAGCTTTCCCGTGCCATTTATCCACATTCTCATTGATAATACTGCGCAATACAACATGTACTCCTTTGCAGATTGCTTTGCGGGGTATCATCAGATCATGGTTGCCGAGGAAGATCGTGAAGAAACTGCTTTCATCACTCCTTGGGGAACTTTTTCCTATAGACGGTTGTCATTCGGCCTCATCAATGCCGGAGCTACCAATCAACGAGCTATGATGGCTCTTTTCCATGACTTAATGCATAAAGAGATCAAAATCTACGTGGATGACATTATTGTCAAATCCGGAAAGGAGGATGACCATATAGACCATCTCAGGAAATTGTTCAGCAGGTTGTGTAAGTACAACTTGAAGTTGAATCCAGCCAAGTGCGCCTTTGGCGTTAAATCAGGCAAGTTGCTAGGATTTCTAGTCAGCCACAAAGGGATAGAGCTGGATCCTGCCAAAACCCAAGCCATCACGGAAATGCCCATTCCTCAGATACAAAAGGAAATACGGGGATTTTTGGGAAGAATCAACTTCATTAGCAGATTTATTTCTCAACTCACAGCAACCTGTGAGCCAATCTTCAAGCTGTTAAGGAAGAACTCCTCCATGAAATGGAATGAGGAGTGCCAGAATGCCTTCCTTACAATCAAGAAATAGCTAATTAAAGCTCCCATCTTGGTACCACCCAGGGATGATGTTCCCTTGTTTATGTATCTGTCCGTAAATGACAATGTCATAGGCTGCATGCTGGGACAGAAGGACGATAGAGGCCTAGAACGAGCTATCTATTACATCGGCAAAAGATTTAGCAGCAGTGAACACAAGTACACTCTGATCGAAAAGATGTGTTGTGCTTTAGCATGGGTTGCCATGAGGTTACAACATTATCTTCATGATCACACAACCCATCTCATATCTCGCGTGGATCCTCTCAAGTATGTGTTTAGTAAACCCATACTGAATTGTCGGCTGTCCAGATGGCAGTTGATCCTACAACAATTTGACATCGTATATGTGACCCAAAAGTCCATCAAAGGTCAAGGAATTGCGGATCAACTGGTCGCCGCACCATCAAGGGATTCTAAACCCTTGGAGACATACTTCCCCGATGAAGGAGTAATGACAATTCAGTAACACCATCAGTATGATACACGCCAAACGTGGAAGATGTATTTCGATAGAGCTGTTAATATGGAAGGTTCTGGAGCTGGAGCAGTTCTAGTATCTGATACGGGGGAGCAGTATCCCGTCGCCGTTAAATTACAATTTGTCAGCACCAACAATACGGCTGAGTATGAAGGTTGTCTTATGGGGCTAAAACTTTCCCATTCAATGGGCATCAGGCGGTTAACTGTCCTTGGAGATTCAGAGTTGGTAATCAGACAATCCACTGGAATCTATCAAACCAAGGAACTACATTTGTTGCCTTACCATCGGCAGGTTTTAAAGAGGGCTTTGGGATTCGAAGAAATATCCTTTCTACACATTCCTCGTAATAGGAATGATTTCGTAGACGCGTTAGCAACTTTGGCCTCCTTGATCCGCATATCAAACAAGGAACATTTTCCAAGCGTCACAATTTCCCTGCACAAGGCCCCAGCCTACGGGAATTACATTGGAGAAGTATCGGATGAGCTACCTCCCATCCAACATCCTTGGTATAAGCATATCAAGGAATATCTGCGAGATGGATCTACACCCGCTGAGGCGAGCCCGACTGAGAAAAGGCGGATCCACCGATTGGCTATGAAATTCTACCTGAGTGGAGATGCGCTCTACAAAAGAGATGCAGGATTAGGTCTCCTCAGATGTTTAGACAAAGATCAAGCCCAAAGGCTTATGGATGAAATCCATGGCGGAGTCTGTGGCCCCCACATGAGTGGCCCCCTCCTTGTTAAGAAAGTCCTCAGGACGGGACATTATTGGCTATCTCTCAAAGCTGATTGCAATGACCATGTCAGGAGATGCTATCAATGCCAGATTTATGGGAATGCTATACACGCCCCTCCACGGGAACTTCACAATATGAGTTCACCTTGGCCCTTCTCAATAAGGGGAATGGACGTTATCAGGCCCATTGAGCCTAAAGCCAGTAATGGACATCGATTTATCTTCACCATGATCGACTATTTCACCAAGTGAGTAGAAGCAGCCTCCTTCCCCAGGGTTACTAAAGAAGTCATCATTGCTTTCATCAGAAACAATGTTATCTATCGATATGGACAACCAGAGGTGATTGTGTCCGACAATGCCAAGAACCTCAACAACAAAATGATGGAGGAATTATGCAGTAAATTTCACATCAAACACCTTAACTCAGTCATCTATCGTCTGAAGATGAATGGTGCTGTTGAAGCGGCTTACAAGAACAATAAGAAGATTATGCAAAAGATGTCCGGCAATCACAAAAATTGGCCTGATTTATTGCCTCTGACTCTGTTAGCCTACAGAACCTCAATGCGCACTTCAACTGGGGCAACCCCCTATGCCTTAACCTATGGGATGGAAGTAGTGGTCCCCATAGAAGTTGAGATGGAATTCCTTAGAGTAGTGATAGACGCTCAGTTGGATGAAGACCATTGGGTACAAGATAGGTATCACCAATTGTCTCTAATAGACGAAAGGTGAACCGCTGCTATCTTTCATGGTCAGTTATATCAGCAAAGGATTGCCCGATCCTATAACAAAAAAGTCCAGCTACGGTAATTCAGACAACATGACTTGGTTTTGAAGAAAATACTGGACAACCAAGATCAGTCTAACGGAAAGTTCGCTCCTAACTTGGAAGGCCCGTTTATTGTCAAAGAAGTATTGACAGGAGGCGCTCTCATATTGCAACAAATGGACGGCGATGAATTTCCACAACTCATCAACTCAGACGCCGTGAAACGGTACTATGTCTGAAGTTACCCTCAAATAAACATCCTGGTGGTAGACCATCAGGTCACCAGTCATTCCGGTTCTTTAAACCTTTACCACAAACAACTTTGCTACACTTTTCCCATCAGGGAAACATGTGGCGCCCCCAAAATATGTCCATTCCATCGAACCTATTCTGAGTCGCCAAATACATGGTACAGAAAATAACTACAACTTTATTACAACAATTGTCGTGCAAAATACAACAACACATATGCTGTGAGTTTGGATACAAATATATACCAAATGTGACTCATGTCCCAACTGTGGACAGCACCTCACAATGACACCTTACATAAAGGTATAGTCAAAAACTATTTTAGAAATTAAAACCTTTGGGAAGTGCTCAAGGAAACCTTCATACATGGGAGGTCATGCGTCTAGGTTATGATAGATATCATATGGCCACATAATTATCCTTGGTTGACCCAATAGACATCTTGTATGATAGTGGCAAAACACCCATTCTAACGTTGGGTTCGGCTCACCCTAGTTGATTCACCAAATATAACTACTAAATGATGACCACCGTTCTATTCCCCTGTTATCCCCCGCTCGACTCAGCTACACTTTTATTACCTGAAAGGAATTGTAAAGCAAATGGGTGAGCACAACTAGCTCAGTAAAGAATATTATGACTAAAGATAAATAAATTATAAATAGTCCTCATCAGTAATAAATCAGAGATTTAGAACATATGGTAGATGATAAAACTTTTCAACCATAGTTGCAGCGGAACGAGCAATCCATTAGAAGAGTCAACTAGACTATAAAGTCTATTATCTTCTCCACGTTAAAATTCCACCAACAATATTTTATCCTTGTAACATCAATCAACAGTTCCTTTCCACAATCATATGAATAACTCATAATCATAATTGTGATTCTAAATTCCTCTTCTCATCCAGGACGAAGATAATTTTCATCATCTGTCTTTACCCGAAACATCAAATATCATGGTTACACCAAATCACATTTCCTGTTCATAATCATACTAATAACTTCATCTTTGCACTACGCCCAAAGATATTCACTTGTATCACTAGTTGATCATGTTCATCTCAACACATGTTCATCTTTGCACTACGGGCCAAAGATATTCATCAATAATTCATCTTTGCACTACGGGCCAAAGATATTCATCAATAATTCATCTTTGCACTACGGGCCAAAGATATTCATATCTCAAAGAAATATATAATTATTTTAGAATTTATATAAACAATAATTATAACCATGTTGATTAATTCACCTTTGCACTTAGCTAAAGATATTCAATTATAAATTCAATGGTCATGATCATATCAGTCACAATTCAACTTTTCACTACTAGACAAAGAGAATCCTAGTCATGATCATACCAATAATCTACACATCTTTACACTCCAGTGAAAGAGAATTTCAACATCAGGGTTATAAAAATGTTATATATGATAATAAAATCAATATAATCAATACATAGTTTTAATCTCCAGAGTAATATTCATAAATCAACTATAATTTGGTTAGAAAAAGAAACCAATTTTGTAGTGAATAGTACACGTGAATAGTAACTCGTGAATAGAGTAACTCATGAATAGTAAATCGTGAATAGTAACTCATGAATAGTAGCTTGTGAATAGTAACTCATGAATAGTAACTCGTAGTAACTCGTGAATAGTAATTCATGAATAGTAACTCCGACATAAAAAGTTTTAAATTTGATAAAAATTTCCAACCAATATTTCGGCATAATGATATTGAAGAAATAATATCATTTTCGAATAAAATAGCATCCCTTACTATCATTTATCTCAAAAGAGCAGTACTTCTGACTGGAATAACGCTGAACGAACTTGCACCGTATAGCAAAACTCAAGATATTAAAATACTCACAAGAATACGCTCGATATATAGAGAGAGAAATAGAGAGAAAACTTCAGTTTCTGGTGTGATTTTCAATTCTAACCTAAGCACCCTATTTATAGGAAAATGCTTAGAATACCAAAGCAGAAAATTGAATATAATATTAATATAATTACAAAATATTCAAGCCCACCTCTAGATACTTGAATTCAGCCATAAACACATGCTAACCTTCTAGAAAAAAGGTAAGAAAAACGTTTTTCATAAATAAAATATTTAAAACTTCCAAAAATCAATTATTTTGGAACTACGGAACTTCAATAATTCATAATAAATAGCCCTTTTATCAAAAAAATCGAATCTCGCGAGTTTTTATAGGAAATTAAATTCTCTACAACTTTGTAGAAGAAAGTTTTTCCAAATTCTATACAGAAATTGACCGAAATACATATACGGACGATTTTACAGGCTATAATCAAATTTCAGTAAAGAAATTGGGTCCACCGACACACAAAACATGTGTTAATCATTTAATGCAACAAAAATACTCTTTCTCCTCATATACTCATATATCCCACATTTATTGTAAAACTATCACTATTATTATATTATTAAAATATAATAATAAATTTAAATAAATTATTTTATCAGAAAAAGATAAAATATTAATTTTTAACAATTGTCACATTAAAAATTTTCTCTATCTTTATCCACATAAAATTAATATTTTTCTCATCATATAAATCAATAATTAATTATTCACTAATAATATTACAGAATCACAATATTGACAACCAGGCTGTTCCCAGGAAAGAGGGGACCTTCCGGTAAGGATTTATCCTTACTGGCGCGTAATTAGATGACCAAACCTCTCCTGAGACAGAACTTTCTAGACATTGCCAATAATGTTATCTAATAATATTATTCAAATAATATGAATTATTGATCTGATAATGGAAAATATTGTGCAGTGACAATTATTGAAACAACAATAATATAAAATATCAATGCAGTAATTATTGAATCAATAAAATAAAATATTGAACAGTAACTACTGTAACAATTATTGAGTAAGGCCTTCCTTCGTAAGAATCAATAATTGGTGCAACACCGTGTGCTACTGTGCAACAACGCGTATTACTGTGTTTTTACCACCGGGTATTCCAACAGTGTTAACGGTAACAACTACGCCGTTATTTATAAAAACTCAAATTTATCGTTTTCTTCATCCAATAGTTATTCTGTTATGGGGCCCACAAATGGTTGCGCCGTCGTACGAATATTCCCTGACAGAAAGAATATTCCACGACCAAACGAATATTCTCCGACAACAATGAATATTTTATAACCACTTGTGTATTTTGAAAAAATTCATATATCACCCTTAACTTTAACCTTTTATCAATTTAACCATTTACTGAATTGTAATTATAAGAAAAATTGAATACTTTTATTTCATAAAATTCGGGGTCTTACAAAACATACTTTTCTAGCCAGCAGCCTGGCTTTCTCCTTTGCGTTACTACAACTTAGGTCATCCCACCGGGGATTGAACCTCTTGCGTATACAGTTTGGCTACCCATACATGGGATCAAACTTTTCACCTATAGTTTATCCTCAACCTAGGATTAAACTCTTTCCTCCCCGCACTCTAACCTGCACATGGGATTACGCTCTTCATCTCGCCTTGAGGGGCGAACTACGTCGACCTGATCTCCTTTTCAATAGGAGTACGTAGGCAAGCATTTCATATAGCCCGGTCGAAATAAAATAAAAATAATAAAAATATTCCTATACCATTCCTGCCACATACAGCGTTGAACCTCTTACACCAGGTTTGAACTACGCAGACCTGATTTCCTCTTCAATATGAGTACGTAGGTAGCCATTCATGGTGCTGTGTCACCCCCTAGCAAAACACAAACCCTTGTCAGTTGGTACAAGGATCATCCTTCAATCCACTACATTTCATTTGGCTTCAGACCAAAGGGATGGAATTACCTGAACTTCTCCCAAATAGGAGATTCGGCGACCATCTAAGCAGCGGTTGTACCTTGAAGAGCAACACCAATCCATAAGAGATGGAATTAACTAGGCTTCTCCTGAATAGAAGTGCTGGCGACCATCTGTGGTGCGGTCAATCTCAGAGAGGAAAGCCACACTCCTCTCCTCATTTTTATACAGAAACCAGTCCCAAGACACCGAGATATGGTAGGGATACATACAGATCGATGATCCATTCTGAACTATCTAGAGACAACTCAATGTCCATCCACCAAGAAGGAATTCAGAATACATCATAAGCCCTGAAGCAGCAGGCAAAATATCAAGCAAGCAACAAGGCATATCTAAAAGGGAAGTGATCAAAAATATGTTTCCCTGTCATATATATAATGCTATTTGATATACACAATGTAAACTGTACATGACAAAATGGCTAAGCTATTCTGTGCAGGAAAATACAAGATCATCTACAAGTCAGGGTATATGCGAGCTAACAAGCCCAACATGGCGTCGCTCTCAGAAGATGGAGGTAAAACTGTGGTCTCCTGTATGAGAATATCCATACGACTCAATAGATCTGTAGCCATCTGCATGGTGACCATATGATCATCAATATATGTGCTCATCTCTGCGATCATGCCAGTGCTAAGGGACCTCACTGCAGTACTATCTGTGACGGCTACATCCCGGGCATATATGGCGATATCCCGCTCAACTATCACTGCATCTCTGGCTGATATAGCCTCATCCCGCTAAACGACGGCGACATCTCTACGAGCCAAGGCCTCGTATCTCTCCAATAGAGTGGCCTCCCTCCCATCAAGAGCAGTCGACATCATAGATCGAATCTGATCTCTCTCAAAGGTCATCAGATGAAGACTCTGCTCTAAGTACTGTGCCGAGTGCTGAATCACAACAGTACTGGTACTGCAAATACTGCTACAGCTGATAAAATCTCTGTTTCCATCCACGTGGAATACTCTGCGGAATAACCAGGATGACTGACTGAAAAAGTCGCTATCTCACGCCGATCCCAGCAGGCGTATACCCGAGATCGGTCCTCTGCTGAGAGATACCGAGAAGCTGAATGCTGACCTGTCACCCCCTCAAAAGGATGAAAATCCTGGAACTGGTCGAACTGCGACATCACGGCCAATGGGTGATAAGTGGTCACTCCCCTCAAACCAGGCAGAGGGAGATAGTCCATGCCCGGAGCATGAGTAATGAAGCTGTATGGTGAGCTAAGCCACGAACACAGCAATATGCTGAATGGATCTCTGATATCTGCCAAGAATATGGACCAAGACAGAGCATCTATACACTTTGATGGCTGAAAAGAGTATGACATAGCTACACCATGGGTGAAGCAGTACCCATGCCGTCTAAAAGTTCCAATCGGTCTCAAGTGTGACATGAACCACACATATAGCATGATTGAGCTATCTGTGAACACTCTTGTAGGATACGTGCAACAATATGATGCCGACCGCTTGGTCTCTGCTATAATCATAGGTACAATGGTACGACCCTCCTTGAGAGCTCTCACGGCCATGACAACGCCTATATCTATCTCATCCATATACCGCGACATATACACATATAACAATACACATAGCATCAGTATGTCAACTCTAGCCAAGCGCCAATGAGCCTCCGGTGTGGTGAAATCCCCGGAATACCGTGGATAGCTATCCTCCGAGCCAAATCTGACGTACAGAAAATGCAGGGATATCACGTGGCCAAATGTCAACTCACCCTGTACCACTCTGCGCCTCAATCCTGTGAGAGTCATGAATCGTCTACTCATGTCTCCCAAAGACAGATGCACGCAAGGTCTATCTAGAGGTAGCATCGTCAATCGTGCATACTCCTCCAGAGTAGGAGTCAACTCATGGGTGCCGAATCGGAATACCTGCCTATCCGTTAGCCAATGCTCTATCATCCCGTCCACAAATCCTGCAGGAACCTGAAAAGTCAAAAAGGTCATGGTATGCTGCAATAAATGATCTACAGTCACCCTGTCTGGTGGTGACATGCTATCATACCACGATCGCATACCCGACGCCACCACTGACGGTGGGGTATGATCTATGCGGCTAACTGTCGAAGAAGGCATCTGTGCGGGCCGTGTCATAAGACAATCTAGGGGTCAATGCCGAATATCTCTGGACATTAATACATATGCATAACATGATACATGCATAACAGATAATAGATGGCAATATGATATAGGGAATGAAAAAAAAATAGTTTAAACATTCCTAAATATATCGTCATCTAATACATCATCTCTATACAGCTACATATACAGGGAAATGGGGCACAAACGCCCTACTACTGACAAAGGCCTATCAAAAGATATAGCGAGAACGGGGCACAGCCACCCAATATCTAACAGAGGCCTATCAAAAGATATAACGAGAATATACATCAGAAGAAGACAATGGTGTCGATGTCCACATCATCAATCCTATCCACCTGAAGTAATTCCTCCTGAGTCACTGGATCTCTATCAACAGGGATGTCAGGCCTATATAAAGGAGGATCTGCGCCGGCAAAACCGAATGGGTCACCTGAGGGGCAAGCGCCTGAGCTGGAAGGATCAAATGAAGTCGTCTCTATCAGGTCTCTGCCCAAATGCCGAATAAATATATGTGCCTGGTCCAACTGCCGGGTCAAACTATCAATCTAGGTCATATGAGTTAGATCTCGGACACAAGCTATCCAATCTATCATCATCAAGGATCCTGGAACTATATCTCCCATAAACTGTGTGGCACGGGACTGAGCTCCAATAGTGCGAGGGGACCACCACCGATGGAACGTCTCCTGAGTACATGGACCCTCTGATAATGCAAAACCGTCAACCCCCAATAATGGGATATCAGTGACGGGTGACTACGATATAGGCCAATAACACCTGGCAGGAGGCAAGATTGGTATACGAATCTCCCTGTGGTGCTCCTAATAGCACGCTCTCCAAAATAGAGCTCCCAGCCTCCATCTGTGAAGAGAGGAACTCTCCTGGTGAATATCACATACTCGACTCCAGTCGGGTATCCATCCTCAAAACCCATGGTCAGGTGTTCCCCGGAATAAGGAAGCCATGTGATGGTGTCGGTCGCCAGCAACTCCAGCTGCATACGGCAATGAGTGAATCCCTCAGTTACAAGAACATCTGGCAGAATCGAATGATGCCATCGTCGTCCTCGTGGATAGGTGTCTAAACCTAACACACTCACGGGACGCAAGCATGGAAGCCTCTCATAGGCCCAAAACTACCAACACAAAGGCAAACATCTGCTATCAGTTAACACTCTTAACCTATACATGGTAAATGACAAGAGAAATACTCACCAGCAGAAATGGGTAAAATCCTAGTCAAGCCTCTGTCAAACCCTGTGAGCGCATACGCATGCCCCGGAGGAAATAGGAAAAGGTGTAGGAGCCCCAATCATACTCTCCAATACGGTCCACATCACGCGTGGCGTTGATCAAAGCGAAAGATATCGTGGAAGAGTTATCTGCTATGAAGCAGCCTCTAATGATCATCAGGAACAATCACTGCAGAACGCGATCCCTGATTCTGACATCATCAGGCATAGGCTCACTCAATAGCCCGCTCATAGCATCTACGCTTAACGGACCTGAACGGACAGTCATGCCTTTGAGCGTCACCGCAGGAACTCCTAATAAGGATCTAACGGCAGTAGGGGTAATATTTTCCATGCAAGGCACTGGCTCCCCTCCAAACTCCATACCTGTGATAAATCACCAATCCATAGGCGTCATCATCACCTCGCAATCCAATAGATGGAGTGACTGAGTCTGATGAAACCATCGCTCAGACAATGCCCTGAGATAACCCCAAGGACAACGACGGGGAAGGATGGAGAAAAATGCCCCAAATCCCCACTCATGCACTACCGCTCTATAGTCAGGATGAAGCGCCTGATACATGGAGTGAATGTTGAACCAGTTCCCTCGAGGCTGTGTAAAACCAGGAACCTGCATGAAATGCGGATCAACTTCAAAAACCATTAATCCTCATCAATAGGAAAGAAGGAAGATCAAATTCTAACGCCATACCTCGTTAGCATGTAAATACATCGATGGACGTCTGTCCAAATCACCCAACAATTATGGGTTCACCACCTTAATGCTCGGAAGCTCCCTGCGAGGGACATGTGCAGCAGGAGTGGAATCCTCTATCGGAATATCCACCTCCTATTCCTTAACGTCTGGAACATATATCTGGACAGGACGTATCACGGCCTCCACCAATCGTCGAGGTTGTCTGACAGAACGGGGATGAGGTACTTCAGAAGCCCTCCGCCGCACACCAGAAGTGGTCCTATAGGAACTGCTCGACTGATCCGGATCCATAGTATCTGGACAATAAGTCTCCAAATCACCTCAGAAAAGGTGTGGTATTTCCTTACCTGGAGCTTTGCATTTTATGACTATATGCATGCATGCATTTACTTTGACATATATAGCAGAGTTAAAATGCATGACTACCCAATGCCTACATTTGGAAAAATTTTGCCATAGTCCTCTCTGAAACTAGTACTATCCACATGCATACATACATGTCTAGGTGGCCATTCAGTAGTACACCTGCCCCAAAGTTATATATGTAATATATGCATTAAAAATTAAAATTATCATGCATCAGGCCAACCTCAATATCATGAGTATTTTGCCTTGTTACCTTATGCTCATTGGACCTCAAATAGGACAAAAATAGCAGAAAAAAGGGGCGAATTTGACTGTCTCAAAAGTCAAATTTTTTTACATCATTATGTTCAACATGGTTTAATACTAACATTTACTATGTTGAATATTTTTTATCTAGTCGTTTATGCATACATATCACTACTATGTGTTTAGATGCATTTCATGCGATAACTCAAGATCCAGCGGACAGAAATGAGAGAAAATACAGGCATACGTTACCAGGATAGTGTAGAACACTCGTACGGTGACAGAATTTGCAGAAAATAGCCCGAACTCAGCAGATCTGAAAGTGGCTAACGTATTTTCCTTCACGCAACAAGTTGAAAGTGACTTGTGAGACCAACCTGTTGGAATTTATCATCCACGATTGGTCACAGGCCCATCTGCGACTGTAGCAGGTGCACCTGTGGCACTCCCATGCGGGTCCCATCACTCCGGCTCGGTCCAGTTCGAGCTGCAAAGGAGTTCTTACAAGCTGAAAAGGCCAAACCCGGGATAAAAACGCTACGCGATTGAGCAGAATAGCCTAAAACCTTGGTTTTTCTGGATCCAACTGTGGCTTTCTTTTCATCCATTGGTATTCGACCTAACACAGGGTTTACTATACTGATGATTCAAGTCTTTGCATACCACATTTGACAATACCGTACAGAGGTCCGATGCCGCCAACGTAAGGTTGTCACCCCAATCTTTTCACATAAGAAATCCCCGACGGGGGTTACAACGTGAAATCCCCAACAGGGGATACAACGCATGCTCATCCGTTGACACACAAATCAATGAAGGTCAAGCAGCCTTGACGTTGTTTCAGCTGATGGCAAGTAAACCCATCGAAGCATGGAAAATTGTCTAATCATTGCGTACGTTTATATTCATCACTCCCCAGTGGATCCCCGACGGGGGTTACATTATGAAGTCACGACAAGGGGTTACAACGCATGCTCATCCGTTGACACATAAATCAATGAAGGTCAAGCAACCTTTATATTATTACAGCCGATAGCGATTTAAACCTATCAGAGCTCTAAAGCTATTCGAGGTTTTCACACCCGATCGCTCAGATCCCCGGCGGGGGTCACAACGCAATGTTCCGGTGATCTACACGATAGCGGAGGTCAAGCAGCCTTGACAATATATCCTACAGGATTTTTCAGCCGTTGATGCACATGTTGGTGAAGTACACATCAACGAAGCTCAGGCATCCCTGACAGCATTTGCTATTGGCAGTAAACCCAACAGAATCTTGGCATATTTTTGCGATACTAACCAAGAGAGGTCAATGTCATCAAAGAGGATAGATGATGTAATATGTTATACACATCCTCAAACAGATCAAGCTTTATCTCCAGAGATCTCTTACACAAAAGAGGTACATCTGCAGGATCAAGTCATTATCTAGGAAGTTGATGATAACTCCAACATCAACATCCTACTAGATTCAGATAACACATCAAATCTGGTCATCGTTGCCAATCCCCAATTAAAGCAATAGGGAGGCAGCAATCATCCCCAGCGTGTTGGGCTATAACCCCGTACACATGTGTCATACATTTGCATCATGTTGCTATCCATAGTATCATGTTTATCTTGTTACATTTCAAGTGTCTAGGATTCTTTATCCTACCCATGCATCACCATGTATGAGTATGATAAAGAGGGGCATCTGTCGACACTCAAAATTTTCTGTACACCTGTCACAAACATTGTAGGAGGATAGATTCGTCTTTTAAGAGGAAACCCTGAAAGACGATCCATATCCATGCCGAATACTACCGGAAGTTCAGTATCAACCCCGGATCGCAATCTGGGAGTAAAAATTCCAATCTCGGAGATAACCCCGAGGCATACAGATACAATATTGGAACACACACCGGAGAAGATCGATTAATCTTAAAGATAACCCCGAGGTATCCAGTCTCAGTCCCAACCATGGGAATAGCCACCAACCTTGGTGATAACCCCAAGGAATGCAATTTTGGCGATAACCCCAGAAATGCTTGTTATAAATGCAACCAGGTTTAATCTCGGCGCTCACAATGAGATCCGTTGTACCAGCCTGGCGATAACATCAGGAAGACAGACACACCTCAAAGATGACAATGAGGACCTTGAACAAATTGCAGCAGTCCAATCTCAGCGAAGCTGAGCAACGTCTACTTTATCAGCCCAATCTGGCGATAACACCGGTGAGGGGCAACATCGTCATCTGACAAACACGATGCTATACCACGTCGCCTCAACATAGCTACGCAACAATGTCCCACAAGACTAACCAATCCCGAGTGACTATTATGCGGGGTAACGGATGAAAGTTGAAGCTTGAAGACCGGAGGGCACCGTCCCATCTTTAATGACTTCGCATAAACTCTAATCTCATGCCATCGTACAACTGTCAACAACGGCGGTCCGAAATAGGTCCTGTATACCTCAAACGGATGCCCGGATTGCACTTCTGAAAGTCCGAGTGGACATTACAGTACCTGAGTGCACGTACTTCGAGACGACCTGAGCCAAAAAACCCAAGCCCACCTGGGTTGCCTCTGGTACACCTGTGGCCATTTTATAAGAGAAAACAGCGAGAAAGCCCTGCCCAATTTGGTTTGTACCTACAAAAGCCAGTGTTTACCCACTTTAAAGATATTGAAGTCTTCTTTGGCAGCCCACTGTAAGCCTTCTTTAACACTTTAAAGTTTTTCTCTTCATCTTTGCACACACCCTTCTACATGTTGAGAGTCGTGTTGCATATTTTGCCCGGACTTCGGTACGTGATTTATTTTTAGTTTGTATATACATATATATTTATATATATATTTATATATATGGACTAACATTATCGAGTTATGCCTCAATTGAGCCTAGACTTCGGTCTGGAGCGTTTAATTGCTTTTGTATATATATACACTTATATATATGAACTGCGTGTCGAACTCTGTTCGATGAGCCTAGACTTATGTTTGGTGCGTTTAATGGCTTTCTTATATATATAATTATATATATGAACTGCTATCGACCTTTGTTCGGTGAGCCTGGATTTTATATCCGGTGCGTTTACTGCTTTAATATATATATACTTATATATATTAATTGTTATTGGACTTTGTCCGATGAGCTTGGATTTTATATTCGGTTCATTTACAAGCTTATATATATATATTTACATTTCGTCCCACCTGGAGTTTACTTCGTGGTGGTTGACCGTTTTTACAGCTTTCTGCACATTTCGTCCCACCTAGAGTTTACTTCGTGGTGGTTGACCGTTTTTACAGCTTTCTGTACATTTCATCCCGCCTAGAGTTTCCTCCGTGGCGGTTGATAGCTTTTACAGCTTTATTTATATTTTTGATCCCCCATGGAGGTACTTCGTGGTTGGTGGTCATGTATTTATATATATATTTACAGCTTTTATATATATACCTGCTTACTGCTTTCATATAAATTGCAGTATAATGTGCGCCTAGGAAACATGTGAGCACAAATTCATCCCATTGGATCTAGATTTGATTCCCGTGATGGACATTTTCAGCTGTAAGCAGCTTGTAAATTATTCTGCGGTGTCTGAATTTCCTCAGAAGGTTTACATAACCGCGAGAAATTCAACACCTTTTTGTACATTATTTTCGTACGGATGCCTCGCATCTGTCAAATAAAATCAATCCAGCTGAATACGGAATAAAATGGGAGTGTAAAAGGTCTCAATTACTATTGAGCATCAGGGTTTGAAAAACCTCTTTTATAAAACATCACTGCCATATCTTGCTAAAATTTAATTTTTACATAAATTCAAACCCTGTGTATATAGGTGCGAACGAGGCCTCACACTACTTCCAAATAATAGCACATTGATCCACACACACACACACATTCAGATAACAGTTTCTTGAAAAGAGGCGGTCACCGTGGTAATACGAATGTCGGGGGGTGCCTAACACCTTCCCTCCGCATAACCAAGTCCCCGGACCCTAATGAATCTTGATTTCATCGACCCGTTTAGCAGTGTCACATCACTGGGTCAATGTGCAAACTTTTTCTCGGTTGTATTGGTACAACCATTTAAAAAACTAACTGGCGACTCTTAATAGTCCATCGTCGATATTATACATGTCGGACCTTTTTCACTTATTTTTTCAATCAAATCTCACCCAAAAATTAGAACACCAAAGAACAAGTAATGGAAAGGGACAATTAAAAATCCCGACGTCGACAGGGGGCATGACGGTTCCCCAATATGTAGCCAAATTTATTAAATTAGCAAGATTTACTCCACACTAAGTGGACACGGAGGAGAGGAAGGCTCGTAGGTTTAAGCAGTGCCTAAAACCCTGGCTCTATAGTAGAATTTCGATTTTTTAGAGTGCTTCCTATGGGACCATTCTGGAAAAGGCGATAATAGCGGAGGGTGGTAGTGAGGCGTTGACCCAATACTATAAGGAAAGAAAGAATAAGAGTAATGGAGAGGGAGGAAATAAGGCATAGATTGCCAGTGGTAGTGGCAATATGCCTAAACGAAAGGATTTTAACCCTGGGAATACTGGGTGAAATAAGGGGATCCTAAACGTAGGTTGGAGGCATGCAAGACATGCGGCAAGACTCATTTAGGAGTCTGTCTGAAAGGGAAAATGGGTTGTTATAATTGTGGGCATGAGGGTCACATATCTCCCAACTGTCCTAATCCTAAGAAAAGTCGGGGCTGTTTCGTTTGTGGGTCGATAGACCACATGGCAAGAAATTGCCTGAAGAAAGGGGCGAAGGTCAGTAAGGGTTCTGGTAGTGGCAATTTGGCCATTACTGGACCAACACCATCATTTGGTAGACCCTCAGCCCGAACGTTTAATATGACTGTCCAAGATGCGATTGCATCGGCAGATGTAGTAGCATGTATCATTCCAGTCAACGAAATAAATGCTTATATATTATTTAACTAGGGTGCTACTTGTTCTTTTATGGCATGTGGATTTGCTAAGCAATTAGGATTAAATCCTGAAAAGTTAGAAATACCTTTAGACGTTAAGGTAGCAAACAAAGAGATAATTTCCATTGAGCACATTCATAGGAATTGTTTCGTAGATATTAGGGGTAACAAATTATCGGTAGATCTTTTACCAATAAGGTTGAGAGAATTCAATGTGATTCTCAGTATGGATTGGTTAATTAACCATAGAGCGATGATAGATTGTCATAGAAAGAGTGTAAACCTAAGACTTTTTAAGAAACCTGAGGTGGTGTTTTATGGTAATAAATCACCGGGACGTTCTTGTTGTCTAACCATGACACAAGCTAGGAAGATGTTGAAGAAGGGGTGTAAGGGTTATCTGTGCCATGTTGTGGATACCCAAAGAGTAGGAACATCATTGGAACAGGTAGCGGTAGTTCAAGAGTTTGCGGATGTATTTTCGGAGGACTTACCCGGTATTCCGCTAGATAGAGATGTAGAATTTGTGATTGATTTACTGTCGGATACGGCACCAGTTTCAAAGGCACCATATAGGATGGCGCCACCAGAGATGAAGGAGTTAATGGTTCAATTACAAGAACTATTAGATAGAAAGTACATTCAACCTAGTATGTCTCCGTGGGGAGCACCGATATTATTTGTAAAGAAGAAGGATGGGTCGTTACGACTTTGTATTGACTATCAAGAGTTAAACAAGCTAACGATTAAGAATAAATACCCAATGCCCAGGATCGATGATCTATTTGATCAGTTGAAAGGGGCAAAGTATTTTTCTAAAATAGATTTGTGTACAGGGTACCATCAACTAAAAGTGAGGAAGGAGGATGTACCTAAGATGACGTTCAGAACTCGTTATGGGCATTATGAGTTTCTGGTGATGTCATTTGGGTTGACGAATGCGCCAGCCGCATTCATGGATATGATGAATAGAGTGTTCAAACAGTATTTGGACAAGTTTGTTGTAGTGTTCATTGATGATATTCTAGTCTATTCTAAGACGCAAGAAGATCATGCTAAACATTTAAGAATAGTGTTGGAAACACTACGAAAGGAGAAGTTATATGCAAAATTTACTAAGTGTGAATTTTGGCTTGAACGAGTGCAGTTTCTAGGACATGTTATAGACAATGATGGCATATCCGTAGATCCAGCGAAGGTGGAAGTAGTGAATGAGTGGGAGCCACCGAAAATGCCAACTTAGGTTCAAAGTTTTCTAGGGTTAGCGGGATACTATAGAAGGTTCATTCAGGACTTTTCTAAAATAGCTACTCCGTTGACAAATCTGACAAGAAAGTCAGTGAAGTATGAGTGGACAGAGAAGTGTGAAAATAGTTTTCAGGAACTAAAATGGAGGTTGAGTAAGGCACCTGTATTATTCTTACCAGATGATACGGGGAATTTTGTAGTTTATAGCGATGCTTCGCATAGAGGACTGGGTTGTGTGCTCATGCATCAAGGCAAGGTCATTGCGTATGCGTCACGTCAGTTAAAGGATTATGAGAAGGTTTATCCTACTCATGACCTAGAATTGGCAGCTGTAGTATTTGCCTTAAAAACATGGAGACATTATTTATACGGGGAGAAGCGTGAGATATACACGGACCATAAAAGTCTAAAATATATCTTTACATAGAAGGAGTTGAATATGAGTCAAAGAAGGTGGTTAGAGTTGATAAAGGATTACGACTGTGATATCTTGTATCATCCGGGGAAAGCAAATGTAGTTGCCGACACGTTAAGTTGGAAGGGTAGAGAAAAGCTGTCAATGTTAACAACTCAGGAGGAGTTAATAACGGAGATGGCAAAAATGGAGTTAGAAGTCAAGTTACCGAGTCAAACGATGGAGATGTTATTCGCAATAGAGACTCAACCAACGATAGTGGAATGGGTTAAGGAAGTACAGATAAGTACTGATGAATGTGAGTGAATGAAAAAGATAATGAGGGATGACGTAAAGACTAAGTATAACCTGGATAAAGGAGATTTACTTTGTTTTGAGGGAAGAATTTGGGTTCCAAATAATTTTGAGTTGAAAGAAGAGATTATGTGTGAGGCTTATAGTTCGAGGTACTCGATACATCCTAGTAGTACTAAGATGTATCAAGACCTTCGTTAGAACTTTTGGTGGCCGAACATGAAGAGGGAGATCGCGGAATATGTTAGTAAGTGTTTAACTTGTCAGAAAGTTAAGGCTGAACACCAAAGACCGAGTGGGATGTTGCAGTCGCTAGAGACTCCAGAGTGGAAATGGGAGCATATCACCATGGACTTCATGGTGGGACTTCCAACAACGAGGAAAGGTTATGATGCTATTTTTGTAATAGTGGATCAGTTAACCAAATCAGCTCACTTTCTACCAATAGGAGTTAGGTATAACCTAGAGCAGTTAGCTAAGCTTTATGTCAAGGAAATCATTTCTAGACATGGAGTACCTGTTTCGATTATGTCCGATCATGATCCATGATTCATGTCAAACTTTTGGAGGAGTTTGTAAGAGCAAATGGGAACGCATTTGAGATTAAGTACGGAGTATCATCCACAGACAGATGGGCATAGTGAACGGATAATTCAAACGCTAGAAGATATGTTAAGATCTTGCGTTATGGATTTCAAGGGGAGTTGGGATGAACATCTACCTTTGGTGGAATTCGCTTACAACAATAGTTTTCACGCTAGTATAGGCATGCCGCCTTATGAAGCATTGTATGGGAGGAAGTACAGAATACCACTTTGCTAGGATGAAGTAGGTGAACATCGAATGTTGGGACCTGAGATGGAACAACAAACGGTAGACATGGTTAAACTGATAAGAACTTGGTTAGTAGCGGCTCAAGATAGCCAAAGGAAGTATGTCGATCCTCATCGAGAGAAGAGAGAATTTGAAGTAGTATCGTATGTCTTTCTAAAAGTGTCGCCTTGGAAAGGGAAGATACGTTTTGGGAAGAAAGGGAAGGTAAGTCCAAGGTTTGTAGGACCTTTTGAAATTTAAGAAGGGTATGAGAGGTAGCTTATGAAGTAGCTTTACCTCCAGAAATTGAAAGAATACACAATGTGTTTCACGTGTCAGTGTTGCGTCCGTATAAACCGGACTATAAGCACGTAATAGAGTATGAATCTATTCATATAGAAAATGACTTAACGTATGAAGAACTTTCGATTAAGATTATTGATAGGAAGGAACAAGTCTTGAGAAATAAAGTAATACCTTTAGTAAAGGTAATTTAGAGTAACCACGATGCTGAAGAAGCAATGTGGGAGCTCGAAAGTAAAATGAAGGAAAAGTTTCCTCATTTGTTTATGTAAGAATAGCGAGATTCTAGGGACAGAATCCTTATAAGGAGGGAAGAGTGTAACGCCCGAGAATTTCGGATTGTGAATGAATTAAATTTTTATTTGATTATGTGGATTAAATGAATTTAATTGATTTATTATGTGAGTAAGATGTTCGAAGGTTGTTCTATGACCTAGAATATGTGGATATGGTTAGTATTTTGGCTTTGTGCTAGGATTAATTGTTGTGAATTATGAAGACGAAAACGAAAGTTTTCAAAGAAGTTTCTCGCGAAAACACTATTCATCTGATTTCGTTTGGAGCTTAGTTTTGAAATTTCGAGAAACACGTAATGATAGAATATCCAATAATATTTTCGTTATGGCAAACGAAGTTTTCGCATGCGGACATAAAACCTAAGGGTTTGTGAAAAAGATTTTCGAAAGGGAAACGCAAGGTGTATAGTCATTTCGATTATTATACGTATGAGATACAGTATTATACTAGTATGAATACGAGTATAGTATGAAGAATAATATGACGTATAATACGAATATCGTATAGGTACTAGACGAAGAGAATACGTGAGAATACGTGAGTATACGTATATAATACGAGAAGTGCTAATGGATTAAGAGTTAAGGATTTTGTATAATCCAATTAGACTTGGATTAATAGCAAGCCCAATAAATTAAGTGAGCTAAGCCCAATTCAAGGCCCAATGTTAATTAAATACAATTCCAATCCAAAAATTTAAACCGCGGGTCGAACCGGCGGGCCACGGGATGGGTAAAACCCATGGGGCAACCCATGGGATGATCCATGAAGGGTGGGCCAGCCACTTGATGGCCAAGTAAAGTGGATTACTTGATCACCAAGTACATTACTTGGTGATAAAGGAGTGAATAGTAAGGAGGTGGAAATTGGACTATTTTGCCCTCATGTTGGTTGCTTATAAATACAAAGCTAGAATTGGACTTTTAGTGTTTTACAAACATTGTCCAACATATATTAAGAGATAAAAAGAGCTAGAAACACCTAATCAATCTACTTACAAGCAAACCATAAGACGTTTGTTAAGAAACGCGAAGAACGACAAAGGTAAATTCTCATAAACTGTAGTCTTCATCTTTTTCGATTTCTTTCTCGTAGAAGAATCGTAGAATTGGTGGAGCATGTTTACTGAGGAGGAATAAGGATGTCTAGTAATAATGAAAACATTGCTAGGTCATAACCAAATGGAAATCGTATGTGGTTACGTAAGTAAAAACCGTAGAAAGTTATGAACGTGATAGTAATTATGAAAGAACGATTTGAAAACCGTTATCATTAAGGTATGTGCATATTGTTTGGTTAGGTTGTAGATGATGAATCAATGGAGTGTTCCATTTGATTTGGCTTATAGAACACGAGTAACGAAGTTGTGGCGAATTTTGCAAAAATAGACGTTAAACGTCGAAATCGTAGAAATCTCGGATTAAGAGTCAAAAGTTACCGTGTGACTTAAAAACATTGGTTACCAATGTCAACACGTGAGATAAGGTAATTAAGAGTTGTCGACGCAAGAATCGTCGAATTCTGACTTATAACGAAGAAAATGAAATTGAACGGTCGAAAACGTTAAGGGAACACTCAAATATGAACTTATAGGTGAATTCCGAGTTAACGGAATCAAAGTGTGAAATTCTTTTATGAACACTTAGAAGATGTAATTTGTGAGTTCTAGGCTTTTGAATAGGTCAATTCGGATGTAAAACGAACAAATTAGGAAGCCGAGAGTTTCGTTAAGGAAACCAACTGTTTTGGCCAACTGGTGCACAGGTGTGGCGCAGCAGCGCCAAACCCAGCACAAAAGGGTCGCACTGCATCACCAGATCCGGCCGTATCTTCTGTTAGTTGGCGTCGTAGCACCGAGTTTGTACTAGCGATACCGCGCCGCAGCGCCGATAGTAGAAAAATGTTGACCAAGTTAGGTTTTTGTTCCATTTGAATGTAGACCTAAGGTAATACATTGAAGGTACTTAAGGTACATAATTAAGCTGACCTTAAATCACTAATGACTTGATAACGTTATAAGATTTAGTATGGTTTAATAAGAATTAAACGAAGAACGCGAGAACGTAATAAGCACACCATGAATGATGTTTAACGCTGGTAGTTCACCAATGATGATCAAATGTCGGTTAATAACGTAAGAACGTTGATAAGCCGTAACGAAGAATAGAAAGACGGATTGACTTTATTAAACGAAATAAATTCAAGTAAGACTTAGAAGAGAAATAAGTTGGTTAAAACCATAAAGTTAGTTTATTTGATAACTAATTACAGTGTGCTAGGTGAATATATCATGTAGATCCTGTAAGGACTGAGAATTGATTGAATTATATATTCGAAGACGCTTGAAGGCAAGTCGTTCTTAACGCTTGTCTAACCTCCGTGTTAGCCAAGTTTTCTATGATGCATGTTTTGAGATGCATGAATGGTTTTAAAGAAAGAGTCGATGCATGTTTTAACTCGACTAGACAAGTATTGAAGAATTGATTGATTTGTTTCCAAGTCTTTCGATATAGAACTGTTAACGCTATCATATGCCAAATATTTAGTATGGATGAGAAGGTAAGTTTGTATGTGTACAAACAAAAGTATTTTCATCGATTATTCGATGGGCACGCGAGGTTGCCTAATGTTAAGCGTAAATACGTTTAACAGAAGAGTGTTGATCAACATAGAGTATGATAGGTTGATCACGTAGAAGTGCTCATAAGTAAAGACGGATGGATGGCCTTAGTGCCGGATGTCCTTTTCAAGTATGAAAACGAAAAGAGTATGTTCATGGTCTATTAACCTGTTCAGAATTCCTAAGCTATTATATATACTTTGGAATTGTTGTTATGAAATGAGAAGTACTAGCCAAATGTTTCATAGTGCTTCATAGTTAATTGTTCAATTATGAAAGTGAAACATGTAATTGTCAATGTGATATTCATATGATACTGTGTTAAGACTTGTTGAGCTAGAAATGTTCACTCTTGTTTGAACCATATGTTTACAGCTAAAGCCAAGCGAACTGAGAGTTCTAAGAGAGATAAAGGCAAGGCTAAGATGGACAGTTAATCGTCCTGTAATAGAATAATGTATTTGTATGTAATATACTTGTGAAGAACAAAGAATGTATTCGGTTATGAACCTGGGAAAGGATTTGTTATTATTGTAATACAAAGATAGTTAATACAATCATTTTGTTGTTGTCTCAATGGAATGACTGTATGAATTGTAGTATCATGGAGCACCATCTGTCGGGTTGGAAGATGCCCGAATTTGGGGGCGTCACACTAGGAATAGCAGATAACTCCAAGGAAGGCAGTTGCAGTTCCGGAGATAACCCCGAAAATGCTTATTTCAAATGCATGTAATCAGCTTTAACCTCAGCGCTTACACCGAGGCACTCAGTACAAGACCTGGCGATAACACTGGGAAGACAGGCACACCTCAGAGATGGCACTGAGGACCTTCAACACTTGCAGCACTTCAATCTCAGATATAACCCTGAACAATGTCAGCTTTATCAGCCCAAACCGGAGATAACCCCGGTGAGGGGCAAAGTCGTCATCTTGCCACCTTGACGCCACATCATGCCATCTCAACATTTTAGACATACATTTCTACATAGCAATATCCCACAAGAACCAAGGAAGTCCAATCCCGAGTGACTATTACACATGGTAACGGATAGAATTTGAAGCATGAAGACCGTAGGGCATAGTCCCGTCTTCCTGACTTTGTACAACCTCTAATCCCATGTTATTGCGTAACTCTCGACAACGGCAATCAGAAAATAGATCTTATAAACTTCAGTCGGATGCCCGAATTGAAGTTCTAAAAGTTCTAGCGGATATAACGTTAACCACATGCACGTACTTCGAGACGGCAAGACCTGCGAAGCCCGGGGCACCCCGGGCAGCCGCAGGTACCCTCTATAAATAAAGGGCTTTGGATGGCCATTTTGAAAAGAGAAAAGGCGAGGAAGCCCTGTCCAATTTGCTCAGTACACAATATAAACTTAGTGCTTTCTCATTCTAAACACTTGTAAGCTCATATATAGCTACTTTTTACCGGCGGGGCCGAGTGTTCATCCACTTAAAGCTATAGAAGTCTTCTTTGGTAGCCTACTGTAAGCCTTCTTACACACTTTAAAGCCTTTCTCTTCTTCTTTGCACACACTATTCTTTACGTTAAGAGTCGTGTTGCCTGTGTTTGCCCGTACTTCGGTCCGTGGCTTTTATTTCTTTTGTATATATTATATATATTTATATGGACTAACATTATCGAGTTATGCCTCGATTGAGCCTAGACTTATGTCTAGAGCGTTTAATTGCTTTCTTATATATATATATATATATATATATATAAACTGTTGTCGGACTTTGTTTGATGAGCCTGGATTTTACATCCGGTGCGTTTACTGCTTTAATATATATATATATATATATATATATATATATATATATATATATATATATATATATATTTATTTACATTTCGTCCCGTCTGGAGTTTACTTCGTGGCGGTTGACCGTTTTTACTACTTTCTGTACATTTTGTCCCGTCTGGAGTTTTCTCCATGGCGGTTGATCGCTTTTACAACTTTATTTACATTTCCGATCCCCCATGGAGGTGCTTCATGGTGGTTGATCATGTCTATATATATATATATATATATATATATATATATATATATATATATATATATATATATATATATATAACTGCTTACTACGTTAATATCCACTGCGGCACCATGTGAGCCTAGGAATCATGTGATCACAGATTCAGTCTAGTAAATCTAGATTCAGTTCCCATGATGGACATTTTCAGCTGTAAGCAGCTTATAAATTTATTCACGGTTTTGGATTTCCTCAGACGATTTTCATGCCCATGAGGAGTTCGGCACTGCTTTGTATATTATTTTCTCGAAGATGCTTTGCATCTCAAAAATAAAAGCAATCAAGCCGAACATTTAATAAAATGGATGTATCAAAGGCCTCAATTACTATTGAGCACAGGGTTTGAAAAACCTCTTTTAAAACATCACTGTTATATCTTGTTTAAAACTGAATTTTTATACAAATTCAAACCCTTTGTATATAGGTGCAAACGAGGCATAACACTACTTCCAAATAACATCACCATTACCCACACACACACACATTCATATAACAGTTTTTTAAAAAGTGGCGGTCACCATGGCAACACGGATGTCGGGGGGTGCCTAACACCTTCCCTCCGTATAAGCAAGTCCCCGGCCCCTAATGAATCTCGATTTCACAAACCCGTTTAGCAGTATCACATCACTGGGTTAATGTGCAAACCTTTTCTCGGTTGTGTTGGTACAACCATATAAAAAACCAACTGGCGGCTCTTAACAGTCCATCGTCGACATTATACATGTCAGACCTTTTTCACTTGTTTTTTCAAATAAATCTCACCTAACATGAGACTACAAAAAAAACAGGAAATAAAAATGGACAAATAAAATCCCGACGTCTATAATTATTTCTAATTTTTATTAATTTATTTATTAGAAAATATTTTCTATCTGTCGCTAATACCCTGTAGTGACAGAAAGTGTCGCTATAGGTGTTCTTAAGTTTCTAGGAATCAGTTGGTTATGGCCTAGAGGTCACTTTGACCTTAATCTAATTCTCTATTGTTAATGATTCTGGGTTTGGAAGTGTATGGGTGTTATAGTACCCATGTTGCAGTACAACAACATATTAATTTCATGCTTTAACCTACATATAACAAGAAGTTATAGAGGCTCAAAGTCATTGTCAGAGCTGTTCTTGAGTTTCTGGGTAACCCAGAACAGTGGTCATGGTCGGTCAACGGTTTTGTATCTTCTAGATCTTTCAATCCTTGTGATAGATTTGTATTTTGTTTGTTGTAATAGGTAGTCTATATATCAAGGTACATATATGTAACACTTATTTGGATAGAGTATGATTCTAAGGTCTAAATCTATGTTGGTCAAAGTACATCCAAAGGTTGTTCTTCTTGTTCTTCAGTTTTCTAGGTAACCTATAAAACATAGTCATGCTCAATCAACGACTTTTGACCATTAATTCCAGTAATCCTATGAATCAATTAAGTATTCGAATGTCATAAATACGTAGTTTGTATATCAAGGGATCAATTCATTATATATAGACATCATAATAACAATCCAAAAATGATTAAAAGGTTGGTCCAATAGCCGGTTCAACCTATTCTTGAGTTTTCTGGGAACCTATAAAATAGAAATTCGTGATCGATCAACCACTTTTGACCACCTATATCCTGCAATATATGGTTCCAATGAACCTATTTTCTTTTCCAAATTAAAGACCTTATGTAATACTACAACTAACATATAAATAACAGACCTAACTATTAACATACACGGATCTACAGGCTCTGACATTCGACTGTCAGACCTGTTTTTCCAGAATTTCTAGTTTGCTGAAAAAACTATTTTGATGTATCTAGATGTTATAAAAACATGTTCTATCAACTTAGCATACTTTCTAACATGTTATTACATGTATCTAAACATCTAAACAACAAATTAAACATAGCATCAAAGATCTAGTTTAAAATTAGGGTTTGCACCTTTCTTGCCTGATTTTGATTTCTGGCTACTGATTTTGTTGTTGCTATCATCAAGGCTTATTTTGGTATGTTTTTAAGAGTGTATAGGCTTAGAGAATTCGTGGGTTTGGCCAGAGAATGTGTTGCTATTTATAGACTTAAGCATCTTAAGGGTTTTGGTCTTTTTCCCCAATTTGCCTCCACAAAGATCTGTTGTTAAGTTACTTGTATTGCTTGGGAAAGGTTGCCAGACTATGTGCACCCTTGGAACTTAGTTTGGTGACTCCTAACCTACTTGTGAGCTAGTTTGATTAGATTAGTAACTTAATTTTGCCCTAATTCTCCTTAATCTTAATTAGGGTTTTGTTTTTAATGATTAGGGTTGCTTAATGATGTTTATTAGTACCTAATTGAAGTTTAACAATCATGATTAGGTGTTAGGATAACCTGGTTATGGTTTAGTCTAGCTAATTAGGGTTAGGGTTTATAATCTAGGGTTTCTAACTTAGATTTTTCATAAATCCGAACAAGCACGACAAAGCGTTTTGTCAGTGTAAGCACGACAAAGTAGCTTGTCAAAATACATATACCAAAAAGTACGTTTTTGGAAGAAAAATTTTATGCATGACATGTCAAGCATGTTAATTTTCGGACGAAAATTTATTTGACCTAATTTGTTAAACAAAGTATATAATAATAGAAAATATTTTCAAACGGATAGATTTTATTAACATAACTGAATTTACATAACCGAATCTTATTAGGATTTTGGGGTTTCACATAAATATTATATAAGTTTTGTTTTTTCTATAAAATAGAATATATTATATTTTATTGCATAGTGTATGCATAGTGTTGCATAGTGCAACATAGTAAAATCAAAATTTTTAAAAGTTTCGTCCGTGAATTCTCAAAAGTTTTTGCCAGTGAACTTCTACTGTTTGTCCGTTTCATAATCAAATAGTGCCCAGCCATTCTCCTATAAATAGGATGCTTACTTTAGAAATGAAAATCACACCAGACCTAGAGAATTATTCTTCTATAATATTGAGCATATTTCTTTTGAGTTTAAAGAAGCTTTGAGTGTAGAAAATAGTATAAGTTTTCTTCAAGAATATCACCGCCCTACCAATGAAAAATACTCACCTTTTAAGGTAAGGGATATTATTTTTGTTCAATACTTGTAAGAAATAATATTTTCTTTCATACTCTATAGTATGTAAGTAATATTATTTCATTTCGTATTCCTAATTATACACTCATGTTGATAAGTATTACTTTTATACTCCTTTAAATTAATAAAATATCCTTGAATTTTGCGTTTCATCTAGTATCATTTCATAAGGATATTTTTCTGAAAATTCTTGTTAAATTAAAATCTTTTCATGCCGGGGTACTATTCATGAAGTACTATTCACGGGGATACTATTCACTCAGGAACTATTCACCTAGGATACTTTTCATGACAAAATTGATTTCTTTTATGTCCAGATTATTTTTACATGAATATTATTCTTGAACTTTACTCCATAAAGCAGTTATCATGTTGACAATTTGGACAATTTTAAACTCTAGATAAATTAAAAATCTTTAATATTTATCCTTGTTTTCGTTTGGTTGATGCTTATATCATTGTCATCATCCTTGTGCTTATATTATGATAAAAGTCATCTTTGGCTCGTATTGCATAGATGGACTGCTGATTGGTGTGATTATGACCAGGAATTATGCATCAGTATAATCATGACATGTAATGTTGCAAATGATGTGGTAAAAGTCCTCATTGGCCCGTAGTGCATTGATGGACAGTTGTTGGCATGATCATGACCACTGGTGATAATAACGAATATCCTCGGCCTGTAGCGCATGGATGATTCGTGGATGTGATACTAATGAATATCCTTGGCCCGTAGTGCATGGATAATTCAATGATGTGGATATACTAACGAATATAATTGGCTCGTAGTGCATGGATAATTCGGTAATGTGGATTATTTATTGAATTGTGTTGTAGAGATAAAATATTGATGATGAACTTTTAAATCATAGAAGATAGTAGATATCATGCTCTACTTGACTCTTCTAATGGATTGTTTGTTCCGCTGCAGTTAAATTTTTATGTCTATTGTATTCTATCAGTTTAACACTATCGAATGCTAATGATATTTTATTCTGCATTGTCATAGTTATAATATTCTTTACTGCGCTAGTTGAGCTCACCCTTTACTTTCATTGTTCTCTTCAGTAAATAAGAATATAGCTGGGACTAGTTGGGCAATGGAGTGACGGTCCGAGATGGTGGTTGTAGTAGTCCTCACTATTTTATAAAATAGTGTGATAATAATTATAATGAGGACTCCATTTGAGTTTGGATATTGTCTACGAGACAATATTCGTGTTAAAACTCTAAGCTTATGTTACACAACAGTTGTATAATTAAGTTTGTATTTGAATTCTATACCATGTATTTGGCGACTCAGAATGGGTTGTGTATTCCTATTTTGGGGGCATCACAATTTTAAAATACACATTTTATTGATTCACCATGAATCATTATGTCACATAAGGCTCAATTATTCAAGCTTAAGCTTCTTTTCATATTATGATCTTACTTGGTGATTATTCACATATTAAAATCTTATTCTTAATTTCCCTTCTTATATTACATGTAGGAGGCAATTTATTGCATTCACTATTTATATGATCACACAACACATATAACTTGCACATAACAAATACATAATTAAAATCACAATAATAATTAGTCTATCACATTATTTAATCATTTCCTCATTAATTAAATTAATGAATTACTTGGTCTACATTTATGTCATACTAGGCACACCACATAAGCTTAAATAAGCTCATTATCATTTCCACCACACTTCTCAATTATCATATATTTAATTCAATTTAATTTGAATTACCACATTTCAAGACACACATAAATATATATGTATTCAACATAAATATTAAAACATTTTTATTTTCATTACTAATTAAAAAAAAATTATGGGTATTACATGGTCAGTGAACCCGCATACGAATCATCCCTGATTCTTCTTCAGACTAGGACTGTAACGCCCTGAAATCCGGTCTATCTTCACACCCGAATTCCGTACGTCACGAGTATATCATTCATCCAACATATATCATTATATATTGAAATATAACAACATACATTCTCAATTCCCAGGTTCTCAAAACCTTATAACCCTTCTCATTACAAATAATGATAATTACATTATTCCTTTCATCTTACAAGAGTGACTTTTATCCGCCACCAAGGATACATATAGTTCATTAAACTAGTCTATAGTTTAATTCATCTTTCTACATTATAAGTCTTCACTTGATCTTCACACACATTCACATACTGAATGGCACAAGTGTGAGCATTCAATTGCCCAGCAAGTCATCACAGTTTGAACAAACAAGTTCAGAATTCAAACATTTCTTTAGAACTTCAATAACCGAACAAAGGTTATGAAGCAGCTTGAATAATAGGAATAATCTCGATTCCTATCATCTTAAAACCATACTCACTTTCACTTTGAAATACTTTCATTCTTCTACCTTTTTCATACACATTCTATCTAGCTAGAATCATCAGCATAGACTTAACAATAACGGTTCATGAATAAACCGAGCATACTTGTATTGAACAGTTCGATCACAAAAAAGTTCATTTCATAGAAACACCGAAGTGCTCATATTTTGGCACAAGGCCTCATACATTCTACCACCTGTACAAATATCGCACATTCGCACATAGATAGAACTAGCACATTCGCACATCTGAGAAGTTTAAGAAACTAGCATTCATTTAAAATATGAATGAAGTTATGAAACTTGCCTTACACACAGCTACAACTTATAGTTTACGCTGAACTGCTCATTCCAAATCCCTATATAACACATAATAACACGTACACCAATTAGTCATATACTTGACTTACGCATTGGTTTACTTAACTTTACTTCTTAAGGTTCGCGTTCTCGTAATTTAAGCTTACGCGACTAACTTTCATTACCAGATTATGGCTTTATGACATACTGAGATGTCTTATTCATACATTTATCATCTTTGATGATTTACATTCTTATCTTTTTCTTATACTTCTCTTAGGACTCAGTACACATCGCTTCTCTGCTAGTAGTCCATATGGTACTCTGAGTGGTTTCCCACAAACAACCAACAAACAAGTTCCCGTCTCATCTACACTGCCATCACAGTGAGTTAGATCGGTTGCCAGTTTCGTATATACCTTCGCTCTCTGAAGGAATTGTTTAGCCCAACTCTCATATGTCAACTGTAAGACCCCGAATTTTATGAAATAAAAGTATTCAATTTTTCTTATAATTACTATTCAGTAAATGGTTAAATTGATAAATGTTAAAGTTAAGGGTGATATATGATTTTTTTTCAAAATACACAAGTGGTTATAAAATAATCATTGTTGTCGGGGAATATTCGTTTGGTCGTGGAATATTCTTTCTGTCGGGGAATATTCGTACGACGGCACAGCTATTTGTGGGTCCCATAACGAATAACTGTCGGGTGAAGAAAATGACAAATTTGAGTTTTTACAAATAACGGCGTAGTTGTTACCGTTAACACTGTTGGAATACCCGGTGGTTAAAATACAGTAATACGCGTTATTGCACAGTAGCACACGGTATTGCATAGTATTTTTGAAATTATTGATTCTTACGTAAGAAGGCACTACTCAATAATTGTTACAGTAATTACTGTTCAATATTTTATTTTATTGATTCAATAATTGCTGCGTTGATATTTTATATTATTGTTGTTTCAATAATTATTGCTGCACAGTATTTCTCATTATCAGATCAATAATTCATATTATTTAAATAGTATTATTAGATAGCATTATTGGCAATGTCTAAAAAGTTCTGTCTAAGGAGAGGTTTGGTCATCTAATTGCGCGTCAGTAAGGAAAAATCCTTATTGGAAAGCCCCCTCTTTCCTGGGAACGGCCTGGTTGTCATAAATGTGATTCTGTAATATTATTTGTGAATAATTAATTATTGATTCATATGATAAGGAAATATTTATATTATGTGGATATAAATGAGGGATATATTTTTGTGGTTAAAAATGAAGGAGTTAATGTTGAGGTTTTTATCAGTATTTTTGTCGAAATGGAGGTATTAAAAATCAGGGTTTTTGAGATATTTTGTGGGGGTTATAATTTTTAATCCGACCGTTGGATCGTGGTAATTTTTGAATATGTTATACATATATAAGTTGAGTATATGTCCATAAATTTTGAACCGTTAAAAATGAACGTATGATTTGTTATGAATTTTAAGAGGTGGCTGATTCGGAAATCAGGTTATAAATCATTTTTGGTGGAAAATTCTAGAATTGGTGGGCCCCACTTGTGGTTGGTGAAGAAATGTGCTGAATTATATTTCAAATGTGGTGGGTGGGAATAGTAGCAAGTAAAGCCATCAGGTTGCAGGTCAAACCTACCAAAATTTTCCTATAAATAGAGGGCTAAGTTAGAATTGAAAATCACACCAGAAACATAAGCTTTCTCTCTTTTTCTCTCTATATTATGAAGCATATTTTGCGAGTATTTAGATACTTTGAGAGTTGCTATTCAGTGCAAGTTTCCTTCGGCTTTACATTCCAGTCAGAAGTACTGCTGTTTTGAGGTAAGGGATTGTAAGGGATAGTAAGAGATTTTAAGGGTTGTTATGTTTTTCAGTTTCGTAATTTTTCTGAACTTCAAAAATTCTGGAAAAATTTGAAATGATATTTTGATGAGTTTTATTGATTGTGTCCAAAATGGTGATTTTTGGATGTATAGATTGAGAGTTATGAATTTTATGAGAAAAGACTATTTTAAAAGTAACTGCTTATAATTTCTTGTGGTTAACTCCAAAATTGATAAAAATTTTATTGGGAGTACATGTATATGATGGAAGTATACTCTGTTAATTTCAAAAATTTTGGACAAAAGTACAATTTTTGATAAATGTCTAAATATTCGGCTGTTTTGACCATATGAAAAATAGTAAATGACTTTTAAAAATTCTGAGAAAAATATATGTTCAATATGGGACTATATTCTGATAAATCTCAGAAAAAAAATATTTTTGGAACTGATTTGGTATTTTTCATGAAAATGGACAAGTTATGAGAAAATAAATTAAATATGTTATGTGAAGTAAGAAAATTAGAAAATAGGATTTTATGGCTTGAGAATCCTATATGAGGTATATGCAGATTTTTGATGAGGGTTTTGGCTATTGATGATGAAATCTTAAGAGTTGACATTTTATGATGATTAAATGCATTAATTAGTAAAGTGTAAACAATTTAAATAAATTGTTTATAAGCTTAAGAAATGTTATTCTTTCAATATCATTATACCGAAATATTGGTATAGATTTTATTGTAGAATTTCTACCTTTTTGAGTCGGTGCTACTATTCATGAGTTACTATTCACGAGTTACTATTCATGAGTTACTATTCACGAGTTACTATTCACGACAAAATTAGTTTCTTTTACTAACCAAATTATAGTTGATTTATGAATATTACTCTTGAGATTAAATCTATATGTTGATTATATTAATTTTATTATCATATATAACATTTTTATAACCCTGATGTTGAATTTCTCTTTCACTGGAGTGTAAAGATGGGTAGATTATTGGTATGATCATGACTAGGGTTCTCTTTGGCCTGTAGTGCAAAGTTGAATTGTGACTGGTATGATCATGACCATTGAATTTACAATTGAATATCTCTAGCTTAAGTGTAAAGATGAATTGATTAACATGGTTATAATTATGGTGTATATAAATTCTGAAATGATTATATATTTCTTTGAGATATGAATATATTTGGCCTGTAGTGCAAATATGAATTGTTGAGGAATATCTTTGGCCTGTAGTGCAAAGATGAATTGTAGATGAATATCTTTGGCCAGTAATGCAAAGATGAATTGTGGATGAATATCTTTGGCCTGTAGTGCAAAGATGACTTGTTGATGAATATCTTTGGCCCGTAGTGCAAAGATGAAGTTATTAGTATGATTATGAACAGGAACTGTGATTTGGTATAACCATGATGTTTGATGTTTCAGGTGATGAAAATTATCTTCGTCCTAGATGAGAAGAGGAATTTAGAACTACAGTTATGATTATGAGTTATTCATATGATTGTGGACCAGAATTGTTGATTGATGTTACAGGGATAAAACATTGTTGGTGGATTTTTAACATGGAGAAAATAATAGATTTTATAGTCTATTTGACTCTTCTAATGGATTGCTCGTTCTGCTGCAACTATGGTTGAAATTTTTATCATTTACCATATATTCTAAATCTCTGATTTATTATTGATGAAGGCTATTGATAATTTAATTATCTTTAGTCATGATATTCTTTACTGAGCTAGTTGTGCTCACCCTTTTGCTTCACAATTCCTTTCAGGTAATAAGAGTGTAGCTGGGTCGAGCGAGGGTAACGGGGAAATAGAACGGTGGTCTCTAGCTGTGGATGTTCTCCCGAAGCAGTATAGAAAAGTTCATTTAGTAGTTATATTTGGTGAATCCAATAGGGTAAGGTGTACCCAACGTTGGAAGGGTGGTTTGCCACTATCATACAAGATGTCTAACGACATACAACCTCGTGTCATCATAAGACAGGGATGTGCTCATCCACTTGCTGAGTATATATACGAGCACTACCTATATAATCTTGGTGTTTATTTGAAGTATAATTCTCAATTAGAGACAGTGGAGATAATGATAAGTCAAGAGAAGACTCACCATTGGGAAGAATATGATAGTAATCTTCTCGTTTTTCTTTGGGGTCTATTGGGTAAACCAAGGATAATTCTGTGGCCATATGATATCTATCACAACCTAGAAGCATGGCCTCCCATGTACGAAGGTTTCCTTGAGCACTTCCCAAAGATTCTAATTTCTAAAACAGTTTTTGACTATACCTTTATGTAAGGTGTCATTGTGAGGTGATGTCCACGATTGGAACATGAGTCACATTTGGTATATATTTGTATCCAAACTCACAGCATATGTGTTGTTGTATTTTGCACGACAATTGTTGTAATAAAGTTGTAGTTGTTTTCTGTACCATGTATTTGACGACTCAAAATGGGTTGGGTGGAATGGACCTATTTTGGGGTTGTCACATCAACCATCAAAGGTTACGATTGTACTACAACTTAAATTCATCTAACTTATCCGAACTATTAAACAATAATGTTCGTTAAGTCAAATTCATATTCCTTACGGCTTTCTGGTAACTAAATGCCATACCTCAGGATTCATTCTTTATCGTCTAAGTCATACAGTCATTTGTATACTCAGAACGATCATTCAATGTCAATACTATGAGGTCATAGCGTTAATCATTTCATACGAATTTATTTATACCTTAAAACGTCCAGTTCATTCCACTCGGAGCGTTTATCCAAGTTATGCTTAATAACTCGGCTTCTTAACGTTATACGTTATTATCTTCAATTTAGTTTCTTCACCGTTCACGGCTAAACTTAGTCTTCATTACATTACGGTTAAACCATACACGGAGTGTAGGTTCTGCCCGTTTAACACTCGCTTACAGTCAATCGTTACGTTGGTTAGAGTGTTCAGGGCTTACTTTTCATTCTATCATTCTCATCCGACTTATATTCGCCTTTCAGTAATCTTATTACCGTTCATTACGGCTCTCTTGATACCATTCGCATCTTACTTACTACCTTCATCAACGTCTATGTCATACCACCAGGGTATACTTAGAACGTTCGCCAAACGCGAATACGATTCACAAGGATCGTTTACGCATTCAACGTTCACGTTGCTCGTCTCTAAATCTCTCATTCAACCTTTATTCAAGGTTTTTAATCTCTTTTGATCGTTATCCATTCCATGAACCCCATGTTCATTATTCTTTCTTAATGTAAAAGCCATACTGTTCGTTGTATGCTAGGACCGATCGTTCTTCGCAACAACGTTGCGTTCACAGTGTCTATACGCTTTAAGTTCATCTTACAATGCCATGTCATAACATCGGAATGTTATTCATTACCTTTGTCACTCAACGTATAAGGAATCACAATCATAGCAATCCCTCACGTTCGTTCATCGTGACTACGGTCCCCGTATATCGGTTCCGTAACCCACGTCTACATTATTTATCTTTTAATCTGGTTTGGTCTTTTCTTTCAACCTTTATTAAAGGTTTAAGACACTTGATTAAGTGTTACATTACATGAACTATATGTTTATACTTCTTTCTTGCACATCCCCCGATAAATTGAGAACTAAAAATCTCATTTCTGGGCATTGCTATGCACTGGCGCTACGGCGCCGTGCCCTTTCTTTCCTCTCGCGCTGCGGCGCGACCTACTTCTCTCTCCTCTCTTCCCGGCCTGGCGTTGCGGCGCCAGGTCCTTTGTTATCTCTCGCGCTGCGGCGCCACTCTCCAGAAGGTTATGTCCGATCTCGCGCTGCGGCGCCGGCCTCCAAGGCATGACTCGCGCTGCGTCGCCGAGCATGAAACCTAGAAAATTTTTCTAAGTTTTTCATTAATTTTGAGACACGTACTTTACGATCTCATAACTTCTTCGTTATAGCTCAGAACGAAGTCGTTCCAAAGCCATTCTCATCCTTATCTTACGTACTTCAATATTCCTTGGACAGAACTTTGTTCTAAATCCGTTAACATGCCATTCAATTGGCTTAATCTTCACTCTTCGTTCATTTTAACGTTTTTAACGTTCTTCGTTCGTTCGTCCGTAATTCGGTCATCCGAACTCGGAATTTGTTCGTTCTTAAGTCTACGACTCACGTTTTATACGTTCTCTTATATTCTTATGAAACCCTACACGTTCGGGTTCATTTATTAACTTTCAATTTTTGTTCTGTCTTTTACGAAAATTTCGCCATAACTTCGTTATAGCTCAATTTTAATCCGTTCTTCATGAACGTTTCTAACGTTCCTAACCAAGCGAATAAGCAACTAACTTATACGCGATGGTTTTAAACTTTTCCATCAACAACAATTACACTACGATGGTTTTAAATTTGTCCATCAACAACATTCTTCGTGTTCTTTGCGTTCTTCATTTGTTCTTCATTTTAATCGATATTTTGGATTACGATTCTACTTTTTCTTAGAATTTGATGTTATAGAACACCATTCCTTACTTATTTGACCTACTCATTCATAAAATTCATTCGGATCGCTCAAAATCCTCACGAATCTTATACTTCCTTAAGAAATTTATAAAATAAATTTCTAATTCTTATTTCTTCATTTTCATACGATTTCAACCATATGAAATCATTCTTAACTTCATCTACTTCTTATGTTCATTAAGTTATGTTTTTTGAACATAAAAACTTAAAGAAAATAATAGAAGAAACTAGGTTTTGGATTATCGTTCTTCTTTAATCCTCTTCCGTTAGACAAAGCCGACGATTTGCGAGCTTTTCTATTTCTCGATCACTTTTTATCCGAGCATTCATGCTCAATCTCTTCCTCTTCCTCTCCCAACCGAGCTCTCTCTCTCTCTCTCTCTCTCAAGTTCTAGGATTTTCAAAATCCTAGAAAATGAAAGTTTAGCTTTCTATTTATAGATTTTCAAGGCTAGGGCAATTTAGTCATTTCCCCTCCTAACCTCCTTACTATTCACACCTCCCCCATCCCTTAGCCACCAAGTTTACTTGGCCACCACCCTTACTTGGTGGCCAAGTGGCCGGCCCACATGCCCATGGGTCATCCCATGGGTTGCCCCAATGGGTTGCCCCAATGGTTTTTACCCATCGGTTCGATCCGCGGTTTATCTTCTTGGTTTGGGCCTTAACCCTAATTCTTATTGGGCTTAACTTGGGCTTGATTTCACAAATCATTGGGCTTGACATAATCCAAGTCCAATTAGATTCTACAAAGTCCATGAACTCAAAGTCCATTAAGACTAATCGTATTCTACGCATTCCATTCTCTTATTCTCTTCGTATATCACTCGTACGATATTCGTATTATACGTCGCACTAATCTTCGTACTATACTCGTATAATAACTAGTATTATATTTGTATCTCTCACGCATAATAACCCTAATTATTATACGCGATCATAACATTCTCAGAACTCATTTTTCTAAACCCTTAGGTTTTGAGTCCGCAGGCGAAAACTTTATTTTTCCCATAACTGAAATATTATTGAATATTCCATCATGTCTCAGAATTAAACGTAATCTATAACTTCTCGGAATTTCAAAATAAATCTCCGAGCAGAAACTGATGAATAGTGTCTATTTCGTCTTTTTCCCCGAAAAATATTTTATTCCCGAAAAACTTTCATTTTCGTCTTGAAAATTCTTACTCGTTCAATCTAGCTCGTAGCCAGAATCCTCCCGACTTATAATCATTATAGGTTATAGAACGATTAATAAACACATAGCATAAAATAGTATTAATAAAAATTTATTTTATTAATAACTAATTCTTTAAATCTTAATTCTGGATAAACCAAAATTTCAGGTTGTTACAAGGACAGTTAGGCGAGATGTGCCCTTCCTTCCCACAGTTATAACAAACTACCTTACCCTTGAGAGAGATTCATAAATGAGCCTTCCCACAGTTCTTGCATTCCTCAATCCTCCTCTTAGGACCTCCTTATTTCACTCCGTTATTCCCAGAGTTAAAACCCTTTCTTTTCTTTCCACTGCCACTTCCGCAAGCTCCCTTCGTCTTGACTCTGCTATCACCTTTATATTTATTCTTTTTCTCTCTATGGTATTACTTAAAGACTTTGTGATGCCCCCAAATCCAGGTTCTCTAACCTCGGGTTTGGTGCTCACGATCCATCATCATATAAGCATTCTATAAATTATTACGGAATAATAAGCATACAATATTCATTATAATAAAGTCTTAGAATAATAAACCAAGGTCTATTAACCTTAACTTAAACATACCTTACTTAAGTTAACCTTAGTAACACAAAAGGTTTACAATACAAATGTACATAATATAATATAATACATAAACATTCTCATTATTGAAAGTAGTATGCACACAAGTCAATCATGTTTGATATTAAAGCATATACTTTGTAACAATCTTATTCATTTATTAATAAAAAGTATTAATTTATTAAAGGCTTTTAATTATCTACATGATGTTGTTTTATAATATGTGATAAACCCATAGTTTTAAGTAGTGCTTTTAAAATAATGATGATGATCATTCTAATGAGATCTAAATTCTTAGAAAGCTTAAAATTAAAATAGTTCCCAATCGTTGGATTAATAAATTGGGGATTAGTGAATCCAGATAGATTGGTACATATGTTCCTTGCTCATTGGATGAGGATGATTGATCTCATAATCATTTATGTGGAGACATTAAAGCAAGTATGTAGGTGCTTATTAGAGAATAAGTTCACTGAACGTGGCTCGCTAAGGAATACCTAATGGAGTTTTACTTGCCTGTCATAGGAATTCATGTAGTGATAGTTGTACAAGTGATCCTTGGACTTGAGATCATCATAGTATCTTGTGTATGATAAGTTATATTTTGACTTATTCCTTAAGACCCTTATGGTATATTAAAGGGTATGTTTGGGTACAATAAGTTGTACATAGAGATAATGTATGATCGTTAAAGAATCTACCACTTCTAATAAAAAAAGAGAAATGTCCTATGTGATTTGATAGTCCTTGGCCAAGGCAGAATAAAATTAGAAAGGAGTTTCTAATTTGCATTATTTGCAGTTGTGCATTTAAGAGTCGAAATATATATAATTAAATAAAATAAGACTTGACAGTAATTCCATGTCTTATTTTTAATTGGGACATTGTATGGTGGAAGAATTGAATTGTATAGTAACTATTTACTCAAAGGTTCTTTTATGATTAATGTTGAAATCTATAATATTTGGAAAGTCTTTGATCGTTAGAGAGACTTATCCCTATTGTAGAATAAATATTATTTATTTAAATAAATTAATAGTTTAATTTATTTATTTAAATAAGATTAGAATTGTTCTATTTGATTTATTCACAACCGGTTTAATATGGAGAACCTAAAGGGTCACATCATAAAAGGAAGAATAATTATTCAAGAAGTTAATGGCATAGTCGTAATAATAAGTTAAATATATTTAATTTAATCTATGGTGATATAATAAATTAAATAATTTAATATTTATTATTTAATATTTTGGAAATATTAAATATAAATTAATAAGATGAGTCTTATTATTATTATTAATATTATTATTATTATTTAATTCCTAAAGGAGTTTGAAAATTAATTAATAAAAGTACTCTCATATATTCCTAATAAGATTATGAGGTAAATTAATTAAAAGATTTTAATTAATTATTCCTAATAAGATTAGGAGCCTAAATAATTAAAGGAGTTTAATTAATTAAAATAAAATTCAATTCCTTAATAGTTAAGAAGAGTTACCTACATCTATAAAGAAGAGGAGTCTTATTATGGGTGAGGTAGTTGTTGATTTTTTCACAACATACGTAATTCCAATAATTGGAGAGTACGCTCCTTTTCTATGAAAGATAGAAAAATTAGGGTTTTGCCAAATACTCATCATCTTGAATCTTTCTTCTTCCTTGGTGGATCACCTCTAGAGGCCAAACACTTGGGTGGCTAACGTTGATCAAAGGAAGGAACCAAACCCGGTGGATTCAAGTTGAATGCGAAAAGAATTTGGAGGTGAACTTGTACCTGGGGAAGCTCGTATTTTTAAGGGTATGATTCTTATTCTTTATCTTTTCATTAATAATTGCGCATAAATGATGATCCAGGTATATGGTTTGTAAAATTTTAAAACTCTGATTTTTCATGTTTCTACTTATTTTTGTGCAATTTGATTGCGTTCATGATTATTACAAACCTAACAATGGCATCAGAGCCAAACCTTTATGCGAATTATTAATTGTTTTAATTTGATATGTATATTGATATGTGTTTAGAATAATTTTTTTGGACATAATTTATTATACAAAATTTATTATAAAAAAGGGTACTGTTTTTCTGCTGATTCCGTGTTTTTTCCGTACTGTTACGGTGATCATATCTATATATATAACTTGCTCATCACGTTTTTTTTACTGGTAAGAATGATACGTCAATATATATATATATATATATATATATATATATATATATATATATATATATATATATATATATATATATATATATTATTTTTAATTATTTTATAATTAAAATAAAAATTTATTTTAATCTTAAAATAAAAGGTTTTTTTTAATATTAAAATAAAAGAGTTTATTTTAATTTTAAAATTAGATTTCATGCTAACTAATTAGAGTTGGAATTAGATTACATGATAACTAATTGGAGTTGAAATTGGATTCCATATTTTCTTAAATAAAGGAGTTTATTTAGATATGAAATAAGACTTCATATTATTCAAAATAAAAGAGTTTATTTGTGAATAGGAAAGTGAATCCATATTTCTTTAAATAAAGGAGTTTATTTATATATGGAATAAGATTTCATATTATTCAAAATAAATGAGTTTATTTGTGAATAGGAAAGAGAATCCGTGTTTCCTTTAATAAATGAGTTTTTTTTACTTGGAATTGGATTCCATAATTAATTAAAATAAATGAGTTTATTTTTATTAAAGATTTTGATTAAAATAAAATAGTTTATTTTATTCAAAATTGGATAAATTAAAATAAAAGAAGTTTATTTTGATTTAAATTTTAATTAAAATAGAGGAGTTTATTTTAATTCAAAATTAGATTTTATACTAACTAAATTTGTCCATTAAATGGTATCAATGTATATATCGAATGTTTATTATTCATGATATGAATATTATTTATTGATGCATATGATGATGTGTATGATAATAAATTGGATTGATTATGGACTATTGACCAATGTGATTGGATTTTATTTTAGTTGGATGCATGAATGTATGAATTTTATTAAATGGGGTCTGCGTACCTCGTCTTCTCTAATTTTTTCTTAATGTAAATTTTATCTCCCTCCTATGTACTTCCCCTTGACTGCTGATCAAGGTTTTTATTTATTTTAAATAGTTTTGTAATAGAAATAGTTAGAATTAATTTTGAAAAATTGGAGATCAAGGAATAAGGAGCGCTTGAAGACCCGTTTGTAATCGAACCCGGGTTTAAATGTAATAGTTATATTTAAATATTAATTCTTGCACCCCTAGGGTTTGACCTTTTGGTTCACTTGGTGGCTCTAGTGAACCAAACTAGAATAAAAGTCCATAATCAATCCGGGTAGAATATTGTATTCTATATATGCATTCTTATACTATATATATGACGTCCCCAAAATAGGTCCAATCAATCCAGCCTATTCTGAGTCGCCAAATACATGGTACAGAAAACAACTACAACTTTATTACTATAATTGTCGTGCAAAATACAACGACTCATATATTGTGTGTTTTGATACAAATATATACCAAATGTGTCTCTCATCCCAATCTTGGATAGCACGTCACAATGACACCTTACATAAAAGTACAGTCAATAACTGTTTTAGAAATTAAAATCTTCAAAAAGTGCTCAATGAAACCTTCGTACATGGGAGGCCATGCGTCTAGGTTATGATAGATATCATATGTCCACATAATTATCCTTGGTTAACCCAATAGACCCCAAAGAAAAAAGAGAAGATTATTATCATGTTCTTTCCAGTGGTGAGTCTTCTCTTGACGTATCATTATCTCCACTGTCTCTAATTGAGAATTATACTTCAATCAAATACCAAGATTATATAGGTAGTGCTTGTAGATATACTTAGCAAGTGGATGTGTACAACCCTGTCTAATGATGACACGAGGTTGTATGTCATTAGACATCTTGAATGATAGTTGCAAATCACCCTTCCAAAGTTAGGGTCGCCTCACCCTATATGATTCACCAAATATAACTACTAAATGATGTATAAAATACAACAAACTATTCTAAAGTTCTCAATAAAATTATTCTCATACTGTTTAGGAAGAAGATTCACAGCTATAGACCCACCGTTCTATTTCCCTGTTACCCCCGCTCGACCCAGCTACACTCTTATTACCTGAAAGGAAAAGTGAAGCAAAAGGGTGAGTACAAATAGCCTAGTAAAGAATATCATGACTAAAAATAATTAAATTATCAATAGCCTTCATCATTAATAAATCAGAGATTTAGTACATATGATAGATGTTTAAACTTTTCAACCATAATTGCAGCGGAACGAGCAATCCATTGGAATAGTCAAATAGACCATAAAGTCTATTATCTTCTCCATGTTAAAAATTCGCCAACAATATTTTATCCCTGTAACATCTATCAACATTTCTGGTCCATAATGTGACGCCCCCAAAATTAGGTATACATCACCCATCTTGGGTCGTCAGATACATAGTACAGAATACAAATACAACTTACTAATACAACTGTCGTGTACAATACGACAAAATATAAACTGTGAGTTTGAATACAAATATTATCTTCTAGAGAGTATTCATACTCAAAATGAGTCCTCGTTACATTTATTAACACACCATTACATAGAATAGTGAGGACTACTAACTAATACTATCATTCGGACCATCACTCCGTTCCCCGACTTGCCCCAGCTACGTTCTCATTTCCTGAAGAGAACAGTGAAAGAAAGGGTGAGCTCAACTAGCCCAGTAAGAAATATTATGACTAAGATAATGCAGAATAAATTATCATTAGCCTTCAACAATGTTAAACTGATAAAATATAATAGACATCAAGTTTAACTGCAGCGGAACAAGCAATCCATTAAAAGAGTCGAGTAAAAAATAAACTCTACTATCTTTTATGATTTAAAAGATTTTCCAACACTGTGATCGCTGAGACTCAGCTTAATAAAATAATCCACATCATCGAATCACCCCTGCACTACGGCCAAGGATATTCGTATATTCATTAATGGTCATGATCATGCCAACAACTGTCCATCAATGCACTACGGGCCAATGAGGACTTTTATCACATCATTTGTAACATTACGGTCATGATTACACCGAATAATCCCTGGTCATAATCATACCAAGTCCATCTATGCACTATAGGCCACAGATGGCTTTCAACAGAATATAAACATGAGAATGATGACAATGATATAAGAATTCAATAAAACAAGTTCAAGAATTAATTTATCCAAGAATTAACAACGTCCAAATTGTCAACATGATACTACTTTGTGGAGTAAAATTCAAGAATGATCAGGAGAATATTTTCATGAATAGATACTAGATGAAGCGCAAATGTCAAGGATATTCCACAAATTTCATGGAGTATAGAAGTCAAAACTTAACCAACTGAGTATAATAAAGAATGGACTAACAAAAGAAATCACCATGCATGCGATAGACCGCACAGACAGGTTATTCCAACAGAATAATAAATAATGGAACCAGGTCCGGCGTAAACGCACAGACAGGATATTCCGACAGAATAATAAATAATAGAACCAGGTCCGGTGTAAAACACACAGACAGGATGTTCCAACAGAATAATAACAAGACGGAACCAGGTCCGGTGTAAAACACACAGACGGGATGTTCCAACAGAATAATAATAAAAACGGAACCAGGTCCGGTGTAAAACACACAGACAGGATGTTCCAACAGAATAATAGAAGAATGTCACCAAGTATAGGGTAGACCACGTATACAGGTTATTCCAACAGAATAATAAGAAATGGAATAACAACAGTTCTCTTCATGAATAAGAAAGAATAACACCCCTTACCTTAAAAGAACTGGATATTGGAAAAGTGAAGTAGCAGAATACTTTTATTCTCTCTCTCTTATTCTCTCTATACTTTCTCTCTCTATAGCTTGAATGAATTCGTGAAAAATAATGAAGCCCTAGGCCTCTATTTATAGAAAAACTGAAGGTGGCTCTTGGTCTTAACGAAGGGTCAAATGACTCTTGGTAATATTGAAAGGACAACTACTATTGACGAAAATAACTACTATTGACCAAGGTAAATACTATTGACGAAGGTAATTACTATTGACCAAGGTAAATACTATTGACCAAGATAAATACTATTGACGAAGGTAATTACTATTGACCAAGGTAAATACTATTGACCAAGGTAAATACTATTGACGACGGTAATTACTATTGACGAAGAGACTCTTAGATGATGACATATGGGCCCCCCATAAAAAAATAACCAAACCTACCACAACGTCTCAATTATTGATTTAATAATATAACATATTATACAGATGATACTATGACAATAATTTAAGAGATATGATGCAGCAATTACTGTAGCAATAGTTGAGTATAGCTGAGTGACTTCTCACGTAAGCATCAATAATCAATACCGTGTGCTATTATGCAACCACGCGTATTACTGTACTTTTACTACCGGGTAGTTCAACAGTTTTAACGCTTTTAACGGTAACACCTCAGCCGTTATTTTTATAGAAAGATAATTTTGTCGTTTTCTAACTACGGCTATACTTCTGTTGTGGGGTCCACCAATGATTGTGCCGTCGTACGAATATTCCTCGACAAAAAGAAAATTCCCCGACCAAACGAATATTTTAAAACAACTTGCTTACTTTGCAAAATTTATAAATATTACCCACAACTATAACATTATATCAAATTAACTCCATAATATTCAAAAATGATATTTATAGAAAATTCATCTTTATTTATAAAAGTTGGGGTCTTACAACCTCCCATTCTTATGAAATTTCGCCCTCGAAATTAGGGTACATACCTGGTATGTCGAAGAGGTAAGGATACCTTGATTTTATTTCAGATTCTAACTCCCAAGTCATTTCCTCAACATCGTGGTTTCTCCACAAAACTTTGACTTGAGGTATAACCTTGGAGCGTAGAATATGTTCCTTCTTATCCAAGATTTGAACAGGAACTTCTTTATACGTCAAATCCTCCGCTATTTTGTCCAGTTCTAACTCAATAATGTGGTTCGGGTCTTTCACATATTTGCGTAACATGGATATGTGAAAAACATTATGAACATGAGACATACTTGACGGTAAAGCGAGTCTATAAGCCACAATTCCTATTCGATCGAGGATTAAAAATGGACCGATGAATCGAGGATTGAGCTTTCCTCTTTTTCCAAATCTCGTAACTCCTTTCCATGGAGCAACACGTAAGAACACATGATCTCCTACATCAAATTCCACGTCCTTTCGATGAAGATCAGCATAACTCTTTTGTCGATCTTGTGAGGGTTTTATACGTTGTCGGATCATTTGAATCTTTTCTGTAGTCATACGTACCAACTCCGGTCCCAACAACGTTACTTCACCCACCTCATCCCAGCATACTGGAGAACGATATTTTCTTCCATACAATGCTTCGAATGGAGCCATGCCAATACTTGCTTGATAACTGTTGTTGTAGGAAAACTCCACCAACGGTAAGAACTTGTCCCAACTTCCCTTGAAGTCAAAGACACAGAGTCTTAATAAATCTTCTAGAGTTTGAATAGTCCTCTCTATTTGTCCGTCCGTCTGAGGATGATATGCCGAACTAAATCGTAAATCTGTGCCCATAGCTTTTTGTAAACTAACCAAAAATCGTGAAGTGAATCTTGGGTCTCGATCAGAAACTATGGATACTGGCATACCATGCAGTCTTACAATCTCGTTTATGTACATATGAGCAAGACGTTCAAGTGTATAAGTTTCTCGGATCGGTAAAAAATGAGCAGACTTGGTCAATCTATCAACAATGACCCAAATCGCATCTATACCTTGAGAAACCTTAGGAAGACCGGTAACGAAATTCATGGTAATGTGCTCCCACTTCCATTCTGGAATTTCAAGTGGTTGCAATGGACCTTTTGGTACTTGATGCTCTGCTTTGACTCGTTGACAAGTTAGACACCTTGAGATAAACAATGATATCTCTCTCTTCATATTGCTCCACCAAAATGTATGACGAAGATCATGATACATTTTGGTACTTCCAGGATGGATTGCAAACGGTGTGTTGTGCGCCTCCATCATGATTTCATACTTTAAATCAGGGTTGTTAGGAACACAAAGTCTGGAGTTGACTCGAAGTATTCCTTCTTCATCGATTCTTGCTTCCGGCATAGCACCTTCTTGCACTTTCTTCCTCACACGCATCAGCTCCAGGTCTGTAGCTTGAGCAGCTTTAACTTTATCGATTAAAGTCGGTTCCACTCGTATATTCGCCATCATCACATGGGTCCCTAGAGTCTTTAACTCTATCTCCATCCTTTTCAAGTCACATAAAATGGGCCTTTGTGTTGTTAATATTGCACTTGTACCCGCATATGATCTTCTACTCAATGCGTCAGCTACCACGTTCGCTTTTCCAGGATGGTATTGAATGGTATGATCATAATCTTTCAACAGTTCAAGCCAACGTCGTTGTCGCAGGTTGAGTTCCTTTTGAATGAAGAAATATTTGAGGCTTTTATGATCCGTAAAGATCTCCACCTTCTCCCCATACAAGTAATGCCTCCAAATTTTAAGTGCAAAGACAACAACTGCCAACTCTAGATCATGAGTAGGATAATTCCTCTCATATTCCTTGAGTTGTCTTGATGCATAGGCTATGACTTTTCCATATTGCATGAGAACGCATCCCAACCCTTTGCTCGAAGCATCACTGTAGATGACAAATCCCTCCGAGCTAGATGGTATTGTTAGAACAGGTGCTGAAATGAGTCTCCTCTTGAGTTCTTGAAAACTCTGCTCACATTCTTTGCTCCAACCGAACTTTGTATCTTTCCGAGTCAGCTGAGTTAATGGAGTAGCGATTCGAGAAAATCCTTTCACGAATCTCCGATAATAACCAGCTAAACCAAGAAAGCTACGTACTTCGGTCACTGATTTAGGTTGTTCCCAGCTTTGAATTGCTTCAATCTTTGCCGGGTCAACAGATATTCCACGACTTGATACTACGTGCCCAAGGAATGCTACCTCTTCCAGCCAGAACTCGCATTTCTTCAACTTGGCATAAAGTTTGTATTCACGAAGCTTTTGGAGTACTAGCCTCAAGTGTTGCTCATGATCTTCACGACTTTTGGAATAAATAAGGATGTCATCAATAAAGACGACCACAAAGTGATCCAAATATTCCTTGAATACCCGGTTCATCATATCCATGAAGGCAGCAGGAGCATTAGTCAATCCAAAGGACATGACTAGGAATTCATAATTCCCGTACCGAGTTCTAAAAGCCGTCTTTGGAATATCCTCAGTTCTAACCTTCAGCTGATGATATCCAGAACGAAGATCAATCTTGGAAAAGAATTGTGCTCCTTGCAACTGGTCAAACAGGTCATCAATACGTGACAATTGTAACAATCCAAAATTTTATTTATAATTTTAAATATTTATTGAATTAAATAAATATTTTTAATTGACGTGTTTGTTGTTTAGTAGATATTTATTGGATTATTTATTAGTAAGTAAATAATCCATGAGTTATAGAAATTAACTTAATTAAGATAAAAGAGTGAAGAATGTGACGATTTGATTATTTGAGTTGTAATTCTGGGGACAGAATCCTTGTAAGGAGGGAAGGATGTAACGATCTGAAATTTCAAATTGTAATATTAAATATTTATTAATATATAAATATTTATTTGATGCGCTTATTGTTGAAATTGATGAGAGAAATATTTTATTGATGTAATGGTTGCTAGTAAATATTTACTAATCTAAATTCATTAGATAATATTCTAAATTAAATTAATTTATAATTTAGAGAGTTATAATATAACATGAGATGTTATATTATTGTTTTGATTTAATAATTTAAGGTGGCATATTAAGTTATTAAATAAAATTATAATGAGATTATAATTTTGTGATATTTGGTCAAGTGGGAAATTTATTTAGTATGTGGTAATTAGTTTATTTAATTAAGATTGGATATGGAAATCCAAGTAAACAGTGCAGGACAATAAACTATATTATAAATAACTTATGAAAATAAATTAAAGGAGTTTTAAATGTGGTTTTACCAAACAAAGCCTTAGAGCTTTTAAAATTTCAATTTTAATCTTGTTTTGCTAAACAAGGCTTAAAGAATGATTAAGTCATTATTTTAATAGGTTTTACCAAACAAGGCCTTATGGCTTTTATGTTTAAAATAATAATAATAAAAAAAACTGATAAGAATTTAGCAGCCTTATTATATTATACGTCAGTTTTATTTTTATTTTAGGTCAGTTTTAGTTTACGTGAAAAAGGGTTTGGCCTAAGCCTAAGAAGAAGAGAGAGTTACAAAGAAGTTTGAGAGAGACATATTCTCTGAGAAATTAAAAAAAAAGGTTATTATGAGAATCAAAGAAGGGAGATGAAGGATAATCAAGTCATTCTCATCATCTAATTAAGCTTAAGGAGAAATTAAAAGGTAATATTATAGCCCTAGCTTTTAGTTATGTTTTATCGAAGTTTTTTTTTCCTCTTTAATTGGTTATGGTGCATGATTTAAGTAAAGAATTGGTTTATAAAGATTATTGAGTGTGTATAATCTGTTAACCATCATATATGATTGATACTTGTTTGTCAAATTCGTGAGAATTGGAATTGTTGGAAGAAATTATAAAACATTGTTTATATTTATATGTTACGGCTTAGAAAGTGCGAAATTTCATGATCAATAATTGCTATAATCTGCAATTTGATAATAGATGTTGTTAGTATGTTGAAAAACGAAAACAACCCAAGTTGAATGAGTCAAAACGGATGTAAAACGAATTCACAGTGAAGAATTTCGCTATGAATGTCAAAAGAAGAAGAAAGAAGAGAAATAGTGAAATTAAAGGTTGTAATCTTTGATGTTTACGTTGTTTATATGGTTAGAAACATGTTAGAAACATTAGATTATGTTTATGTAAACCTATTTACTCATTGGGTAGTTTGGTATGGTTGTTAGAAAGGAGTTTGGAGGCCTAATTTGGCTTTTCGTAGTGTTCTAGAGCTAAAATCGCATAATCGTAGCAGTGACCCCCGCCCCGGCGGGCACCCTAGTGCAAAAACCCCCACCCCGGCGGGAGGGTGTTCTGTCAAGCCAAAATTTTGAAAAAAAGAAATGACCGGACGTAGTTTACTAAAATGAGTATAACTATTTCATACGAACTCTGATTGAGATGATTCAAGATGATCCGGAACGAGGACGAGTAGACCTACAACTTTTATTCTTTAAGGTTTTCAATTTGAAATCGTTATGAAGGGTCAAAATGGTCATCTTTAGGACTGTTATGCTTTCAAAGGGCGTTAGACATGCACGTATGCTAGTGCAGTGCTCTTGACAATAAAAGATGTTGTTCTAAGTTATAAAACATGAATGTTAGTAAATATAATGATGCTTAACATTAATATAATGATGTATTAGATAAGTTATAGAAGCATAGTAAGCATACACAAAAGATGCAAATCGGGCGTGTGACGAATAAATGTCGAAACGTCGTGATAATTGTTAATGAATGTAAAAAGTGTTTTTAGTCAAATGAAATGGATATTATAAAGTATGAAATGGGTTTAATATAAAACCAATAATGATTCCTAGCAAAATTTGAACACTTTAATGAATTTTGAATATTACATAAGTCGAAAAGTTAACACAATCTAATTGAACATTGTGTGTTAATTAATAGGAAAGATTATGAGATGTGGAGTAGAGTTTACATTACATTTACTATGTGTTGTTATATGACTAATAGTTGATGTGTATGATTATATAATTGTGTAGGGCACGTGAAGTGCAGATAACTGTAAGCTGTTAAACTGTTATTGGTAAACAACGATCAAGGCAAGTCTTTCGGTTCCTATTTGTTACGTGGACTTGATGAACTGTTTTAAATTGCATGATATGTTATACATGTTGAAATCATGAAATGTGAAAGTCAATATATGACTGCATTGTTTTGGCTAAGTAATGATGATTGAGTAAGGAACTCAATCTTTATATTTGCTATGTGAGTTAAAAGTATGTATGCCATGTTACTTTAATGAGTTGTATATCGAGCATGTTATTATGTGCTATGTGATGCATGAAAACTGTTAGACTTTGCTTGGCTGTCGAGCTCACTCTTACAAATAACCACTTTTGCAGGTCAAGATTTTAAGGTAAAGATATGTGCTAAGTGAGTTATAGAGATCTATATTCACGAAGATTACTTATGTTTTATGAGAAATGTATTTCATATTTTGAACGTAACATGTTGTTGAATTGTAAGTTGAGTTATCCAATGTATATGGATATTTAGTTATGATGTAAGACTTTGTATAGTCATTTTGTTGTAACGATTCATGATATAAGATTGAATCAAAGAGATGTAATGTAAAGGTTACGATTCAGGGCATAAAAGAAGGAAATGTATAAACGTTCTAAATATTTCGCAATTTTAGTGTTTTTAATATCGAATAATAATGTAAAATTTGAGTTTTAATGTCTGGTTAACGACCGAAGTTGAGATTTAAATTGTATGGATTTTTGGGGTCGTTACCGTTGGTATCAAAGCTGTAGGTTAGAAGCCTTAGGTAGGAGTACCGTAGGCTATAACCTTAGAGAAGAGAGGTGAAGATAATAAATGAATAAGCTCAAATAGAGTTTGAACAATAAGAAGTAATTTAAGAATTTATAAAGAAGGGATTAAAACATGCGTGAAAGGATTCAAAGAAGAATCTCGCAGAGTTATAAGGAATGTGAATGTGGGGTTACCTAACTCCATGATGTAAAGTGATAGTAAATAGACAATGTCTATAAAAAGAGAATGATAAAGAAGTTTAGAACAGAGAGTTATATTTAAGTATGGTGCAATTGTACTCTTTAGTAGTTGATGTATGGTATCTGGGCTAAACAATTCCTTCATAGAGCGGAGGTATATACGAACTAGCAACTCGGAACCTAGTTTGTTGGTTGTTTATGGGAAACCACTCAGCGTACCATATTGAAACTGTTAGAGACTCGATGTGTACCAAGTATAGAAATGGACACGTATGATGAAAGTGTAGAACTTGAATGAAATGTTGAGCAATGTAAATGAAGTTAGAAATTCTTAAAGGAAGAATTGTTATATACACAAGAAGATTCAAAGAGGAATCTTGAAGAGATATAAAGATAAAAAAGAAAAGCCAAGATAACGAATAATGTCGTAAATGATAAAAAAAAGAAAGAAAGAGGATCGTAAGACAAAACGATCTCGAGTTAAGAAAATGATTTTAAGGGAGATGATTATAGAATAAGATCACGACGTGGTCTGTTTAAGTTATAAAAGAAAGATGGTCTGTAATGTTAGAATGATTATAGCTTAATGCTATGAAGATGGTGTACTATGAAATAGTACGAGATAACTCACGAGGAGTTATAAATGATGTGATACGAGGAATTCATATCGAGCAAAGAGCAAGTTAAGAGCAATATAGAGTTAGGTGGGGTTTCAATTGAGGACTCATGTGATGGTTGAGTTGTACAAACCTTTGTATGGGCGAGGGTTTTGTGATTGCACTCAGTTTATCACATTGATAATCATTGGAATGTTTGTGTCGCGCTATTTGCTATATTCCTGTTGAGAAGGTGATTCTTTTCTCATGTGTATAACAGATAGGTAGAGTATAGTTAGAGAATATTATAAGGTTAAGTGCGAGTTCTTAAAACTCATACTTATGGTAGGTTCGTGACTCATAATTATATGGTATGTTTTTGAACCCCTCAGCGAATGGACGCCTATGGTCTGACTAGGATAAGTTCTTAAACTCATATGATTGTGGCAAGTTCCTGAACTCATAACGTGTGGTAAGTTTGACGAACTGGGTATAGATAAGTGTGAATAGAGTGTTAAGGATGATAGGAATAGATAGACCTATTAAGAAATGGATCATTATAGAAAGTGGAGTTGATGGTGGAAGCATATGTATTCTAAATCTACTAGCTATGCTAGACTTTCGAAATTTATTGACTTCGTGCTGATGTTTACACTTCTATTTTTTTGAAAAATATTGGATCAAATGATGGAACCAATGAGTTTTAACAACAATACTGTTATTCGTATGTCTATGCTAATTGCTTCGGTAGACAAAAATGATATGCAATATGTCAAAATGTATTTTATATCATTAATGCATCATGTAACCTGGTGCAAAGATGAAAAAAAAACGATAGAGTCATCAATGCAGTATTACCTAGTATTGGATGTGATCTAAGGATCGTCAACTCACTATGGTATGATGTAGTATGATAAAATCAACAAATGACGGAATTCTCAACGGACTGTAAATACAGTACGGTATCATGACGTTATAAAAAGATTTTTGAGATTTCTTTAAGATATGAGAATACATATGTATGTATGTATATGTATATTTCGATTGATGTTCAAATTGTTGTAGAGGTCTATGCTATTTGATTCAGCTAGACAAATATTGAAAGATATTCATGAAATGCATGCGTTTCTTGAGAAGTTATGCCAAACTAAATTATTTTGGTGCGGATTCAGATGTTGAAAAGCTGAGGTGAACAACCCTTTTATAGGGGATTACGTGGACGCGTTGAGATGTTTGTGCATAATACATTGTACGAAGGGCTGATCACCCTAAGTACGAGGAGTCCCTATAGTCTTATGACTGTTAAAGTTTAAGTTGAAAGATTACTTATAACTATGGACATACGCATATCGTTTAAATGTTTGTGCACAATACATCGTACGAAGGGCTTAACACCCTAAGTACGGGGGTCCTTATAGTCTTATGACTGTTAAAGTTGAAGTTGAAAGATTACTTGCAACTGTGGACATAGTTCGTGGTCTTATGACCCTCAGCATGATTTGGAATCTTTTAAATTCATGTTATTCATATCGCTTCCCAATTATTGAGCAATTGTGGAAGATTCTTGATATTCTAAAAGGTGAATGTGGTAAGGATGATATTCCTTAGAAAGAAGTGAGTCGTAGAATGCGATACTAAATGATGAATATGTTGAATAAGTGAGAAAAGAGATTTTGAAGTGAGAACGATATGAGTTATCAAAGAATAATGTGAAACTTTTAATATAAAAGTTAATAGTTGTAGAATGATAATTGTGGAAAGGAAGTAGTTATAGAAACCAAGGAATGAATGAAGTAGTGACGTAAAATCTATTTTGATAGATTGAATATTCATTGATAAAATTTCGAGGGCGAAATTCTTAGAAGAATGGGTGAATGTAATATCCCGAGTGTTCATGATAACGATCCTTAAAAAAAAGGGAAATGAACAGGTTAAAGAATATGTAATACTCAAATATAATTGAGTCTGAGTAAAGGTTATGAAATAAAACTTACAAGAATTTATTTTGAAGAATGGTGGGAGTATGAAATATAAAACCTATATTAATGTAATGTGTTGAAGTTATTCAACGAAGAGATTTGGTGAAAACCTGAGGATGGTAGGGTTTCAGTGATTCCGAGGACGGAATCCTTATAAGGTGGGAAGAATGTAACAATCCAAAATTTTATTTATAATTTTAAATATTTATTGAATTAAATAAATATTTTTAATTGACGTGTTTGTTGTTTAGTAGATATTTATTGGATTATTTATTAGTAAGTAAATAATCCATGAGTTATAGAAATTAACTTAATTAAGATAAAAGAGTGACGAATGTGACGATTTGATTATTTGAGTTGTGATTCTGGGGACAGAATCTTTGTAAGGAGGGAAGGATGTAACGATCTGAAATTTTAAATTGTAATATTAAATATTTATTAATATATAAATATTTATTTGATGCGCTTATTGTTGAAATTGATGAGAGAAATATTTTATTGATGTAATGGTTGCTAGTAAATATTTACTAATCTAAATTCATTAGATAATATTCTAAATTAAATTAATTTATAATTTAGAGAGTTATAATATAACATGAGATGTTATATTATTGTTTTAATTTAATAATTTAAGGTGGTATATTAAGTTATTAAATAAAATTATAATGAGATTATAATTTTGTGATATTTGGTCAAGTGAGAAATTTATTTAGTATGTGGTAATTAGTTTATTTAATTAAGATTGGATATGGAAATCCAAGTAAATAGTGCAGGACAATAAACTATATTATAAATAACTTATGAAAATAAATTAAAGGAGTTTTAAATTTGGTTTTACCAAACAAAGCCTTAGAGCTTTTGAAATTTTAATTTTAATCTTGTTTTGCTAAACAAGGCTTAAAGAATGATTAAGTCATTATTTTAATAGGTTTTACCAAACAAGGCCTTATGGCTTTTATGTTTAAAATAATAATAATAAAAAAACTGATAAGTATTTAGTAGCCTTATTATATTATACGTCAGTTTTATTTTTATGTTAGGTCAGTTTTAGTTTACGTGAAAAAGGGTTTGGCCTAAGCCTAAGAAGAAGAGAGGGTTACAAAGAAGTTTGAGAGAGACACATTCTCTGAGAAATTGAAAAAAAAGGTTATTATGAGAATCAAAGAAGGGAGAGGAAGGATAATCAAGTCATTCTCATCATCTAATTAAGTTTAAGGAGAAATTAAAAGGTAATATTATAGCCCTAGCTTTTAGTTATGTTTTATCAAGGTAATTAGTTTATTTAATTAAGATTGGATATGGAAATCCAAGTAAACAGTGCAGGACAATAAACTATATTATAAATAACTTATGAAAATAAATTAAAGGAGTTTTAAATTTGGTTTTACCAAACAAAGCCTTAGAGCTTTTGAAATTTTAATTTTAATCTTGTTTTGCTAAACAAGGCTTAAAGAATGATTAAGTCATTATTTTAATAGGTTTTACCAAACAAGGCCTTATGGCTTTTATGTTTAAAATAATAATAAAAAAAAACTGATAAGTATTTAGTAGCCTTATTATATTATACGTCAGTTTTATTTTTATGTTAGGTCAGTTTTAGTTTACGTGAAAAAGGGTTTGGCCTAAGCCTAAGAAGAAGAGAGAGTTACAAAGAAGTTTGAGAGAGACATATTCTCTGAGAAATTGAAAAAAAAGGTTATTATGAGAATCAAAGAAGGGAGAGGAAGGATAATCAAGTCATTCTCATCATCTAATTAAGCTTAAGGAGAAATTAAAAGGTAATATTATAGCCGTAGCTTTTAGTTATGTTTTATTAAAGTTTTTTTTTCTCTTTAATTGGTTATGGTGCATGATTTGAGTAAAGAATTGGTTTATAAAGATTATTGAGTGTGTATAATCTGTTAACCATCATATATGATTGATACTTGTTTGTCAAATTCGTGAGAATTGGAATTGTTGGAAGAAATTATAAAACATTGTTTATATTTATATGTTACGGCTTAGAAAGTGCGAAATTTCATGATCAATAATTGCTATAATCTGCAATTTGATAATATATGTTGTTAGTATGTTGAAAAACGAAAACAACCCAAGTTGAATGAGTCAAAACGGATGTAAAACGAATTCACAGTGAAGAATTTCGCTATGAATGTCAAAAGAAGAAGAAAGAAGAGAAATAGTGAAATTAAAGGTTGTAATCTTTGATGTTTACGTTGTTTATATGGTTAGAAACGTGTTAGAAACATTAGATTATGTTTATGTAAACCTATTTACTCATTGGGTAGTTTGGTATGGTTGTTAGAAAGGAGTTTGGAGGCCTAATTTGGCTTTTCGTAGTGTTCTAGAGCTAAAATCGCATAATCGTAGCAGTGACCCCTGCCCCGGCGGGCCCCCTAGTGCAAAAACCCCCACCTCGGTGGGAGGGTGTTCTGTCAAGCCAAAATTTTGAAAAAAAAACTGACCGGACGTAGTTTACTAAAATGAGTATAACTATTTCATAAGAACTCTGATTGAGATGATTCAAGATGATCCGGAACGAGGACGAGTAGACCTACAACTTTTATTCTTTAAGGTTTTCAATTTGAAATCGTTATGAAGGGTCAAAATGGTCATATTTAGGACTGTTGTGTTTTCAGAGGGCGTTAGACATGCACGTATGCTAGTGTAGTGCTCTTGACAATAAAAGATGTTGTTCTAAGTTATAAAACATGAATGTTAGTAAATATAATGATGCTTAACATTAATATAATGATGTATTAGATAAGTTATAAAAGCATAGTAAGCATACACAAAAGATGCAAATCGGGCGTGTGACGAATAAATGTCGAAACGCCGTGATAATTGTTAATGAATGTAAAAAGTGTTTTTAGTCAAATGAAATGGATATTATAAAGTATGAAATGGGTTTAATATAAAACCAATAATGATTCCTAGAAAAATTTGAACACTTTAATGAATTACGAATATTACATAAGTCGAAAAGTTAACACAATCTAATTGAACATTGTGTGTTAATTAATAAGAAAGATTATGAGATGTGGAGTAGAGTTTACATTACAATTACTATGTATTGTTATGTGACTAATAGTTGATGTGTATGATTATATAATTGTGTAGGGCACGTGAAGTGCAGATAACTGTAAGCTGTTAAACTGTTATTGGTAAACAACGATCAAGGCAAGTCTTTCGGTTCCTATTTGTTACGTGGACTTGATGAACTGTTTTAAATTGCATGATATGTTATACATGTTGAAATCATGAAATGTGAAAGTCAATATATGACTGCATTGTTTTGGCTAAGTAATGATGATTGAGTAAGGAACTCAATCTTTATATTTGCTATGTGAGTTAAAAGTATGTATGCCATGTTACTTTAATGAGTTGTATATCGAGCATGTTATTATGTGCTATGTGATGCATGAAAACTGTTAGACTTTGCTGGGCTGTCGAGCTCACTCTTGCAAATAACCACTTTTACAGGTCAAGATTTTAAGGTAAAGATATGTGCTAAGTGAGTTATAGAGATCTATATTCACGAAGATTACTTATGTTTTATGAGAAATGTATTTCATATTTTGAACGTAACATGTTGTTGAATTGTAAGTTGAGTTATCCAATGTATATGGATATTTAGTTATGATGTAAGACTTTGTATAGTCATTTTGTTGTAACGATTCATGATATAAGATTGAATCAAAGAGATGTAATGTAAAGGTTGCGATTCAGGGCATGAAAGAAGGAAATGTATAAACGTTCTAAATATTCCGCAATTTTAGTGTTTTTAATATCGAATAATGATGTAAAATTTGAGTTTTAATGTCTGGTTAACGACCGAAGTTGAGATTTAAATTGTATGGATTTTTGGGGTCGTTACCGCAATGGGTACCTGTTTTTGATGGTGACATGATTTAACTCCCGATAATCAATACAAAGTCGCATACTTCCATCTTTCTTCTTCACGAATAGAACAGGAGCACCCCAAGGAGAAGTACTAGGACGAATAAAACCAATGTCTAACAATTCCTGCAGTTGGGTCTTTAACTCCTGAAGTTCAATAGGAGCCATTCGATATGGGGCTTTGGAAATGGGTTTTGTACCGGGTTCAAGGTCGATACAAAATTCAATTTCACGCTCTGGGGGTAAGCCAGGAAGTTCTTCGGGAAATACGTCAGGAAATTTATTAACAACAGAAATATCATTCAAAGCTGACGTATTTTTGTTTAGATCTGTGACATGAGCTAAGAAAGCTTGACATCCGTTTTTCAATAAACGAATAGCTTTATGGCTTGAGATGACAGCGATTAATTTTAATGGTTTGGTTGCTTGAATTCTCATAATAGGTCGATTAGGAATATGAAAGCTAACAACCTTACGAAAACAATCAATTTTTGCATGATGAGTAGCTAACCAATCAATTCCTAGAATCACGTCAAATGCAAGTATTTTTAATGAAATCAGATCGACAGGTAATGTGTGGGTGCCAACTTGAACTAAACAAGACTTATAAATCGTGGATGTAATGAAGATTTCTCCCAATGGAGTTTCAACAGCTAAGTCAAAGTCTAATTTCCCCGGAATCAAATTTAATCGATGAGCGCAAGTAGGAGAAATAAAAGAATGGGTAGAACCAGTATCAAATAAAGTATAGACTTCGTTAGAGTTTATGATAAGCTTACCCGTGATGACCTCATTCGGGTTCCTTGCTTTCTGGGAGTTCACAACAAACGCTCTCCCTTGCACAACTGGTTTTGACTTTTCGGGGACGGCCTTTGGTGCCTCCATCCTAGCTGAATTTGTCTTCGATAAACGACAAAATCAGGCTAAATGACCTTCTCTTCCACAATTATAACATGCTTTAGACGGCATCGCGCAGTTTGGACTGATGTGCCCCTCCCCTCCGCATTTGAAACATATGATAGGTGGTCGTTCTCCTTCCTTAACGACAGGTGCTGGTGCTGACGTCTTTCCATCATTGTTGAATCTCCTCTTCTTGAAATGCCCATTCTTATTGTTTTGACCCTGATTACCACTGAAGTGGTTACCATTTCTGGCCTGTTGATTCCCTCCACGCTTGTTGTCACCGTTTCGATGACTGCTCTCACTGGTATTATCATTTTGCCGGCTGCTCTCTTTTGGTTGTGTTGTCTCGTTATCGCGCTCCACCAACTGAGCCCTATTTACAACATCTGAATACAAACACAGTTTATGAGAAACAAGATGTTGACGTATCTCCGGCTTCAAACCTCTTAAAAACATCCGCGTCATTCTTTCTTCATTATCCACCAGGTGGGACGCAAACCGGGATAACTCCGTAAATTTTGCCTCGTACTGCGACACGGTCATATTATTCTGCTCCAATTTGATGAACTCCACCTCCTTCATGTGACGAATACTCTCAGGAAAGTATTTATCATTAAACAGCTCTTGAAACTTCTCCCAAGACATCTTTAGTGCGGCAGGTTGAGTACGCTTTATCGATTCCCACCAGTAATCTGCCTCTCCTCGCAACATAAAGGCGGCAAAGGGAACCTTTTGCTCCTCGGAGCAACCCAAGACATCAAATATCTTGGTGATCTGCTTTATCCATGTTTCAGCTACAAGTGGTTTGGGTTCTCCCTTAAAGTCCGGTGGTCCCAGCTCCTTAAACTGTTTAGCGGTGACCGCCTGAGAGTTTCTAGTATTTCCACCTACGTTATGGACAGGAGCCGCTTTCACCTGTTGTTGCATGAATTGCATAAAGCCTCTGAACATTCCATCATTCATCATCTGGTCAGTGTTGTTGTTTGCATGAGGATCGTCACCTTCCTGATGAACATTATCCTGATTATTGATATGTGGTGAATCAATAGTCGCCTGTGCTCCATTGCTATTCTCAACATTCTTAGATGCCATATTCAGATACTGTCACAAAATAAAAGTTAATTGATATGTCATATATTATCCTTATATTATGACCGACCAATTAAATATCATGCAAATAAACTTAGGTAGGTCATACTAGCGAAGGAATTCCCCGTCTCTCCCCTCCTAGTTCTATTCCCACATCTTAGCCAGGGATCATATCCCTAAGCTCTGATACCAACTGTGACGCCCCCAAAATTAGGTATACATCACCCATCTTGGGTCGTCAGATACATAGTACAGAATACAAATACAACTTACTAATACAACTGTCGTGTACAATACGACAAAACATAAACTGTGAGTTTGAATACAAATATTATCTTCTAGAGAGTATTCATACTCAAAAGGAGTCCTCATTACATTTATTAACACACCATTACATAGAATAGTGAGGACTACTAACTAATACTATCATTCGGACCATCACTCCGTTCCCCGACTTGCCCCAGCTACGTTCTCATTTCCTGAAGAGAACAGTGAAAGAAAGGGTGAGCTCAACTAGCCCAGTAAGAAATATTATGACTAAGATAATGCAGAATAAATTATCATTAGCCTTCAACAATGTTAAACTGATAAAATATAATAGACATCAAGTTTAACTGCAGCGGAACAAGCAATCCATTAAAAGAGTCAAGTAGAAAATAAACTCTACTATCTTTTATGATTTAAAAGATTTTTCAACACTCTGATCGCTGAGACTCAGCTTAATAAAATAATTCACATCATCGAATCACCCCTGCACTACGGCCAAGGATATTCGTATATTCATTAATGGTCATGATCATGCCAACAACTGTCCATCAATGCACTACGGGCCAATGAGGACTTTTATCACATCATTTGTAACATTACGGTCATGCTTACACCGAATAATCCCTGGTCATAATCATACCAAGTCCATCTATGCACTACAGGCCACAGATGACTTTCAACAGAATATAAACATTAGGATGATGACAATGATATAAGAATTCAATAAAACAAGTTCAAGAATTAATTTATCCAAGAATTAACAACGTCCAAATTGTCAACATGATACTACTTTGTGGAGTAAAATTCAAGAATGATCAGGAGAATATTTTCATGAATAGATACTAGATGAGGCGCAAATGTCAAGGATATTCCACAAATTTCATGGAGTATAGAAGTCAAAACTTAACCAACTGAGTATAATAAAGAATGGAATAACAAAAGAAATCACCATGCATGCGATCGACCGCACAGACAGGTTATTCCAACAGAATAATAAATAATGGAACCAGGTCCGGCGTAAACGCACAGACAGGATATTCTGACAGAATAATAAATAATGGAACCAGGTCCGGTGTAAAACACACAGACAGGATGTTCCAACAGAATAATAATAAGACGGAACCAGGTCCGGTGTAAAACACACAGACAGGATGTTCCAACAGAATAATAATAAAAACGGAACCAGGTCTGGTGTAAAATACACAGACAGGATGTTCCAACAGAATAATAGAAGAATGTCACCAAGTATAGGGTAGACCACGTATACAGGTTATTCCAACAGAATAATAAGAAATGGAATAACAACAGTTCTCTTCATGAATAAGAAAGAATAACACCCCTTACCTTAAAAGAACTGGATATTGGAAAAGTGAAGTAGCAGAATACTTTTATTCTCTCTCTCTTATTCTCTCTATACTTTCTCTCTCTATAGCTTGAATGAATTCGTGAAAAATAATGAAGCCCTATGCCTCTATTTATAGAAAAACTGAAGGTGGCTCTTGGTCTTAACGAAGGGTCAAATGACTCTTGGTCTTAACGAAGGGTCAAATGACTCTTGGTAATATTGAAAGGGCAACTACTATTGACGAAAGTAATTACTATTGACCAAGGTAAATACTATTGACGAAGGTAATTACTATTGACCAAGGTAAATACTATTGACGAAGGTAATTACTATTGACCAAGGTAAATACTATTGACCAAGGTAAATACTATTGACGACGGTAATTACTATTGACGAAGAGACTCTTAGATGATGACATATGGGCCCCCCATAAAAAAATAACCAAACTTACCACAACGTCTCAATTATTGATTTAATAATATAACATATTATACAGATGATACTATGACAATAATTTAAGAGATATGATGCAATAATTACTGTAGCAATAATTGAGTATAGCTGAGTGACTTCTCACGTAAGCATCAATAATCAATACCGTTTGCTACTATGCAACCACGCGTATTACTGTACTTTTACTACCGGGTAGTTCAACAGTTTTAACGATTTTAACGGTAACACCTCAGCCGTTATTTTTATAGAAAGATAATTTTGTCGTTTTCTAACTACGACTATGCTTTTGTTGTGGGGTCCACCAATGATTGTGCCGTCGTACGAATATTCCCCGACAAAAAGAATATTCCCCGACCAAACGAATATTTTAAAACAACTTGCTTACTTTGCAAAATTTATAAATATTACCCACAACTATAACATTATATCAAATTAACTCCATAATATTCAAAAATGATATTTATTGAAAATTCATCTTTATTTATAAAAGTTGGGGTCTTACACACAATCATATGAATAACTCAAAATCATAATTGTGGTTCTAAATTCCTCTTCTCATCTAGGACGAAGATAATTTTCATCACATGTCTTTACCTGAAACATCAAAGATCATGGTTATACCAAATCACAGTTCCTGTTCATAATCATACTGATAAATTCATCTTTGCACTACGGCCAAAGATATTCGTCAACATTTCATCTTTGCACTACTGGCCAAAGATATTCAACAATAGATCATCTTTTGCACTACAGGCCAAAGATATTCAACAACAGATCATCTTTGCACTACAAGCCAAAGATATTCACCAACAGATTATCTTTGCACTACAGGGCAAAGATATTAATATCTCAAAGAAATATATAATCATCTTAGAATTTATATAAGTAATAATTATAATCATGTTGATCAATTCACCTTTGCACTTAAGCTAAAGATATTCAATTATAAATTCAATGGTCATGATCATACCAGTAAATAATTCAACTTTGCACTACTGGCCAAAGAGAACCTATAGTCACGATCATACCAATAATCTACCAATCTTTACACTCAAATCAAAGAGAAATTTCAACACCATGGTTATAAAAATGTTATATATGATAATAAAATAATATGATCAAAACATGAATTTAATTTCAAGAGTAAGATTCATAAATCAACGATAATATGGTCAGAAAAAGAAACTAATTTTGTCGTGAATATTACCTGTGAATAGTAACTCGTGAATAGTAACTCATGAATATTAACTCGTGAATAGTACTCCGTGTTCATATATAGTACCGTATACATAAATAATGTCATATACGTAAATAGTGCCATATACATGAATAGTGACGTATATGTGAATAGTGTCGTATACGTGAATAGTAATCCCGACATGAAAAAGGTAGAAATTCCACAATAAAATCTATATCAATATTTCAGTATAATGATATTGAAAGAATAACATCATTATGAAAAAAATAATATCTCTTTCTATCCCTTACTATCCCTTACAATCCCTTACCTCAAAAGAGCAGTACTTCAGGCTGAAATATCAGGTCTAAGGCTGAAAGAAACTTGCACTGATGAATAACAACTCAAAAATTATCTAAATACTCACAAAATACGCTCGATAATATAGAGAGAGAAAGAGAGAACTTGTTTCTGGTGTGATTTTCAATTCTAACTCATCACCCTATTTATAGCAAAATGTTAGAATGCCGAAGCAGACTTGACCTGCTACCTGATGGCTTTACCTGCTACTATTCCCACCCACCATTATAATTTCAGCACATTTTCACCAACCAAATGTGGGGTCCACTTATTCTAAAATTTTCCAAAATTATTTATAAATTCAGAAACTTCAACAATTTCTGAATCTGTCACCTCTTAAAATTCATAACAAATCATACGTTCATTTTTAACGGTTCAAAATTTGTGGACATATACTCAACTTATATATGTATAACATATCCAAAAATCACAAAGATCTAACGGTCAGATTAAAAATTATAACTTATGTAATATATCTCAAGAACACTGATTTTTCAGATTATGAGTCATTCGGACCAGTCTCATTCAAATAGTCACCACCAAAAATCCACAAAGAATTTTTTGGTGATTCAAATTTCTGCATTTAGCTTACTTCCAGAGTTTTCTTTTAATATAGAGCTCATCTCCTAACTCATTATACACAAAGACTTATGAATTTTACAAAATCAAGTAATAAACTAATTTTTTTAAAAATCTCATATTTCGTTCTTCATTTCGACAAAATACCAATAAAACACTTCAGCATTAATTCCTTCAAGTATATCCACATAAAAATATATATTTTCTTATCATATAAATTAATAATTAATTATTCACAAATAATATTACAGAATCACAATTATGACAACCAGGTTGTTCCCAAGAAAGAGAGGGCTTTCGAATAAGGATTTCTCCTTACTGGCGCGCAATTAGATGACCAAACCTCTCCTTAAACAGAACTTCCTTAGACATTGCCAATAATGCTATTTAAAAAAATTATTATAATAATATAAATTATTGATCTGATAATGGGAAATATAGTGCAGTGACAATTATTGAAACAACAATAACATAAAATATCAACGCATCAATTACTGAATCAATAAAATAAAATATTGAACAGTAATTACTATAACAATTATTAAGTAGTGCCTTCTTATTTAAAAATCAATAATTAAAAAATACTGTGCAATACCATGTTCTACTGTGCAACAACGCGTATTACTGTATTTTAACCACCAGGTATTCCAACAGTGTTAACTGTAACAACTACGTCGTTATTTATAAACACTCAAACTTGTCGTTTTCTTCATCCGACAGCTATTCTGTTATGGGGCCCACAAATGGTTACGCTGTCGTACGAATATTCTCCGACAGTAAGAATATTCCACGACCAAACGAATATTTCCCGACAACAATGAGTATTTTATAACCACTTTCTCATTTTAAAAAAATTTTATATATCACCCTTAACTTTAACTTTTTTATCAATTTAACCATTTACTGAATAGAAAAATTGAATACTTTTATTTCATAAAATTCAGGGTCTTATAATCTCCCCTCCTTATGAAATTTCATCCCCGAAATTTACGTACCTGGTATTTCGAAGAGTTAAGAATACCCTGCTTTCATTTTAGATTCCATCTTCCCTGTCATCATGATTTCTCCATTGTTTATCTCCTGTATTTCAGATATCATTCTAGAATACAGCTTCAAAATAAAGGTTAATTGACATATCACAATTTGTCAACTTAAGTAAGAAAATTCAGCTTAGGTAGGACACACACTAGCGAATGATATTACTCATTTCTCCCTTCCTAGTGATAATCTCAGATCTCCACTAGAGATCATATCCCTAAGCTCTGATACGAAATGTGACGCCCCCAAAATAGGTCAAATCCATCCAACCTATTCTGAGTCGCCAAATACATGGTACAAAAAATAAGTACAAATTTATTACTATAATTGTCGTGCAAAATACAACGACTCATATATTGTGAGTTTTGACACAAATATATACCAACTGTGACTCTCATCCCAACCTTGGATAGCACGTCACAATGGCACCTTACATAAAAGTACAGTCAATAACTGTTTTAAAAATTAAAAGCTTCGAAAAGTGCTCAAGGAAACCTTCGTACATGGGAGGCCATGCATCTAGGTTATGATAGATATCATATGTCCACAGAATTATCCTTGGTTGACCCAATAGACCTCAAAGAAAAAAGGGAAGATTACTAGCATGCTCTTTCTAGTGGTGAGTCTTCTCTTGACATATCATTATCTCCACTGTCTCTAATTGAGAATTATAGTTCAACCAAACACCAATATTATATAGATAGTGCTCGTAGATATACTCAGTAAGTGGATGTGCACAACCATGTCTTATGATGACGCGAGGTTATATGTCATTAGACATCTTGTATGATAGTGGCAAATCACCCTTCCAAAGTTAGGTTCACCTCACTCTATATGATTCACCAAATATAACTGCTAAATGATATATAAAATACAACACACTTTTACCCCAGCTCAATCCAGCTACACTTTTATTACCTATAAGGAATTGTGAAGCAAAAAAGGTGATCACAAATAGCCCAATAAAGAATATCATGACTAATGATAATTAAATTATCAATAGCCTTCATCATTCATAAATCAGAGATTTAGAACATATGATAGATGTTTAAACTTTTCAACCATGATTGCAGCGGAACGAGCAATCCATTAGAATAGTCAAATAGACCATAAAGCCTATTATCTTCTCCATGTTAAAAATCCGCCAACAATGTTTTATCCCTGTAACATCAATCAAAAGTTCTGGTCCACAATCATATGAATAACTCATAATCATAATTGTGGTTCTAAGTTCCTCTTCTCATCCAGGACGAATACAATTTTCATCACATGTCTGTACCTGAAACTTCAAAGATCATGGTTATACCAAATCACAGTTCCTGTTCATAATCATACTGATAAATTCATTTTTGCACTACGGCTAAAGATATTCATCAACAGTTCATCTTTGCACTACTGGCCAAAGATATTCAACAACAGATCATCTTTGCACTATAAGCCAAAGATATTCAACAACATGTCATCTTTGCACTATAGGCCAAAGATATTAATATCTCAAAGAAATATATAATCATTATCATAATTTATATAAGCAATAATTATAACCATGTTGATCAATTCACCTTTGCATTTAAGCTTAAGATATTTAATTATAAAGTCAATGGTCATGATCATATAAGTCAATAATTTAACTTTGCACTACTGGCCAAAGAGAACCCATAGTCACGATCATACCAATAACCTACCCATCTTTACACTCAAGTCAAAGAGAAATTTCAACACCAGGGTTATAAAAATGTTATATATGATAATAAAAACAATATGATCAAAATATGGATTTAATTTCAAGAGTTAGATTCATAAATCAACGATAATTTGGTCAGAAAAAGAAACTAATTTTGTCGTGAATAGTGCCCGTAAATAGTTACTCATGAATAGTAACTCCATATTCGTATATAGTACCGTATACGTAAATAATGTCATATACGTAAATAGTGTCATATATATGAATAGTAACGTATACGTGAATAGTGCCGTATACGTGAATAGTGTCGTATACGTGAATAGTAACCCCGACATAAAAAAGGTAGAAATTCTACAATAAAATTCATATCAATATTTCAGTATAATGATATTGAAAGAATAACATCATTATGACGAAAATAACATCCCTTACTATCCCTTACAATCCCCTACATTCCCTTACCTCAAAAGAGCAGTACCTTCGGCTGAAATATCAGGTATAAGGCTGAAAGAAACTTGCACTGATGAATAACAACTCACAAAGTATCTAAATACTCACAAAATACGCTCGATAATATAGAGAGAGAAAGAGAGAAAACTTATTTCTGGTGTGATTTTCAATTCTAACTCAGCACCCTATTTATAGGAAAATATTAGAACGTCAAAGCAGACTTGACCTGCTACCTGATGGCTTTACCTGCTACTATTCCCACCCACCACTAAAATTTTAGCACATTTTCACCAACCAAAGGTGGGGTCCACTTATTCTAGAATTTTCCAAAATCATTTATAAATTCAGAAACTTCAACAATTTCTGAATAAATCACCTTTTAAAATTCATAACAAATCATAAGTTTATTTTTAACGGTTCAAAATTTGTGGACATATACTTAACTTATATATGTATAACATATCCAAAAATCACAAAGATCCAATGGTCAGATTAAAAATTATAACTTACACAATATATCTTAAGAACACTGATTTTTCGGATTATGAGTCCTTCGTACCAGTTTCATTCAAACAGTCACCACGAAAAATCAACAAAGAATTTTTTGGTGATTCAAACTTCTGCTTTTAATTTACTTCTAGAGCTTTCTTTTGATATATAGCTCATCTCCTAACTCATTATATACAAAGAGTTATGGATTTTACAAAATCAATTAACAAACTAATTTTTCTGAAAATCTCATATTTCGTTCTTCATTTCGACAAAATACCAATAAAACACCTCAGCATTAATTCCTTCAATTATATCCACATAAAAATAAATATTTGCTTATCATATAAATTAATAATTAATTATTCACAAATAATATTACAGAATCACAATTATAACAAACAGGTTGTTCCTAGAAAAGAGGGGGCTTTCTAATAAGGATTTCTCCTTACTGGCGCACAATTAGATGACTAAACCTCTCCTTAAACAGAACTTCCTCAGACATTGTCAATAATGTTATCTAATAATATTATTCAAATAATATAAATTATTGGTCTGATAATGGGAAATACAGTGTAGTGACAATTATTGAAACAACAATAATATAAAATATCAACGCAACAATTATTGAATCAATAAAATAAAATATTAAACAGTAATTACAGTAACAATTATTGAGTAGTGCCTTCTTACATAAGAATCAATAATTTAAAAATATTGCGCAATACCGTGTGCTACTGTGCAACAACGCGTATTACTGTATTTTAACCACCAGGTATTCCAACAGTGTTAACGGTAACAACTATGCCGTTATTTATAAGAACTCAAACTTGTCGTTTTCCTCATCCGACAGTTATTCTGTTATGGGGTCCACAAATGGTTGCGCCGTCATACGAATATTCTCCAACAGTAAGAATATTCCACGACCAAACGAATATTCCCCGACAACAATGAGTATTTTATAACCACTTACTCATTTTGAAAAATTTTCATATATCACCCTTAACTTTAACTTCTTTTTATCAATTTAACCATTTACTGAATAGAAAAATTGAATACTTTTATTTCATAAAATTCGGGGTCTTACAATATATATTATATATTATGCAAACATGCTTCGCATGTTAATTAATATGACGCGTATTTTATATATATATATATATATATATATATATATATATATGTCTGTATGCGTGCTAAACAAGACGAGACAAATTAATAACAAACCTCTCAAATATTTTATATTATGTTGTAACGTTCAAAGATATTTAGAATATCGAACGTCGCCTTCTAGCATGGTAAAAGAATAGAGTATTAAATATTTAATATGAGTTTGTTGTGCACACACAAGGCAAGTATTAAATATTTAAGATATTGTCTTATCACATTTAATGCTTATAAATAGACTGAACAAAGATGTTTTGTTGTGCACACACAAGGATAGTATTTTTCTTTCGAATATACGGAAGTGCTAGGTATGACTTAACTTAGATCATTTTAGTTCGGATGTGCACACACTTGACTATTATGATATAAGAGGCAAAATACAAGGAATTACATAGTTGATGTAATTGACAAGAGTTGTCTACCTATTTATTTATATATAGTTTGTTGTGTACACACAAGGATATATACATTTGAAATGGGGTCCTTATTCTCACTAGCATATCTTTAATTAGATATTGCCGAACTATATAAGTGAGGGTAATATAGTTTGAAGAAAATAGTGGGAGATACCAATTTAAAATAAGACATAAATTATTTTGGTAATTAATAAAAGAATATATGATAAAATATTGTGAAGTACACATTCATTTATAGAATTTTACAATGTCTAAATTACTATCATTGCGAAGCATATTAGATGCTAATTATAAATTATAAATTCATTTATAGAATTTTACAATGTCTAAAATTACTATTACTGTATAGCATATTAGATGCTAAATTAATCAGACCTAATTAAATGGATTGGTTAAGGAATTTAAGAATATTTCTCATGGCTGAAAAGCTATCCTATGTCCTTAATACGCCTATCCCTGCAATGGTTGCAAACAATGCCTCTAAGGAAGAGATTGCTGCTTTTAGAAAGTGACAAGATGATGTACAGTTGGCTCAATGTATTATGCTCGTATCCATGAGTAACGAGCTTCAGCGTCAGCATGAAACTATGGATGCTCCTACTATATTCTTGCACATCAAGTAGTAGATGGTGAGGAAAGTAGGACTGATAGATATCAGATATCTAAGGAGCTCTTCCAATCTAGAATGACCGATGACACTACAGTACAGATAAAAGTCCTTAACATTATCAATTTGATTGATCAATTAGGACAATGGGTATTGTCATGGATGGAGAGTTGAGCCAAGATTTGATCTTACACTCACTCCCAGACTCCTTTCACAATTGTTGTGAATTTTTCATATGAACAAGCTAGATACCAGCCTCGCTGATTTGCTTAACATGTTGAAAAATGATGAGAGTCACTTTCCAACCAAGAAAGACCATGGCTTACTGGTAGGGGCCAAATCATCTTCTGAAAAGAAGAACGATTCAAAGAAGGTAAATAGAAAGAAAAAAATAAAGGATAATAAAAATAAACTGATATGGATAGCAAATGAGTTTGCTTCCACTGCAATAAGCCTAGACACTAGAAAGAAACTGTGAGAAGCATCTTGCAGAGGCTAACCAAAGAAGCTTAGTGAAGTTTCGGTTACAAATACAAATTTGTTCATGATTTAAAATAATTTTTTTTTTAAGTCAAGGTTCTACTTGGGTATTGGATACCGACTTTGGTTATCATAAATATAGATTTATGAAGGGACCAAGCAGAAGTAGAAAGCTAAACAAATATAAGTAATCCTATGTGTGGGAAATGAAGCAAAGGTTACTACATTAGCCATAGGAATTTATTATTTAGCATTGCCTACGGGCAAGTCTATTAAGTCAATAAGTTGTTATTGTATTCCAGTTCTCGTTAGAAATATTATTTTCATCTTGTTGTTCGACAGTAAAATTTGGTATTATATTTAAGAACAATTGTTGTTCTATATATGATAATAATGTTTTGTATAGAATTGAAATATTACTTAATGGATTTTGTATACTTGACTTACGTGAAAATAATTTTACATATTGAAAAAATTATTATAAGAAAAGGAGATGATCATTCAAAGAGTTGAATGTGTGTATTTGCTGAAATACAAGTGTGAATTATTTGAAAGGTTCAAAGAATTTTAAAGTGAAACAATATGGCAAAGTAATAGGATTCTTTGATCAGATCAAGGAAGGAATACTTGTGCAATGAGTTTCTAAATCATCTCAAATGGTTTTCTCACAATGGACGCATCCTGATACGCAATAATTGATTGATGCATCTGAAAGAAAAAATCGTACCTTGTTGGACATGGTGCGGTCCATAATGATTTTACCGACATTCCAATATCTTTCTAGGATAATGTCCTAGAAATGGCTGCATATCTGCGAAAAGGTAACCTTAAAATTCAGCCTCAAGACTCCATAAAAGTTATGGACAGGGAGGATTCCTAATCTTAAGTATGTTAAGATAAAGGGTTGTCCAACTTATGTGAACAGGTTTCAAAGGATAAGCTTGGGACAAGATTTGACAAGTATAGATTTGTGGGACATCCTAAAGTAAGTTTAGGATATATGTTATATAATCCTACTTAGCAAAAGGTGTTTGTTGCGAAATATGTTACCTTCTAAGATAAAGATGTTTATTATTGAAGGGGCTAGTGGGAGGATAATAGAATCTTGAAGAGTTCAAGAACCACAAAACACTATAAGTCATATAAGAGGAACCTGTAGATAGACCTATTGTACCACGAACGAATCATAAATCTAGAATAGTACCGAAGATACCTAGGAGGTATGGATTCATCATAGCTGATGATGATCAGGTACACATCATAGAAGATGATGATCTAGTTACATACGATGAGGTAAGAGTTATAGACACTCAGAAAAATTGATTGAAGCAATCTTCTCAAATATGGAACATTCGTTTTGATGAGACAATCAAAAAGTTTGATTTTATCAAAAATAAGAATGAACCTAGTGTGTACAAAAGGGTCAGCGGGAGCGCTGTGACATTCCTAATATTATATGTTGATATACTATGGGTAAGGAATGACATACTAATGCTACAATCAGTAAAGATAAAGTTGTCTAAACAATTCTCCATAAATGATTTGGGAAGAGTATCGTAATTGGTGATACAAATCTATATAGATAGATTTAAGAGGATGCTCGACTTAACCCGAGGAACGTATATTCATTTGACGCTGAAGTCGTTTTGCATGGAAAACTCCAAGAGTTGTCTCATGTTGATGAGCCATGGAGTGTATCTCTGTTAATAGTCCCCACAGACTCGTAAAAGAGAGATCGCATGAGTAACTATCATGTATGCAATGAAATGTACGGGACCTAATGTTGATCAGTCATATTCTACAGAAGATCACTGTAAGACAGTGAAAAAATATTTTAAAGTACTTAACCGGCATTAAGGATGTGATTAAAATTTATGGTGGGTCTAAATTAAAGCTAGAGGGCTTAACAGACTCATATTTTTCCGACAGACTAAGGCAACAGAAAATCCACTTTAAGGTAAAGTGTTACCTTGAACAGTGGTGCAGTGAATTGGAAAGGTTCCAAACAACAAAGAGTTGCTGGATTAGTGATAAAGACAAAATATATAGCTGTAAATGAAGCTGCAAGTTGATTGTTTGGATGAAAAGTTCATTACAGAACTAGGAATAGTTCCTAAGTCTCATCTTGGATCTAAACATGTGTTTTGGCACTTTCATTTGATTATAGGAATCATTAAAAGATGGAAAATCACTATGGAGATAGTGGGCTCTCAAGAACAACATTACATATCCATTAACTAAAGCTTATCCAACAGCAGGATAGTCGTCACTTAGAGAAGAAGGGTATGAGATACCATGACGATTGGCTTTAGTGCAAGTGAGAGATTGAAAGTAGTATGCACACAAGCCAATCATGTTTGATGATAAAGCATATACTTTATAACAATCTTATTTATTTATTAATAAAAAGTATTAATTTATTAAAGGCTTTTAATTATCTACATGATGTTGTTTTATAATATGTGATAAACCCATAGTTTTAAGCAGTACTTTTAGAATAATGATGATGATCATTCTAATGAGATATAAATTCTTAGAAAGCTTAAAACTAAAATAGTTCTCAATCGTTGGATTACTAAATTGGGGATTAGTGAATCCGGATAGATTGGTACATACGTTGCTTGCTCATTGGATGAGGATGATTGATCTAATGATCATTTGTGTGGAGACATTAAAGCAAGTATGTAGGTGTTTATTAGAGAATAAGTTCACTGAACGTGGCTCGCTAAGGAATACCTAATGGAGTTTGACTCGCCTGTCAATAGCAATTCCTATAGTGATAGTAGTGCAAGTGATCCTTGGACTTGAGATCATCATAGTATCTTGTGTATGATGAGTTATACTTTGACTTATTCCTTAAGACCCTTAGGGTATATCAAAGGGTATGCTTGGGTATAATAAGTTGTACATGGTGATAATGTATGATCGATAAAGAATTTACAACTTCTAATAAACGAAGAGAAATGTCCTATGTGATTCGATAAATGACAACCTAGTAGTCCTTGGCCAAGGCAGAATTAAATTACAAAGGAGTTTCTAATTTGTATTATTTGGAGTTGTGCATTTAAGAGTCGAAATACATATAATTAAATAAAATAAGACTTGACAGTAATTTCATGTCTTATATTTAATTGGGACATCGTATGATGGAGGATTGAATTGTACGGTAACTATTTACTCAAATGTTCTTTTATGATTAATGTTAAAATCTATATTATCTGAAAAGTCGTTGATCGCTATGGAGACTTATCCCTATTGTAGAATAAATATTATTTATTTAATTAAATTAATAGTTTAATTTATTTATTTAAATAAGATTAGAATTGTTCTAATTGATTTATTCACAACCGGTTTAATATGGAGAACATAAAGGGTCACACCATAAAAGGAAGAATAATTATTTCAGAAGTTAATGACATAATCGTAATAATAAGTTAAATATATTTAATTTAATCTATAGTGATAGAATAAATTAAATAACTTAATATTTATTATTTAATAATTTGGAAATATTAAATATAAATTAATAAGATGAGTCTTATTATTATTATTACTATTATTATTATTATTTAATTCCTAAAGGAGTTTGGAAATTAATTAATAAAAGTACTCTCATATATTCCTAACAAGATTAGGAGGTAAATTAAATAAAAGATTTTAATTAATTATTCCTAATAAGATTAGGAGCCTAATTAATTAAAGGAGTTTAATTAATTAAAATAAAATTCAATTCCTTAATTGTTAAGGAGGGTTACCTACATCTATAAACAAGAGGAGTCTTATTATGGGTGCGGTGGTTGTTGACTTTTTCACAACATACGTAATTCCAATAATTAGAGAGTACGCTCCTTTTCTATGAAAGATAGAAAAATTAGGATTTTGCCAAACACCCATCTTCTTAAATCTTTCTTCTTCCTTGGTGGATCACCTCTAGAGGCCAAACACTTGGGTGGCTAACGTTGATCAAAGGAAGGAACCAAACCCGGTGGATTCAAGTTGAATGCGAAAAGGATTTAGAGGTGAACTTGCACCTGCGAAAGCTCGTATCTTCAAGGGTATTATTCTTATTCTTTATCTTTTCGTTTAATTAATAATTACGCATAAAGGATAATTCGGGTATATGGTTTGTAAAATTTTAAAACTCTAATTTTTCATGCTTTCGCTTATTTTTGTGTAATTTGATTGCGTTCATGATTATTACAAACCTAACAATTATATATTCCTCCACTTTTCCTTTTCCTTTGTCCTTCTTGGACGTCTCTGGCTTAGCTGAAATAAATGTCATGATATAGCAAGGGTAAGCAACGAATTTTCTTAGCAAATTTAAATACAAGGGAGATATATCATGATTAGCAAGGAATTTATCATTCAATGTTCAACAATAGAAATTAATTGGGAAAGAACATGAATTAAGTCTTGATAACTGAATATTCGAATAATTGAATAATAGATACTGAATGGTCATAATGACCATGAACATATGCGAAGGTTGTCAATATTTAAACTGGTCCTTTTAATAAGTTTTGGTAATCAAGGGGATCAGTGTGACGCCCCCAAAATAGGTCCAATCCACCCAACCTATTCTGAGTCGCCAAAATACATGGTACAGAAATAACTACAATATTTTTATTAAAACAATTGTCGTGCAAAATACGACAACACTTAAACTATGAGTTTAAATATAAATATTGTCATATAGACAATATTCACACTCAAATAAGTCATCATTACAATTATTAATACACTATTTTACAGAATAGTGAGGACTACTATAACCACTTCTAGAACCATCATTCCACACCCCAACTAGTACTCGCTAGATTCTCGCCTCCTGAGAAGACAAATGGAACAACAAGGAAAAGGGTGAGCTCAACTAGCCCAGTAAAGAACATTATGACTAAGATAATACAGAACAAATTATCGTTAGTCTTCAACAGGGAAAAATTTAATAGAATACAATAGACAACAAGTTTTAAATCAATATTCGCAGCGGAACTAATAATCATTAGAAGAGTAGTTTAGTAGAGAATGAAATCTACTATCTTCTACATATGAATTTAAAAGTTCATCGTCTATCTTTTATCCCTGTAACATCAATCAATATATATCTGGAATCAATTATTCATCTTTACACTACATGCCAAAGATATTCATCAGTTGGTCATGTTCATCTAAACACATGTGCATCTTTGCACTACGGGCCAAATATATTTATCAGAAATCATTCATCTTTGCACTACATGCCAAAGATATTCAATAACATCATCATTTAGGACTGAGGATGATAAAAAATATTTTAAAGAAAACGAATCCAGTGAAACAAAAGAATAAATATTAAAGATTCGTATTTCAGCTATTCCATGTCCAAAAATACCTCATAAATAATCATAGTGGAGTAAAATTCAAGAATGATCAAAACATGGATACAATCAAAGCTAGTATCCAGAATAGATATTTTAGACGAAAAGAAGAAATTTTCATTTTTCAGTGAATAGTGCCGTATTCGTGAATAGTGCCGTATACGTGAATAGTGTCGTATACGTAAATAGTAATTCCGACACTAAAAGATAAAAATTTCACAAAAAACAGCATGCTTCGTGAATAGTACCTCATTAATAGTAACTCGTGAATAGTAACTCCGACATGAAAAAAATCCAAATTTGATAAAAAAATTTAACCAATATTTTGGTATAATGATATTGAAAAAATAATATCATTTTTGAATAGAATAACATCCCTTACCTTAGAAAGAATAGTACTTCTGACTGGAATACTTGATATAATGCTAAAAGAACTTGCACCGTATAGCAATACTCAAAGTATTAAAATACTCACAAAATACGCTCGTTATTATAGAGAGAGAAAGAGAGAGAAATCTGTAGTTTCTGGTGTGATTTTTAATTCTAACCTAAGCACCCTATTTATAGAAAAATGCTTAGAACACCAAAGTAGAAAATTGAATATAATAATAATATAATTACAAAATATTCAAGCCCACCTCTAGATACTTGAATTCAGCCATTAACATGTGCAAGTGAGGGCCACCAAAGTATAAAAAACATTTTTCTAACAAAAATCATTTAAACTCCAAAAATCAATTCACACCTGATATACCGAAACTTCAATAATTCACAATAAATAGCCCTGTTATCAGAAAATTTGAATCTCACAATTTTTTATAGGAAATTCAATTCTCTACAACTTTGCAGAAGAAAGTTTTTCCAAATTCCAAACAGAAATTGACCGAAATCCACAAACGGACGATTTTTCAAGCTATAATCAAATTTCAGTCAAGAAATGGGGTCCACCGACACACAAAACATATGTTAATCATTTAATGCAACAAAAATACTCTTTCTCCTCATATACTCATATATCCCACATTCATTGTAAAAATATCATCATTATTATATTATAATAATATAATAAAATATTATTTTATCAGAAAAGATAAAATATCAATTTTTTAACAATTGTCACTTTAAAAATTTTCTCCATCTATATCCACATAAAATGAATATTTTTCTCATCATATAAATCAATAATTAATTATTTACAAATAATATTACAGAATCACAGTACTGGTAACCAAGCTGTTCCCAGGAAAGAAGGGGCTTTCCAATAAGGATTTCTCCTTACTGGTGCGCAATTAGGTGATCAAACCTCTCCTTAGACAGAACTTTCTAGACATTGCCAATAATATTATCTAATAATATTACTCAGATAATATGAATTATTGATCCGATAATGGAAAATACTGTGTAGTGACAATTATTGAAACAACAGTAATATAAAATATCAACGCAGTAATTATTGAATCAATAAAATAAAATACTGAACAGTAATTGCTGTAACCATTATTGAGTAGTGCCTTCTTATGTAAGAATCAATAATTGGTGCAATATAGTGTGCTACTGTGCAACAACGTGTATTACTATGTTTTAACCACCGGGTATTCCAACAGTATTAACGGTAACAACTACACCGTTATTTATAAACAACTTATACTTGTCATTTTCTTCATCCAATCTCTTTCCGTTATGGGGCCCACCAAAGACTGCGCCGTCGTACGAATATTCCCCGACAGGAAGAATATTCCACGACCAACGAATATTTCCCGACAACAATGAATATTTTATAACCACCTACTTATTTTTAAAATATTCGCGTATTTTACCCATAACTAACCACATTAATCAAATCAACCCTTACTATTTCAAAATAATAAATAGAGGAAATTTAAATTTTATTTATTAATAATTTGAGATCTTACAACCTCCCCTCTTTATGAAATTTCGTCCTCGAAATTGACGTACGTACCTGGTGTTTCGAAAAGATGAGGATACGTCGCTTTCATTTTCGTTTCCAACTCCTAGGTCATTTTCTCAATAGCGTGGTTTCTCCACAAAACTTTAACTTGTGGTATGACCTTCGTGCGTAGGACATGCTCCTTCCTATCCAAGATCTTGACAGGTACCTCTTCGTACGTTAAGTCTTCAGCTATCTCGTCCGGTTCTAACTCAATAATGTGGTTTGGGTCTTTTACATATTTTTGTAACTTCGATACGTGAAAAACGTTATGAACACGCGTCATACTTGACTGTAAAGCATGTCTATAGGCCACAGTTTCTACTCGATCGAGGATTTCAAATGGACCAATAAATCGAAGGTTTGAGCTTTCCTCACATCGCCAATTCTCGCTTTTGGAATAACAACTTCTTGAACCTCCTTCTTCATATGATCAGCTCCGGTGTGTAGCTTGAGCGATTTTAACTTTATCGATAAAAGTTGATTCTACTCGTATATCATCGCATGGGTACCTAGAGTCTTCAACTCTATCTCTATCATTTGTAAGTCATACAAAATGGGTCTTTGACAATATCACACTTGTACTCGTATACGATGTTTTACTCAACACGTCAGCTACCACGTTCGCTTTTCCAAGATGGTATGGTCAGAGCATGTGCCGAAATGAGTCTCCTCTTGAGTTCTTCGAAGCTCTTCCCACATTTCTTGATCCATTCGAATTTTTTATCTCTATGAGTCAACTGAGTTAATGGAGTAGCAATTCGAGAAAATCTTTCTACAAAATCTTTGATAATAACTAATTAAGCATAGAAAGCTACGTATTTCGATTACTGACTTAGGTTGCTCTCAACTGTGACTCATATCCTAATCTTGGATAGAACGTCACAATGACACATATCAGTTTACTACCACACGAATATGGTGTCCCCTACGGAGAGTCTGGCTTCGGTGCATTCCACAAAGGAAGTCACCAGATAAAGGCTCGGGTACAAACTTCTACAGTTAGGTTTTTAACTCCTGAAGTTCAATAGGAGCCATTCGATATGAGATTTTAGAAGTGAGTTTTGTACAAGATTCAAATATGATACAAAATTCAATATCACGCTCTGGACGTAGGCCAAGAAATTCTTCAGGAAATACGGCAGGGATTTTACTAACAACAGAAATATCATTCAAATCTGAGGTATTTTTTGTTCAAGTCCATGACACGGGCTAAGAAAGCTTAACATCCATTTTTCAATAAACGACTGGCTTTATGGCTTGATATTAAAGAGTTTGACTTCAATGGTTTGGTTGCTTGAATTCGAATAACAGGTTGCTTAGGAATATGAAAACTAACAACCTTACGAAAGTAATTAATTTTGGCATGATGAGTAGTTAATCAATCAATCCCTAAAATCACATCAGAAGCAAGTATCTTTAAAGAAATAAGGTCAACAGGTAATGTGATGGTGCCAACTTGGATCAAACAAGATTTATAAACAGTGGATGTAACGAAAGTTTCTGTTAACGGAGTTTCCACAGATAGGTCAAAGTGTAACTTCTTCGGAATCAAGTTTAAACGTTGAGCACAAGTAGGAGAGATAAAAGAATGGGTAGAATCGGTATCTAATAAGGTATAAACTTCGTAAGAATTTATAATTAACTAACCCGTGATAACTTCGTTCGGGTTCCTCGTATTCTGACCAGTCACGAAAAATGCTCTTCCAGGAACCGTTGACTTTGACTTTTCTGGGACAGCTTTTTGAGTCACCATCCCCGCTGGACTTGGTTTCGCTATAGTGCAATCTCGAGCGATATGCCCTTCCTTTCCACAAGTATAACATACCTTAAACTGTTGTGGGTAGTTTGGGCTGATATGTCCTTCTTTTTCGCACTTATAGCATATAATCAGTGGTCGTTCTCCTCCCTTGGAACCAGTTGCTGCTGGTGCTGACGTCTTCGTATTGTCATTGTTGAATCTCCTCTTTTTAAAATCTCCTCCCAACTCGCTTCTTATATTTTCATAGCCACGATTACCACCAGAGTGGTTGCCGCTCTTGTCCGTATTTTTCTTTCTCCGCTGGTTATCGTTGTTTTGATGACTGCTGTCACCGGTATGATTCTGGTTGTGGTCCCTCGGTTGAACGTACTCGTTATCTCGCTCTAATAATTGAGCCCTGTTGACAACATCTGAATATAAAAAAAATTATGAGAGATAAGATATTGCCGAATCTCGTGTTTTAAACCTCTCAGAAACATCCGCGTCATACGTTCCTCATTCTCCACCAAATGTGGTGCAAACCTGGACAACTCTGTAAATTTCGCCTCGTACTGGGACACCGTCATGTTATTCTGCTCCAGTCTAATAAACTCTACCTCCTTCATATGGCGAATACTTTTAGGAAAGTATATTTTATTGAATAATTTCTAAAATGTTTCCCATGACATGCTGAGTGCGGCAGGCTGAGTACGCTTCACAGACTCCCACCAGTAGTCTGCCTCACCGCGAAACATAAAGGTGGTGAATGGAACCTTCTGTTCCTCCGTGCATCCCAAGACATCGAATATCTTGGTAATTTTCTTGACCCACGTTTCTGCCATGATCGAATCCGGCTTTCCCTTAAATTCTGGTGGTTCCAACTCTTTGAACTGCTTGGCTGTGACAAATCGTGAATTGCTATCATTTCCTCCTGTATTTTGAACACGAGTCTCCCTCGTCTGGTTTTGTATGAAATGCAAAAAGCTTCTAAACATGCCATCGTTCATCATCTCCTCATTAGTGTTATTCACAGGAGGAACATTGCTAGCCTGTTGCACGTTCTCCTCGTTGGTGAGTACAGGCGTCTCCACGGTTTCATTTACTCCACTGTTAGCATTCTCAGTCGATATTCTCAAATACTACCATAAAATAAGGGTTAATTTACAAATTAACAAATCACATAATATCCCTATATTATGACCGACCAACAAATAAGCTTTAGGCAGGAAACACTAGTGAATGATTTACTCGCCTCTCCCCTCCTAGTTCTATTCCCCGATCTCTGCCAGAGATCATATCCCTAAGCTCTGATACCAACTGTGACGCCCCCAAAATAGGTCCAATCCACCCAACCTATTCTGAGTCACCAAAATACATGGTACAAAAATAACTACAACTTTATTAAAACAATTGTCGTGCAAAATACGACAACACTTAAACTGTGAGTTTAAATACAAATATTATCATCTAGACAATATCCACACTCAAATAAGTCCTCATTACAATTATTAATATACTATTTTACAGAATAGTGAGGACTACTAGAACCACTTCTAGAACCATCACTCCACACCCCGACTAGTACTCGCTACATTCTCGCCTCCTGAGAAGAAAAATAGAACAACAAGGAAAAAGGGTGAGCTCAACTAGCCCAGTAAAGAACATTATGACTAAGATAATACAGAACAAATTATCATTAGTCTTCAACAGGGAAAAATTTAATAAAATACAATAGACAACAAGTTTTAAATCAATATTCGTAGCGGAACTAATAATCATTAGAAGAGTAGTTTAGTAGAGAATGAAATCTACTATCTTCTATATATGAATTTAAAAGTTCATCGTCTATCTTTTATCCCTGTAACATCAATCAATATATATCTGAAATCAATTATTCACCTTTGCACTACAGGCCAAAGATATTCATCAGTTGGTCATGTTTATCTAAACACCTGTTCATCTTTGCACTACGGGCCAAAGATATTCATCAGAAATCATTTACTTTTGCACTACAGGCCAAAGATATTCAGTAACATCATCATTTAGGACTGAGGATGATGAAAAATATTTTAAAGAAAACGAATCCAGTGAAACAAAAGAATAAATATTAAGGATTCGTATTTCAGCTATTCCATGTCCAAAAATACCTCATAAATAATCATAGTGGAGTAAAATTTAAGAATGATCAAAACATGGATACAATCAAAGCTAGTATCCGGAATATATATTTTAGACGAAAAGAAGAAAATTTCATTTTTCAGTGAATAGTGTCGTATACGTGAATAGTAATTCCGACACTAAAAGATAGAAATTTCGCAAAAAATATCATCATGCTTCGTGAATAGTACTCATGAATAGTAACTCGTGAATAGTAACTCATAAACAGTAACTCGTGAATAGTAACTCATAAATAGTAACTCATGAATAGTAATCCCGGCATGAAAAAGTTCCAAATTTGATAAAAAATTTCAACCAATATTTCGGTATAATGATATTGAAGAAATAATATCATTTTCGAATAGAATAACATCCCTTACCTTAGAAAGAATAGTACTTCTGACTGGAATACTTGATATAGTGCTAAAAGAACTTGCACCGTATAGCAATACTCAAAGTACTAAAATACTCACAAAATATACTCGATATTATAGAGAGATAAAGAGAGAGAAATCTGGAGTTTCTGGTATGATTTTTAATTCTAACCTAAGCACCCTATTTATAGGAAAATACTTAGAATACCAAAGCAGAAAATTGAATATAATAATAATATAATTACAAAATATTCAAGCCCACCTCTAGATACTTGAATTCAGCCATTAACATGTGCAATTGAGGGCCACCAAAGTACAAAATAAATTTTCTAACAAAAATCATTTAAACTCCAAAAATCAATTCACACCCGATATACCGAAACTTCAATAATTCACAATAAATAGCCCTTTTATCAAAAAATTAGAATCTCGCGTATTTTTTATAAAAAATTCAATTCTCTACAACTTTGCAGACGAAATTTTTTCCAAATTCCAATCATAAATTGACCGAAATCCACAAACGGACGATTTTACAGGCTATAATCAAATTTCAGTCAAGAAATGGGGTCCACCGACACACAAAACATGTGTTAATCATTTAATGTAACAAAAATACTCTTTCTCCTCATATACTCATATATCCCACATGCATTGTAAAAATATCATCATTATTATATTATAATAATATAATAAAATATTATTTTATCAGAAAAGATAAAATATCAATTTTTTAACAATTGTCACTTTAAAAATTTTCTCCATCTATATCCACATAAAATGAATATTTTTCTCATCATATAAATCAATAATTATTTATTCACAAATAATATTACAGAATCACAGTACTGGCAACCAGGCCGTTGCCAAGAAAGAGGGGGCTTTCTAATAAGGATTTCTCCTTACTGGCGCTTAATTAGGTGACCAAACCTCTCCTTAGACAGAACTTTCTAGACATTACCAATAATGCTATCTAATAATATTATTCAGATAATATGAATTATTGCTCCGATAATAGAAAATACTGTGTAGTGACAATTATTGAAACAACAGTAATATAAAATATCAACGCAGCAATTATTGAATCAATAAAATAAAATACTAAACAATAATTGTTGTAACCACTATTGAGTAGTGCCTTCTTACGTAAGAATCAATAATTGGTGCAATACAGTGTGCTACTGTGTAACAACGCGTATTACTGTGTTTTAACCACCGGATATTCCAACAGTATTAACGGTAACAACTATGTCGTTATTTATAAACAACTTATACTTGTCGTTTTCTTCATCCAATCGCTTTCCGTTATGGGGCCTATAAAAGACTGCGCCGTCGTACGAATATTCCCCGACAGGAAGAATATTTCACGACCAAACGAATATTCCCCGACAACAATGAATATTTTATAACCTCCTGCTTATTTTTAAAATATTCGCGCATTTTACCCATAACTAACCACATTAATCAAATCAACCCTTACTATTTCAAAATAATAAATAGAGGAAATTTAAATTTCATTTATTCATAATTTGGGGTCTTACAATCAGCCTTTCATAGCATGTGTATTATGCATAAACACTTAATGTACGAATAATAATTGCTTTTCAATAATGCTTTAATCAAATTATTCTTTTTCTCAGTCTTGAGTCTTTATCAATTCAATTGGTGAAGAACAACTTTTAAAACATATTTGATTTAACAATTTTAAACATACTTGATCTAGCTGATACAATGAGCATAGATCCATATCTAAAACAGTTCATGAATAAAAGAACTTTAACTAATTCACAGTTCAATAATAATAGAACATGAATATAATCGCACCAATTGCGACTATCAATAACCAATATAGATGTGAATAATCAACGATAATTATTCACTAACATGCTTTGAAAATAATAATTCAAGTTTGAGTTAGAGAACTTGTATGTATTGTCGATTACTGCTACACAATTTAATTTAATCTCTTTATTGTAAAGACCTATCATTGTTAAGATTGATCTTTCAATTAGCATACATACTTTATATCATAATACAACTACTCTATCAGCAAATTAGCTAACACTTAACCACATAATCAATTACCGGAAAACATCATTAGTATTATCATCCTTTGATAATATTTTAATTACTTTATCATATACATTATGATTTAATACTTAATCTTTCCTTTTATCAGTTCTTCTTTATAATCCAGTAAGCAGAATACTAATACTATATTCTGGATTATTCAAACATACCAATCTAGCAACTTGGATTGATTAATCCAGTAAACTGGATTGACCTGACTTTCAATCCAGCAAGCCTGGATTCATTAATTCTTCAATCCAGCAACTTGGATTCACTACTCCTTCAATCCAACAACCTGGATTCAAACTGAATTTTAATTCAGTAAATTGTTTTCTAATCCAGCAAACTGGATTCAACTGATTTTCAAACCAGCACGCCTAGATTCATTAATTCTTTTCACAAAAATACCAAATCAACTTATTATTTTTCTATCCTTTGGCCTAACATATATACATATATTCCATACAAAAAAAGAATTTTTCTATAATTTTTCAACTCTCGTTAGTATTTTTCAAAAATCTATTTTTTACTCGTAGCTTAAGAAATTAGCCCTATCATGCTTAACTCAAGAAATTCTCATCTCTTGGCATAATCTTACATGTATTAACGTGAACCTCCAGTTTAAATTTTGTTGCCATCGGAGTTATAGAACTCCTTTTATAACAATTTTTGTAAAAAAAACCCAAATATTGAAATGACCATAACTTGGTCAGTTTAAGTCGGAATGAGCTCATTTTTGGACAGGAGTTACTTTATATCATATATTTTCTTTTCCCAAAAGGGCGGAATTTATTTCAAAAATTAAATGGCTAAAAATGCCGTTGAAAATTTTTGGACAGTTTGTTTTTGGTATTTTTAACTTTCCCCTACTTTGCTAAAAACAGTCCTTACGAAAATCTACAAGTCTATTTTCAATGATTCCACTTGGGTTTAGAAGATAACTCATCATATTATCATCTCAAATATTTTCAGAATTTTTGAAGGTCAGAAAATGATGAAACTGCCCCTGGCAGTGACTGGCCTAAAATAATTTTATTTCTTTTCTAAAAATGGGACTATTTTGGCTAAAATAGTCACTAATACTTGTAAAAACATTATTTTTGACTGCTACCACTCGAGTTTAGTAGTTAACTTACAAATCTAGCACCCCACTTTAACGGATCGCAAAAAGAAGGTGTAGATCAAAAACGGTAGTTGACCAAAGGAAGAGAAAAAAACTAGGATTTTCTAACTAAAAATAACTAGTTTCTTTTCTATCCTTTTGATCCACTTTCTAACACTCAAATATGTTAAATCTAAACATGAAACACTATAAATCATATAGATCTATAGTTTTCAAGTTGAAAAATACAAACTCCATATTTCATTAAACAAACAATATAAATGGAAAAAAAAGCTTTAAAATTAGAGTTTATACCTTGATTTTTGGGCTACTCTTCTTTCTCTTCCAAAGTATGCGACAAACTTTGGGTGCATTAAGATCCAACTTCGCTCCCTCTTCTTCTCTTCCCAGCGAATTCTCTCTCTCTAGTTTTACTTTGATAGAAAAATAGAAAATGAACTAAAATGAAGGATGAAAGAGAAAGGAACTATATTTTTGTTGGAAGTAATGTATAGATATAAGATATATGTCTATACACATCTCCCCCACCTTCTTGTTCTATCTCTCTCCTTTAATTATTAAAATATTACTTACTAGTTTAGATAAATGTTGTGGCTCCTTATAAAAAATGACACCTAGCTAAGTTTGGAAATATTTTTTGAAAATGTGGAGCTTGTAATGATGAAATGCATTTCCCTTTTCCTTCCCTCTTATGGCCGGCCAAGTGGCCTTATTATCCTCCATTTTGTTTTCTTTTAATGTAATATTTAATTAATTCAATGAACAAAAAGTCCCTCTTCCGTTGGGCTAAGTTTGGGCCATTTTATTTGATGTATTTGGGCTCTCAATTTAATTCCTTGGGCCATGAAAAAAATAACATATTCCAATACTTTCCATTTTATCTTACACAAATTATTTAATTAGGTTTCATTCCACGCATTTGGAATTCAAATCATTATTCTTGTACATTAAATTTTATAACCCAATTAGACTTGTTAAATTAAGTTATAAAAATTAATAAATTCAGATAATAAAATATATCTCCTAAATTAGTATAATTTTAAATATTATTATTCTTCCATACCATAACCCTTGGGTTATTTAAATCTACATACCTAATGTATAATCAGGTTATGAAACATTTCCTTCTAATTTACTTTATAAAATAAATAAACACATATACATAATTACAATTCACATATTTATATTACTTCCTAATCATTCCACACACATCACAAAGTTTTTGATATCATTAATATTTAATTAATATATCTATTTACAAGGTGACTTGGAATTCTTGGCTATTACAGACTTGGTACCACCTTCAGCTATAATCGCTTTCTCCATAATAGTTCCAAAGGAATTACTTTGGAACACTGATATCCGGCTAGAGCCAGGATTTCAATTCCTGCTCGAGTCTCCGTGCCTTTCTCACCTTAGCATCCACCTGGTATGGATTAAATCTCGCCAGTTCATTGAACTTTGCCGCATATTGGGGAATAGTCATGTCTCCTTGCTTTAGTTCTAAGAACTTAATCTCCAACCCACTCTGCATACTCATGGGGAAGTAGTTCTCGAAGAAAATATCCTTGAACCATGTCCACGTAATAACTTCCTCTCCAGCCCTACCCTTGTTTTCCTCCCACTAGAAGTTAGATTCTCCCTTCATCTTGTAGGTAGCAAAAGGGGTCTTTTGCTCCTCTCTGACATTTGCAATCATAAATGCCTTCTCTATTTCTTTCATCTAAGTTTGGGCTTCTATTGGGTCCGTAGTTCCTCTTAACTCCGGCGGACCTACACTCTTAAACTCTTTAAACGTAGTAGCACATACTATCGCGAGATTAATGGGTATATTGGCCATAGTTCTATTGAATGCAGTTGTTAATAAATTAACAAACTTTTGCATTTAGTTAACCTGTCCCCCTTCTTGTTGGTTCTCATTACAAGATTTTACTTCGCTTCTTGATTTCTTTGTCTTCTTCTTGGCGGCATTTTTCTGTTTAAATAAATAAAGTTTCATTATTTTTTATTCCTTTAAGTTGGTTATTATTCAACAATTAATAATAACTCAAACTCATTGCAAAGCATTTTCAATAAACTTTGTTATATTAAAATGCTTTCTTTCTTGTAGTATAATACTACAACATTCGTCATTACATAGCTTCAGCTATTTACATTACTTTCTCGCGATTGATTTCCAAAAATTGGGAATTACAAAAGACTACCATTTGATTATACAAAAGAGGGTTTTACGTCACTTGTGACAACCCACAAATTTAGAAAAAATATTGAATGATTAAATAAAGGTTAAAGAATAAAACCTAGATTGGAAATAAAGGATTAATTAAAATTTTTAAAGAACCTATACAGTTTAATTTGAATTTTTAAGTAATGTAAAGAAATCAAGTGAGAATGATAGAAATTTTGAAAAGTAAGAAAAAGGGATTATGTATGTGGAATTTTTTTTAAGGAAATTAATTTCAAATGAAGATATTATAAGATTTAAGAGAATGTGTATATGTGTGTGTGTGTGTGTGTGTATATATATATATATATATATATATATATATATATATATATATATATATATATTCTTACAAATGAGCTAATCATATTTTTAGCCAAATAAGAGGAATTATCAATTAAAATTAATCATACAAGTATGAATGAAAAGCTTAATTATAAAAGCTTGTGAAAAATTATGCCTTAAATAATAATTTAATAGAACCCAAAAATATTAAATTGGGGGAAGTCAAGGATGATGGGCCTCACTAGAGTGTGATAATTGGTGATGATGGTAAGGAACTTTCTAGGAAATTTTCTTGAAGTTGGGAAATGACTATTTTGCCAAAAAAAAAATTGTTAATGACTTTTGTGCCCTAGGAAGGAAATTGCTAGGAAGTTTCCTAGTAATGGGAAAGTGTCTATTTTACCCTAAGAGAAATTTGGTAATAAGCATGGCATCCTTGGAGGAAATTTCAATTTCCTAATTATAGCTAGATGACAATTTTGCCCTTAAAGAAAATTGATTATGACCAATATGTCCTATGAGGTAATTTCTAGGAAATTTCCTTGGGATGACTTAAAGACCATCTTGCACTTCCCTAGTAATGGTTAAAGACCATTTTGCCCTCGGTCTTAAATTCGTACAAAGTTGGAAAACCTTAGGGCTGAAAACCTAATATTTGAAACATAAGAAAATATCTTAAGGAATATGCTAAGGAATAAAGAATATTCCGAGAATATTCTAAGAATATGTCAGGGGGTGATTTGCAAGCTTTTGAAGACGAGGGGAAGACTAGAGAAGATTTAAGTTGGGTGACCAACTTATAAGAAACTGAAAGTAGCTTTTATATAAGCAAAATCAAAATTTACCTATATTCATTTTTAGCCAATTTGGCTAAGTGAGAGAGAGAAATAGCAAGAGAGATTGGGAGAATAACATAGATATACATGTTTTATATCTATATATTTTTACTAACAACAAATAAAATTTCTTTTCTCTTTCATCTTTCATTCGTAAACTAGTAAAAGTAAACTAGAGAGGGACAAGAGAGAGAGAGAGAGAGAGAGAGAGAGAGAGATTTCGGTGGGGAGATGAAGAGAGGAAGGAGTTTAATCTTGTATGCACCCTAAGTTCATATCATATTTTGGAAGATTAAGAAAGTGAGCTCCTAAATCAAGGTAAAAACCTAAACTAGTTATCCCTTTTTTGTTTTGTTTGATTTTGGTGATATAAAGTTTTTGGTCTTGACGTCTAAAGCCCTTGATCTATATGTTTTCTATGATTTTATGTATGGATTTTACCTTTTTGAGGATCAAAAGTTGGATCTAAAGTAAGAAATGGAAACTAGTTTTTCAAAAATTAGAAAACCCTAATTTTTTTCTACTTTGTAAGCTTATAACTTGAGATCTATAACTATTTTTTGCAATCCGTCAAAGAGGAGTTCTAGATATATAAGTTAACTAGTAAACCCAAGTGGTAGCACTCAAAAATATTGAATTTTCAGGCCATGGGAGCTATTTTAACCATAACAATCCAGATTTTTGAAAAAGAGAAAAAGGGATGGACTTTTTTTGGGCAAATTATAGCATGGACAATTTCGTCCAATTATTTTGCTTTAAAAATTTTGAAAAAATTTGGAATGATAATATAATGAGTTAACTGTGTTCTGTAAAAAGATGGTTATTTTTGGATATGTAGAATGAAAGTTATGGATTTTACGAGAAAGTGTGAGTTTAAAGTAAACATGAATAACTCTTAGTGTGTAAATCAAAAAATTGTGAAAGTTTTACAGAAAGTACATATACATAACCAGAACATCTCCTTAAAGTTTCGAAAATTTTTGGACAAAAACTCAGTTCATGAAAATTGTTGCAAGATTCAACTATTTTGGCCATTTTAAGCATAATAAACGAAACTGAAAAATTCCAGAAAAATTATATGTTCATAAGGATAATATTAACTGATGTTTTCCAAAAAAGTAGAATTTTTGAAAAAGTTTTTATATTTTTCATGTGAATGATTGAGTTTTGAATAAATGGATAAAATAAGTTAAGTGATGTTATAAAGGGTAAAAATATAATATTTTTGACAAAAGACCCTAAAGATGATGTAATCAGATTTATGGAGGCTATTTCGGTCATTTTTGATGAGATGATTATATTTATGGCATTTTAGGGGTGTTAAATTAAGTAATTAGTAAATGGTAAACAATTAAAATAAATTATTTATAAGTTTAATAAATTATTAAAATATTATTAAATAATTAATAATATTAGATTAATGTAGTCACTCGAATTTTTGTATTCCTGTTACTAACCATGCAAGAGGGCAAAATCGTCTTCTAGAGACAACCTTGGAAGTCAGATCTAGTTTACAACCCTGGAGATAACCCAAGGAGATTCAGTTTCCAACCCCGGAGATAACCCCGAGAGATTCAGTTTCCAGCCCCAGAGATACCCAGAGAGATCCAGTTACAGTCTTGGAGATAACCCCGGGAGATCCAGTTCAAACCCCGAGGATAATCCCGAGAGAGTCAGTTTCTAACCCCAGAGATAACCCCGGGAGATCAAGTTCAAAGCCTTGAGTCAACAGCAGGAGGTCAAACCAACCTCAGAGATAACCCTGAGGATTGTCAGAGTTAACATCAAGCATATCTCGGAGATAACCCTGAAAAAAGACTGCTACAATTGCGCCAAAATCGGAGACAACCTTGGGAGGGGTAAAATGGTCATTTTACCACCTAAACATCACCTCAACCTCGTCTTAACATAGTTCAACTCAAACTGCATCCAAAGAAGTCCTACAAGAACCATAACTCAAATCTCGAGTGACAACTGCATAAGACAGCTCAACCGATAGACAACAAAGACTTGGAGATCTGGTCATGGACCCATCTTCCCGGATTTGGACTATGTCTAATCCTATGTCACTGTGTAGATCTCGACAATGACTTTTTGGAAAGGTACATCACGCCTCCATCGGATGCCAAAATTGAAAGTTATGAAGGTATGAGCAGACAGTGCGTAGCCCGAGTGCACGTACTTCGAGATAACGGGACCATCAAAGCCTGGGGCAGCCCATGCAGCCGGAAGTAGACTTGCAGCTGTTGCGGGTTGACCCGTGGCCATCTGATCTATAAATATGAGCTCCCAACATTATTTGAAAAAAAGAAGAAAAGAGAGAAAATATATTCCATTTTAGCCCTTAACCTCTTCTAGAATGCCCTAAACTTTGTGATTCTTCTTTCTAAACACTTATAAGCTCGTGTTCTACAACATACTGAAATTTAATCGGTGGAAACTGAGTTTTCAGGCCCAAAAAGATATCTGAAGTCTTCTTGGTATCCCACTATAAGATTTTTCAGATTTTGAAGCCTTCTACTTATTTAATATATATATCGAGTATATAGACTCGAACTCGATCAGTTGAGCCTGGATTGAATATACGTGGCTTTTACCACTTTTTAATATATATATATATATATATATATATATATATATATATATATATATATATATATATATATATATATATACTGCTTTTATATATCTATTTTAACTGCTTTCGTAATGTAGATATTTAATCTTCCAGCCTGTGGACTAGATTTACCTAAATCTAGCTATCTCTAACTTTGACCGGTTCAAAACTGACTAAATTGGAACCTTTGAAGCTAGAATGACTTAGATTTATTTAAATCTAGTTTTCTTTCTAGATTTTGTACATATTAATATATCATGTAAGCCTAAGAGCCGTGAGATCAAGGATTCAGCCCGTGAATCTAGATTCGGTTCCCACGATGGACATTTTTCAGCTGCACCCAACTTGTAAATTATTTACGGTGTCTGGATATCCTTGGATGGCTCTCATGCCCATAAGGAGTTCGGCACTGCTACGTATCTTATTTTCTCAAAGATGCTTCACATCTCGAAAATAAAATTAATTAAGCCGAATGCAGAATAAAATGGAAGTATCAAAGTACTCAATTACTATTGAGCATAAGGGTTTGAAAACCTGTTTTCTAAAACTTCACTGCTATATCTTGTAAAAAATTAAACTTTTATATACAAGTCAAACCCTTTGTATATACGTGCAAACGAGGTATAACACTACTTTCAGATAATTACACATAGGCCCAATAAACACACACACACATGCAGATAATTAAGGCAATTGAAAAGTTGTGGTAACCGTGTTTTCACTGAAGTCCGGGGGTGCCTAACACCTTCCCCCCGCTTAATCAAGCCCCCGAACTCAATGAATCCCGGTTTCCAAGGTCAGTTAAACAGTGTCCAACCATTGGGTCTTTGTGTAAACCTTTTTAAAATTGGTTGAGTTAGTACAACCATTTTAAATCTACCAACTAGCGACTATGATTTTCAAATCGTCGACATTTACATGTCGGACCTTTTCAAACTCGCATTTTCAGACAAAACTCAACCAAATGAGAACACACAAGGGTAAGCATAGAAAGGGACACAATTTTCCCGACATCGACAGGTAACGACTCTGCTGGGGACTACAATAGAGGGCTTAAGTCGTTGTTCAACCTTTTCAAAAACCATTTTTTATCTGCTTATGTGAATGCTGCATTTACATTGAATGTATGTGTTCTAATGTCTTATATATTGCACTTTAGTGCTTTGCACCATATCTGTATGTGATATTAGTGCTTCGCACATGTCATCATTTATATACGGTGAGACATGATGTATGTGAATGTATGTTGTGTGATTCCTCCATCAGGAGGCAAACCCGTCGGTGTTTGGTTACTGGACTCAAGGGAGACTAATCCAGCGAGGCTCAGGAAAGGCACCACTCAGATTCGCTCTAATTGAAAGATCGAATTAACATCCCATCCAGTAAATTGCGATGATTTGGGGACGTTCATGCCAAAAAGTTGCGAGAGTAGCCTAAGATAGGTCAGCCTCTGATAAACCAAACGCGAAGGGAAGTCTCTTCATGCCTTCCCCTTTTCAATTACATGTAATTTCAATTCCATGTAAATCTCAATGTAATGGAAAATATAAAGGAAGATGTAAATATGCATTCCTTTCCCTATCAAGACCTGTCATCAAAATAATTAACATCTGTTTTGCAGGAGAACGTTAAAACACTCCTGAAACAGACACATTGCAAAGTGTGCAGCCTCTTCATATTTATCCAGACTAAACTACTTAGTCTTTTTGTACGAAAATGATTGGTCCTGTTACCCATTCAAAGTCCAAAAAGGTACTAAGCCTAACTTCAGATAGGGCTACTACTGCCCAACCAGATCCTACTCCTGTTTCCCAAGAGGAGTTAGAAGGATTAAGGAATCAGATAACAAAATTGGTTGTCCTTCTGAAAAAACTAAATAAGAAAACTCAGGGTCCATAAATACCCATTCAAACCGGATCATCTGCACGGGGATGGATCCAAAGTACGGACAAAGAAGTCTCGATACCTGAGTCTCAAACAGAGAAGTTCAACAAAACCCCTGAAATCACCTATCTTGAAGAAGATCAAGACACCAGTGATATTCAACAGAAGGTTCAACAAATGGAAGAGACCATTCGGTTAATCAAAGGGACTGGAACGGACGGAAACGTTACTTATTCGAACCTTTACATCTTACCCGAGGTTCATTATCCAGACAAATTCAAGACTCCTGATTTTGAGAAATATGACGGATTGGGAGATCCTTTGTAAGACCCCAACTTATTAATGAATAAAATCAAATTTTTTCTAAATATTATTGTGAATAATAAGGGGTTAATTTGATATAATACTTTGGTTATGGGTGAAATGTGCAAATTTTGTAAAATAAGTAAGTGGTTATAAAATATTCATTTTGTCGGTGAATATTCGTTTGGTCGTGGAATATTCTTGCTGTCGGGGAATATTCGTACGACGGCGCAGCCTTGTGTGGGCCCCATAACGGAAAGCGATTGGATGAATAAAATAACAAGTATAAGTTATTTATAAATAACGGCGTAGTTGTTATTGTTAATACTGTTGGAATACCCGGTGGTTAAAATATAGTAGAACACGGTATTGCACCAATTATTGATTCTTACGTAAGAAGGCACTAGTCAATAATTGTTACAGTAGTTATTATTCAATATTTTATTTTATTGATTCAATAATTGCTGCGTTGATATTTTATATTATTGTTGTTTCAATAATTGTTGCTGCACAGTATTTTTTTTATCAGATCAATAATTCATATTATTTGAATAATATTATTAGATAACATTATTGGAAATGTCTAGAAAGTTCTGTCTAAGGAGAGGTTTGGTCATCTAATTGCGCGCCAGTAAGGAGAAATCCTTATTAGAAAGCCCCCTCTTTCCTAGGAACGGCCTGGTTGTCATAAATGTGATTCTGTAATATTATTTGTGAATAATTAATTATTGATGCATATGATAAGGAAATATTTATTTTATGTGGATATAAATGAGGGATATATTTTTGTGGTTAAAAATGAAGGAGTTAATGTTGAGGTTTTTATCAGTATTTTTGTCGGAATGGAGGTATTAAAAATCAGGGTTTTTGAGATATTTTACGGGGGTTATAATTTTTAATCCGACCGTTGGATCGTGGTAATTTTTCGATATGTTATACATATATAAGTTGAGTATATGTCCACAAATTTTGAACCGTTAAAAATGAACGTATGATTTATTATGAATTTTACTAGATGACTGGTTCAGAAATTGTTGAATTTTCGGAGTTTATCATTTTGATGGAAAATTCTAGAATTGGTGGGCCCCACTCTTGGTTGGTGAAGAAATGTGCTGAGATTTTTATTCAAATGTGGTGGGTGGGAATAGTAGCAGGTAAAGCCATCAGGTTGCAGGTCAAGTCTACTTCGGCGTGCTAATATTTTCCTATAAATAGAGGGCTAAGTTAGAATTGAAAATCACACCAGAAACAAGTTTTCTCTCTTTCTCTCTCTAGATTATTGAGTGTATTTTGTGAGTATTTATATACTTTGAGAGTTTCTATTCATCAGAGAAAGTTTCTTTCAGCCTTATACCGGTATTCCGACCAGAAGTACTGATATTTTGAGGTAAGGGATATTATTTTCTTCTTAATGATATTATTTTCTTCAATATCATTATGCTGAAATATTGATATGAAATTTTTTATCAAATTTGGAAATTTTTGTGTCGGGGTTACTATTCACGTATACGTTACTATTCACGTATACGGTACTATTCACGAATACGACACTATTCACCGAAAAATAAAATTTTCTCTTTTTGTCCAAGATGTCTATTATGGTTACTATCTTTGATTGTATCCATGTTTTGATCTTTATTTTTGAATTCTGCTTCACAATTGATTATTATGAAGTATAATTGATCTTCGATAAACTGTTATACGAATGCCTACTATTTGTCCTTCTGTCTCACTGGATTCGTTCTCTTTAAGATATTTTTCATCATCCTCAGTCCTAAATGATGATATTGCTGAATATCTTTGGCCTGTAGTGCAAAGCTGTATGATTACTTGGTGAATATCTTTGGCCTGTAGTACAAAGATGAACAGGTGTTGAGATGAACATGACTGACAGGTGATACAAATGAATATCTTTGGCCTGTAGTGCAAAGATGAATATTTGGATAAAGATGATTATTAATTGATGTTACAGGGATAAAATATTGATTATGGACTTTTAAATCTTAGAAGATAGTAGAATTCTTTCTCTACTTGACTCTTCTAATGGTTTGATGTTTCCGCTGCAGTTGTTGATCTAAAACTTGTTGTCGATTATATTCTATCAGATTTTTCCCTGTTGAAGACTAACGATAATTTGTTGTATATTATCTTAGTCATAATATTCTTTACTGGGCTAGTTGAGCTCACCCTTTTCCTTTTTGTTCCATTTTTCTTCTCAGGAGGTGAGAACATAGCATGATCTAGTCGGGGTATGGAGTGATAGTTCTAGAAAGATGTTTTAGCAGTCCTCACTATTTCTGTAAAATAGTATTTGAATAATTATAATGAGGATTTATTTGAGTGTGGATATTGTCCAGAAGACAATATTTGTATTTAAACTCACAGTATGTGTTGCTGTATTTTGCACGACAATTGTATTATTGAAGTTGTAGTTTGCTTTCTGTACCATGTATTTGGCGACTCAGAATGGGTGTTGTATACCTATTTTGGGGGCGTCACATCCTTACACTCACTTAAAAGTGCTCATTGGAGAACTTGGATCCTACGCCGAGGATGAAAAGCTGAGAATTAGTTGTTTCAAAAGAGTCTTATTGGATAATCCAGAGCATGGTATACCAGATTGGATAACTCCAAAATCCATAGCTGGGAGGAATTAGATCATGCTTTTCTAAATCACTATAGTTTCTAAACTCAAATGGCTCCAGATAGATATCAAATCACCAAAGTTAAACAACAAAATAATGAGTTATTCAGAGAGTATGCCCAAAGATGGAGGCGTCTGACTGCTCATGTGATCCCATCCTTGACAGAAATTGAGATGGCAATGACCTTAATTGACAATCAAGAAGCTCCATTTTATGAGAGGGTCCTCGTAGGCATAGGAAATCCATTCTCAAAAATGATCAAACATGGAGAAATGGTAGAAATAGGGTTAAACTATGGGAATATTCAAGACCTCGTCGCTTTAAAAGCCGTAGCTGAGCATTTTGAAGCTGAAAATTATGGGAACAACCCCCGGAAGGTCCGTAAGAAGAAAGAAGAGGATGTCTCCTTGGTACTACAAGAACAAACTCAGAGAGGAAATTGAAACTTGCCCATTCAAAGGAGAAGCTATTCCCCTTTTCAAACACAATCCTAAAATCCTACATTGCCAAAAAGTGGAGAAGTCAGACGTCCAAGAGTGTTCACACCCATAGAGGACTCATTGGAAAACATATTCAAACTTCTGACAGCGCATAAGAAAATTATCCATCTCTATCCACCAGCCAATCCATGTGGAAAGAATTTCAATACAAGCAATAAGCGTGCTTACCATTTTGGAGCTCCAGGTCACGACACCCAAGATTGTTGGGCTCTCAATCATAAAATCCAGGATATGATAGACAGTGGTGAGATCGTGGTGACAAAGCTAGAACAACCACATGTTCAAGATAACCCTCTCCCTCAACAAAAGGAAGAGGATGTCAACAGGATCAACAGAGGGAGTGAAGAAATTTCCAATTACCTTAGATATGTGGGAGGTTCTCCCCGAACCAGCAAAGATAATTCCAATAAGTGGGATTACTCAGAGTTTCAGTTTATGATAGAACGGGAAATGAAGTCTATCAATGAACTGGTCAATCACCTGGCAAAACTGGTGATACATCAAGACTAAGTCACACGGTAGTTGTTCAGTCAAGAGCATGCAAGTTTCCTCTCCCTTATCACACAAAATCAACAACAAGCCCAAGAGAATAAAACCTTGGAAGCAAAGCTTGCTAGAAAAGAAAGATCCCAAGCCCGTCGGGACTATGCCAACTAATGTGAGTTCACCCATTTGGGCCAACCAATGGAAGAAATCTTGCAAATGTTGATCAATGAGAGAAAGATTGCAGCAGTACTACCCCAATCAATCCACGTTCCAAGAGATTTGATGCTACCGGGGTCTGTCAATACCACTCCAATACTCGTGGTCACAACACGAAAAGTTGATGGGCACTTCATCATCTCATCCAAAATATGATTGACAGCGGTGACCTGCAAATGATAAACAATGACACCGTATTGCCAGAGAGTGGAAAAATATTTCCTCCAAGAACGTAGAGATGGAGGGAAGTTATAGCATTCATATCCTCAGATGGAGACTTGTCTGCAACACCCCTTACAATTCAAGCAATCAAGCTCAAACGAGTTGAAAACCCTTTGATGGTGGCTACACCAGAACGACTAGTATTGCCATTCAGGCCACAACATCCTATCATCAGCCTGAAAAAAGTCCTATGGAACTATGGGGAGATTGAAAGATCAACATCAAATATAACTGTTGCAGTATCCAAAGAAACCCCGATGTATCTCCCTCAATGAGTGATGAGGCCAGTCATCAAATCTAAGGGGAACGTGCTCGAGGAGAAAATCGAAGAATTCCTCCGCAAGATGGGACATAATGAAGCCAAGGTGGTGCAAAGCTTGAAAGAAGCACCTCAACAGATATCTATCCTAGACTTGGTATTCTCTTCTAAAGATCATCGGAATGTCTTAATGAAGATACTGGAAGAAGCCCACCAGCCAAAGACGGTGGATGTTGAAAAGTTTCATCATCTGGTATATCACATTTTCAATAGCAATGTGATATCTTTCAATGATGATGACATACCCCCCGAGGGGACGGGTCATTGCAAGCCATTGCACATAGCAGTGATGTCTTTAGGATATGTGGTCAGAGGTGTGCTAATAGATGGAGGATCTTCCTTGAACATCTGCCCTTATGGCACAATGGAAAGGATGAAGATCAATCCCAATCGGATCTGAAACAACCACATAGTCATAAGAGCCTTCGATGGCTCTCAACGAAATGCTGTGGGAGAGGTTGAATTGCTAGTGAAAATTGGTCCACATACCTTCTACATACCTTTCAAGTGCTCAACATCATTCCAGGATATAATTTACTATTTGGAAGACCTTGGATCCATATGGCGGGAGCCGTTCCATCCACTCTCCATCAACATGTCAAGTATATTATCAATGGTAATCTGGTCAATGTCAATGCTGAGGCAGAGTATCTTGTCATTGTCCAAAGTGATACGCCTCTAATCAGTTTCAATGAACCAGTTGAGCCTATCAGCTTCCAAGCCCTTGAGGTCAGAAACACTCACTATCAACCTATCGGGGCTCCAGCTTTGAAACCCAGAGTTTTTACCGAAGTAATGTCGGCCAGTCAGGAAATGATATCATAGGAAATGATATCATTGGGTTTCCAACCTGGACAAGGATTAGGAAAAAAATCAGCAAGGAATCAAAAGCCCAATTCAAATTCCCAGCCAGACAGGGAAGGCGAACTTAGGCTATTCCTCTGGATCAAGTCACAGGAACCCGCACAAACATACACCAGTTCCTTTATCTATAGTTTAGTTTCCTAACCGTACTAATGCAGATTTTGTACGACCTCTAAGGAAAATTTCTATTCCCATGGCAGGTATGCTATTTCCTAAGCCCAAACCGGCTAGTGGGAAAGAAGTCCTAATTCCAGACCCAGACATTGAGGAAAGGAATCAGAGACGCAAGCAAGACGTGAAGAGACAATTGTCAAAGATGAACTTCTTGGTACATACCAAGGGTGTGAACAAGGATATCACAGATGATGACTACTCAGAAGATCAAATCATGATCCCTGGCATCAATAGGGCTAAGGAGAATCTATCAAAGAAAAATACTGATCCTGATAAGAACTCATTCATGGTCATTATCTAAGAGGAGGAGGATGACAACCGCCACTTCATCACAGCTGTCCACCAGGACTTAACCCTAGGCAATTGGAACAACACTCCTTGCATTTGCCGAAAAGGGTAAAAAGGACAGAAAATCCATCTACCCTATTATGTAGATATCATTAATTTCTTACTTTTGTTACATAGTACTAGCAGTTACTTTTGTCAAGCTTTTACTAACACTTTGTATGATTAAACAATTTCATATATTAAGTGAAAGCATTTTGTTTTCAGGACTCCATAGTTAGGTTTGTCTAAACTTGCTGATGGAATGCCAAATCTTCACAATGACTACAATTTTGATGTAAAGTTGGACTTCAGCTTGATGGAGATTGAGCAAGAGGACTATGAGGTGCCTGAGGAGATCAAAGAATGGGCCAAAATTAAACTCAAACCAAACCTTGATCAAACCACCTCCATCAAGCTCGGAACATCAGAAAACCATAAATAAATCCAGATTGGCATGGACCTTACCCCAAGCCAAAGGAATAACATGGTTGCTTTATTGAACCTGTTCCAGGATGTGTTTGCATAGTCTCATGAAGACATGATCAGTTTGTCAACTGATATCGTCATTCATCGCATGCCTATTAAAGAGGGATTTAAGCCAGTCAAACAGAAGCTCAGGCGATTGAAACCTGAGTGGAGTTTGAAAGTCAAGGAAGAAATTGTGAAACAATTCAAAGCCGGCATCATCATGGTATCAACCTACCCTAAGTGGCTATCCAACATAGTTCTAGTATGTAAACCCGAAGGGAAGGTGCGAGTATGCATGGATTACACGGATTTGAACAAAGCTTGTCTCAAAGAAAATTTCCCAGTGCCATTTATGCACATACTCATAGACAACACGGCTCAGTATGGCATGTACTCTTTTGTTGACTGCTTTGTTGGGTACCATCATATCATGGTTGCTGAAGAAGACCGGGAGAAAACAGCTTTCATTACTCCCTGGGGAACCTTCTATTATAGATGCTTGTCATTCAGCCTCATCAATGTCAGTGCCACCTATCAGCTAGCCATAATGACTCTTTTCCATGATTTAATGCACAAAGAAATAGAAGTCTATGTGGACGACATCATCGTCAAATCTTGAAAGGAAGAGGACCACATAGACCATCTCAAAAAGCTTTTCAACCGGTTGCGCAAATACAACTTGAAGATTAATCCGGCCAAGTGTGCCTTCAGCGTTAAGTCAGGTAAGTTGTTGGGATTTCTAGTGAGCCACAAAGGCATTGAGTTGGATCCTGCCAAAATTCAAGCCAGCACTGAGACGCACGTGCCCCAGACAGAGAGGGAAATACGGGGTATTCTGGAAAGAATCAATTTCATCAGCAGATTTATCTCCCAACTCATAGTAACTTGTGAGCTCATCTTCAAGCTATTAAGGAAAAACTCCTCTAAGAAGTGGAATGAAGAGTGTTAAAAAGCCTTCCTTTTCCATCAAAGAGTAATTGGTCAAAGCTCCTGCCTTGGTACCTCCAAGGGATGGTGTTCCCCTATTTATATGCATATCAATCAATAACAATGTCATGGGCTGCATGCTAGGACAAAAAGATAATAGAGGCAAAGAAAGAGCTATCTATTACCTCAGCAAAAGATTCAGTAGTGGCGACCAACAGTACACCTTGATTGAAAAAACTTGTTGTGTATTAACATGGGCTTCCATGAGATTACAACAATATCTCCATGGTCTCATAACCCATCTCATATCCCGCATGGATCCTCTGAAGTATGTATTTAGTAAACCCATATTGAATTGTCAACTGTCCAAATGGCAGTTGATCCTCCAGCAATTCGACATCATCTACGTAACCCAAAAGTTTATCTAAGGTCAAGAAATTGTGAATCAACTGACCACATCACCATCAGGGGTTTTCAAACCCTTGGAAACGTATTTCCCCGATGAAGGGGTAATGATATTTCAACAAAACCATCAGAAGGATACAGTCCGATCATGAAAGATGTATTTTGATGGAGCTGTAAACATGGATGGTGCCAGAGTAGGGGTAGTTCTGGTATCTGCTTTGTGAGAGCAGTATCCCATTGCTATCAAGTTGTAGTTTGTCAGCACCAATAACACAGCTGAGTATGCAGGATGTATAATGGGGGTGAAACTGGCCCAATCCATGGGTGTGAAACAGTTATCACACCAAAGAATTATATTTGCTACCTTACCATTGGCAAGTTATCAAGATGGTTGCAGAGTTTGAAGAAATATCCTTCCTTCGTATTCCTCAAAACAGGAATGACTTTGTGGATGCCTTCTCAACCTTGGCCTCCTTGATCAATATATTTGAAAGGGGAGGCATTCCAAATATCAAATTTGCAAACCAGAAGGCACCAGCTTATGGAAATTATATCGGAGAAGTATTGGATGAATTGCCTCCCATCCAACACCATTGGTACCATTCCATCACAGAATATATGCGAGATAGATCTATGCCCACCGGGGTAAATCAAGCTAAAAGAAAGTGGATCCATAGAATGACCATGAAATTCTATCTAAACGGAGACGCACTCTATAAAAGGGATGCGGGACTAGGCCTTCTAAGATGCCGAGATAAATACCAAGCCCAAAGACTCATGGATGAAATCACAATCCATAGTGGAGTATATGGCCCCCACATGAGCGGTCCTCTACTTGTAAACAAAATATTAAGAACAAGGTATTACTGGATCTCTCTCAAAGCTGATTGTGATGATCACGTCAGGAGATGTTATCAACGTCAAATTCATGGAAATGTTATCCATGCTCCTCCAAGGGAACTCCAAAATATGAGTTCTCCATGGCCATTTTTAATGTGGGGAATGGATGTGATAGGGCCAATCGAGCCCAAAGCCAGTAATGGTCATCGGTTTATCTTCATCATGATCGACTACTTCACCAAGTGGGTAGAAGTTGCCTCTTTTCCCATAGTTACCAAAGAGGTGATCATTGGTTTCATCAGAAATAATGTCAATTGTCGATATGGACAACCGGAGGTGATCGTATCAGACAATGCCAAAAACCTAAACAACCAGATGATGGAGGAATTATGTAATAAATTTCACATCAAACATCTCAACTCTGTCATCTATAGTCCAAAGATGAATGGTGTTGTTGAAGCGGCTAATAAGAACATCAAAATGATCATGCAAAAAATATCTGCCAATCACAAAGGTTGTCCTGACTTATTGCCTCTGACTCTGTTAGCCTATAGAACGTTAATGCGTACTCCCAATGGGGCAACCCCCTACTCATTAACCTATGGTGTAGAAGCAGTTCTCCCCATAGAGGTAGAAGTGAAATCCCTAAGAGTGTTGATAGATGCTCAAATGGAGGAAGACCAATGATTGCAAGATCGGTACCACCAATTATCTATGAAAGATGAGAGGAGGGCCAAGGCCATTTTTCATGGTCAATTATATCAATAGAGGATCGTTCGGTCCTACACCAACAAAGTTTGGCTATGGAAGTTTAAAGAAAATGACTTGGCCTTGAAGAAGGTTCTTTCTAACCAAGATCAATCTAAAGGAAAGTTCACCCCAAATTGGGAAGGCCCTTTTATTGTCAAGGAGGTATTGATAGGAGGAGCCCTCAGATTGCAATAAATGGACGGCGAATAATTTCCCCAACTTATCAGCTAAGACACCGTGAAGATGTATTACGTCTGAAGTTACCTACAAACCAACATCCCGGTTCTATGAAACCCCAAAACCCTAATAAGACTCGGTTATATAAATTCTGCATTATGAAATAAAATCTTTATGTTCTAAAAGTGTTTTATTTTATTATACACTCTGTTATGGAATTAGGTGAAATAAATTTTTGTCCGAAAGTTTACGTGCTTGACACGTCATGCTTAAAATTTTTCTTCCAAAAATGGACTTTTCGGTATATGTATTTTGACAAGTTACTTTGTCGTGCTTACACTGACAAAACGCTTTATCGCACTTGTTAGCATTTGTGTAAAAATCTAAGTTAGGAACCTTAATATTTAAATCAGGAAACCCTAACCCTAATTATGAAATCCTAACCCTAATTATGAAATCCTAACCCTAATTGGTTAGATTAAACCTAAACCTTAATCATGATTACTAAACTTCAATTAGGTGTTAATAAACATCATTAAGCAAACTTAATCATAAAAATCAAAACCCTAATCAAGATTAAGGAGGATTAGGGCATATTTAAGTTACTAAAGTTGGTGAACTAGCTCACAAGTAGGATTCAAGTTACCACATCAAGTCCCAAGATGGCGCATGACATGGTAACAAAGCCCAAGCAGCACAAGTAACAGAACATCAGATATTTTAGGAGGCAAGTTGGTGAAAATGACCAAAAACCCTAGCTTTCTAATTCTATAAATAGCAGCCCTAACTCAAGCCAAACTCACAAAATTTCGAAGCCTATACACTCATATATCATACCTATACAATCCTTGGTGATAGCAAGATCAAATTCAGAAGCCAGAAATCAAAATCACTCAAGAAAAGGTGCAAACCCTAATTTTAACCTAGATCTTTGATACTATGTTTAATTTGTAGTTTAGTTGTTTAGATATAAGTAATAACATGTTAGTAAGTATGTTAAGTTGATAAATCATGTATTCATAACATCTAGATGCATCAAAATGATATTTTAAGCAAATTGGAAATTTTGGAAAAACAGGTCTGACAATCGAATGTCAGAGCTTGTAGATCCTTGTATGTTAATATCTAGGTCTGTTAATTGTATGCTAGTTGTAGTATTACATGAGGTTAGTAATCTGAAAAATAAAACAAGTCTATTAGATTCATATATTACAAGATATGAGAAGAGGTATCCTACTCATGACCTAGAGTTAGCCGCGGTAGTTTTTGCCCTAAAAAATTGGAGACATTACTTGTACGGAGAGAAGTGCGAGATATATATAGGTCATAAAAGTCTGAAATATATTTTAACACAAAAAGAATTAAATTTAAGATAGAGAAGATGGTTAGAACTGATAAAGGATTTTGACTGTAAAATCTTATATCATCCTGGTAAAGCCAACGTCGTAGCTGATGCGTTAACTAGAAAGAATCAGCAAAAATTGAATGTATTAACCACCAATGATAGGTTAATAAATGATTTTGAAAATATAGAAATTGAGGTGGAATGTCCAACTACCTCTACCCAAAAAATTTATATTTTAGAGGGAGTTTCATCTGTGCTTAACAAAGTCAAAGAGATACAGGAAAAGGGTGAAGAATGTCTAAAGTATAAGTCTAATCTAACTCATGAAAAGTATAACAAATTCATAATAGATAAGGATGGAATAATAAGATATGAAGATAGAATCTAGGTTCCGTTAAACCAAGTTATAAATGACGAAATCTTAAACGAAGCTCATAATTCTAAATTTGTCATACATCCTGGTAGTACTAAAATGTTTAAGGATTTAAGTCGACACTTTGGTGGTCGAATATAAAAAGATAAATAGCTGAATAGGTAAGCAAATGTCTCACGTGTCAAAGGGTTAAAGCTGAGCATTAAAAGCCGAGTGGTTTACTTCAACCCTTACCGATTCCTGAGTGGAAGTGGGAACATATAACCATGGACTTTGTTATTGGCCTTCCAGCTACACAAAAGGGCCATAATGCCATTTGGGTAATAGTTGTCTGTTTAACTAAGTCAGCTCACTTTTTACCTATTAAAATTACTCATAACTTGGATCACCTTGCCAAATTGTACATTAATGAAATCATCTCTAGGCATGGAGTGCCTATTTCCATAGTATCAGATCGAGATCCACGTTTTACTTCAAATTTTTGGAAAAGCCTTCAGAAACATTTAGGAACACAATTAAGATTGAGTAAAGCTTATCATCCTCAAATTGATGGACAGAGTGAAAGAACCATACAAACATTAGAGGATATATTGAGAACATGTATCATAGACTTCAAAGGAAGTTGGGAAGATCAGTTACCTCTAGTAGAATTTTCCTATTACAATAGTTATCATGCTAGCATATGTATGCTACCCTATAAAGCCTTATATAGGAGAAAATGTAGAACACATTTGTGTTGGGATGAAGTCAGGGAAAGACAAATGTTAGGACCTGAAATAATTCAACAAACAACTGAAACCATCAGAATTATATGTGAACGACTACAAGCTTCTCAAGATCGACAAAGGAAATACGTTGATCCACATCGTCAACAACGAAACTTTAATGTAGGAAGCCACGTATTCTTGAAGGTATCTCCTAGGAAGGGCAAGATACGTTTTGGCAAGAAAGGAAAACTAAGTCCGAGATTCATTGCACCTTTTGAAATTTTGAGAAGGATTGGTGAAGTTGCTTATGAAATAGCACAACCTTCTGAGTTGAATCATATTCATAATGTGTTTCATGTGTCCGTATTACAACCATACAAACCTGTTTATAAACACGTTATAAATTATGAGCCAATCCAAATCTAAGAAAATCTTTCTTATATAGAAGAACATGTGCAGGTCGTCGACCGTAAAGAGCATGTCCTGAGAAATAAAGTGATAGCATTGATCAAAGTGATTTGGAGGAGTCAGAACGTTAAAGAGGCTACATGGGAACTCGAAGATAAAATACGAGAGAATTATCCTCAATTGTTTACTTAACATATATTGTAATTTTTGAGGACGAAATTCTTATTAGTGGGGGTGAATGTAAAAACCCAAAACCCTAATAAGATTCGGTTATGTAAAATTCAGTTATATCAATAAAATTCCTCCATTCTGAAAGTGTTATATGTTAATATATACTTTGTTTAACAAATTTGATAAAATAAAACTTTGTCCGAAAAACGTCGTGCTTGACACGTCGTGCCTAAAAATTTTCTTTTAAAAACGGATTTTTCGGTATATTTGTTGGGACAAGTTGCCTTGTCGTGCTTACATTGACAAAACGCTTTGTCGTGCTTGTTTGGATTAGTGAGAAATTTAGGTTAGTAGCTCTAGATTAACAAATCCTAACCCTAATTAGCAAAACCCTAACCTTAATTTGGAAAACTAACCCTAATTAGATATTTAAACCCTAATTAGATTATCTTAACACCTAATCATGGTAAGTAAACTTCAATTAGGTACTAATAAACATCATTTAACAATCATAATCATTAAAAACAAAACCCTAATCAAGATTAGTGAAGATTAGGGTATACTTAAGCTACTAAACTAACCTAACTAGCTAACAAGTAGGTTAGGAGTCACCATTGCAAGTTCATAGACTGCACATGACATGCTTGTAACTCCCAAGCATGATAATAGTCATCAGATCAGATATTTTTGGAGGCAAGTTGCTTGAAAATGTCTAAAAAGCCAAGTTGGAGAATTCTATAAATAAGATCCCTAGGGCTGAGCAAACTCACAAAATTTCTAAGCCAAGATACACTTACATACTTACCAAAATCAAGCCTGTGTGATAGTAGTAACAAAATTAGAAGCTATAATTGAAAATCAATCAATAAAAGGTGTAACCCCTAATTCATAATTAGCTCTTTGATCCTTTGTTAATTTTGTTGTTTAAATATTTAGAAATATGTATTAGTATGTTCAAAAGTGTGTTAGATTAGTAGAACACGTTTTTCATAACATCTAGATGCCTTAATTAAGTGTTTTTAGAAATCTAAAAATTTTGAAAATCTAGTCTGACAGCCGAATGCCAGGGCTTGTAGATTCATATGTGTTTATGTTTATGTCTGTTAATTGTATGTTACTTGTAGCCTGTTAGTAGGCCTTTAATCTGGAAAAGCAAACAGGTTCATTAGAACCATAGATTGCAAGATTTAAGTGGTCAAAGTGCGTTGACCGTTCACGAATTGCAGTTTTCTGGGTTACCCAGAAAACTCAAGAACAGTTTGTACTGGCTACTTTGACCAACTTTTTAATCGCCTTCTGTTTGTTGTTTTTGTAATATTTTGTATTAGATTAACACCCTGATATATGTACTACATATCTATGATCTTAAATTGCTTAAACAACTTATAGGATTACTGGAATTAATGGTCAAAAGTCGTTGACCGAGCTTGACCAATTTTATAGGTTACCCAGAAAACTGAAGAACACGAAGAACAACGTTTGGCTGCACTTGGACCAACATAATTAGAGACCTTAGAATTATGCGTTGCTCAAGTTAGTGTTATATATATGTACCCTGACATATATACTACATGTTACAACAAACACAACACACATCTATTACATAAAATCAGAGATATTAAAGCCACAAAACCGTTGACCGGCCATGACCACTGTTCTGGGTTACCCAGAAACTCAAGAACAACTCTGATAGCAACTTTGAGCCTCTATAACTTCTTGTTATATGTAGGTTAAAGCATGAAGTTTGCTTGATGTTGTACTACTGTAAGAATACTATAACATCAGTACTTGATCGAACCTAAAATCATAAACAGTAGCTTAATAATTCACGGTTAAACTAGTCACTCGACCATGACCAAACTGTTACCCAGAAACTCAAGAACACCTACAATGACACTTTTTGTCACTGAAGGGCTTTAGCGACATGCAAAAATTGATTTTTCTAAATCTTAAATTATAAAAATTAGAAATAATTAATAAATAAATACAAAAACAGTTTTAAAAATTATATTAAATAAATATAATTGATTTCTGATATTTTTACATAAATTTAATAAATATTTTATTTTATTTGGATATTATTAATAATTAACTTAATAATAAATTATTTAGAATAATTATTTATAAATATTAAATAATTATTGAAAATAATATTAATGATATAAAAATCATAATAAATGATTATAAATTATTTTAAAATAATAATCATTGTTTTTGTAAAATTTTAAGTAAATATTAATTACCTGAAAATAGAAATAAATGATTTAAAAATCATTTAAAGGATAAATAAATATTTTAAAACTTCTAAAAATTATTATAATGGATATATAAATTATCTAAAAATATAATAAATTTTATAAATAAAATTTAGTCCATTTATCAACTTATTTAATATTCGGTGGAGACATTGAACACCGAAACCCTATTTAATCTAACCCGATCATATGTGAATGTAATAATTGAGTATTATTATTAATACTAATGTGTTCCATTTATATATATGAACATCGTAGGTATTTATTAAAGATTTGAGTAGCATAACTTGACTGATCTACGCTCAGGCAAGTATCTGAACCTTATTTCTTTATTGCAAATTTCTTAAACCCTGTTTTATTCGTTGAACAAGATTTTTATCTTGATATGCTGTTGATATAATATACTACACCGACAATTGAATTACCTCTTATTGTAAGGTTATTGCTATAGCTCCAACATAACTAAGAAATGAATTGTTTATTCATATTGATTTTTAAGCTTAAATTGTTGTGTCAAACAAAATTGTTTGGTAAGACATCCTATTCTAAAGTTGGGTATCCCGTAAGGAATCATTCGGTCGATAATACATTGACACTAATTTGGGTGCATTTGAGCACTAGTAGAATGAGATGCATACTCTTAAGATATTGGATAGGCTGATGCCTTATCTCATATCTAAACAAAATTTCTAAGTCTGTGTAACTGACAGAAATAAAAATCCAGAAAATGGTAACAACTATCAGTCAAAATTCAAATTGTTGTATTTCTTCAAATTATATATTGTTATAATACAAAACTTACTGAGCATGACATAGCTCACCCTTGCAAATTATTCCTTTTGCAGTTTTAGATGGTAATCCTAGAACATCTGGAGTAGATAAAGGGAAGCATCCCTGCTTAGATTAGGTTATATTCATGTCTAGTTGAATACTTTGTAATAAGAAACTCGTTATGAGAATCATGTAATCGAACCTTAATATATATATATATATATATATATATATATATATATATATATATATAGCATCTTTTAATTCTACAACTGTGTTTTCTTACATATATAGATGTAAATTTAGAATTCTTTGAATCTAGTTGAGATCCTTGGGAACTATTTATCTGAGTGAGGATATTAGTAATATGGACTGTTCTTGTTATTACTAATATTCTAGATTTCAGATAAATAGTTACTATCGATATGATAGTATAAATTCACATGGCATAGACTAAACATCTAGGTGAGGGTATTAGTAATATGGATTGTTCATGTTATTACTAGTACTCTGAATTTCGGATAGATAGATTCTATTCACATATACAGTTCATATATCCAAGTGAGGGTATCCAAACATAGTAATAAGTTCTCTTGAGAAATGCCATCTGTTATGGGATACTGTGAATCTTGGATCTATAGGAATTATATTTAATAGTCCCTTAATTTAATATAAGCTTATAATCAGATACCATGGGTGTATAGATTTAAATGCATTATATTGATTCATTGTTACCACCATATAGGATACCATGGAAGTATAAATATGGGTGCATTACAAGTTTGGTATCAAAGCCACAAGGCTATAGATATAAGGAAGAGAAATCTTAGTATATAGTCTTCGAGTCCGTAAAAATTTTAAAATAAACATAAAATATAACATTAAAAATATTATGTGGTGGAAATTTCTATACCAATATTAAAAGAGTTTCTTTTATAGATGGCCAACTCTAATGCTAAAGAAATGGTGATAGCAAACAATCCACCACAAATTGAGTCAATTATAGCTAGTGATGCAGAGGATGAAGAATTGTTTCATGATCAGCAATTGCTAGATGCTGAGGAAGAGGAAGATCAAGTAGCAGGACAATTAATGAGAATTGATGAGCATGATGAAGCAATGGCATCACTAATGAAGACAACAGAATATGAGAATAATAAAATGAAGTTTAAGGCTGATATAGCTGAGGGAATGCTACAACACGACAGGGGACATAGTCGCCGACTAAAAAGTACAATTACACCATGCACAAAAGGGTAAGAAGGAAATTCAGTCAAAACTTCTTAAAACATCTCTGGGTGTCTGAGATACTTTTAATGATTTACAGCGCCGTGTAACTCGATATCCGGTAGAGGAGAAGAAAATTGCTTATCTCATAGATCGATTTGTGGGTTGTCACATGATTCAGGATTCCTTTGATGATATCAATGAATTCTAGAGAGTAGTATAGGTGGTTGAATGCTTTATATTAGTATGAATAAAGAAGCATTCAAAGTTTGTATTATAACTAGTGGTTTGTAAGTTAGTAGTATGTATAAATAATAAGTTATTTTGTACGACTGTTGTGATGAATAAAATAAACGTTATGTTTGTGATGCCCCCAAAAATAGGTATACATCACCCATCTTGGGTTGCCAGATACATGGTACAAAATACAAATACAAACTAATTATACAACAATCGTGTAAAATATGACAAAACATATGTTGTGAGTTTTAATACAAATATTGTCATCTAGGCAATATCCACACTCAATTGAGTACTTATTACATTTATTATTACACTATTTCACATAATAGTGAGGACTACTAATGCACCATCTTGGACCATCACTCTGTTCTCCGACTAGCCCCAACTACGTTCTCATTTCCCGAAGAGAACAATGAAAGAAAGGGTGAGCTCAACTAGCCCAGTAAAAAATATTATGACTAAGATAATGCAGAATAAATTATCGTTATCCTTCAACAGTGTTAAACTGATACACTATAACAAATATCAAGTTTAACTGCAGCGGAACAAACAATCCATTAGAAGAGTCAAGTAGAGAATAAAATCTATTATCTTATATGATTTAAAAGGTTTTTCATCACTTTTATTGCTGAGAATCGGCTCAATAAATAATCCACATCCTTAAATCATCCCTGCACTATAGACCAAGGATATTCTTTAGTATCATGACCACGAATTATCCATGCACTACGGGCCAAAGATAATCGTGTTTTCATCAACAGTCCTGATCATGCCATAAAATAATTCATCTTTGCACCCTTGGCTGAAGAGAATCCATAGCCATAATCATACAAAAAACTGTCCATCAATGCATTACGGGCCAATGAGGACTTTTTTCACATCATTTGTAACATTACAGTCATGATTATACCGAATAATCCTTAGTCATAATCATACCAAGTCCGTCTATGCACTACAGGCCACATATGACTTTCAACATAATATAAACATGAGGATGATGACAATGACATAATAATTCAATAAAATAAGTTCAAGAATTAATTTATCTAAGAACCAATAACGTCCAAATTGTCAACATGATACTTCTTTTGTAGAGTTAAATTCAAGAATGCTCAGAAGAATATTTCCATGAAAAGATACTGGATGAAGCGCAAATATCAAGGATATTCCACTAATTTCATGGAGTATAGAAGACAAAACTTTAACTAACTGAGTATAATAGAATATATGAAACTGCAAATGAATTTTCGCCACCATGTGGTAATCCATTTAGACAGATCATGTCCACAATTTAATAAGGAATGACTACAAAGGATCATTCACCATGCATGTGGTAATCCACATAGACAGGTTATTCTAACAGAATAATAAAGAATGGAATAACAGAAGGATTCACCATGCGTGTGATAGACTGCACAGATAGGTTATTCCCAATAGAATAATAAATAATGGAACCAGGTCCATCATAAACGCACAGACAGGATATTCCGACAGAATAATAAATAATGGAACCAGGTCCGACGTAAACACATGGACAGGATATTCTGACAGAATAATAAAGAACGAAATAATAAATAATGGAACCAGGTCAGGCGTAAAATGCACCGACAGGATATTCCGACAAAATAATAAAGAACGGAATAATAAAAGAATTTCACCATGTATGCGGTACTTCGCATAAACAAGTTATTCCAACATAATAATAAAAAATGGAATAACAGAAAAATTTCACCAAGTATAGGGTAGTCCGCGTATACAAGTTATTCCAACAAAATAATAAAGAATGAAATAACAGAAGTTCTTTTCATGAATATAAAAGAAATAATACCCCTTACGGGTACAACAAATAATATCCCTTACCTTAGAAAGAAGAGTACTGTGTATAGGAGTAGTGAAGTAGCAGAACAATTTTCTTCTTTCTCTCTATAGTTTATCTCTCTAGAGTTTTAGTGAATTCGTAAGAAATAATGAAGGAATGAGCTTCTATTTATAGAAGAATGGACTGCATAGTAACTAATTCATGAACGGTCCAGATTGATTTACTTTTAATCGGACGACCCATATTTAAAGCAAAATCTTTAAAATAAAATATAATATATTCTATTTATAATCTAATAAAACGAATAACTTTATAAAAGTATTCTGTTTTATATAAAAAGATTTTACTATGCAAAACACTATGCAGGCACTATGCAACACTATACATAATAAAATATAATATATTCTATTTATAGAATAACTTTATAAAAGTATTCTGTTTTATATAAAAAAATCTGTTTTATTACATTAATAATATCAATAAAACAAAACTGAGTGACTTATCACTTAAGCATCAATAATCAATATCATGTGCTACTATGCGAACCACGCGTATTACTGTACTTTTAACACCGAGTGTTTCAACAGTTAACGGTAAAATTTCTGCCGTTATTTTTATAAAATATTTTTGTCATTTTCTCAATCAGACAATAATTTTGTTGCGGGGTCCACCAATAATTATGTCGTTGTATGAATATTCCCTGATAAAATGAATATTCCCCGACCAATCGAATATAATATGACCACTTGCATACTTTGTAAAATTTATAAATACTACTCACAACTATAATATTATATCAAATCCACACCATAATATAAAAAAAAAATTATTTCGAGAAAATTAAATCTTATTCTTAAAATTTGGGGTTTTATAATATCCCCTCCTTATGAAATTTCGCCCTCGAAATTTTTGTAAGTACCTAGTATGCCAAACAGGTGAGGATACCTTAACTTCATTTTAGATTCTAACTCTTGAGGTATAACCTTTGAGTGTCGAATATAATCCTTCTTATCAAAGATTTTAGCACGTATCTTCTCATACGTCAAATCATCCGCTACCTCGTCTGGTTCTAAATTAGTAATATGGTTCAGGTCGTCCACATATTTATGTAACATCGTACATTAAAAATGTTGTGAACATGTGGCATACTTGGCGATAAAACGAGTCTATAAGCCACAGTTCCTACTCGATCGAGTATTTCAAATGGGTCAATTAAATCGAGGGTTGAGATTTCTTCTCTTCATCGATTCTTGCTTCTAGAATAACGCCCTCTTGAACCTTCTTCTTCACATTCATCAGCTCTGAGTATGTAGATTGCACGTCTTTAACTTTATCGATTAAAGTCGATTCTACTCGTATATTCGTTATCTTTACGTGGGTTCGTATATTCGCACTTGTAACTGCATACAATCTTCTACTCAATGAGTCAGATACCATGCTTGCTTTTCCTACGATGGTATTGAATGACACGATCGTAATCTTCAACAGCTCGATTCAATGTCTTTGGCGCATGTTACGTTCATTTTAGTTGAAGAAATATTTGAGGATTTAAGAAATGGGTTTTGTACTGGGGTTAATACAAAATTTGATTTCACTCTCTAAGGGTAGGCTAGGAAGTCTTCATGAATATGTCAGGAAATTTATTAAAGATAGAAATATCATTCAAAACTGTGACCCTCATCCAAGACTTGGATAGTACGTCACATTGATACCTATCAACTTGCCATCTTCATTCACGATGTCGCCTACAGAAAGTCTAGCTTCGGTGCATTCGACACAAGAAAGTCAACAACGAAAGGATCGAGCTCTTTACTTATGGCTTGATATGACAATGATTGACTTTAGTGGTTTGGTTACTTTGAATTCGCATAACAGGTTGGTTAGGAGTATGAAAGCTAACAACCTTACGAAAAGCATGATGAGTAGTTAACTAATCGTTTCTATCGACGTCGAGATTTTTAATTGTCCCTTTCCATTACTTGTTCTTTGGTGATCTCAGTTTAGGTGAGATTTGTTTGAAAACACAAGTGAAAAAGGTACGACATGTATAATGTCGACGATGGACTGCTAAGAGTCGCTAGTTGGTTTTTTAAATGGTTGTACCAACACAACCGAGAAAAAGTTTGCACATTGACCCAGTGATGTGACACTACTAAACGGGTCGGTGAAACCAAGATTCATTAGGGTCCGAGGACTTGGTTATGCGGCAGGAAGGTCTTAGGCACCCCCTGACATCCGTGTTACCACGGTGACCACCTCTTTTTCAAGAAACTGTTATCTGAATGTGTGTGTGAGTCAATGTACTATTATTTGGAAGTAGTGCGAGGCCTTGTTCCCACCTATATACACATGGTTTTAATTTATGTAAATATTCAATTTTAGCAAGAGATGGCACTGATGTTTTATAAAAGAGGTTTTTCAAACCCTGATGCTCAATAGTAATTGAGACCTTTTACACTCCCATTTTATTCTGTATTCGGCTGGATTGATTTTATTTGACAGATGCGAGGCATCCGTACGAAAATAATGTACAAAAAGGTTCTAAATTCCTCGTGGGTATGTAAACCATCTGAGAAAATTCAGACACCGCAGAATAATTTACAAGCTGCTTACAGCTGAAAATGTCCATCACGGAAATCGAATCTAGATCCAATGGGATGAATCTGTGATCACATGATTTCTAGGCGCACATAATACTGCAATTTATATGAAAGCAGTAAGCAGGTATATATATATAAGCTGTAAATATATATATACAAACATGATCACCAGCCACGAAGTACCTCCATGGGGGATCAAAAATGTAAATAAAGCTGTAAAAGCTATCAACCGCCACGGAGGAAACTCTAGGTGGGACGAAATGTACAGAAAGCTGTAAAAACGGTCAACCACCAAGAAGTAAACTCCAGGTGGGACGAAATGTACAGAAAGCTGTAAAAACGGTCAACCAGCACGAAGTAAACTCCAGGTGGGACGAAATATAAATATATATATAGATATATATGTATAAAAGCATGTGAACGCATCGGATATAAAATTCAGGCTCATCGGACAAAGTCCAACAACAATTAATATATATAAGTATATATATATTAAAGCAGTAAACGTACCGGATATAAAATCCAGACTCACCGAACAAAGTTCGATAATAGTTCATATATATAATTATATATATAAGAAAGCCATTAAACGCACCAGACATAAGTCTAGGCTCATCGAACAGAGTTCGACACGCAGTTCATATATATAAGTGTATATATATATAAAAGCAATTAAACGCTCCAGACCGAAGTCTAGGCTCAATCGAGGCATAACTCGATAATGTTAGTCCATATATATATATATATATATATATATATATATATATATATATATATATATATATATATATATATATATATGTAGATACAAACTAAAAATAAACCACGGACCGAAGTCCGGGAAAAATATGCAACACGACTCTCAACGTGTAGAAGGGTGTGTGCAAAAATGAAGAGAAAAACTTTAAAGTGTGAAAGAAGGCTTACAGTGGGCTGCCAAAGAAGACTTCAATATCTTTAAAGTGGGTAAACACTTGCTTTTGTAGGTACAAATAAGCTATATGTGAGCTCACAAGTGTTTAAAATGAGAAAACACTCAATCTGGGGTGAGTAGATAGCAAATTGGGCAGGGCTTTCTCGCCGTTTTTTCTTACAAAATGGCCACCCCAAGCCCTCTATTTATAGAGGGTGGAGCCGCAGGTGATCCAGAGGCAACCCGGGTGGGCCTGAGTTTTTTAGCACCAGTCGTCTTGAAGTACGTGCACTCATGCACTGTAATATCCACTCGGACTTTCAGAAGTGCAATCCGGGCATTCGTTTGAGGTATACAGGACCTATTTCGGACCGCCGTTGTTGAGAGTTGTACGATGGCATGGGATTAGAGTTTGCGCGAAGTCATTGAAGATGGGACGGTGCCCTCCGGTCTTCAAGCTTCAACTTTCATCCGTTACCGCGCACAATAGTCACTCGGGATTGGTTAGTCTTACGGGACATTGTTGCGTAGCTATGTTGAGGCGACGTTGCATGACATCGTGTTGGTTAGATGACGATGTTGCCCCTCACCGGTGTTATCGCCGGATTGGGCTGATAAAGCAGACGTTGCTCAGCTTCGCTGAGATTGGACTGCTGCAATTTGTTGAAGGTCCTCATTGTCATCTTTGAGGTGTGTCTGTCTTCTGGATGTTATCATCGGGCTGGTACAGTGGATCTCGTTATGAGCGCCGAGATTGAAGCTGGTTGCATTTGTAATAAGCATTTTCGGGGTTATCGCCGAAATTGCATTCCTTACCAAGGTTGGTGGCTATTCCCATGGTTGGAACTGAGACTGGATAGCTCGGGGTTATCTCCGAGATTAATCGGTCTTCTCCGGTGTGAGTTTCGGTATTGTATCTGTATGCCTCGGGGTTATCTCCGAGATAGGAATTGTTACTCCTAGATTGTGATCCGGGGTTCATACTTAACTTCTGGTAGTATTTGGCTTGGATATGGATCGTCTTTCAGGGTTCCCTCTTAAAAGATGAATATGTCCTACTGCAATGTTAGTGACAGGTGTACAAAAAATTTCGAGTGTCTGCAGATGCCCCTCTTTATCATACTCATGCATGGCGATGCATGGGTAGGATAAAGAATCCTAGACACATGAAATGCAACAAGATAAACATGATACTATGGATAGCAATATGATGCAAATGTATGATGCATGTGTACGGGGTTGTAGCCCAACACGCTAGGGATGATTACTGGCTCCCTGTTGCTTTAATTGGGGATTGGCAACGATGACCAAATTTGATGTGTTATCTGAATCTGGTAGGATGTTGATGTTGGAGTTATCATCAACTTCCTGGATAATGACTTGATCCTGCAGATGTACCTCTTTTGTGTAAGAGATCTCCGGGGATAAAGCTTGATCTGTTTGAGGATGTGTATAACATATTACATCATCTATCCTCTTTGATGACATTGACCTCTCTTGGTTAGTATCGCCAAAATATGCCAAGATTTTGTTGGGTTTACTGCCAACAGCAAATGCTGTCAGGGATGCCTGACCTTCGTTGATGTGTACTTCACCAACATGTGCATCAACGGCTGAAAAATCCTGTAGGATATACTGTCAAGGCTGCTTGACCTCTGCTATCGTGTAGATCACCGGAACATTGTGTTGTGACCCCCGCTGGGGATCTGAGCGGTCGGGTGTGAAAACCTCGAATAGCTCCAGAGCTCTGATAGGTTTAAATCGCTATCGGCTGTAATAATGTCAAGGCCGCTTGACCTTCATTGATTTATGTGTCAATGGATGAGCATGCGTTGTAACCCCTTGTCTTGACTTCATATTGTAACCCCCGTCGGGGATCCACTAGGGAGTAATGAATATAAACGTACGCAATGATTGGACAACTTTCCATGCTTCGATGGGATTACTTGCCATCGGCTGAAACAACGTCAAGGCTGCTTGACCTTCGTTGATTTATGTGTCAACGGATGAGCATGCGTTGTAACCCCCGCCGGGGATTTCACGTTGTAACCCCCGTCGGGGATTTCTTGTGTGAAAAGATTGGGGTGACAACCTTACGTTGGCGGCATCAGACCTCTGTATGGTATTGCCGAATGTGGTATGCAAAAACTTGAATCATCGGTATAGTAAACCCTGTGTTCGATCGAATACCAATGGATGAAAAGAAAGGCACAGTTGGATCCAAAAAAACCAAGGTTTCAGGCTATTCTGCTCAATCGCGTAGCGTTTTTATCCCGGGTTTGGCCTTTTTAGCTTGTAAGAACTCCTTTACAACTCGAACTGGACCGAGCCAGAGTGATGGGACCCGCATGGGAGTGCCGCAGGTGCACCTGCTACAGCCGCAGATGGGCCTGCGGCAGCCGCAGATGGGCCTGCGGCCAACCATGGATGATAAATTCTAGCAGGTTGGTCTCACAAGTCACTTTCAACTTGTTGCGCGAAGGAAAATACGTGATCCTCTTTCAGATCTGCTGAGTTCGGGCTGTTTTCTGTAAATTCTGTCATCGTACGAGTGTTCTACACTATCCTGGTAACATATGCCTGTATTTTCTCTCATTTTTGTCTGTTGGATCTTGAGTTATCGCATGAAATGCATCTAAACACATAGTAGTCATTATGTATGCACAAACGACTAGATAAAAAATATTCAACATAGTAAATGTTAGTATTAAACCATGTTGAACATAATGATGTAAAAAAATTTAACTTTTGAGACAGTCAAATTGGCCCCTTTTTCTGCTATTTTTTGTCCTATTTGAGGTCCAATGAGCATAAGGTAGTAAGGCAAAATACTCCTGGTATTGAGGTTGGCCTGATGCATGATGATTTTAATTTTTAATACATATATTATGTATATAACTTTGGAGCAGGTGTGCCACTGAATGGCCACCTAGACATGTCTGTATGCATGTGGATAGTCCTATTTTCAAAGAGGACTATGGCAAAAATTTTCCAAATGTAGGCATTGGGTAGTCATGCATTTTAACTCTATTATATATGTTAAAGTAAATGCATGCATGCATATAGTCATAAAATGCAAAGCTGTAGGTAAGGAAATACCACACCCTTTCTGAGGTGATTTGGAGACTTGTTGTCCAGATACTATGGATCCAGATCAGCCGAGCAGTTCCTATAGGATCACTTCTGGTGTGCGGCGGAGGGCTTCTGAAGTACCTCGTCCCCGTTCTGTCAGACAGCCTCGACGGTTGGTGGAGGCCGTGATACTTCCTGTCCAGGTAGATGTTCCAGACGTTAAGGATGAGGAGACGGATATTCCGAGAGAGGATCCCGCTCCTGCTACACATGTCCCTCGCAGGGAGCTTCCGAGCATTCAGGTGGTGAACCCATAATTATTGGGTGATTTGGGCAGACATTGATCGATGTATTTGCATGCTAACGAGGTATGGCGTTAGACTTTGATCTTCCTTCTTTCCTATTGATGAGGATTAAAGGTTTTAGATGTTGATCTGTATTTCATGCAGGTTCCTGGTTTTACATAGCCTCGAGGGAACTGGTTCAGCATTCACTCCATGTATCAGGCGCTTCATCCTGACTATAGAGCGGTAGTGCATGAGTGGGGATTTGGGGCATTTTTCTCCATACTTCCTCATCGTTGTCCCTGGGGTTATCTCAGGGCATTGTTTGAGCGATGGTTTCATCAGACTCAGTCACTCCATCTACTGGATTACGAGGTGATGATGACGCCTATGGATTGGCGATTTATCACAAGTATGGAGATTGGAGGGGAGCTAGTGCCTTGCATGGCAAATATTACCCCTACTGCCGTTAGATCCTTATTAGGAGTTCTGGCGGCGGCGCTCAAAGGCAGGACTGCCCGTTCAGGTCCTTTTAGCGTAGATGCTATGAGCGAGCTATTGAGTGAGCCTATGCCTGATGATGTCAGAATTAGGGATCGCGTTCTACGGCGATTGTTCCTAATGATCATTAGAGGCTGTTTCATAGCAGATAACTCATCCACGATATCTTTTGCTTTGATCAGCGCTACACGGGATGTGGACCATATTGGAGAGTATAATTGTGGCTCCTACACTTTTGCCTATTTCCTCCGGGGCATGCATATGTGCTCACAGGGTTTGACTGAGGCTTGGCTAGGATTTTACCCATTTCTACTGGTGAGTATTTCTATTGTCATTTACCATGTATAGGTTAAGAGTGTTAACTAACAGCATATGTTTGCCTTTGTGTTGGCAATTTTGGGCCTATGAAAGACTTCCACGCTTGCGTCCCGTGAGTATGTTAGGTTTTGACACCTATCCACGAGGACGACGATGGCATCATTCGATTCTGCCAGAGGTCCCTGTAGCTGAGGGATTCACTCATTGCCGTACGCAGCTGGAGTTGCTGACGGCCGACACCATCACATGGCTTCTGTAACGACCCCAAAATAAGTCCATTCCATCCAACCTATTCTGAGTCGCCAAATACATGGTACAAAAAATAACTACAACTTTATTACAACAATTGTCGTGCAAAATACAACAACACAAATGCTGTGAGTTTGGATACAAATATATACCAAATGTGACTCATGTCCCAATCGTGGACAGCACGTCACAATGACACCTTACATAAAGGTATAGTCAAAAATTATTTTAGAAATTAAAATCTTTGGGAAGTGCTCAAGGAAACCTTTGTACATGGGAGGCCATGCTTCTAGGTTGTGATAGATATCATATGGCCATAGAATTATCCTTGGTTGACCAAATATACCCCAAAGAAAAACGAGAAGATTACTATCATATTCTTCCCAATGGTGAGTCTTCTCTTGACTTATCATTATCTCCACTGTCTCTAATTGAGAATTATACTTCAAACAAACACCAAGATTATATAAGTAGTGCTTGTATATATACTCAACAAGTGGATGAGTACATCACTGTCTTATGATGTTACGAGATTGTATGTCATTAGACATCTTGTATGATAGTGACAAAACACCCTTCCAACGTTGGGTTCGTCTCACCCTATTTTATTCACTAAATATAACTACTAAGTGATGACCACCGTTCTATTCTCTTGTTACCCCCGCTCGACCCAGCTACACTCTTATTACCTGAAAGGAATTGTGAAACAGAAGGGTGAGCACAACTAGCCCAGTAAAAGAATATCATGACTAAAGATACATAAGTTATCAATAGCCTTCAACAGAATTAAATCAGAGATTTAGAACATATGGTAGATGATAAAAAATTTCAATCATAGTTGCAGAGGAACGAGCAAACCATTAGAAGAGTCAAATAGACTATAAAGTCTATTATCTTCTCCACATTAAAGGTCCACCAATAATGTTTTATCCCTGTAACATTAATCAACAGTTCCTTTTCACAATTATATGAAAAACTCATAATCATAATTGTAGTTCTAATTTTTTCTTCGCACCCAGGACGAAGAATATTTTCATCACCTGTCTTTACCTGAAAAATCAAAGATCATGGTTATACCAAATCACAGTTCCTATTCATAATCATGCTAATAAATCCATCTTTGCACTACGACCAAAGATATTCATCAACAAACCATCTTTGCACTACATGCCAAAGATATTCAACAACAGGTCATCTTTGCATTACGAGCCAAAGATATTCATCAACATTTCATCTTTGCACTACAGGCCAAAGATATTCCTCAACAGTTCATATTTGCACTACAGGCCAAATATATTCATATCTCAAAGAAATATATAATCATTTCAGAATTTATATACACCATAATTATAACCATGTTAATCAATTCAACTTTACACTTAAGCTAAAGATATTCAATTATAAATTCAATGGTCATGATCATACCAGTTAACAATTCATCTTTGCACTACAGGCCAAAAACATTCCTCAGTCACGATCATACCAATAATTTACCCATCTTTACACTCAAGTGAAAGAGAAATTCAACATCAGGGTTATAAAAATGTTATATATGATAATAAAAACAATATGATCAACAATTGTATTTATTTTCGAGAGCAACAATCATAAATCAACGATAATTTGGTCAGAAAAAGAAACCAATTTTTTATCGTGAATAGTACCCGTGAATAGTAACTCGTGAATAGTAACTCGTGAATAGTAACTCATGAATAGTAACTCGTGAATAGTAATTCATGAATAGTAACTCATGAATAGTATTCTTTATTCGTACATAGTACCGTATACGTAAATAATGTCATATACGTAAATAGTGCCATATACATGAATAGTGCCGTATACGTGAAAAGTGCCGTATACGTGAATAGTAACCCCGACTCAAAAAGTTCCAAATTTGATAAAAAGTTTCTACCAACATTTCGGTATAATGATATTAAAGAAAATATCATTTTAAGAATAATATAACACCCCTTACTATCCCTTACAATCACTTACCTCAAAAGAGCAGCATTTCTGACCGGAATGTAAAGCCGAAGGAACCTTGCACTGAATAGCAACTCTCAAAGTATCTAAAAACTCACAAAATATGCTTCATAATATAGAGAGAGAAAGAGAGAAAACTTATATTTCTGGTGTGATTTTCAATTCTAACTTAGCCCTCTATTTATAGGAAAATATTAGCACGCCAAAGCAGACTTGACCTGCAACCTGATGGCTTTACCTGTTACTATTCTCACCCACCACATTTGAATAAAAATTTCAGCACATTTATTCACCAAACAAGAGTGGGGCCCACCAATTCTAGAATTTTCCACCAAAATTATTAACTCCTAAAATTCAACAATTTCTGAACCATTCATCTCGTATAATTCATAACAAATCATACGTTCATTTTTAATGGTTCAAAATTTATGGACATATACTTAATTTATATATGTATAACATATCCAAAAATCACAACGATCCAACGGTCAGATTAAAAATTAAAACCCCCGCAAAATATCTCAAAAACCCTAATTTGATTTTCAATACCTCCATTCCGACAAAAATACAGATAAAATACCTCAATATTAACTCCTTCATTTTTAACCACAAAAATATATCCCTCATTTATATCCACATAAAATAAATATTTCCTTATCATATGAATCAATAATTAATTATTCACAAATAATATTACAGAATCGCATTTATGACAACCAGGCCGTTCCCAGGAAAGAGGGGGCTTTCCAATAAGGACTTCTCCTTACTGGCGCGCAATTAGATGACCAAACCTCTCCTTAGACAGAACTTTCTAGACATTGCCAATAATGTTATCTAATAATATTATTCAAATAGTATGAATTATTGATCTGATAATGGGAAATACTGTGCAGCAACAATTATTGAAACAACAATAATATAAAATATCAACGCAGCAATTATTAAATCAATAAAATAAAATATTGAACAGTAATTACTGTGACAATCATTGAGTAGTGCCTTCTTACGTAGAATTAATAATTGAAAAAAATACTGTGCAATACCGTGTGCTACTGTGCAACTACGCGTATTACTGTATTTTAACCATTAGGTATTCCAACAGTGTTAACGGTAACAACTACGCTGTTAATTATAAAAACTCAATTTTTGTCGTTATCTTCATCCGACAGTTATTCTTTTATGGGGCCCGCAAATGTCTGCGCAATCATACGAATATTCCCCGACAGAAAGAATATTTCACGACCAAACGAATATTCCCCGACAATTGAATATTTTATAACCACTTGCGTATTTTGAAAAATATTCATATATCACCCTTAACTTTAACTTTTTATCAATTAAACCATTTACTGAATTGTAATTATAAGAAATATTGAATACTTTTATTTCATAAAATTCGGGGTCTTACAATCTCCCCTCCTTATGAAATTTCATCCCCGAAATTTACGTACCTGGTATTTCAAAGAGTTGAGAATACCTTGCTTTCATTTCAGATTTCATCTTCCCTGTCATCATGATTTCTCCATTACTCATCTCCTGTATTTCAGATATCATTCTAGAATACAGCTTCAAAACAAGGGTAATTTAACAAATTAACATATCACATAATATCCCGATATTATGACTGACCAACAAATAAGCTTAGGTAGGACACACTAGCGAAGGATTTACTCATCTCTCCCTTCCTAGTTATATTCCCCGATCTCCGCCAGAGACCATATCCCTAAGCTCTGATACCAAAATGTAACATTGGACACCATCATGTGTCAGCACCTCACAAAGGTACCTATCAGCTTGCCACCGCAGAACGGTGTCCCCTACGGAGAGTCTGGCTTCGATGCATTCCCTAGCAACAGGATATCACCAGATAGAGGCTCGGGACTCTTTACTTATGGCTCTGATACCAAAATGTAACGACCCCAAAATAAGTCCATTCCATCCAACCTATCCTGAGTCGCCAAATACATGGTACAGAAAATAACTACAACTTTATTACAACAATTGTCGTGCAAAATACAACAACACATATGCTGTGAGTTTGGATACAAATATATACCAAATATGACTCATGTCCCAATCGTGGACAGCACGTCACAATGACACCTTACATAAAGGTATAGTCAAAAATTATTTTAGAAATTAGAATCTTTGGGAAGTGCTCAAGGAAACCTTTGTACATGGGAGGCCATGCTTTTAGGTTGTGATAGATATCATATGGCCATAGAATTATCTTTGGTTGACCCAATATACCCCAAAGAAAAACGAGAAGATTACTATCATATTCTTCCCAATGGTGAGTCTTCTCTTGACTTAGCATTATCTCCAATGTCTCTAATTGAGAATTATACTTCAAACAAAGACCAAGACTATATAAGTAGTGCTTGTATATATACTCAGCAAGTGGATGAGCACATCGTTGTCTTATGATGATACGAGATTGTATGTCATTAGACATCTTGTATGATAGTGACAAAACACCCTTCCAACGTTGGGTTCGCCTCACCCTATTTTATTCACCAAATATAACTACTAAATGATGACCATCGTTCTATTCCCTTGTTACCCCCGCTCGACCTAGCTACACTTTTATTACCTAAAAGGAATTGTAAAACAGAAGGGTGAGCACAACTAGCCCAGTAAAGAATATCATGACTAAAGATACATAAGTTATCAATAGCCTTCAACAGAATTAAATCAGAGATTTAGAACATATGGTAGATGATAAAAATTTTCAACCATAGTTGCAGCGGAACGAGCAAACCATTAGAAGAGTCAAATAGACTATAAAGTCTATTATCTTCTCCACATTAAAGGTCCACCAATAATGTTTTATCCCTGTAACATTAATCAACAGTTCCTTTTCACAATTATATGAAAAACTCATAATCATAATTGTAGTTCTAATTTTTTCTTCGCACCCAGGACGAAGAATATTTTCATCACCTGTCTTTACCTGAAAAATCAAAGATCATGGTTATACCAAATCACAGTTCCTATTCATAATCATGCTAATAAATCCATCTTTGCACTACGACCAAAGATATTCATCAACAAACCATCTTTGCACTACATGCCAAAGATATTCAACAATAGGTCATCTTTGCATTACGAGCCAAAGATATTCATCAACAATTCATCTTTGCACTACAGGACAAAGATATTCCTCAACAGTTCATATTTGTACTACAGGCCAAATATATTCATATCTCAAAGAAATATATAATCATTTCATAATTTATATACACCATAATTATAACCATGTTAATCAATTCATCTTTACACTTAACCTAAAGATATTTAATTATAAATTCAATGGTCATGATCATACCAGTTAACAATTCATCTTTGCACTACAGGCCAAAGACATTCCTTAGTCACGATCATACCAATAATTTATCCATCTTTACACTCAAGTGAAAGAGAAATTCAACATCAGGATTATAAAAATGTTATATATGATAATAAAAATAGTATGATCAACAACTGTATTTATTTTCGAGAGCAACAATCCTAAATCAACGATAATTTGGTCAGAAAAAGAAACTAAATTTTTGTCGTGAATAGTACCCATGAATAGTAACTCGTGAATAGTAACTCGTGAATAATAACTCATGAATAGTAACTCGTGAATAGTAACTCATGAATAGTATTCTGTATTCGTACATAGTACCGTATACGTGAATAGTAACCTCGACTCAAAAAGTTCCAAATTTGATAAAAAGTTTATACCAATATTTCGGTATAATGATATTAAAGAAAATATCATTTTAAGAATAATATAACACCCCTTACTATCCCTTACAATCCCTTACCTCAAAAGAGCAGTATTTCTGACCGGAATGTAAAGCCAAAGGAACCTTGCACTGAATAGCAACTCTCAAAGTATCTAGAAACTCACAAAATATGCTTCATAATATAGAGAGAGAAAGAGAGAAAACTTATGTTTCTGGTGTGATTTTTAATTCTAACATAGCCCTCTATTTATTGGAAAATGTTAGCACGCCGAAGTAGACTTGACCTGCAACCTGATGGCTTTACCTGTTACTATTCCCACCCACCACATTTGAATAAAATTTTTAGCACATTTCTTCACCAACCAAGAGTGGGGCCCACCAATTCTATAATTTTCCACCAAAATCTTTAACTCCGAAAATTCAACAATTTCTGAACCAGTCATCTCGTAAAATTTATAACAAATCATACGTTCATTTTTAATGGTTCAAAATTTATGGACATATACTCAACTTATATATGTATAACATATCCAAAAATCACAATGATCCAACGGTCGGATTAAAAATTATAACCCCTGCAAAATATCTCAAAAACCCTAATTTGATTTTCAATACCTCCGTTCCGACAAAAATACAGATAAAATACCTCAACATTAACTCCTTCATTTTTCACCACAAAAATATATCCCTCATTTATATCCACATAAAATAAATATTTCCTTATCATGTGAATCAATAATTAATTATTCACAAATAATATTACAGAATCACATTTATGACAACCAGACCGTTCCCAGGAAAGAGGGGGCTTTCCAATAAGGACTTCTCCTTACTGGTGCGCTATTAGATGACCAAACCTCTCCTTAGACAGAACTTTCTAGACATTGCCAATAATGTTATCTGATAATATTATTCAAATAATATGAATTATTGATCTGATAATGGGAAATACTGTGCAACAACAATTATTGAAACAACAATAATATAAAATATCAACGTAGTAATTATTGAATCAATAAAATAAAATATTAAACAGTAATTACTGTGACAATCATTGAGTAGTGCCTTCTTACGTATGAATTAATAATTGAAAAAAATATTGTGCAATACCGTGTGCTACTGTGCAACTACGCGTATTACTGTATTTTAACTACCAGGTATTCCAACAGTGTTAACGGTAACAACTACGCCGTTAATTATAAAAACTCAATTTTTGTCGTTATCTTCATCTGACAGTTATTCTATTATGGGGCCCACAAATGTCTGCGCAGTCGTACGAATAGTTCCCAACAGAAAGAATATTCCACGACCAAACGAATATTCCCCGACAATTGAATATTTTATAACCACTTGCGTATTTTGAAAAATATTCATATATCACCCTTAACTTTAACTTTTTATCAATTTAACCATTTACTGTATTGTAATTATAAGAAAAATTGAATACTTTTATTTCATAAAATTTAGGGTCTTACAGCGTCCCTATTCCGGGGCACACCTGACCGTAGGTTTTGAGGATGGATACACGACTGGAGTCGAGTATGTGATTTCCACTAGGAGAGTTCCTCTCTTCACAATTGGAGGCTGGGAGCTCTATTTAGGAGAGCGTGCTATTAGGAGCATCACAGGGGAGATTCGTATACCGATCTTGCCTCCTGCCAGGCATTATTGGCCTGTATCGCAGTCACCTGTCATTGATATCCCATTTTTAGGGGTTGACGGTTTTTCATTGTCATAGGGTCCATGTACTCAGGAGACGTTCCATCGGTGGTGGTCCCCTCGCACTATTGGAGCTCAGTCCCACGCCACACATTTTATGGGGGATATGGTTCCAAGATCCTTGATGATGACGGATTGGATAGCTTGTGTCTGAGATCCAACTCATATGACCCAGATTGATAGTTTAACCCGGCAGTTGGACCAGGCACATATATTTATTCGATATTTGGGCGAAGACCCGACAGAGGCGGCTTCATTTGATCCTTTCAGCTCAGGCGCTGGCCCCTCAGGTGACCCATTCGGTTTTGTCGGCGCAGATCCTCCTTTATATAGGCCTGACACCCCTGTTGATAGAGATCCAGTGACTCAGGAGGAATTACATCAGGTGGACAGGATTGATGATGTGGACATCGACACCATTGTCTTCTTTTGATGTATATTCTCGTTATATCTTTTGATAGGCCTCTGTTAGATATTGGGTGATTGTGCCCCATTCTCGCTATATCTTTTGATAGGCATCTGCCAGTAGTAGGGCGTCTATGCCCCATTTCCCTGTATTTGTAGCTGTAAAGAGATGATGTATTAGATGATGATATATTTAGAAATGTATGTACTATTTTTTTTTCATTCCCTATATCATATTACCATCTATTATCTGTTATGCATGTATCATGTTATGCATATGTATGTATGTGTCGACGTCGGGGTTTTTAAATGTCCCTTTCCGTTACTTATTCGTTGGTGTTCTCATTTTAGGTGAGATTTGTTTAAAAAAATAAGTGAAAAAGGTCTGATATGTATAATGTCGACGATGGACTGTTAAGAGTCGCCAATTGATTTTTTAAATGGTTGTACCAACACAACCGAGAAAAGGCTTGCACGTTGACCCAATGATGTGACACTGCTAAACGGGACGGTAAAACCGAGATTCATTAGGGTCCGGGGACTTGGTTATGCGGGGGGATGGTGTTAGGCACCCCCTAACATCCGTGTTACCACGGTGACAACCTCTTTTCAAGAAACTGTTATCTGAATGTGTGTGTGTGAGTCAATGTACTGTTATTTGAAAGTAGTGCGAGGCCTCGTTCGCACCTATATACACAGGGTTTGAATTTATATAAAAAATCAATTTTAGCAAGATATGGCAGTGATGTTTTATAAAAGGGGTTTTTCAAACCCTGATGTTCAATAGTAATTGAGACCTTATACACTCCCATTTTATTCCGTATTCGGCTAGATTGATTTTATTTGACAGATGCGATGCATCCATATGAAAATAATGTACAAAAAGGTGCTGAATCCCTCGCGGGTATGTAAACCATCTGAGAAAATTCAGACACCACAGAATAATTTACAAGATGCTTACAGCTGAAAATGTCCATCACGGGAACCGAATCTAGATCCAATGTGATGAATCTGTGATCACATGATTCCTAGGCGCACATAATACTATAATTTATATGAAAGCAGTAAGCAGGTATATATATAAAAACTATAAATATATATATACAGACATGATCACCAATCACGAAGTACCTCCACGGGGGATCAGAAATGTAAATAAAGCTGTAAAAGCTCTCAACCGCCACGGAGGAAACTCCAGGCGGGATGAAATGTACAGAAAGCTGTAAAAACGGTCAACCACCACGAAGTAAACTCCAGATGGGACGAAATATATATATATATATATATATATATATATATATATATATATATATATATAAAAGCATGTAAACGCACTGGATATAAAATCCAGGCGCATCGGACAAAGTCCAACAACAATTAAAGAAGTAAACGCACCGGATGTGAAATCCAGGCTCACCGAACAAAGTTCGATAGCAGTTCATATATATAATTATATATATAAGAAAGCCATTAAACGCACCAGACATAAGTCTAGGCTCATCGAACAGAGTTCGACATGCAGTTCATATATATAAGTGTATATATATATATACAAAAGCAATTAAACGCTCCAGACCGAAGTTTAGGCTCAATCGAGGCATAACTCGATAATGTTAGTCCATATATATAAATATATATGTATATACAAACTAAAAATAAACCACGGACCGAAGTCCGAGCAAAAGTGTGCAACACGACTCTCAACGTCTAGAAGGGTGTGTGCAAAGATGAAGAGAAAAACTTTAAAATGTGAAGAAGGCTTACAGTGGGCTGCCAAAGAAGACTTCAATATCTTTAAAATGGATAAACACTGGCTTTTGTTGGTATAAAATATGCTATATGTGAGCTCACAAGTGTTTAAAATGAGAAAGCACTTAGTCTAGGGTGAGTACAGAGCAAATTGGGCAGGGCTTCCTCGCCGTTTTCTCTTACAAAATGGCCACCCCAAGCCCTCTATTTATAGAGGGTGGAGCCGCAGGTGTACCTGCGGCTGAGCCGCAGGTGTACCAGAGGTAACCCGGGTGGGCCTGGGTTTTTCGGCTCGGGTCATCTCGAAGTACGTGCACTCGGGCACTGTAATGTCCACTCGAACTTTCAGAAGTGCAATTCGGGCATCCGTTTGTGGTATACAGGACCTATTTCGGACTGTCATTGTCGAGAGTTGTACGATGGCATGGGATTAGAGTTTGTGCGAAGTGATTGAAGATGGGACCGTGCCCTCCGGTCTTCAAGCTTTAAATTTCATCCGTTACCCCGCACAATAGTCACTCGGGATTGGTTAGTCTTGTGGGACATTGTTGCGTAGCTATGTTGAGACGTCATGGCGTGACATCGTGTCGGTCAGATGACAATGTTTCCCCTCACCGGTGTTATCGCCGGATTGGGATGATAAAACAGACATTGCTCTGCTTCACTGAGATTGGACTGCTGTAATTTGTTGAAGGTCCTCATTGTCATCTTTGAGGTGTGTTTGTCTTTCCGATGTTATCGCCGGGTTGGTACAGTGGATCTCGTTGTGAGCGCCGAGATTGAAGCTGGTTGTATTTGTAATAAGCATTTTTGGGGTTATCGCTGAAATTGCATTCCTTGGGGTTATCACCAAGGTTAGTGGCTATTTCCATGGTTGGGACTGAGACTGGATACCTCGGGGTTATCTCCGAGATTAATCGGTCTTCTCCGGTGTGTGTTTCGGTATTGTATCTACATACCTCGGGGTTATCTCTGAGATTTGAATTGTTACTCTCAGATTGCGATCCGGAGTTGATGCTGAACTTCTGGTAGTATCCGACTTGGATATGGATCGTCTTTCAGGGTTCCCTCTTAAAAGACGAATCTGCTCTCCTATAATGTTAGTGACAGGTGTGCAAAAAAATTCAAGTGTCTACAGATGCCCCTTTTTATCATACTCATGCATGACGATTCATAGGTAGGATAAAGAATCCTAGACACTTGAAATGTAACAAGATAAACATGATACTATGGATAGCAACATGATGCAAATGTATGATGTATGTGTACGAGATTGTAGCCCAACACGCTGGGGATGATTACTGGCTCCCTGTTGCTTTAGTTGGGGATTGGCAATGAGGACCAGATTTGATGTGTTATCTGAATCTGGTAGGATGTTGATGTTGGAGTTATCATCAACTTCATGGATAATGACTTGATCCTGCAGATGTACCTCTTTTGTGTAAGAGATCTCTAGGGATAAAGCTTGATCTGTTTGAGGATGTGTATAACATATTACATCATCTATCCTCTTTGATGACATTGACCTCTCCTGGTTAGTATCGCTAGAATATGCCAAGATTCTGTTGGGTTTACTGCCAACAACAAATGCTGTCAGGGATGCCTGACCTTCGTTGACGTGTACTTCACCAAAATGTGCATCAACGGCTGAAAAAATCCTATAGGATATATTGTCAAGGCTGCTTGACCTCCGCTGTCGTGTAGATCATCGGAACATTGCGTTGTGACCCTCGTCGGGGATCTGAGCGGTCGGGTGTGAAAACCTCGAATAGCTCCAGAGCTCTGATAGATTTAAATCATAATCGGATGTAATAATGTCAAGGCTACTTGACCTTCGTTGATTTGTGCGTCAACGGAAGAGCATGCATTGTAACCCGCCGGGGATCTCCTGGGGAGTGATGGATATAAACGTACGCAATGATTGGATAACTTTCCATGCTTCAATGGGTTTACTTGCCATCGGCTAAAACAACGTCAAGGCTGCTTGACCTTCGTTGATTTGTGTGTCAACGGATGAGCATGCATTGTAACCCCCGCCGGGGATTTCCCGATGTAACCCCCATCGGGGATTAGCTTGTGTGAAAAGATTGGGGTGACAACCTTACGCTGACGGCATCGGACCTCTGTACGGTATTGCCGAATGTGGTATGCAAAGACTTAAATCATCGGTATAGTAAACCCTATGTTCGGTCGAATACTAATGGATGAAAAGAAAGCCACAGTTGGATCTAGAAAAAACCAAGGTTTTTCAGCTATTCTTCTCAATCGCGTAGCGTTTTTATCCCGGGTTTGGCCTTTTCAGCTTGTAAGAACTCCTTTGCAACTCGAACTGGACCGAGCCGGAGTGATGGTACCCGCATGGGAGTGCCACAAGTGCACCTGCTGCAGCCGCAGATGGGCCTGCGGCCAACCGTGGATGATAAATTCCAGCAGGTTGGTCTCACAAGTCACTTTCAACTTGTTGCGTGAAGGAAAATACGTGAGCCATTTTCAGATTTGCCGAGTTCGGGCTGTTTTCTGCAAATTCTATCACCGTACGAGTGTTCTACACTATCCTGGTAACATATGCATGTATTTTCTCTCATTTCTGTCCGTTGGATCTTGAGTTATCGCATTAGATGCATCTAAACACATAGTAGTGATTATGTATCCACAAATGACTAGATAAAAAATATTCAACATAATAAATGTTAGTATTAAACCATGATGAACATAATGATGTGAAAAAATTTGACTTTGGAGATAGTCAAATTGGCACCTTTTTCTGCTATTTTTTTACTATTTAAGGTCCAATGAGAATAAGGTACCAAGGCAAAGTACTCCTAGTATTGAGGTTGGCTTGATGCATAATGATTTTAATTTTTAATGCATATATTATGTATATGACTTTGGGGCAGGTGTGCTACTGAATGGCCACCATGACATGCCTGTATGCATGTGGATAGTCATATTTTTAGAGAGGACTATAGCAAAAAAATTTCAAATGTAGGCATTGGATAGTCATGCATTTTAACTCTATTATATATGTTAAAGTAGATGAATGCATGCATATAGTCATAAAATGCAAAGCTTCAGGTAAGGAAATACCACACCCTTTCTGAGGTGATTTGGAGACTTGTTGTCCAGATACTATGGATCCGGATCAGCCGAGCAGTTCCTATATGACCACTTCTGGTGTACGACGGAGGGCTTCTAAAGTACCTCGTCCTAGTTCTGTCAGACAGCCTCGACGGTTGGTGGAGGCCGTGATACGTCCTGTCCAGGTAGATGTTCCCGACGTTGAGGACGAGGAGGTAGATATTCCGATACAGGATCCCGCTCCTGCTGCACATGTCCCCTCGTAGGGAGCTTCCGAGTATTCAGGTGGTGAACCCAAAATTGCTGGGTAATTTGGGCTGACATCCATCGATGTATTTGTATGCTAACGAGGTATGGCGTTAGACTTTGATCTTCCTTCTTTCTTATTAATGAGGATTAAAGGGTTTTGATGTTGATCTACATTTCATGTAGGTTCCTAGTTTTACACAGCCTCGAGGGAACTGGTTCATCATTCACTCCATGTATCAGGCGCTTCATCCTGACTATAGAGTGGTAGTGCATGAGTGGGGATTTGGGGTATTTTTCTCCATCCTTCCCTGTCGTTGTCCTTGGGGTTACCTCAGGGCATTGTCTGAGCGATGGTTTCATCATACTCAGTCACTCCATCTGCTAGATTACGAGGTGATGATAACGCCTATGGATTAGCGATTTATCATAGGTATGGAGTTTAGAAGGGAGCTAGTGCCTTACATGGCAAATATTACCCCTACTGCCGTTAGATCCTTATTAGGAGTTCTGGTGGCGGCGCTCAAAGGCAGGACTGTCCGTTCAGGTCCTTTGAGCGTAGATGCTATGAGCGGGCTATTGAGTGAACCTATGCCTGATGATGTCAGAATTAGGGATCGCGTTCTGCGGCGATTGTTCCTGATGATCATTAGAGGCTGCTTCATAGCAGATAACTCTTTTACGATATCTTTCGCTTTGATCAGTGCTACACGTGATGTGGACCGTATTGGAGAGTATGATTGGGGCTCCTACACCTTTGTCTATTTCCTCCGGGGCATGCATATGCGCTCACAGGGTTTGACCAAGGCTTAGCTAGGATTTTACCCATTTCTGCTGGTGAGTATTTCTCTTGTCATTTACCATGTATAGGTTAAGAGTGTTAACTGATAGCAGATGTTTGCCTTTGTGTTGACAGTTTTGGGCCTATGAGAGGCTTCCATGCTTGCGTCCCGTGAGTGTGTTAGGTTTAGACACCTATCCACAAGGACGACGATGGCATCATTCGATTCTGCAAGAGGTTCCTGTAGCTGAGAGATTCACTCATTGCCGTATGCAGCTGGAGTTACTCACGGCTGACACCATCACATAGCTTCCCTATTCCGGGGAACACCTGACTGTGGGTTTTGAGGATGGAAACCCGACTGGAGTCGAGTATGTGATTTCCACCAGGAGAGTTCCTCTCTTCACAAATGGAGGCTAGGAGCTCTATTTAGGAGAGCGTGCTATTAGGAGCACCACATGGGAGATTCGTATACCGATCTTGCCTCCTGCCAAGCGTTATTGGCATGTATCACAGTCACCCGTCATTGATATCCTATTATTGGGGTTGACTGCTTTGCATTATCAGAGGGTCCATGTACTCAAGAGACATTCCATCGGTGGTGGTCCCCTCGCACTATTGGAGCTCATTCCCGTGCCACATAGTTTATGGGGGATATGGTTCCAGGATCTTTGATGATGACGGATTGGATAGCTTGTGTCCAAGATCTGACTCATATGACCCAGATTGATAGTTTAACTCGGCAGTTGGACCAGGCACATATTTTAATCTGGCATTTGGGCAGAGACCCGACAGAGGCGGCGTCATTTGATCTTTCCAACTCAGGCGCTGGCCCCTCAGGTGACCCATTCGGTTTTGCCGGCGCAGATCCTCCTTTATATAGGCCTGACGTCCCTGTTAATAGAGATCTAGTGACTCAGGAGGAGTTACATCAGGTGGACAGGATTGATGATGCGGACATCGACGCCATTGTCTTCTTCTGATGTATATTCTCGTTATATCTTTTGATAGGCCTCTGCTAGATATTGGGTGGCTGTGCCCCATTATTGCTATATCTTTTGATAGGCCTTTATTAGATATTGGGTGGTTGTGCCCCATTTCCCTGTATTTGTAGCTGTACAGAGACGATGTATTAGATGATGATATACTTATGAATGTATGCACTATTTTTTTTCATTCCCTATATCATATTGACATCTATTATCTGTTATGCATGTATCGTGTTATGCATATATATGTATGTCTAGAGATATTTGGTATTGACCCCTGGATGGTCTTATGCCACGACCGCACAGATGTCTTCTTCGACAGTTAGCCGCATAGATCATACCCCACCGTCAGTGGTGGCATCAGGTATGAGATCGTGGTATGATAGCATGTCACCACCAGACAGGGTAACTATAGATCATTTATTGCAGCATACCATGACATTTTTGACTTTTCAGGTTCCCACAGGATTTGTGGACAGGATGATAGAGCATTGGCTACCGGATAGGCAGGTATTCCGATTTGGCACCCATGAGTTGACTCCTACTCTAGAGGAGTATGCACGTTTGACGATGCTGCCTCTAGACAGACCTTACATGCATCTGGCTTTGGGAGACATGAGTAGACGATTCATGACTCTCACATGATTGAGGCGCAGAATGGTACAGGATGAGTTGACATCTGGCCACGTGATATCCCAGCGTTTTCTGTACGACAGATTTGGCTCAGAGGATAGCTATGCACGACATTCCGGGGATTTCACCAGTCAGAGGATCATTGGCGCTTGGCCAGAGTTGACGTACTGATGCTATGTGTACTATCATATGTGTATATGCTGCGGTATATGGATGAGATAGATATAGGCATTATCATGGCCGTGAGAGCTCTCAGGGAGGGTCGTACCATTGTACCTATGATTGTAGCAGAGACCCTGCGGTCGGCATCATATTGTTGCACGTATCCTATAGGAGTGTTCACTGGGAGTTCAGTCATGCTATATGTGTGGTTCATGTCACACGTTTGAATCTACAGGAATCTGCTGATGCTTATGAGGATTCCTGTGACTAGAGCTGGCAGAATAGCCTAGTCCAGCTATCCCAATTTGCTGGGTCAAGCGAATAGGGTATTTCACACCCTGGTAATCTTTACCCAACCCTTGTCCCAGTTTATGACCCAACGACATCATTTCTTGCGTGGCTGACATTACCTCGGCAGAAATCGGGGGTTCGGGAAATGGCGTTCCAATAGCATGGTATTGGGTATTGCTTATTTCCAAAGCATGAAAACTAATTGGCTCAACATCCTTATTGGCATTGATGAGCGGTATGTCCCCGTGCTGACGAATCTCCGGTTCAGCGTTGACTGTAACCAGGCTATTGTTGATGATGCATTTCAACTGTTGGTGAAGAGTAGAGGGGACTGCACCTGCCATGTGAATCCATAGTCGTCCCAAGAGTAGGTTGTATCCTGAATCTATCTTTAGCACATGAAAAGATACGCAGAATGTATGAGGACAAATCTCAATTGGTAGCTCAACTACTCCGACAGAGTTACTCCATCAAAAGCTTTAATGATGGTATGGCTACTCCGAATTCGATTGGGATTGATATTCATCTTCACCAAGGTAGCATACGGGCATATATTCAGAGAGGAACCTCCATCTATTAAAACTCCCGCCACCATATATTCGGAGGACAAGACCGCAATGTGCAACGGTTTACAATGATCGGGTCCCTTCGGGCGGTATATCATCATCAGTGAAGGATATCACATTGTTGTTGAAAATGTGATCAACTAGATGTTGAAACTTTTTCGTATCAACTGATATCGGTAAATAGGCTTCTTCTAAAACCTTTAATAAGACCATCCGGTGATTCTCGAAAGTCAAGACCAAGTCCAAGATTAATATCTGTTGTGGAGCTTATTTCAAGCTTAAAACCACCTTGGCTTCGTTATGACCCATAGTGCGGAGGATATTTTCAATCTTCTCAATGGGTACTTTCCATTTAGACTTGATGGCATGCTTTATTACTTGTTGGGGAAGATACAGTGGATTTTCCTTTGACACTGTAGCAGTTGTATATGAGGTGGATCTTTTACCTTCTCAATAATTCCACGGAACTGCGCGCAATCTAACAATAGGATATTATGCTCTGTACGGAAAGTTGATTGGCTCGGGAGCGGCCACTTTCAAAGGATTGTTGATTCCCTTGAGTTGAATTACTGGCATGACAAGTGATTTGTTAACCCCATCACTTTCAGTGGATATGACTGCTACTACACTCTTACACTTACTAGGACACGAATCCTCACTTGCCCGTAACACAGTGTCGTTATCTGCCAGACGCAGTACGCCACTGTCGATTAAATTTTGAATAAATTGGTAGAGTGCCCAGCATTCTTCTGTGCTGTGACCACGAGATTGAGAATGATATTGACATACTCCCTCAAAGTTGTATCGTCCCGAACGGGGATTGATTGGAGGTAGAAGGGAACTAATCCTTCCTTCATTGATTAACATATGAAGGATTTCCTCCATAGGTTGGCCCAAAATATGTGAATTCCCTTTTGTTGGCAAAATCCCGACGGGCCTTAGCATTCGCTCTCTTCGTTACTTTGTCTTTTAGCATTTCATTTTCTGAAAGTGAGGAGGGAATATTCATGACAATAGGTAGGAGACTGGCATGCTCCTGGCTGATTAGCTAACGAGTCACTTGATGCTGATAAGTCACCAGTTCCACCAATTGCTCAATTTGTTTACAAAGAGCTTTCATCTTTCGTTCCATTATGAATTGGAACTTGGCATAATCCCATCTGTCATCACCATCTTTGGGGGTTTGGGAGGATTCACAGCTAAAATTGGAACTCTGTCCACTACTCCAATTAATCATGTTGACCTCTTCTTCCTTGTGTTGAGGAAGAGGGTTGTCTTGAACGTGAGGTTGATCGGGTTTGGTGACCACGATTTCTCCGTTGTCTATCAGGTCTTGGATTTTGTGTTTCAAGGCCCAACAATCTGAAGTATCATGTCCAGGTGCCCCGGCATGATAAGCACATTTTCGAGCAGCATTAAAACCCCAACCATTAGGGCTGGCTGGTGGAAGAAGATGCATGATTTTCTTTTGTGTTGTTAGAAGATTGAGAATGTTCTCGAGGGTGTCCCCTAAGGGTGTGAATACTCGAGGTCGTTTGGCTTCTCCACCTTTTGGTACTGGAGGGTTTGAAGACTATTCTTGAAAGGGGGTGTAATTTCTCCTCTGGATAGGCATGTTCTGATTACCTTTTTGACCCTGTAGTATCAGGGAAACATCATCTTCTTTCTTTTTATGGACCCTCCGGGGGTTTTTCCCATAATTTCCAGATTGGATGTGATCAGCAACCGCTTTGAGTGCAGCTGGGTCTTGAATCTTTCCGGATTTCAATCCCGTTTTAGCCATCTCCCCATGTTTGACCATTTCAGAAAATGGTTTGCCGATGCAGGCTAAAACTCTTTCACAGAAAGGTACTTCTTGTATGTCTATGAAAGTCATGACCATCTCTGATTCTGTCATAGAAGGATTAACTTGGGCAGCCAGACGTCTCCACCTCTGAGCATACTCTCTGAAAGACTCATTAGACTGTTTCTTGATCTTGGTAATTTGATACCGATCAGGAGCCATTTGAGATTGAAAGTTGTATTGGGTGAGGAAAGCGTGTGCTAGCTCTTCCCAACTATGGATCTTTGAATTGTCTAATCTTGTGTACCACGAACGGGCTTCTCCAGTTAGACTTTTTTGGAACAGTTGCATTTTGAGTTTTTCATCCTCTGCATAAGATCCAAGTTCTCCAATAAACACCTTTAGATGTGTGTAAGGATCTCCTAATTCGTCATATTTTTCAAAGTCAGGAGTCTTAAACTTTTCTAGATAATGAATACCAGGAAAAATACACAAATCAGCATATGAAACACTCCCGTGTGTTCCAATTCCTTTGATAGTGCGAAGGGTCTCTTCCATTTGGAGGACTTTCTTTTTTATATCACCAGTGTCTGGGTCTCCAGTGGGATGGGCAGCATCATGAGTTTTGTTGGTCGGATCCAACTACAGTTCAGGTATTGTAACGACCTGGGTTCTTCCTTGTGTGGAGGATTCAGCATGTACAGGTATTGTAACGACCTGCGTAGACTGGTGTAATTCTTTTAGTAGAACAGCCAAATCTGTAATCTGTTTGCTTAATCCATCGAATTCTTTGCGAGAAACTGGATTAAGTTCAGTCTGGTCGGATGACGACATGATTGACTGTAGGCCTGTTGCCTTTTTGGACTTTGAACGGGTGGTAGGTCTGATTGATTTCCTGCAAAAGACTTGTATAGTTTAGTCTTTAGGGAAGGTGGATAATAACATGCTATACGATGTGTCCAGTTTAGGAATTTTATCCTACAAAACGGATGTCAGCTGTTTATAGCATGTATGTGTACACATTTCTTCATATTTCTCATTACATAGAGATAGATATGGAAGATAATTATAAGTATTTGAAATGAGAGCATAAAGAGACTTTCCTCCGTCTTGGGTTTATCAGAGGCTGACCTATCTTAGGTTACTCTCGCGGCTTTTTAGCATGAAGGTTCCCAAATCATCGCAATCTACTTGACGGGAAGTTAATCCGGTCTTTCAACTGGAGCGAATTTGGGTGGTGCCTTTCCTGAGCCTCAGAGAATTAGTCTTCTCACGAGTCCAGTAATCAAACATCGACGGGATAACCTCCTGGTGGAGGGACCACACAACATACATTCACATACATCGCGTCTCACCGTATGACATGATGACATGTGCGAAGCACTAATATCACAAGCAGTTTATAGTGCGAAGCACTAATATCATGAGCAGTTTATAGTGCGAAGCACTAAGATCACAGGCAGTTTATAGTGCGAAGGACTAAGTAAGGAAATGCATTCGTACACATTCATCATAAAATGTAAATGCAACATCCACACATAAGCAGATAACAATTTTGAAAAAATTGTAATAGCAGCTTAAGTCCTCTTACTGGAGTCCCCAGCAGAGTCGCCACCTGTCACGTCGGGATTTTTAAATGTCCCTTCCGTTACTTGTTCTTTGGTGTTCTCATTTTAGGTGAGATTTGTTTGAAAAAACTAGTGAAAAATGTCCGACATGTATAATGTCGACGATGGACTGTTATGAGTCGCCAGTTGATTTTTTAAATGGTTGTACCAACACAACCGAGAAAAGGTTTGCACATTGACCCAGTGATGTGACACTGCTAAACGGGTCGGTGAAACCGAGATTAATTAGGGTCCGGGGACTTGGTTATACGAGGGGGGAAGGTGTTAGGCACCCCCGACATCCGTGTTACCACGGTGACCGCCTCTTTTCAAGAAACTGTTATCTGAATGTCTGTGTGTGAGTCAATGTGTTGTTATTTGGAAGTAGTGTGAGGCCTCGTTCGCACCTATATACACAGGGTTTGAATTTATGTAAAAATTCAATTTTAGCAAGATATGGCAGTGATGTTTTATAAAAGAGGTTTTTCAGACCCTGATGCTCAATAGTAATTGAGACCTTTTACACTCCCATTTTATTCCGTATTCGGCTGGATTGATTTTATTTGACAGATGTGAGGCATCCGTACGAAAATAATATACAAAATGGTGTTGAATTCCTCGTGGGTATGTAAACCATCTGAGGAGATTCAGACACCGCAGAATAATTTACAAGCTGCTTACAACTGAAAATGTCCATCACGGGAACCGAATCTAGATCCAATGGGATGAATCTGTGATCACATGATTCCTAGGCGCACAGAATACTGCAATTTATATGAAAGCAGTAAGCATGTATATATATAAAAGCTGTAAATATATATATATACAGACATGACCACCAACCACGAAGTACCTCCATGGGAATCAGAAATGTAAATAAAGTTGTAAAAGCTATCAACCGCCACGGAGGAAACTCCAGGCGGGACGAAATGTACAGAAAGCTGTAAAAACGGTCAACCACCACGAAGTAAACTTGAGGTGGGACGAAATGTACAGATAGCTGTAAAAACGGTCAACCACCACAAAGTAAACTCCAGGTGGGACGAAATGTAATTATATATATATATATATATATATATATATATATATATATATATATATATATATATATATATATATAAAAGCATGTAAACGCACCGGATATAAAATCCAGGCTCATCGGACAAAGTCCAACAACAATTAATATATATAAGTATATATATATTAAAGCAGTAAACGCACCGGATATAAAATCCAGGCTCACCGAACAAAGTTCGATAGCAGTTCATATATATAATTATATATATAAGAAAGCCATTAAACGCACCAGATATAAGTCTAGGCTCATTGAACAGAGTTCGACACGCATTTAATATATATAAGTGTATATATATACGAAAGCAATTAAACGCTCCAGACCGAAGTCTAGGCTAAATCGAGGCATAACTTGATAATGTTAGTCCATATATATAAATATATATATAAAAATATATATGTATATACAAACTAAAAATAAACCACGGACCGAAGTCCGGGCAAAATATGCAACACGACTCTCAACGTGTAGAAGGGTGTGTGCAAAGATGAAGAGAAAAACTTTAGAGTGTGAAAGAAAGCTTACATTGGGCTGCCAAAAATGACTTCAATATCTTTAAAGTGGGTAAACACTGGCTTTTGTAGGTAAAAAATAAGCTATATGTGAGTTCACAAGTGTTTAAAATGAGAAAGCACTCAGTCTGGGGTGAGTACAGAGCAAATTGGGCAGGGCTTCCTCGCCGTTTTCTCTTACAAAATGGCCACCCCAAGCCCTCTATTTATAGAGGGTGGAAGCAGGTGTACCAGAGGAAACCTTGGTGGGCCCGGGTTTTTCGGCTCGGGTCGTCTCGAAGTACGTGCACTCAGGCACTGTAATGTCCACTCGGACTTTCAGAAGTGCAATCCGGGCATCCGTTTGAGGTATACAAGACCTATTTCGGACCTCCGTTGTCGAGAGTTGTACGATGGCATGGGATTAGAGTTTGTACGAAGTCATTGAAGATGGGACGGTGCCCTCCGGTCTTCAAGCTTCAACTTTCATCCGTTACCCCGCACAATAGTCACTCGGGATTGGTTAGTCTTGTGGGACATTGTTGTGTAGCTATGTTAAGGCGACGTGGCGTGACATCGTGTTGGTCAGATGACGATGTTGCCCCTCACCGGTGTTATCGCCGGATTAGGCTGATAAAGCAAACGTTGCTCAGCTTCGCTGAGATTGAACTGCTGCAATTTGTTGAAGGTCCTCATTGTCATCTTTGAGGTGTGTCTGTCTTCCCGATGTTATCATCGGGCTGGTACAGTGGATCTCGTTGTGAGCGCCGAGATTGAAGCTGGTTGCATTTGTAACAAGCATTTCTGGGGTTTTCGCCGAAATTGTATTCCTTTGGGTTATCACCAAGGTTGGTGGCTATTCCCATGGTTGGGACTGAGACTGGATACCTCGGGGTTATCTGTGAGATTAATCGGTCTTCTCCGGTGTGTGTTCCGGTATTGTATCTGCATGCCTCGGGGTTATCTCCGAGATTGGAATTGTTAGTCCCAGATTGCGATCCGGAGTTGATACTGAACTTCCGGTAGTATCCGGCATGGATATGGATCGTCTTTCAGGGTTCCCTCTTAAAAGATGAATTTGTCCTCCTACAATGTTAGTGATAGGTGTACAGAAAATTTCGAGTGTCTACAGTTTCCAAAAATCATATCCAAGGCACGCATTTTTAAAGAGATAAGATCGATAGGTAACGTGAAAGTTTCAATTTGAATCAAACAAGATTTATAAACAGTGGAGATAACGAAGGTTTCTACTAACGAAGTTTCAATCGATAAGTTAAAGTCTAATCTCTCCGGAGTCAAATTTAAACATTGGGCGCAAGCAAGAGAGGTAAAAGAATGGGTAGAACCGGTATCTAATAAGGTATATACTTCGCAATAATTTATAATTAACTAACCCGTGCGAACTTCGTTCGGTTACTCGCTTTTTGAGAAGTCACGAAAAATGCTCCACCGACTTTGTTTTGTCCGTATCCGCCTTTGGTGCCACCATCCCAGCTGGACTTGACTTCACTATACGACAAAATCGTGCTAAATGACCTTATCTTCTTGAAATTTTCACTTCTATTATCTTGGCCATGATTACCACCAAAGTGGTTACCATTCTTGGCTTGATAATTTATCCCAAGATGGTCATCATTGTCCCGATGGCCGTTGCCACCGGTACGATTATTATTGTGTTGTTGGTCGTTACCTTTTGGTTGTGCTAACTCATTATCGCGCTCCAATAACTGAGCCCTATTCACAACATCTGAATATAAACAAAGTTTATGAGAAATGAGGTATTGACGTATATCGGGTTTCAAACCTCTTAGAAACATTCGCGTCATTCGCTCCTCATTATCGACCAAATAGGATGCAAACCGGGATAACTCCGCAAACTTAGCCTCCTACTGCGATACGGTCATATTATTTTGCTCCATTACTTATCTCAACATTTTCAGATGCCATTTTCAAACACTATCACAAAACAAGGGTTAATTGACATATCACATATTATCCCTATACTCTGACCGACCAATTAAATACCAAATAAACTTAGGTAGGTCATACTAGCGAAGGAATTCCCCGTCTCTCCCCTCCTAGTTCTTGTCTCACATCTCAGCCAAGGATCATATCCCTAAGCTCTGATACCAACTGTGACGCCCCCAAAAATAGTTATACATCACCCATCTTGGGTCGCCAGATACATGGTATAGAATACAAATACAAACTAATTATACAACAATCGTGTAAAATACGACAAAACATATGCTATGAGTTTTAATACAAATATTGTCATCTAGACAATATCTATACTCAATGGAGTACTCATTATATTTATTATTATACTATTTCACAGAATAGTGAGGACTACTAATGCACCATCTAGGACCATCACTCTGTTCCCCGACTAGCCCCAGCTACGTTCTTATTTCCTGAAGAGAACAATGACTCAACTAGCCCAATAAGAAAAATTATGACTAAGATAATGCAGAATAAATTATCGTTAGCCTTCAACAGTGTTAAACTGATACAATATAACAAATATCAAGTTTAACTGTAGCGGAAAAAATAATCCATTAGAAGAGTCAAGTAGAGAATAAAATCTACTATCTTATATGATTTAAAAGGTTTTTCATCACTTTTATCGCTGAGACTCAGCTCAATAAATAATCCACATCATTAACTCATCCCTACACTATAGGACAATGATATTCTTTAGTATCATGACCACGAATTATCCATGCACTACGGGCTAAAGATAATCGTGTTTTCATCAACGGTCCTGATCATGCCATAAAATAATTCATCTTTGTACCCTTGGTCGAAGAGAATCCATAGCCATAATCATACCAAAAACTGTCCATCAATGGATTACGGGCCAATGAGGACTTTTTCCACATCATTTGTAACATTACGGTCATGATTATACCGAATAATCTATGGTCATAATCATACCAAGTCCATCTATGCACTACAGGCCATATATGACTTTTAACATAATATAAACATGAGGATGATGACAATGACATAATAATTAAATAAAATAAGTTCAAGAATTAATTTATCCAGGAACCAATAACGTCCAAATTGTCAACATGATACTTCTTTGTAGAGTAAAATTCAAGAATGCTCAGAAGAATATTTCCATGAAAAGATACTGGATAAAGCGCAAATATCAAGGATATTCCACTAATTTCATGGAGTATAGAAGCCAAAACTTTAACCAACTAAGTATAATAGAATATATGAAACTGCAAATGGATTTTCACCGCCATGCGGTAATCCACTTAGACAGATCATGTCCACAATTTAATAAGGAATGAATACAAAGGATCATTCACCATGCATGTGGTAATCCACATAGACAGGTTATTCCAACAGAATAATAAAGAATGAAATAACAGAAGGATTCACCATGCGTGCGATAGACTGCACAAATAGGTTATTCCTAACAGAATAATAAATAATTGAACCAGGTCCGGCGTAAACGCACAGATAGGATATTCCGACAAAATAATAAATAATGGAACCAGGTCTGACGTAAACGCACGGACAGGATATTCCGACAGAATAATAAAGAACGGAATAATAAATAATGGAACCAGGTCAGGCGTAATACGCTTCGACAGGATATTCCGACATAATAATAAAGAACGGAATAATAGAAGAATTTAACCATGTATGCGGCACTTCGCACAAACAGGTTATTCCAAAATAATAATAAAGAATGGAATAATAGAAGAATTTCACCAAGTATAGGGTAGTCCGCGTATACAGGTTATTCCAGCAGAATAATAAAGAATGGAATAACAGAAGTTCTCTTCATGAATACAAAAAAAAATAATACCCCTTACGGGTACAACAAATAATATCCCTTACGTTAGAAAGAAGAGTACTGTGTATAGGAGTAGTGAAGTAGCAGAATAATTTTCTTCTTTCTCTTTATACTTTCTCTCTCTAGAGTTTCAGTGAATTCGTAATAAATAATGAAGGAATGAGCTTCTATTTATAGAAGAATAGACTGCATAGTAACTAATTCATGAACGGTTCAGATTGGTTTACTTTTAATCGGACGGTCCATATTTAAAGCAAAATCTTTAAAATAAAATATAATATATTCTATTTATAATCTAATAAAACGAATAACTTTATAAAAGTATTCTGTTTTATATAAAAAGATTTTACTATGCAAAACACTATGCAGGCACTATGTAACACTATGCATAATAAAATATAATATATTCTATTTATAGAATAACTTTATAAAAGTATTTTATTTTATATAAAAAGATTTTACTATGCAAAATACTATGCATAATAGAATATAATATATTCTATTTATAGAATAACTTTATAAAAGTATTCTATTTTATATAAAAAGTTTTTCTGTTTTATTACATTAATAATATCAATAAAATAAAACTGAGTGACTTATCACTTAAACATCAATAATCAATACCGTGTGCTACTATGCCACCACGCTTATTACTGTACTTTTAACACCGAGTGTTTCAACAGTTAACGGCAAAACTTCCGTCGTTATTTTTATAAAATATTTTTGTCGTTTTCTCAATCTGACATTAATTTCGTTGCGGGGTCCACCAATGATTGTGTCGTTGTACGAATATTCCCTGATAAAATGAATATTCCCCGACCAATCGAATATAATATGACCACTTGCATACTTTGCAAAATTTATTAATACTACCCACAACTATAATATTATATCAAATCCACACCATAATATTAAACAAAAATTTTATTTTGAGAAAATTAAATCTTATTCGTAAAATTTGGGGTTTTAGAATGTTTGTATTATTCAAATTCTTCTGTGAATTTTTGTTGTTGTTTTGTATATAATCATGCCACCAACCAGAAGACCCCAAGGAGAAATGAATAATGATGATAATTCTACTAAGCAATTAGTAGACCTTATGCTAGGAGCTATGAATAGACCTATAAACCAAAACACATCTTTTAGAGATTTTAAATTAGTTGGACCACCTGAATATAAAGGTACATCAGAACCCGTCGATGCACAAATTTGGATTTCTGAAATAGAGAAATTTTTCCTAGTAACCAATGTCAATAATAATCAAAAGATAACTTTTGCAACCTTTTTCTTGAAAGGTGAGGCTAATTATTGGTGGGAATCAACCAAGGGTCCGGTAGAAACTGAAATTGTTCCTTGGGATAGATTCAAAAAGTTTTTCTTTGAAAACTATTTTTCCCAATCCTTGAAAGATTGCATGGAAATAAAATTTCTGGATTCAAAACAAGGAGACCTGACTGTAACCCAGTATACAGCCAAGTTCAATGAACTGTCCAGGTTTGCTCCTCATCAGGTAACCACTGAACTTAGAAAGACTCGTAGGTTTCAGGAAGGTTTAAAACCTCATATTCGGAGTAAGTTGTCAGTACTCCAAATAAAGGCTTTCTCGGAAATACTCGAGAAAGCTACTATAGCCGAAAGTGAAAATGAAAGTCTCGCTAAATTTCACCTGGAAAAGAAGAGTTAAAATGAGAAAGGGAAACTTTGGACAGAACCCAGTTCAGGTGGGTTTAATAACAAACGAAAATGGGACACTACTTTTTCCAACAACCCGGGAAAAAAGATAGGTAATACCAATTATAACTTTAGTAATAATAACATTAAACCATGTCCTACTTGTGGGAAGAAACATAAAGGACTATGCTTTCATAGCAAATGTTATAATTGTGGACAATCGGGACATCTTTCTCCACAGTGTCCTCTCGCAAATAAAAATAAATGTTTTAATTGTGGTTCGTTGGACCATTTTTCAAAGAATTGTCCCAAACCTAAGAACCAAGGAGGAAAGGGGAATAGAGTGCCAGAGAATAATCAGTCAACAGTAGCTGCAGTTGGGGTTCAGAATTGACCTACCGCGAGAACATTTAATATGTCGATGATGTCGATGAGGGATGTTGTCGCTTCACAGGACGTGGTGACAGGTTTCATCCCTATCAACACTTTAAATGCATATGTGTTATTTGATTCTGGTGCTACTTGTTCTTTTGTGTCTAAAAGTTTTTCTAAAAACTTGAATATACCTTGTGAAAATCTAAACAAACCATTTTGTTTAGAAATTTCTAATAAAGATAGGATTCCAGTTGAAACCATATACAGAAATTGTAGTGTGGTGATAAAAGGACATAATTTTATGGTAGATCTTTTACCAATCCATTTGGGAGAATTTGATGTAATTTTAGGAATGGATTGGTTAGTTAACCATAACGCGATTATTAATTGTCATAAAAAACGTATAAACCTTTTGACTGCATAGAAATCAAAGGTAGTGTTCAACGATAGTTGTTCACCTAAGCAATCTCGATGTTTGACTGTAGTTCAGGTAGAAAGATTACTTAGAATGGGTTGTTTAGGGTATTTGGCCTATATAGTTGATACTCGATAGGAAGGAGTAAAACTATATCAAATACCAATAGTTAAAGATTTTCCCGATATATTTCCGGATGACTTACCAGGTTTACCTCCAGATAGGGAAATTGAGTTCGTCATTGATCTTGGACCAGGAATGGCACCAGTTTCTAAGGCACCGTACAGAATGGCACCTATAGAACTGAAAGAGTTACTTATATAATTACAGGAACTCTTAGATAAAAAGTACGTACAACCTAGTGTTTCACCCTGGGAGCACCATTATTGTTTGTAAAGAAGAAGGATGGAACTATGAGACTATGTATAGACTATAGAGAGCTAAATAAATTAACTATTAATAATAAATATCCTTTACCAAGGATTGATGATTTGTTTGACCAAATAAAGGGGCCGAACATTTTTCAAAGATTGACCATAGAACAGGCTATCATCAATTGAAGGTAAGAAAGGAGGATGTGCCGAAAATAGCATTTAGGACACGCTATGGACATTATGAGTTTCTTGTAATATCTTTTGGATGCACAAATGCACCGACAACATTTATGGATTTAATGAATCGAGTGTTTAAACAATGCTTGGACAAATTTGTTGTAATGTTTATCGACGATATTCTGGTATACTCGAAAATACGAGAAGAGCATACTGAACACTTAAGAGTCGTTTTGGAGATATTACGAAAGGAACAACTTTATGCATAGTTTTCCAAGTGTGAATTCTGGTTAAAAAGAGTTCAATTTTTAGGTCATGTAATTGAGAAGAATGGAATATCTGTAGATCCAACTAAGATCGAAACGGTTGTGAATTGGGAACAACCAACAACTCCAACAGAAGTACGAAGTTTTCTTGGTTTAGTGGGTTAATATCGACGGTTTATAAAAGATTTTTCAAAAATAGCAACCCCATTAACCAATTTAACTCGAAAGACAGTAAAATACGTCTGGACAGATAAATGTGAAGAGAGCTTCCAAGAGTTGAAGAAGCGACTGAGCATGGCTCCAGAGTTTTCCTTACCAGATGATATAGGAGGCCTTGTAGTATTTAGTGATGCATCACACAAAGGTTTAGGGTGTGTGTTGATGCAACATGGGAAAGTGATTGCTTATGCATCACGACAACTCAAAGATTATGAGAAGAGGTATCCTACTCATGACCTAGAGTTAGCCGCGGTAGCTTTTGCTCTAAAAAATTAGAGACATTACTTGTACGGCGAGAAGTGCGAGACATATACAGATCATAAAAGTTTGAAATATATTTTTACACAAAAGGAATTAAATTTAAGACAGAGAAGATGGTAGAACTGATAAAGGATTTTGACTGTAAATTTTATATCATCCCGATAAAGCCAATGTCGTAGTTGATGTGTTAAGTAGAAAGAATCAAAAAAAATTGAATGTATTAACCACCAATGATAGGTTAATAAAAGATTTTGAAATTTTGGAAATTGAGATGGAATGTCCAACTACCTCTACCCAAAAATTTTATATTTTAGAGGGAGTTTCATCTCTGCTTAACAAAGTCAAAGAGATACAGGAAAAGGATGAAAAATGTCTGAAGTATAAGTCTAATCTAACTTATAACAAGTATAACAAATTTAGAATATATAAGGATGGAATAATAAGATGTGAAGATAGAATCTGGGTTCTGTTAAACCAAGCTTTAAAAGACGAAATCTTAAACGAAGCTCATAATTATAAATTTGTCATATATCTTGGCAGTACTAAAATGTTTAAGGATTTAAGTCGACACTTTTGGTGGTCGAATATGGATAGAGAAATAGCTGAATGGGTAAGCAAATATCTCACGTGTCAAAGGTTTAAGGCTGAGCATCAAAAGCTGAGTGGTTTACTTCAACCCTTACCGATTCCTGAGTGGAAGTGAGAACATATAACCATGGACTTTGTTGTTGGCCTTCTAGCTACACTAAAGGGCCATAATGCCATTTGGGTAATAGTTAACCATTTAACTAAGTCAGCTCACTTTTTACCTATTAAAATTACTCATAACTTGGATCACCTTGCCAAATTGTACATTAATGAAATCATATCTAGGCATGGAGTGCCTGTTTCCATAGTATCAGATCGAGATCCACATTTTACTTCAAATTTTTGGAAAAGCCTTCAGAAACATTTAGGAACACAATTAAGATAGCTTATCATCCTCAACTGATGGACAGAGTAAGAGAACCATACAAACATTAGATGATATGTTGAGAACATGTATCATAGACTTCAAAGGAAGTTGGGAAGATCAGTTACCTCTAGTAGAATGTGCCTATAACAATAGTTATCATGCTAGCATAGGTATGTCACCCTATGAAGCCTTATATGGGAGAAAATGTAGAACACCTGTGTGTTGGGATGAAGTCGGGGAAAGACAAATGTTAGGACCTGAAATAATTCAACAAAACAACTAAAACCATCAGAATTATACATGAACGATTACAAGCATCTCAAGATCGACAAAGGAAATACGTTGATCCACATCGTCAAAAACAAAACTTTAACGTATGAAGCCACGTATTCTTGAAGATATATCCTTGGAAGGGCAAGATATGTTTTGGCAGGAAAGGAAAACTAAGTCCGAGATTCATTGGACCTTTTGAAATTTTGAGAAGGATTGGTCAAGTTACTTATGAAATAGCACTACCTCCTGAGTTGAATCATATTCATAATGTGTTTCATGTGTCCGTATTACAACCATACAAACTTGATTATAAACACGTTATAAATTATGAGCCAATCCAAATCGAAGAAGAACTTTTTTATGTAGAAGAACCTATGTAGATTGTCGACCGTAAAGAGCAAGTCCTAAGAAATAAAGTGATAGCATCGGTCAATGTGATTTGGAGGAATCAGAACGTTGAATAGGCTACATGGGAACTCGAAGATAAAATGCGAGAAAATTATCCTCAATTGTTTACTTAACTTATACTATAAATTTCGAGGACAAAATTCTTATTAGTGAGGATGAATGTAAAAACCCAAAACCTTAAAAAGATTCGATTATGTAAAATTCAGTTATATCATTAAAATTTCTCCGTTCTGAAAGTGTTATGTGTTAATATATACTTTGTTTAACAAATTTGATCAAATAAAATTTTGTCCAAATCGTGCTTGACACCTCGTGCTTAAAAATTTTCTTTTGAAAACGGACTTTTCGGTATATTTGTTGGGACAAGTTACTTTGTCGTGCTTACAGTGACAAAACACTTTGTCGTGCTTGTTAGGATTAGTGAGAAATCTAGGTTAGTAACCCTAGATTAACAAATCCTAACCCTAATCAGCAAAACCCTTACCCTAATTTGGAAACCTAACACTACATAGCTAATTTAACCATAATTAGATTATCTTAACACCTAATCATGGTTAGTAAACTTCAATTAGGTACTAATAAACATCATTTAACGATCCTAATCATTAAAAACAAACCCTAATCAAGATTAATGAAGATTAGGGCATAATTAAACTACTAAACTAACCTAACTGGCTCACAAGTAGGTTAGGAGTCACCATTGTAAGTTCCTAGGCTGCACATGACATGCTTGTAACTCCCAACCATGATAATAGTTATCAAAACAGATATTTTTGGAGGCAAGTTGCTTGAAAATGTCCAAAAAGCCAAGTTGGAGAATTCTATAAATAGGAACCCTAGGGCTGAGCAAATTCACAAAATTTCTAAGCCAAGATACACTTATATACTTACCAAATCAAGCATGGGTGATAGCAGCAACAAAATCAGAAGCTAGAATCAAAAATCAATCAAGAAAATGTACAAACCTTAATTCATAATTAGCTCTTTGATCCTTTGTTAATTTTGTTGTTTAGATGTTTAGAAATATGTATTAGTATGTTAGAAAGTTTGTTAGATTGGTAGAACACGTTTTCATAACATCTAGATGCCTTAATTAAGTATTTTTAGAAATCAGAAAATTTTGAAAATCTAGTCTGACAACCAAATGTCAGGGCTTGTAGATTCATATGTGTTTATGTTTAGGTATGTTAATTGTATGTTACTTGTTGCCTGTTAGTAGGTCTTTAATCTGGAAAAGAAAACAAGTTCATTATAACCATAGATTGCAAGATTTAAGTGGTCAAAGTGCGTTAACCGTTCATGGATTGAAGTTTTCTGGGTTACCCAGAAAACTCAAGAACAGTTTGTACCGGCTACTTTGACCAACTTTTTGATCGCCTTCTTGTTGTTTTTGTAATATTTTGTTTTAGATTAACACCCTGATATATGTACTACATATGTATGATCTTAAATTTCTTAAACAACTTAAAGGATTACTGGAATTAATGGTCAAAAGCCGTTGACCGAGCTTGACAAAGTTTTTTGGGTTACCCACCCAGAAAACTGAAGAACACGAAGAACATCGTTTGGTTGTACTTTGACCAACATAATTAGAGACCTTAGAATTATGTGTTGTTCAAGTTAGTGTTGTATATATGTACCCTGACATATATACTACATGTTACAACAAACACAACACACATCAATTACACAGAATCAGATATATTAAAGCCACAAAACCGTTGACCGGCCATGACCATTGTTATTGGTTGTCCAGAAACTCAAGACAAGCTCTGAGAGCAACTTTGAGCCTCTATAACTTCTTGTTATATGTAGTTTAAAGCATGAAGTTTGCTTGATGTTGTACTACTGTAAGAATACTATATCATCAATACTTGATCGAACCTAAAATCATAAACAGTAGCTAAATAATTCATGGTCAAACTGGTCACTCGACCATGACCAAACTGTTGCCCAGAAACTCAAGAACACCTACAGCGACACTTTCTGTCACTGAAGGACTTTAGCAACATACAGAAATTGATTTTTCTAAAAATTAAAATATAAAAATTAGAAATAATTAATAAATAAATATAAATAAATACAAAAACACTTTTAAAAATTATATTAAATAAATATAATTAATTTTTGATATTTTTACATAAATTCAAGAAATATTTTATTTTATTTGGATATTATTAATAATAAAGTAATTAGAATAATTATTTATAAATACTAAATAATTATTGAAAAATAATATTAATGATATAAAAATCATAATAAATTATTATAAATTATTTAAAAATAATAAGCAATTTTTTTGTAAAATTTTAAGTAAATATTAATTACCTAAAAATAGAAATAAATGATTTAAAAATCATTTAAAGGATAAATAAATATTTTAAAAATATTTTAAAACTTCTAAAAAATATTATAATGGATATATAAATTATCTAAAAATATAATAAATTTTATAAATAAAATTTAGTCCATTTATCAACTTATTTAATATTCAGTAGAGACATTGAACACCGAAACCCTATTTAATCTAACCCGATCATATGTAAATATTATAATTGAGTATTATTATTAATACTAACGTGTTCGATTTATATATATGAACATTGTAGGTATTTATTAACGATTTGAATAGCATAACTTGATTGATCTACGCTCAGGCAAATATCTTAACCTTATTTCTTTATTGCAAATTTCTTAAACCCTGTTTATTCGATGAATAAAATTTTTATCTTGATATGATATTGATATAATATACTACACATACAATTGAATTACCTCTTATTGTAAGGTTATTGCTATAGCTTCAGCATAACTAAGAAATAAATTGTTTATTTATATTGATTGTTAAGCTTAAATTGTTGTGTCAACCCAAATTGTTTGGCAAGACAACCTATTCTGAAGTTGGGTATCCCATAAGGGATCATTCGGTCGATAATATATTCACACTAACTTGGGTGCATTTGAGCACTAGTAGGATGAGATGCATACTCCTAAGATATTGGAAAGGTTGATCCCCTATCTCATATCTAAACAAAATTTCTAAGTCCGTGTGACTGACAGAAATAAAAATCCAGAAAATGGTAACAACTATCTGTCGAAATTTAAATTGTTGTATTTCTTCAAATTATATATTGTTATAATGCAAAACTTGCTGAGCATGTCATATCTCACCCTTGCAAATTATTCCTTTTGCAGTTTCAGATGGTAATCCTGGAACATCTGGAGTAGATAAAGGGAAGCGTCCCTGCTTAGATTAGGTTATATTCATGTATAGTTAAATACTTTTTAATAAGAAACTCGTTATGAGAATCATGTAATCGAACCTTAATATATATATATATATATATATATATATATATATATAGCAACTTTTAATTCTGCAACTGTGTTTTCTTACATATATAGATGTAAATTTAGAATTCTTTGAATCTAGTTAAGATCCTTGGGAACTATTTATCTAAGTGAGGATATTAGTAATATGGATTGTTCATGTTATTACTTATATTCTGGATTTCGGATAAATAGTTACTATCGATATGATAGTATAAATTCACATGGCATAGACTATACATCTGGGTGAGGGTATTAGTAATATGGACTGTTCATGTTATTACTGGTACTCTAAAATTTCGGATAGATAGATTCTATTCATAGATACAGTTCATATATCCAAGTGAGGGTATCCAAATACAGCAATAAGTTCTCTTGAGAATTGTCATCTGTTATGGGATACTGCGAATCTTGAATCTATGGGAATTATATCTGATAGTCCCTTAATTTAAAATAAGCTTATAATCAGATACCATTGGTGTATAGATTTAAGTGCATTATATTGATTCGTTGTAAGCACCATATCGGATACCATGGGAGTATAGATATGGGGGCGTTACACGTATGACGACACAATCATTAGTGGACCCCACAACAGAAATATTGTTATAGTTAGAAAATGACAGAAATATCTTTTTATAAAAATAACGGCGAAAGTTTTACCGTTAAACTGTTGAACTATCCGGTGGTAAAGGTACAGTAATATGCGTGGTTGTATAGTAGCACACGGTATTGATTATTGATGCTTACGTGAGAAGTTACTCAGTTATACTCAATTATTGCTATAGTAATTGTTGCATAATATCTCTCATATTATTGATTCAATTATTGTCACAATATCATCTGCATAATATGTTATATTATTAAATCAATAATTGAGATGACAAAGTTATTCATTTTATTATTTACATTATTGACGATGTCTAGAAAGTTCTACGGAGGAAAGGGGTTTGGTCACCTAATTGAGAGCCAATAAGGAGAAATCCTTATCAAAAAGTCCCCTATTTCTTAGGAATGATCTGGTTGCTAAATATTATGAGTTATAATATTAATGATAAATACGTTCGTGTTGATTAAAGATGAAATTGATATTTCAATTATGTTGTAATTATTAGTGTTAGTGAAAATCAACATTTATTTCGATAATAATTTATTTCTGGAGGTTATATTGACCAATCGGGTAATTAATCGAATAAATGAGCAATTAATTGCTATTAGTTCACATGCATATAACTATTTGTTCACATGAATGGAACTATTGATTCACATGCATGTACTATTAGGGGAGGTGGTGCAAGTTTGATAATACTTGTAGGACTAAATTAAAAATAGAGAAAAAGATAAAGGTACTATACTGTAATAATTCGAGCCCCAAAACGTGCAATTATCGTAACTATGTTTTCCCATAAATAGAAGCTCATTCTTCTTTCATTCTCACTAATTCACTAAGACTTATAAGAGCAATTATAGAGAGAGAAGCTATGGAGAGAGAAGTTATAGAGAGAAAGAAGAAGAGTATTCTGTTACTTCACTATTTCAGTATCCAATCTTCTTCTAAGGTAAGGGATATTATTTTGTTTAGTATTCGTAAGAAATAATATTTTTTCCATACTCTGTAGTATGTGATTAATATTATTTCGTTTCGTATTTTTAATTCTACACTCATTCTGTTAAAGTATTGCTTCTATACTCCGTGAAATTAGTAGAATATCCTTGATATTTGTGCTTCATCCAGTATCTTTTCATGGAAATATTATTATAGCATTCTTGATAATTATGTATCTTTTCATGTCAGAATACTATTCACGAGATACTATTCACAAAGTACTATTCACGGAGGTACTATTCATAAAGTACTACTTATGGGTACTATTCACAAAGTACTATTCCTGGGTACTATTCATAAAGTACTATTCACGAGTACTATTCACAGAGTACTATTCATGGAATACTATTCACTCGGTTACTATTCAACCGTGGAACTATTAATGACAAAAATTGATTTCTTTGCTGTCCGAATCATTTTTGATCCAATATTATTCCTGAATTTTACTCCACAAAGCAGTATCATGTTGACAATTTGGACATTATTGAATTCTGGATAAATTAAATTATAAATCTTTAAAAATTTATCCTTTGTTTTCTTTTAATTGAATTCTTATAACATTGTCATCATCGTCATGCTTATATTGTTATAAAAGTCATATTTGGCTTATGTGCATAGATGGACTGTTGATTGGTATGATTATGACCAGGGATTATTCGGTATAATCATAACACGTAATGTTACAAATGATGTGGTAAAATTTCTCATTGGCCCGTAGTGCATTGATGGACAGTTGTTGGCATGATCATTACAATTGATGATTACACGAATATCCTTGGCCTGTAGTGCATGGATAATTCGTGGACGTGATACTAATGAATATCCTTAGCCGCAGTGCAGGAATGATTCGATGATGTGGATTATTTATTAAGCTGAATCTCAGCGATAAAATTGATGATAAACTTTTTAAATCATAGAAGATAGTAGATATCATGCTCTACTTGACTCTTCTAATAAATTAATTATTCCGCTGCAGTTAAACTTAATGTTTATTGTATTTTATCAGTTTAACACTATTGAAGGCTAACTATAATTTATTCTGCATTATCTTAGTCATAATGTCTTACTGGGCTAGTTAAGCTCACTCTTTTGCTTTCATTGCTCTCTTCAGGAAATGAAAACGTAGCCGGGACTAGTCGGGAAACAAAGTGATGGTTCGAGATGGTGGCTATAGTAGGCCTCACTATTTTATAAAATATTGTGATAATAATGGTAATGAGGTCTCCTTTTTGAGTTTGAATACTGTCTATTAGACAATATTCGTGTAAAAACTCTCGGCTACGTTTTATCGCATTGTATAAAATAAGTTTGTATTTGATTCTTGTACCATGTATTTGGCGACTCAGAATGGGTGATGTATACCTATTTTAGGAGAGTCACATGAATAATACCGTATATATAAATAATGTTGTATGTATAAATAGTAATCTGGCATGAAAAGTTTAAAATTTAACAAGAATGTCCAAAAAAAAATTTCAGTGTAACGATACTAGCTGAAGAGCAAATTTCAAGGATATTCTACTAATTTCAATGAGTATAGAAGCAATACTTATCAACATAAGTGTAAAAATAAGAATATGAAACGAAATAATATTACTTACATACTATAGAGTATGGAAGAAAATATTATTTCTTACGGATATTAAAAATAATAATATCCCTTACGAATATTAAACGAAAATAATATTCATTACGAATATTGAACGAAGATAATATCCCTTATGAATATTGAACGAAAATAATATTCCTTATGAATATTGAACGAAAATAATATTCTTACGAATACGAAAAATAATATCTCTTCTGAATATGAAATAAATAATACCCCTTACAACTGTTGAACGAAAATAATATTCCTTACGAATATTGAATGAAGATAATATTCATTACGAATATTAAACATAAATAATATTCCTTACGAATATTGAACGAAAATAAAATTCCTTGCGAATGCGAAAAATAATATCGTAAGCAAATATGAAATAAATAATACCCCTTACGAATATTGAACAAAAATAATATCTCTTACGAATATTGAACAAAGATAATATTCTTTATGAATATTGAACGAAGACAATATCCCTTACGAATATTGAACGAAAATAATATTCCTTACGAATATTGAACGAAGATAATATCCCTTCTGAATATTGAACGAAAATAATATTCCTTATGAATATTGAACGAAAATAATATTTCATACGAATACGAAGGATATTATCTTACGAATATGAAATAAATAATACTCCTTACCTTAAAAAGAGAGCAATTATGACTGATATAGCGGAGATATTCTTGAAAAAAACTTACATTATTTTCTACACTCAAAGCTTCCTTAAACTCAAAAAAAAATACGCTTAATATTATAGAAGAAGAATTCTCTTATTCCGGTGTGAATTTTATTTTTAAAATGAGCATTTTATTTATAAGAGAATGGCAGGATACTATTTAGAATTAATCACGGGTGAACATGAGGAAGGTTTCATGGGAGAAGTTCATAAACGATTCGGCTAAAACTTTAAAAAAATTTGATTTTACTATGATGCACTGTGCAGCACTATGCAAACACTATACAGTACTATGCAAATAATAAAATATAATATATTCTCTTTTATATAAAAAAGCAAAACTTATTATATATATATATATATATATATATATATATATATATATATATATATATATATATATATATATATAAATATATAAGCAATAAAATAAAACTGAGATAACTTTCTACCGACTATTTTAAAAAATGGGTAAGTGGGGGTTTATATAATAAGCCAAATTTATAACATATACTTCATAAAAAACCCTCTATTTATCTCAATTCATTTGGCTTCACTAAGCATATTTTTAATAACATTTATTCATCATTAATATTATAACTCGCAATATTAACAACTAGACCATTCCCAAGAAAGAGGGAGCTTTCTGATAAGGACTTCTCCTTATTGGCGCATAATTAGGTGACCAAACCCCTTTCCTCGACAGAACTTTATAGACATTGTCAATAATGCAAATAATAATATGAATAACTTTGTTGTCTCAATTATTGATTTAATAATATAAAATATTGTGCTGATGATACTGTGACAATAATTGAATCAATAATGTGAGATACTATGCAAAAACTACTGTTGCAATAATTGAATAAAACTGAGTGACTTCTCACGTAAGCATCAATAATCAAAGATACTGTATAATACTGAGTGCAACTGTGCAACCACGTGTATTACTGTACTTTTATCACTAGGTATTTCAACAGTTAACAGTAAAACTTTTGTCATTATTTCTGTTATTTTCTAACTTCGACAGTAATTTTGTTGTGGAGTCCACAATGATTGTGCCGTCTTACGAATATTTTCTGATAAAACGAATATTCCCTGACCAAACAAATGTTTTATGACAACTTGCTTACTTTTCAAATTTTATAAATATTACCCACAACTATAACAGTATATCAAATCCACACCTTAATACTTAAAACGATATTTAGAGAGAATTAAATCTTTATTCATAAAAGTTGAGGTCTTACAACCTCCCCTTCTTATGAAATTTCGTCCTCAAAATTGACGTATGTACCTAGTATGACGAAGATGTGAGAATACCTTATTTTCGTTTTAGATTCTAACTCTTGAGTTATAACCTTTGTATGTAGAATATGTTTCTTCTTATCCAAGAATTTAACTAGTACCTCTTCATGCGTTAAATCTTCTGCTATCTCGACTGGTTCTAATTAAACAATGTGGTTCGGGTCGTCCACATATTTACGTAACATAGCTATGTAAAAAACGTTATGAACACGAAACTTACTTGGCGGTAAGGCGAGTCTATAGCCCACAATTCCTACTCGGTCGAGTATTTCAAATGGAAAAATTAAATCGAGGGTTGAGATTTCCTCTCTTCATCGATTCTTGCTTCTAGAATAACGCCTTCTTGCACCTTCTACTTCATATTCATCAACTCTGGGTTTGTAGCTTGAGCGGCTTTAACTTTATCGATTAAAGTTAATTATATACGTATATTTGACATCATCATGTGGGTCCTTGGAGTCTTTAACTCTAACTCTATCATTTATAAGTTATACGAAATGGGTCTTTGTGTTAACGATGTCGCACTCGTAACCACATACGGTCTTCTACTCAACGCGTTAGCTACCATGTTTGCTTTTCTAGGATGGTATTGAATGTTATGATCGTAATCTTTTAACAGCTCAAGCCAATGTCTTTGGCGCATTATACATTCGTTTTGGTTGAAGAAATATTTGAGGGTTTTGTATCGGGTTCAAGGTCGATACAAAATTTGATTTTACGCTCTGGGGGTAGGCCAGAAAGTCTTTAGGGAATACGTTAGGAAATGTATTAACAATAGAAATATCATTCAAATCTGACTTATTTTTGTTTAAATTCGTAACATGGGCTAAGAAAGTTTGACATCCGTTTTTCAATAAACGAATGACTTTATGGCTTGATATGACAGTGATTAACTTTAGTGGTCTGGTTGCTTAAATTCGCAGAATAGGTTGGTTAGGAATATGAAAACTAACAACCTTATGAACACAATCAATTTTAGCATGATGAGTAATTAACCAGTTGATTCCTAAAATCACATCAAATGCAAGTATTTTCAAAAAGATAAGATCGACAGGTAACGGGAGGGTGTCGATTTAAATCAAACAAGATTTATAAATAGTGGATGTAACGAAAGTTTCTTCTAACGGAGTTTTAACAGATAAGTCAAAGTCTAATTTCTCCGGAGTCAAGTTTAAACGTTGAGCGCAAGTAGGTGAAATAAAAGAATGGGTAGAACCGGTATCAAATAAGGAATAGACATCACAAGAGTTTATGATTAGGTTACCTGTGATAACTTCGTTCGGGTTCCTCGCTTTTTGGGAAGTCACAAAAAACGCTCTCCCTTAAACTACCGACTTTGACTTGTCAAGGACGGCCTTCGGTGTCTCCATCCTAGCTAGAATTGACTTCACTACACGACAAAATCGAGCTAGGTGACCTTCTCTTTCGTAATTGAAACACACTTTGGGTTGCTACGTATAGTTTGGACGGATTGTATCCCTCCTCTCCACATTTGTAGCATACGACCGGTGGTCGTTCTTCTTCCTTAGAAATGGGTGCTGGTGTTGTTGTCGATGTCTTTTCGTCATTGTTGAATCTTCTCTTCTTAAAGTTGTTCCCAGTTAGTTCACCTTTAGTATCATCTTTGTGACATCCCCAAAATAGGTTCATTCCACCCAACCCATTCTGAGTCGTCAAATACATGGTACAGAAAACAACTACAACTTTATTACAACAATTGTCGTGCAAAATACAACAACACATATGCTGTGAGTTTGGATACAAATATATACCAAATGTGACATTGGACACCGTCATGTATCAGCACCTCACAAAGGTACCTTACATAAAGGTACAGTCAAAAACTGTTTTAGAAACTAGAATCTTTGGGAAGTGCTCAAGGAAACCTTCGTACACGGGAGACCACGCGTCTAGGTTATGATAGATATCATATGGCCACAGAATTATCCTTGGTTGACCCAATAGACCCCAAGAAAAACGAGAAGATTACTATCATATTCTTCCCAATGGTGAGTCTTCTCTTGACTTATCATTATCTCCACTGTATCTAACTGAGAATTATACTTCAAACAAACACCAAGATTATATAGGTAGTGCTTGTAGATATACTCGGCAAGTGGATGAGCACATCCCTATCTTATGATGACACGAGGTTGTATGTCGTTAGACATCTTGTATGATAGTGGCAAACCACCCTTCCAACGTTGGGTACACCTTAACCTATTGGATTCACCAAATATAACTACTAAATGAACTTTTCTATACTGCTTCGGGAGAACATCCACAACTAGAGACCACCGTTCTATTTTCCCGTTACTCTCGCTCGACCCAGCTACACTCTTATTACCTGAAAGGAATTGTGAAGCAAAAGGGTGAGCACATCTAGCTCAGTAAAGAATATCATGACTAAAGATAATTAAATTATCAATAACCTTCATCAATAATAAATCAGAGATTTAGAACATATGGTAAATGATAAAAATTTCAACCATAGTTGCAGCGGAACGAGCAATCCATTAAAAGAGTCAAATAGACTATAAAGTCTATTATCTTCTCCATGTTAAAAATCTATCAACAATGTTTTATCCCTGTAACATCAATCAACAATTCTGGTCCACAATCATATGAATAACTCATAATCATAACTGTAGTTCTAAATTCCTCTTCTCATCCAGGACGAAGATAATTTTCATCACCTATCTTTACCTGAAACATCAAAGATCATGGTTATACCAAATCACAGTTCCTGTTCATAATCATACTAATAACTTCATCTTTGCACTACGGCCAACGATATTCATTTGTATCACCAGTTGATCATGTTTATCTCAACATCTGTTCATCTTTGCACTACTGGCCAAAGATATTCAACAACATATCATCTTTGCACTACGGGCCAAAGTTATTCATCAACAATTCATCTTTGCACTACAGGCCAAAGATATTCATCAATATTTCATCTTTGCACTACAGGCCAAAGATATTAATATCTCAAAGAAATATATAATCATTTCAGAATTTATATAAACAATAATTATAACCATGTTAATCAATTCACCTTTGCACTTAAGCTAAAGATATTCACTTATAAATTCAATGGTCATGATCATACCAGTCAACAATTCAACTTTGCACTACTGGCCAAAGAGAACCCATAGTCATGATCATACCAATAATTTACCCATCTTTACACTCAAGCGAAAGAGAATTTCAACATCAAGGTTATAAAAAATGTTATATATGATAATAAAAATAATATGATCAACATATAGATTTAATCTCAAGAGTAATATTCATAAATCAACTATAATTTGGTTAGAAAAAGAAACCAATTTTGTCGTGAATAGTAACTCGTGAATAGTAACTCATGAATAGTAACCCCGACATGAAAAAGGTAGAAATTCTACAATAATATACATACCAATATTTTGGTATAATGATATTGAAAGAATAATATTCTTAAGCTTATAAACAATTTATTTAAATTGTTTACACTTTACTAATTAATGCATTTAATCATCATAAAACGCCAACTCTTAAGATTTCATCATCAATAACCAAAACCCTCATCAAAAATCTGCATATACCTCATATATAGGATTCTCAAGCCATAAAATCCTATTTTCCAATTTTCTTACTTTACATAACATATTTAATTCATTTTCTCATAACTAGACTATTTTCATGAAAAATACCAAATCCGTTCCAAAAATATTTCTTTTCTGGAATTTAGCATAATATAGTCCCATAGTGAACATATATTTTTCTCAAAATTTTTAAAAGTCATTTACTATTTTTCATATGGCCAAAATAGCCGAATATTTAGACATTTATCAAAAATTGTACTTTTATCAAAAAATTCTGAAATTTACAGAGTATACTTCTATCATATACATGTACTCCCAACAAAAATTTCATCAATTTTGGAGTTAACCACAAGAAATTATAAGCAGTTACTTTTAAAATAGTCTTTTCTCATAAAATTCATAACTCTCAATCTATACATCCAAAAATCACCATTTTTGGACACAATCAATAAAACTCATCAAAATATCATTTCAAATTTTTCCAGAATTTTTGAAGGTAAGAAAAATTACGAAACTGGAAAATATAACAACCCTTAAAATCCCTTACTATCCCTTACTATCCCTTACAATCCCGTACCTCAAAAGAGCAGTACTTCTGACTGGATATCGGATATGATGCTGAAGGAAACTTGCACTGATGAATAGCAACTCACCAAGTATCTAAAAACTTACAAAATATGCTTCATAATATAGAGAGAGAAAGAGAGAAAGCTTATGTTTTTGGTGTGATTTTCAATTCTAACTTAGCCCTCTATTTATAGGAAAATTTTGGTAGGTTTGACCTGCAACCTGATGACTTTACCTGTTACTATTCCCACCCACCACATTTGAAATATAATTCAGCACATTTCTTCACCAACCATAAGTGGGGCCCACCAATTCTAGAATTTTTCACCAAAAATGATTTATAACCTGATTTTCGAATCAGCCACCTCTTAAAATTCATAACAAATCATACGTTCATTTTTAACGGTTCAAAATTTATGGACATATACTCAACTTATATATGTATAACATATCCAAAAATTACCACGATCCAACGGTCAGATTAAAAATTATAACCCCCGCAAAATATCTCAAAAACCCTGATTTTTAATACCTCCATTCCGACAAAAATACTGATAAAAACCTCAACATTGACTCCTTCATTTTTAACCACAAAAATATATCCCTCATTTATATCCACATAAAATAAATATTTTCTTATCATATGAATCAATAATTAATTATTCACAAATAATATTACAGAATCACATTTATGACAACCAGGTCGTTCCCAGGAAAGAGGGGGCTTTCCAATAAGGATTTTTCCTTACTGGCGCGCAATTAGATGACCAAACATCTCCTTAGACAGAACTTTCTAGACATTGCCAATAATACTATCTAATAATACTATTCAAATAATATGAATTATTGATCTGATAATGGGAAATACTGTGCAGCAACAATTATTGAACAACAATAATATAAAATATCAACGCTGCAATTATTGAATCAATAAAATGAAATATTGAACAGTAATTACTGTAACAATTATTGAGTAGTGCCTTCTTACGTAAGAATCAATAATTTCAAAAATACTATGCAATACCGTGTGCTACTGTGCAATAACGCGCATTACTGTATTTTAACCACCAGGTATTCCAACAGTGTTAACGGTAACAACTACGCCGTTATTTGTAAAAACTCAAATTTTTGTCGTTATCGTCATCCGACAGTTATTCGTTATGGGGCCCACAAATAGCTGCGCCGTCGTATGAATATTCCCCGACAGAAAGAATATTCTACGACCAAACGAATATTCCCCGACAACAATGATTATTTTATAACCACTTGCTTATTTTGAAAAAAATATTCACATTTCACCCATAACTTTAAACTTTTATCAATTTAACCATTTACTGAATAGTAATTATAAGAAAAATTGAATACTTTTATTTCATAAAATTCGGGGTCTTACAATCTTGGCCATGATTACCACCGAAGTGGTTACCATTTTTAGCATGACAATTTCCTCCACAATGGTTATCATTGTACCGATGGTCGTTGTCACTGGTACAATTATTATCGTGTTGTTGGTCGTTGTCTTTTGGTTGGGCCGACTCATTATCGTACTCCAACAACTGATCCCTATTCATAACATCTGAATATAACAAAGTTTGTTAGAAATTAGGTATTGACGTATTTCAGGTTTCAAACCTCGCATAAACATTCATGTCATTCGCTCCTCATTATCTACCAAATGGGACGTAAACTGGGATAACTCTGCAAAATTAGTCTCGTACTACGATATGGTCATATTGATTTGCTCCAGTTTGATGAATTCTACCTCTTTCATGTGACAAATACTTTCAGGAAAGTACTTGTCATTGAAAAATTCTTGAAACTTCTCCCAAGACATCTTTAGTGCGGCAAGTTGAGTACGTTTTATAGATTCTCACAAATAATATGTCTCTCGTAATATGAAGGTGGGAAAGGGAACCTTTTACTCTTCGGACCATCCCAAGACATCAAATATCTTGGTGATCTGCTTGATCCACATCTATGCATTAAGTGGCTCTGGCTTTCCCAAAAACTCCGGTGGTCCCAGCTCCTTGAATTGTTTAGCAGTGACCATCCGTGAGTTGTCAGTGTTTCCACCTGTATTTTAAATAGTAGTCTCTCTCGCCTGATGTTGCATGAATTGCAGAAGGCTCCTAAACACCCCGTCGTTCATTATTTGGTCAGTGTTGTTGTTTACATGAGGATTATTGCCTTCCTGATGCGTATTATTCTAGTTATTGATCATCGGTGACTCAACGGTCTCATGTGCTCCATTGCTTATCTCAACATTTTTAGATGTCATTTTCAAACACTGCCACAAAACAAGGGTTAATTGACATGCCACATATTATCCCTACATTCCGACTGACCAATTAAATAACAATTAAGCTTAGGTAGGTCATAATAGAGAAGGATTTACCCGTCTCTCCCCTCCTGGTTCTAGCCTCAAATCTCAACTAGGGATCATATCCCTAAGCTTTGATACCAACTGGGACGTCCCCAAAATAGGTATACACAACCCATTCTGAGTCTCCATATACATGGTACATAATTTAAATACAAACTTAATTATACAACTGTCGTGTAAAATACGACAAAACGTAGCTGAGAGTTTTAGCACGAATATTGTCTCGTAGACAATATCAAAACTCAAAAGAAGTCCTCGTTACAATTATTATCACACTATTTCATAAAATAGTGAGGACTACTATAGCAACCATCTTGGACCATCACTCCATTTCCTGACTAGTCACGTCTATATTCTCATTTCCTAAAGAGAACAATGAAAGAAAATGGTGAACCCAACTAGCCCAGTAAAGAATATTATGACTAAGATAATGTAGAATAAATTATCCTTAGTCTTCAATAGTATAAAAACTGATAGAATACAATAGACAACAAGTTTTAGATCAACAACTATAAGAACCCAAATTTTTAGAAAATATTAAAATAAGAATTTAGTAGATAAAATTTTTAAAGCATGAGATGAGTTCGAACAATAATATATATGTGATACGAGGTATGTAGTATTGTGTTACATAGGGTAATATAAGTTATATAATAAGTGATGTTGTGTTTAATAAATATATATATCATTATTATATATTTATTAATGATTGTAGATGTGACGCCCCCAAAATAGGTATACATCACCCATTCTGAGTCGCCAATACATGGTACAAAAATAAATACAACTTCATTAAAATAATTGTCGTGCATAATACGACAACACATACACTATGAGTTTAAATATAAATATTGTCTAATAGACAGTATTCAAACTCCAAAGGAGTTCTCATTACAATTATTAATACCCTATTTTACAAAATAGTGAGGACTACTAAAACAACTATCCTGAACCATCACTCCATACCCCGGCTAGTTTCTGCTATGTTCTCACCTCCTGAGAAAAAAAATGGAACAAAAAGGAAAAAGGGTAAGCTCAACTAGCCCAGTAAAAAATATTATAACTAAGATAATATATAACAAATTATCATTAGTCTTCAACAGGGAAAAATCGGATAGAATATAATAGGCAACAAGTTTTAGATCAACAACTGCTGCGGAAATAGCAATCCTTTAAAAGAGTCAAGTAAAGAATGAGTTCTACTATCTTCTAATATTTAAAAGTCCATCATCAATATTTTATCCATGTAACAACAATCAATATCCATCTTTAATCAAATATTCATCTTTGCACTACAGGCCAAAGATATTCATTTTTATCACCAGTCGATCATGTCCATCTCAACACCTGTTCATCTTTGCACTACGGGCCAAAGATATTCATCAGTTAATCATTCATCTGTGCACTACAGGCCAAAGATATTAAGTAATATCATCATTTAGGACTGAGGATGATGAAAAATATCTTAAAAAAAACGAATCCAGTGAGATAAAAGAACAAATATTAGGGATTTGTATTACAGTTTATCCAAGTTCAATAATACTCCATAATAACCAATTGTGAAGTAGAATTCAAAAATAACGATCAAAACATGGATATAATCAAATATAGTAACCATAATAGACATCTTGGACAAAAAAAAAATTTTATTTTTCGGTGAATAGTGACGTATTCGTGAGTAGTGCCGTATACGTGAATAGTGCCGTATACGTGAATAGTAATCCCGACACAAAAAGGTAAAAATTCCACAATAAAATCCATATCAATATTTTGATATAATGATATTGAAATAATAACATCATTTAGAAAGAAAATAACATCTCTTACCGCAATAGAACAGTATTTCTGACGGGAATATCGGATGTAAAGTCGAAGGAACTTGCACTAAATAGCAACTCTCAAAGTATCTAAATACTCACAAAATACGCTCGATAATATAGAGAGAAAGAAAACTTATTTCTGGTGTAATTTTTAATTCTAACTAAGCACCCTATTTATATGAAAATGCTAGAACGCCAAAGCAGACTAAATAATAAAATAATAATATTTTATTTTCTTCATCTACGCCTCCTTTGAAACATCAAAGCCAGCCGTCTTGGAAAATTTTCATCAGCCCACATGTTTTTTAAAAAATAAAAGTGGGTCCCACCCATAATTTAAAAAATATTTAATTTCTGAAATTTCAACAATTCATAATAAATAGCTCTTTTATCAAAAAAAAAAACTTTCAAATCTCATGTCCTTTCCATAGGAAATTTAGTTCTCTATAACTTTGTAGAAGAAAGTTTTTCCAAATTCCAAACAGAAAATTTCTGAAATCCACATACGGTCATTTTTCAACACCTCTTAAAATTCATAACAAATCATACGTTAATTTTTAATGGTTCAAAATTTGTGGACATATACTCAACTTATATTTGTATAACATATCCAAAAATCACAACGATCCAACGGTCGGATTAAAATTATAACTCACGCAATAGAGCTTTAAGAATACTATTTTGATTTTTAATACCTCCATTCCGATAAAATACTGATAAAACACCTCAAAATTAAATTCTTCATTTATATTCACATAAAAAAATAAATATTTCCTTATCATATAAATTAGTGATTAATTATTCACAAATAATATTACAGAATCACAATTATGACAATCAGATCGTTCCTAGGAATGAGGGGGCTTTCTGATAAGGATTTCTCCTTACTGGCGCGCAATTAGGTGACCAAACCTCTCCTTAGACAGAACTTCCTTAGACATTGCCAATAGTACTATCTAATAATATTATTCAAATATTATGAATTATTGATTTGATAATGGAAATACTGTGCAATGACAATTATTGAAACAATAATAATATAAAATATCAACGTAGCAACTATTGAATCAATAAAATAACATATTGAATAGTAATTACTGTAATAATTATTGAGTAGTGTCTTCTTACGTTAAGGATCAATAATTCATCAATACTGTGCAATATCGCGTACTACTGTGCAACCACGCGTACTATTGTATTTTAACTACTGGGTATTCTAACAGTGTTAACGGTAACAACTACGCCGTTATTTATAAAAACTCAAACTTGTCGTTTTCTTCATCCAACCGTTTTTCTTTATGGGGCCAATAACTGGCTACGCCGTCGTACGAATATTCTCCGACAGCAAGAATATTTCACGACCAAACGAATATTCCCTGACAACAATGAATAGTTTATAACCACTTGCTTATTTTGTAACATTTTCACATTTCACCCATAATCGCAGCATTATCTCAAATTAACACCTTATTATTCAAAATAATAATTTGAGGAATTTCGATTTTATTTATAATAAGTTGGGGTTTTACAACCTCCCCTCCTTATGAAATTTCGTCCTCAAAATTGACGTACGTACCTGGTGTTTTGAAAAGGTGAGGGTACCTCGTTTTCATTTCTGATTCCAACTCCCAAGTCATTTCTTCAATAGCATGGTTCCTCCACAAAACCTTAACTTATGGTATAAACTTGGTGCGTAGAACATGTTCTTTCCTATCCAAGATCTTAACAGGTACCTCCTCATATGTTAAATCTTTGGCTATTTCGTCTGGTCCTAACTCAATAATGTGATTCGGGTCTTTCACATATTTACGAAGCATAGATACGTGTAAAATATTATGAACACGAGACATGCTTGGAGGTAATGCGAGTTGATAGGCCACATTTCCTATTCGGTCAAGAATTTCAAATAGACCAACAAATCGTGGATTGAACTTTCCTCTCTTCCCAAATCGTGTAACTCCCTTTCATAGTGTAACACGTAACAATACATGATCCCCAATACTAAATTTGACATCCTTTTGATGAAGATCCGCATAACTCTTTTGTCGATCATGTGCCATTTGCATACGTTGTCGAATCATTTGGATCTTCTATGTAGTTATGCATATCAATTATGGTCCCAACAACGTTGCTTCACCCACCTCATCCCAGCATACTGGAGAACGATATTTTCTTCCATACAACTCCTCTAATGGAGCCATGCCTATACTTGCCTGATAACTGTTGTTGTAGGAGAATTCCACCAATGACAAGTACTTATCCCAACTTTCTTTGAAATTTAGGACACAAAGTCTTAATAGATCTTCAAGGGTTTGAAAAGTCCTTTCTGATTGTCCGTCCGTTTGAGGATGGTATGTCGAACTGAATCGTAAATTCGTGCCCATAGCTTTCTGTAAGCTAACCCAAAATTGTGAAGTGAATATCGGGTCACGACCCGAAACTATGGATACTGGCATGCCATGTAATCTCACAATCTCATTTACGTATATACGAACAAGACATTCAAGGGAATAAGTCTCCCGTATAGGCAAGAAATGGGCAGACTTTGTTAATCTATCAACAATAACCCAAATCGCATCTATGCCTTGAGAAACCTTGGGAAGACCCGTAACGAAATCCATAGTAATGTGTTCCCACTTCCATTTCGGAATCTCAGGTGGCTGCAATGGACCCTTTGACACTTGATGCTTCGCCTTTACACGTTGATAAGTTAAACACCTCGAGATAAACTCCGTGATCTCTCTCTTCATATTGTTCCACCAAAATATATGTCGAAGGTCATGATACATTTTGGTACTACTAGGATGGATTGCAAACAGTATATTGTGTGCCTCCATCATGATTTTATGCTTCAAGTTAGAATCATTAGGAACACAAAGTCTAGAGTAGACTCGAAGTATTCCTTCTTCATCGATTCTTGCTTCTGGAATAACACATTCTTGCACTTTCTTCTTCATACGCATCAGCTCCAGGTCCGTACCTTGAGTAGCTTTAACTTTATCGATTAAAGTCGGTTCTACTCGTATATTTGATATCATCGCGTGGGTACTTGGAGCCTTTTATTCTATCTCCATCCTTTGCAAGTCTTACAAAATGGGCCTTTGTGTTGACAATATCGCACTCGTACCCGCATATGATCTTCTACTCAATGTGTCAGCTACCACGTTTGCTTTTCTAAGATGATATTGAATGGTATGATCCTAATCTTTCAACAACTCAAGCCAACGTCATTGCCGCATGTTAAGTTCCTTTTGGGTGAAGAAATATTTTAGGCTCTTACGATCCGTATAAATCTCCACTTTCTCCCCATACAGGTAGTGTCTCCAAATATTTAATGCGAAAATGACTGCTGCCAACTCTGGATCATGAGTAGGATAATTCCTCTCATATTCTTTGAGTTGTCGCGAGGCATAAGCTATGACTTTCCCATGTTGCATGAGAACACATACGAACCCTTTGCCTAAAGCATCGTTATAGATAACAAATCCATCCGAACCAGATGGTATTGTCAGAACAGGTGCCAAAATGAGTCTCCTCTTGAGCTCTTGGAAACTCTTCTCACATTCCTCGCTCCAACCAAATTTTGTATCTTTTCGAGTAAGTTGAGTTAACGGAGTAGTGATTTTAGAAAATCTTTCCACGAATCTTTGATAATAACCAGCTAAGCCCAGAAAGCTACATACTTCGGTCACTGACTTCGGTTGTTCCCAACTTTGTATTGCTTCAATCTTCGTCGGGTCAACAGGTACTCCATGTTTTGACACCACGTGTCCAAGGAATGCTACTTTCTCAAGCCAGAACTCGCATTTTTTCAGCTTGGCATATATCTTGTTATCGCGAAGCCTTTGAAGTACCAGCTTCAAATGGCACTCATGATCTTCACGGCTTTCGGAATAGATGAGGATGTCATCAATAAAGACAACAACAAATTGATCCAAATATTCTTTGAACACACGGTTCATCATAATCGTGAAAATAGCAAGAGCATTAGTCAACCCAAAAGATATGACTAAGAATTCATAATGACCGTACCAAGTTCTGAAGGCAGTCTTCGGAATATCCTTAGTTTTAATCTTTAGCTGATGATATCCAGAACGAAGATTGATCTTTGAAAAGAATTATGCTCCTTGCAACTGGTCGAAAAGGTCATCAATGCGAGATAGCGAATACCTATTCTCGATGGTGACATGGTTTAATTCACGGTAGTCAATACAAAGTCTCATACTCCCGTCTTTCTTCTTCACGAATAAAACAGAAGCACCCCAAGGAGATGTACCAGGACGAATGAAATCGATGTCTAACAACTCATGTAGTTGGACTTTTAACTCCTAAAGTTCAACATGAGCCATTCGATATGATGTTTTTGAAATGGGCTTTGTACCAGGTTCAAGGTCAATAAAGAATTCAACTTCACGTTTTGGGGGTAGACCGGGAAGTTCTTCAGGAAATACGTCAGAAAATTCACTAGCAACAGAAATATTATTCAAATCTGACGTGTTTTTGTTTAAGTCCATAACATGGGCTAAGAAAGCTTGACATTCATTTTTCAATAAGCGAATAGCTTTATGGCTTGATATGAAAGTGATTGACTTTAATGGTTTGGTTGTTTGAATTCGCATAATAGGTTGGTTAGGAATATGAAAACTAACAACCTTATGAAAACAATCAATTTTAGCATGATGCGTGGTTAACCAATCAATCCCTAAAATCACATCAAATGCAAGAATTTTCAACGAAATAAGATTGGCAGGTAATTTAATAGTACCAACTTGGATCAAGCAAGATTTATAAACAGTAGATGCAATGAAGGTTTCTCCTAACGGAGTCTCAACAGTTAAGTCAAAGTCTAGTTTCTCCGGAGTCAAGTTCAAACGTTGAGCACAAGCAGGCGAGATAAAAGAATGGATAGAACCGGTATCTAATAAGGTATAAACTTCGCAAGAGTTTATGATTAGCTTACGCGTGATCACCTCGTTCGGGTTCCTCGCATTTTGGACAGTCATGACAAACGCCCTTCTAGGAACCACCGACTTTGACTTTTTCAGAACAGCCTTTGGAGTCACCATCCCTGCTGAACTTGTTTTCGTTACAGAACAATCTCGAGCTATATGACCTTCCTTTCCACATGTATAACATACCTTGGATTGTTGTGGGCAGTTTGGGCTGATATATCCCTCTTTTCCGCATTTGTAACAAATGACCGGTGGTCGTTCTCCTCCCCTAGAAACAGTTGATGTTTGTGCTGATGTTTTCACGTTATCATTATTGTACCTTTTCTTTTTGAAATCTCCTCCCGACTCGCTCCTTCTATTATCAAGGCCACGATTACCACCAGAGTGGTTACCATTTTTGTCTAAATGTTTTCCTCCCTGCTGGTTTTCATTGCTCCGATGGCTGCTACCACTGGTCTGACCCTGGTTGCGGTATCTCGGTTGAACATACTCATTATCACGCTCTAATAATTGACCCCTGTTTACAACATCTGAATATAGAGAAATTTTATGAGAGATAAGATAATGCCAAATTTTAGGTTTCAGACCTCTTAGAAACATCCTCGTCACACGTTCCTTATTCTCTACCAAATGAGGTGCAAACCTGGATAACTCCGCGAACTTCGCCTCATACTGAGACACAGCTATGTTGTTTTGTTCTAGTCTAATAAACTCTACATCTTTCATATAACGAATACTTTCAGAAAAGTACTTGTCATTGAACAGTTTTTGAAATGTTTCCCAAGACATACTGAGTGTGGCTGGCTGGGTACGCTTCACAGATTTTCACCAGTAATATGCCTCACCGTGGAACATAAAGGTGGCAAATAGAACCTTCTGTTCGTCCGTGCATCCCAAGACATCAAATATCTTGGTAATTTGCTTAACCCACGTCTTCGCCTTGATCGGATCTGGCTTTCCCAAAATTCTGGTGGTCCCAACTCTTTGAACTGCTTGACTGTGACAAGCGGCGCATTGCTATCATTTCAACCCATATTTTGTACACGAGTCTCCCTCGTCTGATTTTACATGAACTGTAAAAAGCTTGTAAACATCCCATCATTGATCATTTGTTTGGTAGTGTTGTTTACAGAAGGAATATTGCCTTCTTATTGCACGTTCCCCTGGGTGATGATTAAAGGTGTCTCCACGGTCTCATTCACTCCATTATTAACGTTCTCAGCTGCCATTATTAAATACTACTATAAAACAAGGGTTAATTGTCATGTCACATACTATCCCTATACTCTAACCAACCAAATAAATACCAAATAAGCTTAGTCAGGTCATATTAGCGAAGTAATTCCTCGTCTCTCCCCACCTAGTTCTTGTCTCACATCTCAGCCAGGGATCATATCCCTAAGTTTTGATACCAACTGTGACGCCCCCAAAATAGGTATACATCACCCATTATGAGTCGTCAATACATGGTACATAAACAAATAAAACTTCATTAAAACAATTGTCGTGCAAAATATGACAACACATATACTTTGAGTTTAAATACAAATTTGTCTAATAGACAATATTCTAACTCAAAAGGAGTCCTCATTACAATTATTGATACACTATTTTAGAAAATAGTGAGGACTACTAAAACAACTATCCTGAATCATCACTCCATACCCCGACTAGTTCCTGCTATGTTCCCACCTCCTGAGAAGAAAAATGGAACAAAAAGGAAAAAGGGTGAGCTCAACTAGCCCAGTAAGAATATTATAACTAAGATAATATACAACAAATTATCATTAGTCTTCAACAAGAAAAATCTGATAGAATATAATAGACAACAAGGTTTAGATCAACAACTGCAGCGGAAACAACAATTCGTTAGAAGAGTCAAGTAGAGAATGAGTTCTACTATCTTCTAAGATTTAAAAGTCTATCATCAATATTTTATCCCTATAACAACAATCAATATCCATCTTTAATTAAATATTCATCTTTGCACTACAAGCCAAAGATATTCATTTGTATCACCAGTCGGTCATTTTCATCTCAACACCTATTCATCTTTGCACTACGTACCAAAGATATTCATCAGTTAATCATTCATCTTTGCACTACAGGCCAAAGATATTCAGTAATATCATCATTTAGGACAGAGGATGATGAAAAAATATCTTAAAGAAAACGAATCTAATGAGATAAAAGAACAAATATTAGGGATTCGTATTATAGTTTATCCAAGTTCAATAATACTCCATAATAACCAATTGTGAAGCAGAATTCAAAAATAAAGATCAAAACATGGATACAATCAAAGATAGTAACCATAATAGACATCTTGGACAAAAAGGAAGAAATTTTATTTTTTAGTGAATAGTGCCGTATACATGAATAGTAACCCCGACACAAAAAGGTATAAATTCCACAATAAAATCCATTCCAATATTTCGGTATAATGATATTGAAAGAATAACATCATTTAGAAAGAAAATAACATCCCTTACCTCAATAGAACAATATTTCTAACTGAAATATCGGATGTAAAGACGAAGGAACTTGCACTGAATAGCAACTCTCAAAGTATCTAAATACTCACAAAATACGCTCGATAATATAGAGAGAAAGAAAACTTGTTTCTGGTGTAATTTTCAATTCTAACTAAGCACCCTATTTATAAGAAAATGCTAGAACCCCAAAGCAGACTAAATAATAAAATAATAATATTTTATTTTCTTCATCTACGTCCACCTCCTCTGAAACATCAAAGCCAGCCATCTTGGAAAATTTTCAGCAACCCACATGTTTTTTAAAAAACAAAAGTGGGTCCCACCCATAATTTAAAAAATATTTAATTTCTAAAACTTCAATAATTCATAATAAATACCTCTTTTATCAGAAAAATTGAAATCTCATGTCATTTCCATATAAAATTTAATTCTCTACAACTTTGTAGAAGAAAGTTTTTCCAAATTTCAAATAGAAAATGTCCGAAATTCACATGCGGACGTTTTTCAACACCTCTTAAAATTCATAACAAATCATACGTTAATTTTTAACGGTTCAAAATTTGTGGACATACACTCAACTTATATATGTATAACATATCCAAAAATCACAACGGTCCAACGGTCGGATTAAAATTATAACTCACGCAATAGAGCTTTAAGAACACTGTTTTAATTTTTAATACCTCCATTCCGACAAAATACTGATAAAACACCTCAAAATTAAATTCTTCATTTAAATTCTTTATTTATTTCTTTATCTCCTTACTGGCGCGCAATTAGGTGACCAAACCTCTCATTAGATAGAACTTTCTTAGACATTGCCAATAATGTTATCTAATAATATTATTCAAATAATATGAATTATTGATTTGATAATAGGAAATACTGTGCAGTGACAATTATTGAAACAACAATAATATAAAATATCAACGTAGCAATTATTGAATCAATAAAATAATATATTGAACAGTAATTACTGTAACAATTATTGAGTATTGCCTTCTTATGTAAGGATCAATAATTCATTAATACTGTGTAAACCGTGTGCTACTGTGCAACCACGCGTATTACTGTATTTTTACCACTGGGGTATTCCAACAGTGTTAACGGTAACAACTATGCCGTTATTTATAAAAACTTAAACTTGTTGTTTTCTTCATCCAACCGTTTTCCTTTATGGGGACCACAAATGGATGCGCCGTCGTACGAATATTCCCCGACGACAAGAATATTCCACGACCAAGCGAATATTCCCCGACAACAATGAATATTTTATAACCACTTGCTTATTTTGCAAAATTTGCACATTTCACCCATAATCACAGTATTATATCAAATTAACACCTTATTATTCAAAATAATAATTAGAGGAAATTCGATTTTATTTATAATAAGTTGGGGTCTTACAGTAGAGATGAATTAGTAAAGAAGATGGGTAGAAATGTATCTATTAAAATTAAATAATTATTTTATCATAGTAAGTTGGTGACATTAAATATCATTGATAATCATCAATTTCTTAAGTATATGTACGAGTAAGTATCAAGTCTAAGGCAGTGTAACCGTACCCTTTAATGGTGAATGTATAGGAGTTGGGCTAAACAATTCCTTTAGAGAGCGGAGGTACATACGAATTATGCGACGCCCCCAAAATAGGTCCAATTCATCCAACCTATTCTGAGTCGCCAAATACATGGTACAGAAAACAACTACAACTTTATTACTATAATTGTCGTGCAAAATATAACGACTCATATATTGTGAGTTTTGATACAAATATATACCAACTGTGACTCTCATCCCAACCATGGATAGCACGTCACAATGGCACCTTACATAAAAGTACAGTCAATAACTGTTTTAGAAATTAAAATTTTTGGAAAGTGCTCAAGGAAACCTTCGTACGTGGGAGGTCATGCGTCTAGGTTATGATAGATATCATATGTCCACATAATTATTCTTGGTTGACCCAATAGACCCCAAAGAAAAAAGAGAAGATTACTATCATGTTCTTTCCAGTGGTGAGTCTTCTCTTGACATATCATTATCTCCACTGTCTCTAATTGAGAATTATACTTCAACCAAACACCAAGATTATATGGGCAGTGCTCGTCGATATACTCAGCAAGTGGATGTGCACAATCCTGTCTTATGATGATGCAAGGTTGTATGCCATTAGACATCTTGTATGATAGTGACAAATCACCCTTCCAAAGTTAGGTTCGCCTAACCCTATATGATTCACCAAATATAACTACTAAATGATGTATAAAATACAACACACTATTCCAAAGTTCTCAATAAAATTATTTTCATACTGTTTACGGAGAACCTTCACAGCTAGAGACCACCGTTCTATTTTCTTGTTACCCCCGCTCGACCCAGCTACACTCTTATTACCTGAAAGAAATTGTGAAGCAAAAGGGTGAGCACAAATAGCCCAGTAAAGAATATCATGACTAAAGATAATTAAATTATCAATAGCCTTCATCATTAATAAATCAGAGATTTAGAACATATGATAGATGATAAAACTTTTCAATCATAGTTGCAGCGGAACGAGCAATCCATTAGAAGAGTCAAATAGACCATAAAGTCTATTATCTTCTCCATATTAAAAATCCACCAATAATATTTTATCCCTGTAACATCAATCAATAGTTTTGGTCCACAATCATATGAATAACTCTTAATCATAATTGTGGTTCTAAATTCCTCTTCTCATCCAGGGCGAAGATAATTTTTATCACTTGTCTTTACCTGAAACATCAAAGATCATGGTTATACCAAATCACAGTTCATGTTCATAATCATACTGATAAATTCATCTTTGCACTACGGCCAAAGATATTCGTCAACAGTTCATCTTTGCACTACTGGCTAAAGATATTCAACAATAGATCATCTTTACACTACAGGCTAAAGATATTCAACAACAGATCATCTTTGCACTACAGGCCAAAGATATTAAACAACAAATCATATGTGCACTACAAGCCAAAGCTATTCAACAACAAATCATCTTTGCACTATAGGCCAAAGATATTAATATCTCAAAGAAATATATATTCATTTAAGAATTTATATAAACAATAATTATAACCATATTAATCAATTCACCTTTGCACTTAAGCTAAATATATTCAATTATAAATTCAATGGTCATAATCATACCAGTCAACAATTCATCTTTTCTCTACCGGCCAAAGAGAACCCATAGTCACGATTATACCAATAATCTACCCATCTTTACACTCAATTCAAAGAGAAATTTCAACACTACGGTTATAAAAATGTTATATATGATAATAAAAACAATATGATCAAAACATGAATTTAATTTTAAAAGTAAGATTCATAAATCAACGATAATTTGGTCAAAAAAAAGAAACTAATTTTATTGTGAATAGTACCTGTGAATAGTAACTCATAAATAGTAACTCATGAATAGTAACTCATAAATAATAACTCATGAATAGTAACTCGTAAATAGTAACTCATGAATAGTACTCCGTATTCGTATATAGTACCGTATACGTAAATAATGTCATATACGTAAATAGTGTCATATACATGAATAGTGACGTGTACGTTAATAGTGCCGTATACGTTAATAGTGTCGTATGCGTGCATAGTAACCCCGACATGAAAAAGGTAGAAATTCCACAATAAAATTCATATCAATATTTAAGTATAATGATATTGAAAGAATAACATCATTATAAAAAAAAATAACATCCCTTACTATCCCTTATTATCCCTTACAATCTCTTACTATAATAATGACAATATCCCTTACCTCAAAAGAGTAGTACTTCCGGCTGAAATATCAGGTACAAGGCTGAAAGAAAAACAGGCCCCAAAGACATCTGAGAAGAGAGGTCGTATGAGTAAGATTCCTTATGCTTCAGTAATAAGATCTATCATGTACGGTATAATATGTACTAGACCGAATGTCGCTCATGCACTTAGTGTAACAAGCAGATATCAGTCGAATCCAGGAGAAGAGCACTGGAAGGCTGTGAAAAATATCCCAAAGTACTTAAGAAGAAATAAGTATATATTTCTTGTCTACGGTGGGCCTGAATTGAAACTTGAGGGCTTCACAGACTCAAGATTTCAAACAGATCAAGATGATAGTAAATCCATTTTGGGGTATGTGTTTACCTTGAATGGTGGCGCGGTGAGTTGGAAAAGTTCTACACAACACACAGTTGTTAATTCAGTTACAGAGGCAGAGTACATAGTTGCAAGTGAAGCTGTAAAGGACGCTATTCAGATGAAGAAGTTCATTACCAAATTTGGTGTGGTACCTAGCATTACAGGACCAGTACCTTTATTCTATGACAACACCAGAGCTATTGCACAAGCTAAGGAACCCAGGACTAATTAGAAATCCAAACACGTGTTTTGGCATTTTCATTTGATTAGAGAAATCGTTGAAGGAGGAGATGTCACCCTGGAGCATGTGGACTCTCAAGGCAATATTGCAGATCTATTTACTAAATCATTAACACAACAACAGTTAGATCGTCACTTATAAAAGATGGGTATGAGATACCACGACGATTGGTTTTAGTGCAAGTGGGAGATTGAAAGTAGTATGCATACAAGCCAATCATGTATGATGATAAAACATATACTTTGTAATCAATCTTATTTATTTATTTTTTAATAAAAGAATTAATTATTAAAGGTATTTATTATCTACATGGTGTTATTTTAATAATATGTGATAAACCCATAGTTTTATGCAATGCTTTTAGAATCATGATGAGATCATACTAATAAGATCTAATTTGTTAGTAGCTTAAAACTAAAATATTCTCAATCATTGGATTACTAAAATAGGGATTAGTGAATCCGGATAGATTGATACATACGTTGCTTGCTCATTGGATAAGAGTGATTGATCTCATGATCATTTGTGTGAAGACACTAAAGTAAGTATATAGGTGCTTATTGGAGAATAAGTTCACTGAACGTGACTCGCTAAGAAATACCTAATGGAGTTTTACTTACCTGTCAATAAGAATTCCTGTAGTGATAGTAGTACAAATGATCCTTAGACTTGAGATCATCATAGTTTCTTATGTATAATGAATTATGTTTTGACTTATTCCTTAAGACCCTTATGGTATATCAAATGGTATGCTTGGATGCAATAAGTTATATATGGAGATAATGAATGATCAATAAAGAATCTACCAGTTCTAGTAAAAGAAGAGAAATGTCATATGTGATTCGATAAATGATAACCCAGGAATCCTTGGCCAATGTGAAATGAAATTAGAAAGTAGTTTCTAATTTACATTTATTCGGAGTTGTGCATTTGGGAATCAAAATACATATAATTAAATAAAATAAGACTAGACAGTAATTTCATGTCTTATATTTAATTGGGACATTGAATGGTGGAAGGATTGAATTGTATGATAACTATTTACTCAAAGGTTCTTTTATGATTAATATTAAAATCTATATTATTTGGAAAGTCGTTGATCGCTAGGGAGGTTTATACCTATTATAAAATAAATATTATTTATTTAAATAAATTAATAGTTTAATTTATTTATTCAAATAAGATTAAAATTGTTCTAATTAATTTATTCACAACCAGTTTAATATAGAGAACCTAAATCGTCACACCATAAAAGGAAGAATAATTATTTAAGAAGTTAATGGCATAATCGTAATAATATGTTAAGTTTATTTAATTTAATCTATGGTGATAGAGTAAATTAAATAGCTTAATATTTATTATTTAATATTTTGGGAATATTAAATTTAAATTAATAAGAAGTGTCTTATTAATATTATTACAATTATTATTAATTTTAATTTCTAAAAGAGCTTAGGAATTAATTTAATATAAGTACTCTTATTTATTCCTAATAGGATTAGGAGGTAAAATTTGTTAAAGGAGTTTAATTAATTATCCTTAATAAGATTAGGGAGTCTAATTTATTAAAGGAGTTTAATTAAATAAATAATACCTTATTATATTAAATAGGGTTACATGATATCTTTATAAAATGAGTCTTATATTAGATGTCATATATACGTAATTCCAATGATTTGAGAGTACACCCCCTTTTCTATAGAGATAGGAAAAATTAGGGTTTGAGTCAATACACCATTCTTCTTGAAAATTCTTCTTCCTTAGTGGATCACCTCTAGAGGCCATATACTTAGGTGGCTAACATTGATCAAAGGAAGGAATCTACCCGGAGATTCAAGGAGATCGCTGAAAAGTAGGAGTTGAACTCGTACCTGTGGAAGCACGTATCTACAAAGGTATGATTCCATAACTTCTTGTTCTTCGTTTTAATTAATAATATGCATAAAGGATGATCCGGGCAATTGGTTTGTGAAAAAATTTAAAATCTGACTTTACTTTGCTTCCGCTAATTTTGCAATTTGATTGCATCTATGATTTTCACAAAACCTTACACAAACACCTTTTGTTCAGTAGGATTGTAGAAATAATATCCTAAACTTTCTTTAGGATATCCCACAAAGTACACTTATCAGATCTTGTCCCAAGCTTATCATTCTGAAACCTTTTCACATAAGCTGGACATCCTCAAATCTTAATATGTTTTAGACTAGGTTTCCTCTCTGTCCACATCTCATATGGAGTATTAGGGACGGATTTCGAGGGAACCTTATTTAGTAGATATGTAGCCGCTTTTAGGGCATATCCCCAAAATGATACCGGAAGATCGGTAAAACTCATCATGGAACGAACCATGTCCAACAGTGTTCGATTTCTCCTTTCAGATACACCATTTAGCTGTGGCATCCCTGGTGGAGTCCATTGTGAGATTATACCATTTTTTTGAGACAATTGAGAAACTCACTGCTTAAGTATTCACCTCCTCGATCTGATCGAAGAATCTTAATACTTTTGCTAGTTTGCTTCTCTACTTCACTTCTGAACTCTTTGAACTTTTCAAATGATTCAGATTTATATTTCATAAAATACACATATCCAAATCTTGAGTGATCATCAGTGAATGTAATAAAATAAGAATACCCTCCTCGTGTATTCGTTGTCATAGGTCCATATACATCTATGTTAACCAACGCTTACAACTCTGTAACTCTTTCTCCTTTTCTACTAAAAGGAGATTTAGTCATTTTGCCCGTGAGACAAGATTCACAAGTTGGATATGATTCATAATCAGATAGCTCTAAGAGCCCATCTTTATGCAACTTGGATAATCTTGTTTCATTAATATGACCAAGTCTACAGTGCCACATGAAGGTATAATTTATATCATCTATTTTCCTCTTCTTAGTTTGTTCAATTTGAAGTATATTTTTATGCAAGTCAAGAATATAAAGTCTATTTCGCAAATTACTAACACCATATAAAATATTATCATTATAAATAGAACAACCGTTGTTCTTTATTTTAATGGTAAAACCATTCATATCTAATACATAAATTAAAATAATGTTTCTAATGATATTTGGAACAAAATAACAATTATTTAAATAAATGAACTTGCCCATAGGCAATGCTAAACAATAACTCCCTACAGCAAATGCAACAACCTTTGCTCCATTTTTCACTCGTAGGACGACCTAATCCTTACTCAACTTTCTACTTCTGACCAGTCCTTGCATATTATTACATATGTGAGAATCACAGCCGGTATCCAATACCCAAGTAGAAGATTAACTTTCTGAAAAATTAATTTCAATCATAAACAAACCTTGATTAGGATTCAAAGCTTCTCTAAGCTTTTTCTGCTTTTGCTCCGCAAGATAATCCTTGCAGTTTCTCTTCCAGTAACCCGACTTGTTGCAACGGAAGCAAATTCCTTTACTAGCTGGATCAAGTTTCTTTTGATCCTTCACTTTCGCTTTACCTTTAACCTTCTTGGATTTATTTTTTTGAGAATATACCTTGGGTCTCTTCCTTTTCTTGGAAGAATCATCCACCATTAAGACCTGGTCCTTCTTGGATGGGAAGTGACCTTCAATAATTTTTAACATGTTAAGTAATTCAGGCTAGCTGACATCTAACTTATTCATGTGAAAATTTACAAAAAATTGTTAGAAGGTGTACGGGAGTGACTGCAAGACTAAATATTGACTCAACTCCCCATTCATGATGAATCCAAGATGTCCAAGACGTTCAATCATATTTATCATTTTTAAGACATGAGTCTCAACGGTAGTACCCTCGGTCATCCGAGATCGGAAGAGCTCCTTAGATATTTCATATCTAGCAGTCCTACTTTGCTCACCATACAGCTCTTGCAGGTGCAGTAGCATAATAGGAACATCCATGGTTTCATGCTGACGCTGAAGCTCGTTACTCATGGATACGAGCATGATGCATTGAGCCACAGATGCATCATCTTGTCACTTTTAAAAGTAGCAATATCTTCCTCAGAGGCTGTCTTTGCAACATTTGTAGGTACGAGCGAATTTAGGACATAAGAAATCTTTTCAGCAATGAAAACAATTCTCAGATTCATTAACTAGTCCGTGTAATTCGGCCCGATCAGTTTGTTAGCATCAAGTATGCTACGCAGTGAAATTAGTGAATGCGACATTTTCAAATTCTGCATGTAAAAAGACAATATTTTAGCAAACATTCATTAATTATTTTAGTTTACCACAATAAATTAGGTCTTATTTTAAATCGGTATCTCTGACTATTTTCTTTAAACTATATTACCCTCATTATATAGTTCAGTAATATCTAATTAAAGATTTTCTAGTGAGAATAAGGATCTCATTTCAAATGTATATAGCCTTGTGTGTGCACATCAAACTATATATAAATAAATAGGTAGACAACTCTTGTCAATTACATCATCATATAACTCTTTTTATTTTGCCTCTTAAATCATAGTGGTCAAGTGTGTGCACATCCGAACTAAAATAATTTAAGTTAAGTCGTATCCAACATTTCCATATAAGTGAAGAGAAAACTACAACCCTTGTGTGTGTACAACAAAGCGGTAATGTTCAATTCCTTCTAAACATCAAATGTAATAAAAATATCTCAAATATTTAATACTTGCCTTGTGTGGGCACAACAAACTCATATTAAATATTTAATACTCTATTATTTTTATCATGCTAGAAGGCGACGTTCGATATTCCGAATATCTTTGAACGTTACAACTTAATATAATATCTTATAGTAGTTTGTTATTATTAGTCTCATCTTGTTTAGCACACATACACACACACACACACACAGATATATATATATATATATATATATATATATATATATATATATATATATATATATATATATATATATATATATATATATATATATATATATTACTAGCATGCATATATAGAATACAATATTCTACTCAGATTGATTATGGACTTTTATTCTAGTTTAGTTCACTAGAGCTACCAAGTGAACTAAAAGGCCAAACCCTAGGGTGTAAGAATAAATATTTAAATATAACTATTACATTTAAACCCCCGATCCATTTACAAACGGGTCTTTGAGGATTTCTTTCTCCTTGATATCCAATTCTTCAAAAAATTCTAATTAATCCTATTACATAAACTATTTAATTTAAATAGAAATCTTGATCAACAGTCAATGGGAAGTACATATTAGAGAGATAGAATTTACAACAAGAAAAAAATAAGAAAAGACGAGGTACGCATACCATATTTAATAAAACTCATTCATTCAAGCATCCAACAAAAATAAATTCAATCATATTGGTCAACAGTCCATAATCAACCTCATTTATTATCATACATATCACTATATATATCAATAAATAAAACATTCATCTCATGAATTAAAATCATTCCATATATATATGAGTATCATTTAATGGACATTTTTAAGTTGCATGAAATATAATTTCAAGATTAAAATAAACTCTTTATTTTAATTATAACATTAATATATATATATATATATATATATATATATATATATATATATATATATATATATATATATATATATTAAAACAGGACCCATTTTGAATTTTTTATTGACAAATCACAAGGACGGTTCAGATTTTATCTTAATTCATTCAACTTAATCTAAAGGCTCACATTTCATCTCACATTAAAAATTCTCGCCCAAATCAAATTCACCTCTAAAAATTCTCGCCCAAATTATTATTATTATTATTATTATAGTAATAAGTACTATAATAATAATTATTATTATTATTATTATTATTATTATAATAAGTACTACTATAATAATAATTATTATTATTATAATAGTAGTAATAATAATAATAATAATACTAATAATGATAATAATAGTAATAATTATAATAATAATAATTTATTACAATAATTATAATAATTATTGTTATGGTTGTGTGGTGAATTATGAAAATTGTTATTAATGATTTGTAAGTTTTGTAGACATGTTTAGATTTTCCTGGATATCTATTTTTAAAGAAAAATTAATTATTATGGTGGTGTGGTGAATTATGATAATTGTTATGTCTGATTGTAAGTTATTTTAGGATGCAAAAACTCTTTAAGTAATGTAGTATTTTTTAAATTTTAATCTAATTTTTCGTTACGTCGTGCCTTCAGGCACGAGCAATTACTAGTGTGTGTGTGTGTGTATATATATATATATATATATATATATATATATATATATATATATATATATATATATATATATATCACGCGACTCAGCGAAATCATAGTACTTTTGATTACGACTTTTTTTAAAATAAATTTTATACAACAAATTATGCCCAATAAATTATTCTAAATACATACCCATACATATATGGAATCACAATAATTAATAATTCACATAAAGTTTGGCTTTGATACCACTATAAGGTTTTGTAAAGATCAAAGTAGCAATTAAATTACAAAAATTAGTGGAAGAAAAATAAAATAAGATTTTAAAAATTTTCACAAATCAATTACCCGGATCATCCTTTATGTATATAATTAATTAAAACGAAGAACAAGAAGTTATGGAATCATACCCATGTAGATACAAGCTTCCACAGGTACGAGTTCAACTCCTATTTATCTGCGATCTCCTTAAATCTTCGGATAGATTCCTTCCTTTGATTAATGTTAGCCACCAAAGTGTACGACCTTTATAGGTGATCTACCAAGGAAGAAGAATTTTCAAGGAAAATGGTGTATTGGCTCAAACCCTAGTTTTTCCTATATCTATAGAAAAAGGGAGAATACTCTCCAACAATTAGAATCACGTATATCTGAATCAAGTAACCCTATTTAATTAAAACAACGTATTATTTATTTAATTAAACTCTTTTAATTAATTGGATTACCTAATCTTATTAGGGATAATTAATTAAACTCCTTTAAAATTTTTTGCCTCATAATCATATTAGAAATAAATGAGAGTACTTATATTAAATTAATTCATAAACTCTTTTAGAAATTAAAAATAATAATAATTGTAATAATATTAATAAGACTCCTCTTATTAATTTATATTTAATATTTTTAAAATATTAAATAATAATATTAAGCTATTTAATTTATTCTAGCACCATAGATTAAATTAAATATACTTAACATATTATTACGATTATGCCATTAACTTCTTAAATAATTATTTTTCCTTTTATAGTGTGACCATTTAGGTTCTCCATATTAAACCGGTTGTGAATAAATCAATTAGAACATTTCTAATCTTATTTAAATAAGTAAATTAAACTATTAATTTATTTAAATAAATAATATTTATTCTATAATAGGGACAAGCCTCCTAGCGATCAACGACTTTCCGGATAATATAGATTTCAACATTAATCATAAAAGAATATTTGAGTAAATAGTTACCGTACAATTCAATCTTTCCATCAGACAATGTCCCAATTAAATATAAGACATGGATTTATTGTCAAGTCTTATTTTATTTAATTATATATATTTTGATTCCTAAATGCACAACTCCTAATGAATGCAAATTAGAAACTACTTTCTAATTTCATCCCACATTGGCCAATGATTCATGGGTTGTCATTTATTGAATCACATAGGATATTTCTCTTCTTTTACTAGAAGTAGTAGATTCTTTATTGATCATTCATTTTCTTCATATATAACTTATTGCACCCAAGCATACCATTTAATATACTTTAAGAGTCTTAAAGAATAAGTCAAAGTGTAATTCATTACATATAAGATATTATGATAATCTAAAGTCTAAGGATCATTTGTACTACTATCACTACAGGAATTCCATTGACAGGCAAGTAAAACTCCATTAGGTATTCCTTAGCAAGTCACGTTTAGAGAACTTATTCTCCAATAAGCACCTATATACTTACTTTAGTGTCTCCACACAAATGATCATGAGATCATGAGATCAATCATTCTCATCCAATGAGCAAGCAACGTATGTATCAATCTATCCGGATTCACTATTCCCCTTTTTAGTAATCCATTAATTAAGAACATTTTAGTTTTAAGCTATCTCAGAATTTAGATCTCATTAGCATGATCTCATCATGATTCTAAAAGTATTGCTTAAAACTATGAGTTTATCACATATTATTAAAATAACACCATGTAGATAATAAATAAGATTGATTATAAAGTATATGCTTTATCATCATACATGATTGGCTAGTATGCATACTACTTTCAGTACCATGAATATAACGTAATAAAACACATATTTATTTCTAGACGTTGCAAAACAAAGGATTCATTAGTTAAATCCTTCCATACGCGTAGCCAAAGCTTCCAGCGTCCTCTAGATATAGATTTAGGGTCGTGTGGTTGCTAAATACTTACAAAAACTAGAAAGAAAACTAGATCTGTATAGCTCTTAGCCATTCTAGCTTTCAGGTTCGAGTTTTACAACTTTTAAACTTTTTAAAAGCTAGATCTGGCTAGATTCAGACCTAGTTAACAAAGCTTAAATATTGACTATTTACAAGAAATGAACAGTTAAAAAACTAGATCTATGCCATACAGAGGCAGATCTATATATATATATATATATAGGACTTATATATAGTAAAGTAAGAAAAAGAAGCAGATCTGAAGGGATATTACAGTTAAGCACGAGAATGGCTATCGAACAGCTTTAAGTGCCTATAAACTCGATTTCCAATGGTTAAAACTTGATATGTTGCTATATATATGTATAAGAGTGTTTATATAACAGATTTACAAAGATTGAACGGAAGAAAAGCTGCCTTTCGCTCTCAAATAGTCGGATTTCTCTATCCTCGATCCTCTCTTTCTCTCTCTTTCTATATATAAATGAGCTTGGGGGAGAGTGTATTTATAGACCCGATCAGCCATGAGTCTACCTGCGACAGCCGTAGGTAGAGCTGCGATTGGACCTGGTGGACCCCGTTGTCTCGAAGTACGTGCACTTCGACCATCGTGAAATTTATTTGAACCTTCATAACTTGCAATCCAGGAATCCGATGGAGGCATGCCATACCTTTTTGAAAAGCACTTTTCGAGAGCTGCGCAATGACATGGGGCTTGACCTTTTCTAAATTCGAAAAGATGGTTCCATGACCAGATCTTCAAGTCTTCGTAGTCAGTCCGTTGAGCTATCTAGCATAATTTTCAATTGGGATTGTTGTGATGGTTCCATATAACATTATTCACAACAGTTTGATCAATCATGATGTTAAGTTAGAAAAATTACCCTTTTACCCTTCTGGGTTAGTTTTTGGGCTTAACGCAACTTCAACTATCTTCCCTTAGGGTTATCTCTGGGGTTTGACTGCTGTTGACTTCTATTTGTCCTTAGGGTTGTCTCTGAGGTTGATTTAATATTTTCATAAGGCTATCTCCGGGGTTTGGTTTGATGATTTCCTAGGATTATTTTTGGGGGTCTGGTTTGATGATTTCTCGGGGTTGTCTCCGGGGGTTAAAAGACAGTTTTGCCTTCCTACATTGTTACTAACGAGAATGTAAATTTTTGATTGTCTACAGATGCCCTTCTTTATCATATTTATGCAATGCAATGGAATGAACATGATAAAGATTGTTAGACATTGGAAATATGAGAAATGCAAATGTAATGCAATGCTTGATATGATATGCTATGAATGTTATATGCCTCTGTGAGGTTAGTTGCGACAGATTATATCAATGACCATTCCCTACTCTCTGTTGGGGATGACTTTTATGGCTGAAGTAGTGTTCAATGGCCCCGATGCTACGTTGGAGTTGTCGCTAACGATTTCTAATATCAAATTCTCTGGCCTTCGTTGAAGCAATTCTCAATGGCTTATATCACCGGACCCTTCCCAATGCTACACTGGGTTGATGCCAATGGTTTGTAGTATCAGATACTCTGATCTTCGCTGAAGTAGTTCTCAACGGTTTACATCACCGGACCCTTCCCGATGCTATGTTGAGGCTGTCGCCAACGGTATCCACTATCAGATTCTCTGGCCTTTGTTGAAGTAGTTCTCAATAGCTTACATCATCGAACCCTTCCCGATGCTACACTGGGGTTATCACCAACAGTTTACAGAAGATTGTCAGACTTCCAAAGTTTGGTTGTCTGTTTCAGGATTTTAGGCCCTTTCTACTCAATCGCGTAGAACCTTTTTTCCTAATTTGACTTTTAAACTTCAGGGGACTTTGTTGTAACTGAAATTTGATTGAGACAGAGGGGGTGGGACCTGCGGCTGCCACAGGTAGACTCGCAGCAGACCACGGGTGGATTTAAACTCCCCCTGGCCCTTCAAAAGCCATTTTCAACTTGAAAGCCTCAAAAAAATCTGAACCTTCTAGCTCAAATCTACTCAATTCGGGTTTCTTTTCGCGAAATCCATCACCGTACAATCGTTCTACATAACTCTAGTAACATTTATATCCTTTCTTTTCAAGTTTTGACCGTTAGAATGTTAGATTTCATGGAGTATGGGTTTAAGCACAATGTGTGAAATATGTATGCATAGATGACTTAACAAAAATGAACATATTTAGTAAATACTTGTATTCTACCATGCTGAACATTTTCATGTGAAAAAAACTAATTCTGAGACAGTCATTTTACGCTCATTTTTTCTAGTTTAGTCATCCTATTTGAGGAAAAGTGAGCATGGATTTTTATATAAAAATGCACATGGTAATTTGGTTGCTATTGTGTCTTAATTTTGATGTTGAAAATTTATATTTTGATATTGGGTGGTGTGCTGCTGAATGGCCACCTAGTTATGCCTATGTGTATGCGGATAGTCCCTTTTACAAAGGAGACTCTGGCAAAAAAATTTCAAGAGTTTGGGCATTTAATGTACATGAAAATTTAACGCTATTAGGGATGTATGTTAAACTAATGCATGATTTATCACATAGGCTCTATGCATGATGCAATGATTTGAATTTAATAGCCTTAAATTTGAAATGTACCTCACCCTTTCTGAGGTGATTTGGAGATTTTGTTCAGACCATGGATTCAGATAGATACAACGGCTCTAGCCCTCGTAGGGTTTCATCTGGTGTGAGTAAGACGACTTCTACTGTTCCTTTGCCTCATCCAGCCCGAAAGCCTCGCCGATTGACTGAGTCAGTGATTCGTCCTATTCGGGTTGATAGGACGGATGCTACAGATGAGGAGGAGGACGTTCTTGTTGAGGACCTCGCTCTTTCTTCTACCCCACATTAGGATCTTCCCGCTATTAGTGTGATGATTCCCAATCTTTTGGATGATTTGAGACGTCACCCATTGATCTATCTCCACGGGAATGAGGTAATGGAAGTTTTCATTTTTGCCTTTCTTCTTTCTCCACTTTCAGGAAAAAGATTTAATCTTGATTTGAAATTGATGCAGGTTCCCCGCTTCATTCAGCCCAGGGGGAACTGGTTCAACATTCATTATTATACTAGACCCTTCATCCGAAGTATCAGGAGATCATCCACTCCTAGGGCTTTCATGCCTTCTTTTCTATTCCTCCTCGTCGCTGCCCCTGGGGTTATCTATGGGCTTTATTTGAGCACTTGTTTCACCAGACTCATTATCTTTATTTACTGGACTACGAAGTGATGATGACACTGATGGACTAACAGTTCATTACTGGATTGGAATTTATAGGGGAGTCGGTGCCTTTAGTGCTAACATTTCACCAGCTATAGTTCGATCCCTATTAGGAGTTCCTCCTTCGGTCCTTAAGGGTCGGGCTGTCTATTCTGGCCCTTTGAGCATTGATGCTTCGAGTAGAGCTTTGTCCTAGCCTCTGCCCGCTGATCAGAGGGATAGAGATCGCATTCTTCAGCGATTGTTCTTAATCATCATTAAGGGTTGTTTCCTGGTGGACAACTCCTTGATGGTTTGTAACGACCCCAAAATAGGTCTATTCCATCCAACCCATTCTGAGTCGCCAAATACATGGTACAGAAAACAACTACAACTTTATTACAACAATTGTCGTATAAAATACAACAACACATATGCTGTGAGTTTGGATACAAATATATACCAAATGTGACACATGCCCCAACCGTGGACAGCACCTCACAATGGCACCTTACTTAAAGGTATAGTCAAATACTGTTTTAGAAATTAGAATCTTTGGGAAGTGCTCAAGGAAACCTTCGTACATGGAAGGCCATACGTCTAGGTTATGATAGATATCATATGGCCACAGAATTATCCTTAGTTGACCCAATAGACCCCAAAGAAAAACGAGAAGATTACTATCATAGTCTTCCCAATGGTAAGTCTTTTCTTGACATATCATTATCTCCACTGTCTCTAATTGAGAATTATATTACAAATAAACACCAAGATTATATATGTAGTGTTCGTAGATATACTAAGAAAGTGGATGAGCACAACCCTGTCTTATGATAACACGAGGTTGTATGTCATTAGACATCTTCTATGATAGTGGCAAAAACACCCTTCCAAAGTTGAGTTCACCTCACCCTCAACAGCTATAGACCACCGTTCTATTCCCCTGTTATCCCCCGCTCGACCCAGCTACACTCGTATTACCTGAAAGGAATTGTGAAGCAAAAGGGTGAGCACAACTAGCTCAGTAAAGAATATCATGACTAACGATAATTAAATTATCAATAGCCTTCATCAGTAATAAATCAGAGATTTAGAACATATGGTAGATGATAAAATTTTTCAACCATAGTTGCAGCAGAACGAGCAATCCATTAGAAGAGTCATATAGACCATAAAGTCTATTATATTCTCCATATTAAAAGTCCACCAACAATGTTTTATCCCTGTAACATCAATCAACAGTTCATTTCAACATTTATATGAATAACTCATAATCATAATTGTGATTCTAAATTCCTCTTCACATCTAGAACGAAGATAATTTTTATCACATGTCTTTACCTGAAACATCAAAGATCATGGTTATACCAAATCACAGTTCCTGTTTATAATCATACTAACAATTTCATCTTTGCACTACGAGCCAAAGATATTCATCAACAGACCATCTTTGCAGTACAGGCCAAAGATATTCATCAATAGGTCATCTTTGCACTACAGGCCAAAGATATTCAACCACATATCATCTTTGCACTACAGACCAAAGATATTCATCAACAATTCATCTTTGCACTACAGGCCAAAGATATTCCCCAGCAGTTCATATTTGCACTACATGCCAAATATATTCATCAACAGTTCATATTTGCACTACAGGTCAAATATATTAATATGTCAAAGAAATATATAATCATTTCAGAATTTATATAAACAGTAATTATAACCATGTTAATCAATTCATCTTTGCACTTAAGCTAAAGATATTTAATTATAAATTCAATGATCATGATCATACCAGTTAACAATTCATCTTTGCACTACATGCCAAAGATATTCCTCAGTCACGATCATACCAATAATTTACCCATCTTTACACTCAAGTGAAAGAGAAATTCAACATCAGGGTTATAAAAATATTATATATGATAATAAAAATAATATTATCAACAACTGCATTTATTTTCAAGAGCAACAATCATAAATCAACGATAATTTGGTCAGAAAAAGAAACTAATTTTTTTTCGTGAATAGTAACTCGTGAATAGTAACTCATAAATAGTAACTCATAAATAGTAACCCCGACTCAAAAAGGTAAAAATTTTACAATAAAATCTATACTAATATTTTGGTATAATGATATTGAAAGAATAACATTTCTTTAAACATATCAACAATTTATTTTAATTGTTTACACTTTACTAATTAAAGCATTTAATCATCACAAAATGCCAAACTCATAAAACTTCATCACCAATAACCAAAACCCTCATAAAAAATCTGCCTATACCACATATATGATTCTCAAGCCATAAAATCATATTTTTCAATTTTCTTCCTTCACATAACATATTTAATTCAATTATTCATAACTAGTCCATTTTCATTAAAAATACCAAATCAGTTCCAAAAATATTTCTTTTTTGGGATTTATCAGAATATAGTCCCATATTGAACATATATTTTTCTCAGAATTTGTAAAATTCATTTACTATTTTTCATATGGCCAAAACCGCCGAATATTTAGACATTTATCATAAATTGTACTTTTATCCATAAATTCCAAAATTTACATAGTACACTGATATTATATAGATGTACTCCCAATAAAAATTTCATTAATTTTGGAGTTAACCACAAGGAGTTATAATCGGTTACTTTTAAAATTATCTTTTCTCATAAAATTCATAACTCATAATCTATACATCCAAAAATCGCCATTTTTGGACACAATCAAGAAAACTCATCAATTAATCATTTCAAATTTTTCCAGAATTTTTGAAGTTCAGAAAAATTACAAAACTGAAAATCATAACAACCCTTAAAATCCCTTAATATCCCTTACCTCAAAAGAGCAGCATTTCTGACTAGATATCGGATATAACGCTGAAGAAAACTTGCATTGATGAATATCAACTCACCAAATATCTAAATACTCAAAAAATACACTCAATAATCTAGAAAGAAAAAGAGAGAAAACTTATGAATTCTGGTGTGATTTTCAATTCTAACTTAGCCCTCTATTTATAGGAAAATGTTAGCACGCCGAAGCAGACTTGACCTGCAACTTGATGACTTTACCTGCTAAAATTCCACCCACCAAAAATTAGCCACCATCCCCAACAACCAAAAGTGGGGCCCACTCAATTCTAGAATTTTTTCACCAAAATCTAATTTCCGAATCAGTCACCTCTTAAAATTCATAACAAATTATACGTTCATTTTTAACGGTTCAAAATTTGTGGACATATACTCAAATCATATATGTATAACATATCCAAAAATTACAACGATCCAACGGTCGGATTAAATATTATAACTCACACAATAAAGCTGTAAGAACACCGGTTTGATTTTTAATACCTCCAATCCGACAAAATACAGATAAAATACCTCAACATTAATTCTTTCATTTATAACCACATAAATAAATTCATCCTTTATATCCAAATCAAATAAATATTTTCTTATTATATAAATCAATAATTAATTATTCACAAATAATAATACAGAATCACATTTATGACAACCAGGTTGTTCCAAGGAAAGAGGGGGCTTTTCGATAAGGATTTTTCCTTACTGACGCGTAATTAGGTGACCAAACCTCTCCTTGACAAAACTTTCTAGACATTGCCAATAATGCTATCTAATAATATTATTCAAATAATATGAATTATTGATCTGATAATGGGAAATACTGTGCAGTGACAATTATTGAATCAACAATAATATAACCTATCAACGTAGCAATTATTGAATCAATAAAATAAAATATTGAACAGTAATTACTGTAACAATTATTGAGTAGTGCCTTCTTACGTAAGGATTAATAATTCAAAAATACTGTGTAAAATCGTGTGCTACTGTGCAACCACGCGTATAACTGTATTTTAGCCACCGGATATTCCAACAGTGTTAACGGTAACAACTACGCCGTTATTTATAAAAACTCAATTTTTGTTGTTATCTTCATCTGACCGTTTTCCGTTATGGGGCCCACAAATAGCTGTGTCGTCGTACGAATTTTCCTGGACAGAAAGAATATTCCACGACCAACGAATATTCCCCGACAACAATGATTATTTTATAACCACTTGTTTATTTTGAAAAATTTTCACATTTCACCCATAACTTTAACTTTTTATCAATTTAACCATTTACTGAATTGTAATTATAAGAAAAATTGAATACTTTTATTTCATAAAATTTGGGGTCTTACAATCTCCCCTCCTTATGAAATTTTGTCCCCGAAATTTACGTACCTAGTATTTCGAAGAGTTGAGAATACCTTACTTTCATTTAAGATTCTATCTCTCAGATCATCATGATTTCTCCATTGCTCATCTCCCATGATAACTTCATTTGGGTTCCTCATTTGTTGGGAAGTCATGACAACCGTCAACCCTTGAACTACCTGGCTTTGACTTGTCTGGGGCAGCATTTGGCGTCATCACTACCGTAGGAATATACTTTTCTATAGGACATATTCCTCCCTCAACTGCCTCGTCGTACTCCTGATTCATGATCCGAATCATCAATCTTCGATCCATATCGAATTCAGGTTGACCGCTCTGTACAGGGTAATTCAAAACTCGATGTTGGGTTCTCCCAATTGCTTTCCAAAAAGAGAAATTCATATCATCTATTTTAGCCTTCTTAGATCAGACATCTCTTTCCACAATATCCACGTATCGTGCGGCTTTTGCCCATGCATCGCTTATTCTCACTCGTTCAGTTTTTTTATCTTTCAGTTCAGATTCCATCTTTATCATCTTATACTCCGCCAAAGAATGCTTCTGTTCAAGCATCACATATCGGGTAACAGAAGCTTGAATTGTTGCATCCTTTTGCTCCATGACCGCCTGTCGTTTTTCAGCCTGCTCTTCTAACTCATGAATACGATTTTGAAATTCTACATTTTGATCATATAATACCTCTAATAAATTCTCCTCAGGTACCTCTTCTTCCTCTTCTTCCTCACTCTCAGTTGTTACCTCTGCGACTATCTCGGGTTCAACTATCAATTCTTCACTTACCACAAGAATATCTCTAATTCTTTCTTCGTCTGACATCACATTATCATGGTTAGTGATTAGAGGTATCTCCACAGTCTCATTTACTTCATTGTTAGCATTCTCAACTGCCATTCTCAAATACCGCCATAAAACAAGGGTTAATTAAATAAATTAACGTATCACATAATATCCGTATATTATGACCGACCAACAATTAAGCTTAGGTAGGACACACTAGCGAAGGATTTACTCATCTCTCCCCTCTTAGTTATATTTCCCGATCTCCGCCAGAGACCATATCCCTAAGCTTTGATACCAAAATGTAACGACCCCAAAATAGGTCTATTCCATCCAACCCATTCTGAGTCGCCAAATACATGGTATAGAAAACAACTACAACTTTATTACAACAATTGTCGTATAAAATACAACAACACATATGCTGTGAGTTTGGATACAAATATATACCAAATGTGACACATGTCCCAACCGTGGACCGCACCTCACAGTGGCACCTTATATAAAGGTATAGTCAAAGACTGTTTTAGAAATTAGAATATTTGGGAAGTGCTCAAGAAAACCTTCGTACATGGGAGGCCATACGTCTAGGTTATGATAGATATCATATGGCCACAAAATTATCCTTGGTTGACCCAATAGATCCCAAAGAAAAACGAGAAGATTACTATCATAATCTTCCCAATGGTAAGTCTTTTCTTGACATATCATTATCTCCACTGTGTCTAATTGAGAATTATACTCCAAACAAATATGAAGATTATATATGTAGTGTTCGTAGATATACTGAGCAAGTGGATGAGCACAACCCTGTCTTATGATAACATGAGGTTGTATGTCATTAGATATCTTCTATGATAGTGGCAAAAACACCCTTTCAAAGTTGAGTTCACCTCACCCTCAACAGCTATAGACCACCGTTCTATTCCCCTGTTATCCCCCGCTCGACCCAGCTACACTAGTATTACCTGAAAGGAATTGTGTAGCAAAAGGGTGAGCACAACTAGCTTAGTAAAGAATATCATGACTAACGATAATTACATTATCAATAGCCTTCATCAGTAATAAATCAGAGATTTAGAACACATGGTAGATGATAAAACTTTTCAACCATAGTTGCAGCTGAACGAACAATCCATTAGAAGAGTCAAATAGACCATAAAGTCTATTATATTATCCATATTAAAAGTCCCCCAACAATGTTTTATCCCTGTAACATCAATCAATAGTTCATTTTCACAATTATATGAATAACTCATAATCATAATTGTGATTCTAAATTCCTCTTCACATCCAGAATGAAGATAATTTTTATCACATGTCTTTACTTGAAACATCAAAGATCATGGTTATACCAAATCACAGTTCCTGTTTATAATCATACTAACAATTTCATCTTTGCACTACGGGCCAAAGATATTCATCAACAGACCATCTTTACACTACGGGCCAAAGATATTCATCAACAGGTCATCTTTGCACTACAGGCCAAAGATATTCAACCACAGACCATCTTTGCACTATAGGCCAAAGATATTCATCAACAATTTATCTTTGCACTACAGGCCAAAGATATTTCCCAACAGTTCATATTTGCACTACATGCCAAATATATTCATCAACAGTTCATATTTGCACTACATGCCAAATATATTAATATCTCAAAGAAATATTTAATAATTTCAGAATTTATATAAACAATAATTATAACCATGCTAATCAATTCATTTTTACACTTAAGCTAAAGATATTCAATTATAAATTCAATGATCATGATCATACCAGTTAACAGTTCATCTATGCATTACAGGCTAAAGATATTCCTCAGTCACGATCATACCAATAATTTACCCATCTTTACACTCAAGTGAAAGAGAAATTCAACATCAGGGTTATAAAAATGTTATATATGATAATAAAAATAATATTATCAACAACTACATTTATTTTCAAGAGCAACAATCATAAATCAATGATAATTTGGTCAGAAAAAGAAACTAATTTTTTTTCGAGAATAGTAACTCGTGAATAGTAACTCATGAATAGTAACCCCGACTCAAAAAGGTAAAAATTCTACAATAAAATCTATACCAATATTTCGGTATAATGGTATTGAAAGAATAACATTTCTTTAAACTTATCAACAATTTATTTTAATTGTTTACACTTTACTAATTAATGCATTTAATCATCATAAAATGCCAAACTCATAAGATTTCATCACCAATAACTAAAACCCTCATAAAAAATCTGCCTATACCACATATATGATTCTCAAGCCATAAAATCATATTTTCTAATTTTTTTCCTTCACATAACATATTTAATTCAATTATTCATAACTAGTCCATTTTCATTAAAAATACCAAATCAGTTCCAAAAATATTTCTTTTCTGGGATTTATCAGAATATAGTCTCATATTGAACATATATTTTTCTCAGAATTTTTAAAATTCATTTACTATTTTTCATATGGCCAAAACCGCCGAATATATAGATATTTATCATAAATTGTACGTTTGTCCACAAATTCCAAAATTTACAGAGTACACTGATATTATATAGATGTACTCCCAATAAAAATTTTATCAATTTTGGAGTTAACCACAAGGAGTTATAAGCGGTTACTTTTAAAATTTTCTTTTCTCATAAAATTCATAACTCATAATCTATACATCCAAAAATCGCCATTTTTGGACACAATAAAGAAAACTCATCAAATAATCATTTCACATTTTTCCAGAATTTTTGAAGTTCAGAAAAATTATGAAACTAAAAATCATAACAACCCTTAAAATCCCTTACTATCCCTTACCTCAAAAGAGCAGCATTTTTGACTTTATATCGGATATAACGCTGAAGAAAACTTGCATTGATGAATATCAACTCACCAAGTATCTAAATACTCACAAAATACACTCAATAATCTAGAGAGAAAACTTATGAATTCTGGTGTGATTTTCAATTCTAACTTAGCCCTCTATTTATAGAAAAATGTTAGCACGCTGAAGCAGACTTGACCTGCAACCTGATGGCTTTACCTGCTACTATTCCACCCACCAAAATTCAGCCACCATCCCCAACAACCAAAGGTGGGGCCCATAATTCTAGAAATTTTCACCAAAACCTAATTTCTGAATCAGTCACCTCTTAAAATTCATAACAAATTATACGTTCATTTTTAACAGTTCAAAATTTGTGGACATATACTCAACTCATATATGTATAACATATCCAAAAATGACAACGATCCAACGGTCGGATTAAATATTATAACTCACACAATAAAGCTGTAAGAACACCGGTTTGATTTTTAATACCTCCAATCCGACAAAATACAGATAAAATACCTCAACGTTAATTCTTTCATTTATAACCACATAAATAAATCCATCCTTTATATCCACATCAAATAAATATTTTCTTATCATATAAATCAATAATTAATTATTCATAAATAATAATACAGAATCACATTTATGACAACCAGGCTGTTCCCAGGAAAGAAGGGGCTTCCCAATAAGGATTTCTCCTTACTGGCGCGCAATTAGGTGACCAAACCTCTCCTTGACAGAACTTTCTAGACATTGCCAATAATGCTATCTAATAATATTATTCAAATAATATGAATTATTGATCTGATAATGGAAAATACTGTGTAGTGACAATTATTGAATCAACAATAATATAACCTATCAACGTAGCAATTATTGAATCAATAAAATAAAATATTGAACAGTAATTACTGTAACAATTATTGAGTAGTGCCTTCTTACGTAAGGATTAATAATTCAAAAATACTGTGTAAAACCGTGTGCTACTGTGCAACCACGCGTATTACTGTATTTTAACCACTGGGTATTCCAACAGTGTTAACGATAACAACTACGCCGTTATTTATAAAAACTTAATTTTCGTTGTTATCTTCATCCGACCGTTTTTCGTTATGGGGCCTACAAATAGCTGCGCCGTCGTACGAATTTTCCCCGATAGAAAGAATATTCCACGACCAACGAATTAATATTCCTTGACAACAATGATTATTTTATAACCACTTGTTTATTTTGAAAAAATTTTACATTTCACCCATAACTTTAACTTTTTATCAATTTAACCATTTACTAAATTGTAATTATAAGAAAAATTGAATACTTTTATTTCATAAAATTCGGGGTCTTACATGGTTTCTTTTTCTCTTATTAACGCTACTCGTGATGTGGACTGCATCAGAGACTTTGACTGGGGTTCATTCACCTTCGCCTATTTCCTTCGAGGGATGCGCCTACGTTTAGAGGGCGTGACAGAGGCTTGGCTAGGCTTTTACCCATTTTTACTGGAGAGTAATTTCCTCTTATCTTTCAATTCCCCCCCCCCCCGCTCGGGTTGTCAGTCTTCATAACTGATGATATTTAATATTTACATTTTCAATTTTGGGCATATGAGCGGTTCCCTTACCTACGCCCAATTACTACTTTGGGTCTGGAGACCTATCCGTGGGGACAACACTGGCATTATTCCACTGTGGCAGAGGTCCCTGTAGCGGAGGGGTTTACTCATTCTTATTTATAGTTAGAGTTGTTGACTGCTGATGTCATCACATGGATTCCTTATACCCCGGATCATTTGATAATTGGTTTTAAGGACGATTTTTCGACCGGGGCAGAGTATGCATTATGTACTCGTCAGATCCCTTTCTTGACTGAGGGAGGCTAGGAGCTTTACTTGGGAGAGCGTGCTATCAGGAGCACTATAAGGGAGATTCACATTCCATATATTCCTCATGCTAGACACCATTGATCTTTATCTCAGTCGGTCACAGAGGTTCCTCTGATGGGCTTAGATGGCTTTACATTATCAGAGAGTTATTTTACTCAGGATGCTTTCTATCGATGGTGGACTCCTCGCACCATTGAGGCTTATACCTGCGCCACTGCGTTTCTGACGGACATAGTTCCCGAGTATGTGATGATGACAAACTGGATTACCTGCATTAGACAACCTACTCATTTGGAGAAGATTTCTGGTTTGACATAGAGATTGGACCGGGAAAATTTTTTCATCAGGCATATGGGCCGAGATCCATCAGTGGCAGATTCTTTTGATCCATCCAACTTTGGCACTAGTCCCTCAGGTGGCCTATATTCTGATAGTTTTACTGGAGTAGATCCCCCTACGTATCGACCCGATATTCCTTCTAGTAGAGATACGGTGACTCAGGAGGAGTTATAACAGGTTGATCGACTGGATGATATAGACATCATAGATTTCTTTTGATAGGTTCATGTTATCTCTTTTGATATGCCTCTGTTAGCTATTGGGCAGATGTGCCCCATTTTCCTGTACTTTTTAATTTCAGTTATAGACAGAGATGATGTATTTAATCTTTATTAGATGATGTATTTAGAAATGTATGTATAATGCTTTTCTTTATTACAACATATTGTCATTTATCTTTATCATTTATCATGATACATACACTATATGTCATGGATAAGTATGTATATTGGTGAGTTTAGCATTGACCTCTGATTGGTCTCATGATACAGTTCTACAGATGTCTTCATCCATTGTTACCCGTATTGAGCATAGCCCGCCCACCTTGACAGCCTCATCTTTGAGGTCTTGGTATGATAGTTTTCCTTATTTGGATCGGATGACCGTTGATCATATGCTGAGATAATCCATAGCCTTCTTGACCTTCCAAGTTCCTGTAAGTTTTGTAGAGGGGATGCTATCTTGCTGGATTCTGGAGAGGCAAGTCTTTAGACTCGGGACCCATGAGTTGACTCCTACATTAGAGGAGTATGAGCGTATTACGGATTTTCCGCTGGACAGGCCCTGCGCTAGAGTGGCTATTGGTGAGTTTAGACGGCAGTTCATGATATTGACAGGTTTACGCCATACAGTCTTGGACGAGATCATCTTAGGACATGTTGTGTCTCTGGATTTCTTGATTGATCATTTCGGGTTGACAGACAGCTATTTAGTATACTCAGGAGATTTCACCATTTCTGAGGATTAGTGGCGGGTTGCCCGAGTAGATACTTTTTTGATGTGCGTTGTATCCTATCTGTACATGCCCCTCTACATGGATCTGAAAGTATTATGTACACAAGCCAATCACGTTTGATGATAAATAATATACTTTGTAACAATCTTATTCATTTATTAATTAAAAGTATTAATTTATTAAAGACTTTTAATTATCTACATGATGTTGTTTTATAAAATGTGATAACCCCATAGTTTTAAGCAATGTTTTTAGAATAATGATGATGATCATTCTAATTAGATCTAAATTCCTAGAAAGCTAAAAACTAAAACAGTTCCCAATCGTTAGATTACTAAATTGGGGATTAGTGAATCCGGATAGATTAGTATATACGTTGCTTGCTCATTTGATGAGGATGATTGATCTCATGATCATTTGTGTGGAGACACTAAAGCAAGTATGTAGATGTTTATTAGAGAATAAATTCACTGAACGTGGCTCGCTAAGGAATACCTAATGGAGTTTTACTTGCCTATCAATAGGAATTCCTGTAGTGATAGTAGTACAAGTGATCCTTGGACTTGAGATCATCATAGTATCTTGTGTATGATGAGTTATACTTTGACTTATTCCTTAAGACCCTTAGGGTATATCAAAGGGTATGCTTGGGTATAATAAGTTGTACATGGAGATAATGTATGATCAATAAAGAATCTACCGCTTCTAATAAAAGAAGAGAAATATCCTATGTGATTCGATAAATGACAACCCAGTAGTCATTGACTAAGGCAGAATGAAATTAGAAAGGAGTTTCTAATTTATATTATTTAGAATTGTGCATTTAAGGATCAAAATACATATAATTAAATAAAATAAGACTTGCCAGTAATTCCATGTCTTATTTTTAATTGGGACATTGTATGGTGGAATGATTGAATTGTACAGTAACTATTTACTCAAAGGTTCTTTTATGATTAATATTGATATATATATTATTTGAAAAGTCGTTAATCGCTAGGGAGGTTTATGCTTATTATAGAATAAATATTATTTATTAAAATAAATTAATAGTTTAATTTATTTATTTAAATAAGATTAGAATTGTTCTAATTGATTTACTCACAACCTGTTTAATATTGAGAACCTAAAGGGTCACACCATAAAAGGAAGAATATTTATTTAAGAAGTTAATGACATAATCGTAATAATAATTTAAGTATATTTAATTTAATCTATGGTGATAGAATAAATTAAATAGCTTAATATTAATTATTTAATATTTTGGAAATATTAAATATTAATTAATAAGAGGAGTCTTATTATTATTATTATTACTATTACTATTATTTAATTCCTAAAGGAGTTCGAGAATTAATTAATAAAAGTACCCTCATATATTCCTAATATGATTAGGAGGTAAATTAATTAAAAGATTTTAATTAATTATTCCTAATAAGATTGAGAGCATAATTAATTAAAGAAATTTAATTAATTAAAATAAAATCTAATTCCTTAATTGTTAAGGAGAGTTGCCCACATCAATAAATAAGAGAAGTCTTATTATGGGTGAGGGTGGTTGTTGACTTTTTCACAGCAGACGTAATTCCAATAGTTCGGAGAGTACACCCTTTTCTATGAGAGATAGAAAAATTAGAGTTTTGCCAAATATCCACCTTCTTGAATGTTTCTTCTTCCTTGGTGGATGACCTCTAGAGGCCAAACACGTGGGTGACTAACGTTGATCAAAGGAAGGAACCAAACCCGGTGGATTCAAGATGAACACGAAAATATTTGGAGGTGAACTTGTACCTGAGGAAGCTCGAATATTCAAGGGTATGATTCTTGTTCTTTATTTTATCATTTAATTAATAATTGCGCATCAAGGATGATCCGGGTATATGGTTTGTAAAATTTTAAAACTATGATTTTCCATGCTTCCGCTTATTTTATGCAATTTGATTGCGTTCATGAATCTTACAAACCTAACAAATATGCCCCATTTTCCTGTACAGATGTCTTCATCCATTGTTACCCGTATTGAGCATAGCCCGCCTACCTTGATAGCCTCATCTTTGAGGTCTTGGTATGATAGTTTTCCTCATTTGGATCGGATGACCGTTGATCATATGCTGAGACACTCCATAGCCTTCTTGACCTTCTAAGGTCCTGTAGGTTTTGTAGAGGGGATGCTATCTTGCTATATTCCCGAGAGGGAAGTCTTTAGACTCGGGACCCATGAGTTGACTCCTACATTGGAGGAGTATGAGCGTATTACGAATTTTTCGCTGGACATGCCCTGCGCTAGAGTGGCTGTTAGTAAGTTTAGACGACAGTTCATGACATTGACAGGTTTACGCCATACAGTCGTCTTAGACGAGATCACCTCAGGACATGTTGTGTCCCTGGATTTCTTGATTGATCATTTCGGGTCGACAGACAGCTATTTAGTATACTCAGGAGATTTCAAAATTTTTAAGGATGAGTGGCGGGTTTCCCGTGTAGATACTTTCTTGATGTGCGCTGTATCCTATCTATACATGCCCCTCTACATTGATCACCTCGACATTGACTTGATCACTGTAGTGATGGCTCTGAGGAAGGGTTGTACCATCCTTCCTATAATCTTAATAGAGATTTTTGTAACATTCCATATTTTTAAATGAAAGTTATAAATGTAAGTTATAAATGTAAGTTGATAACAGTGAAAATTTCGTTCACTGTACTTACATTTACAGTGAACGAAATATTTATAACTTACATTTAAAAATATGGAATGTTACATCATTCCCCTCTTAAAAGGATTCTGTCCCCAGAATCACAACTCAAACAACACTTTCGTTACATTCTTCCCTACTTATAAAGATTCTGTGCCCAGAATCGAAGACACAGATTAAACAAATAACTCAGGGTACTCTTTCATCATTTTCTCTTTGAGTTCTCACGTTGCTTCTTCAGCATTGTGGTTTCTCCATATTACCTTCACAGAAGGTATCACTTTATTCCTGAGCACTTGTTCTTTCCTGTCGACTATCTGGATAGGAACCTCTTCATAAGACAAATCTTTCTCGAACTGCAACGGTTCGTACTCGATCACGTGATTGTAATCGGGTTTATATGGTCGTAACACCGAAATATGAAAAACATTAGGAATGTTTTCCAACTCTGGAGGTAGGGCTACCTCGTAAGCTACCTCTCCAACTTTCGTAGCACTTCAAAGGGTCCAATAAACCTCGGGCTTAGTTTTCCCTTCTTACCGAAACGAATTTTCCCCTTCCAAGGAGAAACTTTTAGGAATACATAGCTTCCTACGTCAAATGCACGATCTTGCCTGTGTTGATTAGCATACTTCTTCTGTCGGTCTTGAGCTGCTACCAATCTTATCATGATGAGTTTGATAACCTCAGCAGTTTGTTGCACTAATTCTGGTCCTAGTAGTTGACGTTCACCAACTTCATCCCAGAACAGTGGAGTTTGGCACTTTCTGCCGTATAACGCTTCGTAAGGCGGCATGCCGATGCTCGCGTGATAACTATTATTGTAGGCAAATTCCACCAACGGTAATTGCTCTTCCCAGCTTCCTTTGAAATCCATGACGCATGCTCTCAGCATATCTTCCAATGTCTGGATTGTTCGTTCGCTTTGGCTATCTGTTTGTGGATGATAAGTCGTACTCATTCGCAATTGAGTTCCCATGCATTCTTGTAGTCTCTTCCAGAAGTTTGATGTGAATCGCGGGTCTCTATCGGACACAATTGACACTGGCACTCCATGTCTCGAAACGATCTCTTTGACATATAGTTTTGCCAGCTGATCAAGATTGAATCTAATCTTTATTGGCAAAAAGTGTGCTGATTTTGTCAGTCCGTCCACTATCACCCAAATTGCATCGCATCCTCTCTGAGTAGCTGGAAGACCCACCACAAAATCCATCGTGATATGCTCCCATTTCCATTTCGGTATTTTCAACGGTTGAAGTAATCCGCTGGGTCTTTGATGTTCGGCTTTTACTCTTTGACATGTGAAACATTTAGCCACGCATTCTGTAACATCCCTTTTCATATTCGGCCACGAAAAATGTCCGCGTAAATCTTGATACATCTTCGTGCTTCCTGAATGAATCGAATATCTTGAGTTATGCGCTTCGGTCAAGATTTCGTTTTTCAGTTCTGGTGTTGCTAGAACCCAGATTCTTCCCACGTACCGTATTAATCCTTCGGTATCGACCTTGTATTTCATATTGCTACTATCAACCATATTCTCTTTTATCTTTCCACATTCTTCATCTTGTAACTGAGCATTTTTCACCTTGTCTAGTAAAGTTTGACCTGTTTCTAGTTGAAATAGTCGTTCGTCGGATTCCTGTGAAAATTTGATTTCCAGTTCTAACTTTGTCATTGCTGAAATGAGCTCCTCTTGAGTTGTTATCAGCATTAATTTCTCCCGACCTTTCCTACTTAAAGCATCTGCAACCACATTCGCTTTGCCCGGATGATAAAAGATCTCACAATCGTAATCCTTTATCAATTCCATCCATCTCCTCTGACGCATGTTCAGGTCCTTCTGATTGAAAATATACTTCAGACTTTTGTGGTCTGTGTAGATCTCACATTTCTCTCCATACAGGTAGTGTCTCCATATCTTGAGAGCAAATACCACCGCAACCAATTCTAAATCATGAGTCGGATAACCTTTCTCATAATCCTTCAGTTGTCTTGATGCATAGGCAATAACTTTGCCGTTTTGAATAAGAACACAACCCAAACCTTTGTGTGAGGCATCACTATACACCACAAAATTTCCTGTATTATCCGGCAGGGTTAACACAGGTGTCATACTTAGCTTCTTCTTCAAATCTTGAAAGCTCTCTTCATACTTTTCTGTCCAAACGAATTTCACAGCTTTCCGTGTTAAATTTGTTAACGGAGTGGCTATCTTGGAAAAATCTTGAATAAATCTTCTATAATAACTAGCCATCCCCAAGAAACTCCTCACCTCCGAAGGTATCCTTGGTTGTTCCCAATTGATCACAGCTTCCACGTTCGATGGATCTACTGAAATCCCATCTTTGTCAATCACATGACCCAAAAATTGTACACGATCGAGCTAAAATTCACACTTAGAGAATTTTGCATACATTGACAAATTTCAGCCCACCATCACATGTTATTTTAGCAATGACAAAGTTAGAACTGGAAATCAAATTTCCACAGGAATCCGACGAACAACTATTTCAGCTAGAAGCAGGTCCAACTTTACTGGACGATGTGAAAAATGCTCAGTTACAATATGAAGAATGTGGAAAGATAAAAGAGAATATGGTTGATAGTAGCAATACGAAATACAAGGTCGATACCGAAGGATTACTACGGTACGAGGGAAGAATCTGGGTTCCAGCAACACCAGAACTGAAAAATGAAATCTTGACCGAAGCTCATAGCTCAAGATATTCGATTCATCCAGGAAGCACAAAGATGTATCAAGATTTATGCTGACATTTTTGGTGGCCGAATATGAAAAGGGATGTTGTAGAATGCGTGGCTAAATGTTTGACATGTCAAAGAGTAAAAGCCGAACATCAAAGACCCAGCGGATTACTTCAACCGTTGGAAATACCGGAATGGAAATGGGAGCATATCACGATGGATTTTTTGGTGGGTCTTCCAGCTACTCAGAGAGGATGCGATGCAATTTGGGTGATAGTGGACAGACTGAAAAAATCAGCACACTTTTTGCCAATAAAGATTAGATTCAATCTTGATCAGCTGGCAAAACTATATGTCAAAGAGATCGTTTCGAGACATGGAGTGCCAGTGTCAATTGTGTCCGATAGAGACCCACGATTCACGTCAAACTTCTGGAAGAGACTACAAAAATGTATGGGAACTCAATTGCGAATGAGTATGGCTTATCATCCACAAACAGATGGCCAAAGCGAACGAACAATCCAGACATTGGAAGATATGCTGAGAGCATGCGTCATAGATTTCAAAGGAAGCTGGGAAGAGCAATTACCATTGGTGGAATTCGCCTACAATAATAGTTATCACGCGAGCATCGGCATGCCGCCTTACGAAGCGTTATACGGCAGAAAGTGCAGAACTCCACTGTGCTGGGATGAAGTTGGTGAATGTCAACTACTAGGACCAGAATTAGTGCAACAAACTTCCAAGGTTATAAAACTCATCAGGATAAGATTGGTAGCAGCACAAGACCGACTGAAGAAGTATGTTGATCAACACATGCAAGATCGTGCATTTGACGTAGAAAGCTATGTATTCCTAAAAGTTTCTCCTTGGAAGGGGAAAATTCGTTTCGGTAAGAAGGAAAAACTAAGCCCGAGGTTTATTGGACCCTTTGAAGCGCTGCGAAAAGTTGGAGAGGTAGCTTACGAGATAGCTCTACCTCCAGAGTTGGAAAACATTCATAATATTTTTCATATTTTGGTGTTGCGACCATATAAACCCGATTACAATCACGTGATCGAGTACGAACCGTTGCAGTTCGAGAAAGATTTGTCTTATGAAGAGGTTCCTATCCAGATAGTCGACAGGAAAGAACAAGTGCTCAGGAATAAAGTGATACCTTCTGTGAAGGTGATATGGAGAAACCACAATGCTGAAGAAGTAACGTGGGAACTCGAAGAGAAAATAATGAAAGAGTACCCTGAGTTATTTGTTTAATTTGTGTCTTCGATTCTGGGGACAGAATCTTTATAAGTAGGGAAGAATGTAACGAAAGTATTGTTTGAGTTGTGATTTTGGGGATAGAATCCTTTTAAGAGGGGAATGTGGTAACATTCCATATTTTTAAATGTAAGTTATAAATATTTATTGATTTATATAAATATTTATTGGATGTGTTTATTATTGAATAAGTAATTGTTCAAATTGATTGAGTTGATTTAGTTAATTATTTATTTCCTAAATAATTAATGTGATTAGTTAATTATTTATTTGTTAAATAGTTAATGTGTTATGTGGATTGAGTTATGTGATTAAGTAATTTATTTAATAAATTATTATTTCATAAAGAGTGACAAATAACTATGTTATAAAGAGTTATTAAATTAAATTAAAGTAGTTTAATTTAGTTCTTTGCCAAACAAGGCATAAGTATTAATCTTTAATTTTTTAAATGGGTTACCAAACGAAGCCTTATGACTTTTGGATTTCTTTTGAATTAAAATTATTAATAAAATAAAACAAATATATAAATAAAATATATTTATATTTATAAGTTATACGTTATATAAGTTATATGTTTTTGGTAACTGATAGTATTTAGTAGTATTATAATGACCACATGTGTTTCTTTTATTTACGTTGGCTTATCAGTTTTAGAGTACGCATAGTTTATCAGTTGATTTGTTTTAGTTTACGCATTTGTCTAAACCTAAGCCTAAGTAAGAAAAGGTAGAGTCTGAAAGAGAGAAACAAGAGAAAGACAGGTCTTTGGATTCTTCAACTTTTGTCAGTGATTTACAAGTGTCGTTTGAACAAACTAAAGGTATGTTCTATAAACCTTATCATATATGGTTATAGTATATAGTCTCTGTGAAATTGTAGGTCTCGGTTTTCTTAAAAATCACGATGTATCAGAATATTACCAAAAATCTCTTGAAAAACCATGCTTGTATAATTAGTTAGAGAATTGTGATAATATGTGTAATTTTAATTGTTATCACTAGCATGTGTGTGTGTGTGTGTGTGTGTGTGTGTATATATATATATATATATATATATATATATATATATATATATATATATATATATATATATGATTGTATGCTAATTACGTGTTAAAGAAAGAGGAACTTGGTTTTATAGTTAAAAACATGTTTGAATGTGTGTTTTGCAAAATAACAAAATTGGTATGTGATTATATAAAAATTGTGAACTAATACGCGAATTGAACCTTGTATATGTTAATTGAACTATACATGTTAATTTGTTAGATGTTGGTATACTTGTATTTCAAAGGAATCAAATTTGGTTGATAATAGTTAAAATTTCGTTCAATGTACTTTAGATATCAACAATGGAGTTTTGATTTTTAAATGTTTGGTTTTAAAGGAAAACAGTTTTTTCAAATAATTAGTTCTCTGATATTGTTGTTTAGTTGTGTAAAATTCGTACACAAATGCTTCATAACTTTTTTGTGTAAATTTTCATGAAGTTATACATGTTGTTGGATGTCATTGACTGTTAAAAATAAATTAGACAGTAGCTTTGCTCTGTCTTTCCGGGTTGGTTCTGTGAGTTTCGGCGCCCCAGCGTCAAAATTCACATCCCAGCGCCAAATTTTGCGCCCCAACGCCAAAAATGGGCCAAAGCTCGCGTCGCATCGCTGTAGCTCGCGCCCCAGCGCTGGTATTCGCGCCCCGGCGCCACTGATCCGCGCCCCGGCGCCGGAAAAGTGTCTGAGTTGGGCAGTTTTAACATCCTGTAGTAAAACGGCCATAACTTTTTCATACGAACTCCGATTGAGGTAATTCAAGATGATTCGGAAAGAGGACGAGTAGACCTACAACTTTTATTTGTTAAGTTTTTTAATTTGAGGTCTGTAATAGTATTAAAAATGGCAATCTTTAGGACTATTGTGTATTTGGAGCCAATCGGAGGGCGTCGGGATGCAAGAATGCAAGTGCAACCCTTTAGGTATTAGTATAACTTAATGATAACATGTTGGACATGTATTAGGATGTTTTATCAAGTTGTTAATGTACATGTGGTGCAATGACATGATCATTTAAGTAGTTGTAATAAAGCAAAAAGTAATGTTCATGAAAGATGTGATGTTGTTTAAACTTAAACTTAGTTAGTAGCTATACTAAGAGTAATAAAGAAACTCATAAAGGTAATGTTAGTGTAACTAATGTGTATTGTCAATACATATGGTATGTGTAGGAGTTGGGGTGAACGTGAATAGTAATTGTTTAACCTACGCACGAGGCAAGTTCCCTAACCTTTGCTACATTATTATTCAACAAGGTTACTTTTCACTGTTATGTTATACTTATGTAAGTTCTCTAACTCTACTTTTATAATTGTGCAAGTTTTCTTAACTCTAAACTTGTTATATTAGCATGCCAGTACCTTTAGTTTATCGTTCAAGTTATTATTTGTTGTGCATGCTTGATATTAAATTCGAAGATGTAACCTTAGCTTAATGTTGTTCAAAGCAAGGTATGATAAATTATTCAATTGTTATGCTATTAGATTATTCCTAAAGCATGAACTTAGAACGAAATGTTTATTCAGTATGATCATTCAATAATATAGTATTATTATCTTGTATTCAACTAATCCTTAGTTCATGTCCGTTGAACTCCAATTTACCTTGAAGTGTATCCAAACCAAACTATCTTGGGGGCGAACTTGTACTCAAAATACTGAGATGAACAACCCTAGTTATAGGGGTTACGCTTAGTTTTGTACTTTGCACTGAAATGTTTGTATACAATACATGTACGAAGGGTTGATCCCCCTAAGTAGCTTAAAGTCATTATGGTCGTATGACCGTAAAAGTTTAAGTTGAAAGATTCCTTATAACTGTGGACAAGGTTCGTGGTCATCAGACCTTAAGTGAATGTTTAAAGTATTAATAGAACTTATTGTTCAGTTTCTATTGAGCCCCTGAATGGGCAAGGAATGTTTAAGATGTTAATAGAACTTATTATTCAGTTCTATTGAGCCCCTGAATGGGCAGAGAATGTAAAAGTTATTCATTGTTATTTCAAGTGAGCCTTGTTTGCTCACCCTTGCCTGTAAAATCCTTACAGCTACAGATGGAAAGGGTGACGTACCTAGCACCAGTAAAGGAAAGGGAAAGACGAACAAGTACTTAAGACTTGTAATAGTTTTGATAGTTTTATTATCAGACTTTGGTTAAGGAATGTAATGAAGTTTATTTAAACTTTTCGCATGAATGATTGTATGTAAAGGTTAGATAACCTGGAAGATATTATTTTATGTAATTCTTGTATGGGCAGGTTTATTATCCAATTTTATTTATGATTGGGTAGTTATAAATGAATATTTTGATTACGTGAACACCAAATCTTGAGGTAATGAAGTACCGAGATTTGGGGGTGTTAGAGGTTGGTATCAAAGCTTTAGGTTATGAACGTTAGGTGGGGGGAAAAGCCTTAGGAAGTAAACTTTGAAAAGATAGTGGAGATAACTCTTATCGAGTTTTTAAGGAAGAGGTAATAAAACACTTATGTGCTTATGTGTTTATAACTTATGTGCTCGCGAGTGTCGAGTAGAATGATTAATAACTAAAAATTTAAAATTTTGTTGTCAGGATGACTAATGTCGGAAAATCCAGTCAGGCGAGGGAGGAGGGACCTCAAATGCCTATAGAGGAGGAGCCTTGCGACGTTCAGGTAGTTTGGGAACAACTACTGCCACGGGAGTCAGCCCCGTTGGTCACAGTGGTTGAAGATGAGAATGATGATGTGGAGACAGATGAGGAGGATCCCGTGGAGTTACCACAGGAGGATGAAGATAACGAGGACGAGGAGGAGGAGACTCCACTAACCTCGATGGCTGCTCGTATGTATGATGAGGTCTACGACTGTAACGTGGAACTTCAGGACACAGTTGAGGAGTTGTAGGAGATAGTAGCTGAACAACAGACTGCAATGACACAGAAGGACGACGACATCCAGGATCGAAATGAATGTCTAGCTAATGCTGAAGAGAAGCTGATGCAGACTGAAGGAGAGAAGGAACAACTGATCGAGATGGTCGTGGAACTGAAGAAAAAGCTAAATGAAGAAGCTACCAAGAGGGCGAGAGCTGAAGACGCATACGAGGAAGCTTATTAACGAACTGGAAGAGCAGTAAGGGATGCACAAGCAAAGAGGATGAAGATTGAAGAGATGGATAAAATATTCAATACCGTGATCAATCGAGCTCAAGATCGGGTCATGGGTTATCCAATTCAGTTCGAGACTCTGCCATCATACGTGTTAGATCGCCGAACCATGTTCCATGTTATAGAAGAAGAGCGTCAAAAGGCTACTGATTATCTTAATAGATCATCATAGGAAATCTATCTGTTTTGCAAGTAATAAGTGTTAAATAATGTGTAAATCCCGAGTGTTAAGTAACCATGGGATATTAGAATGATGATGTTGTCCTGTAACTTTTGTAGTTCAGGAAAGGAATGTAAATGGTAGTGATGCTATTATTGTTATGTTTTTTGAAGTTGTGATGAATAAATAAAAAGCTATTATCTTATTCAAAAGTGTTATGTGGTTATTTTTTTTATGGAGACAAGTTAATTAGAAAATACTTAAAGAAGTTAGGTAATAGTCTAATAGATATTTTTTTTTCTAACAGAAAATGCCTCCCAGACGTGAACCACCCCGTCAGAGAACCAATGCGAGAACTAACAATAACGATGTTGAGGATAATCCCGTTCAACAACTAGTGACATTACTAACAAGAGCGTTGCAGAATCAACCTCAAAACCAAGGCACAACGTTTAAGGAGTTTAAGGCATTCGGACCACCTGAATTTCGTGGGTCAATGAATCCGGTCGAGGCACAGACCTAGATTATGGAGATTGAGAAGATATTTGAAGTGGCTAGGGTAGGGGATGAACAGAAGACTGCTTTTGCAACATTCATGTTGAAAGAAGAAGCTAGTTATTGGTGGCAGGCCAATAAAACCCGGGAAGGACCAGGAGTGATGACTTGGGATAGGTTTAAGGAGTTATTCTTCGAGACCTACTTCCCAGAGAGTTCTAAGAGTCAGTTAGAGGTTCAGTTTTTGGAACTGAAGCAGGGAACGATGACGGTGTCTGAGTATGCTGTGAAATTTAACGAATCGGCGAGGTTTGCGCCATATCAAGTCAGCACAGACGAGCGTAAGGCAAAGAGGTTCGAACAGGGACTGAAGCCCTGGCTGTACAGTAGGGTTTCCCTGTTCCAGTTGAAGACATTTGCAGCAGTGATGGAGAAGGCTATACTCGCTGAAGGTGGAGGCGAGGCAGTGACAAAATTCAATCAAGAGCAGAAGAAAAAGAAGAATGAGGTGGAAGTGAAGAATGGTAGCGGAGGCAATAGAAGTGGCAATAATAATAACAACTTGAAGAGGAAGTGGAACGAAAATGGGGGTACTGGAAACCGGCAGAGTAACCAACAGTTTAAGAAGTTTGAAGCATGTGCTACATGCGGGAGGTTTCATAAGGGTGTGTGCTTGATGGGGAAACGTGCATGTTACAACTGTGGCCAGGAGGGTCACATCGCCTCAAATTGCACCCAACCCAAGAAGAATGTCTGTTTCACATGTGGATCCAAGGATCATTTTGCTTGTGAATGCCCTCAGAGGAAGGTCGGAGAAACAATAAAAAGTAAGGGAGACATCAGTTGAGGTACTTGGGCCATTGCTGGACCTACAGCGTCAAACAAACCCACAGCCAGAACTTTTAACATGACTGTGCAAGATGCTGTGCAATCAAAAGATGTGGTGTCAGGTATTATCCCAATTAACGATATTAATGCTTATGTATTATTCGATTCGGGTGCTACTTGTTCGTTTATATCTGATGAATTTGCTAAGAGGTTAGAATTGCCTAGAGAAGAACTGAATTTTCCTTTGAATATAAAAATTACGAATAGGGAGGTGATTCCTGTTAAGTTTGTATACAAGAACTGTAGAGTGAACATTAAAGGGAATATCCTGATGGTAGATTTAATTCCGATTAGACTTGGGGAATTTGATATAATTTTGGGAATGGATTGGCTGTTCAAATATAGAGCAGTAATTGATTGTCACAAGAAGTGTGTAAACCTTATGACTCTATCAAAGGTAGTTTTCCATGGTAGCAAATCGCCTAGACAAATGAAATGTCTGACGATTATGCAGGCCAAGAAGTTGTTGAGTCAAGGTTGTGTGGGTTATTTGGCTTACATAGTCGATACTCAGAAGAAGGGTGTAAAACTGGAGGAGATACCAGTGGTTAGAGAATTCGTAGATGTCTTTCCGGAGGATTTGCTAGGACTACCACCTGATAGAGAGATTGAGTTCGTAATCGATTTAGTGCCAGGAACTGTACCGATATCGAAAGCCCCGTACAGAATGGCTCCGATAGAAATGAAGGAACTCATGGTGCAACTACAAGAACTGTTGGACAAGAAGTATATTCAACCAAGCGTGTCACCGTGGGGAGCACCGGTATTATTTGTGAAGAAGAAGGACGGATCAATGCGTCTTTGCATTGATTATAGGGAGTTAAACAAAGTCACTATTAAGAATAGGTATCCGTTACCTAGAATAGATGACTTGTTTGATCAGTTGAAGGGTGCTAAATACTTCTCGAAACTAGATTTGAGAAGTGGGTATCACCAATTGAAGGTAAGAAAGGAGGATATACCTAGAACGGCATTCAGAACTCGGTACGGACATTACGAGTTTCTGGTGATGTCTTTTGGTTTAACAAATGCCCCTGTCGCGTTCATGGATTTGATGAATAGGGTATTTAAACCATTCTTAGACAAGTTCATAGTGGTGCTTATCGACGACATTCTGGTGTATTCCAAAACTCAAGAAGAACACGTGGAACATTTACGTCTGACATTGGAGGCACTAAGAAAGGAAAAGTTGTACGCGAAATTCTCTAAGTGTGAATTTTGGCTCGATCGTGTACAATTTTTGGGTCATGTGATTGACAAAGATGGGATTTCAGTAGATCCATCGAAAGTGGAAGCTGTGATCAATTGGGAACAACCAAGGACACCTTCGGAGGTGAGGTGTTTCTTGGGGCTGGCTGGTTATTATAGAAGATTTATTCAAGATTTTTCCAAGATAGCCACTCCGTTAACAAATTTAACACGGAAAGCTGTGAAATTCGTTTGGACAAAAAAGTGTGAAGAGAGCTTCCAAGATTTGAAGAAGAAGCTAAGTATGACACCTGTGTTAACCCTGCCGGATAATACAAGAAATTTTGTGGTGTATAGTGATGCCTCACACAAAGGTTTGGGTTGTGTTCTTATGCAAAACGACAAAGTTATTGCCTATGCATCAAGACAACTGAAGGATTATGAGACAGGTTATCCGACTCATGATTTAGAATTAGTTGCGGTGGTATTTGCTCTCAAGATATGGAGACACTATCTGTATGGAGAGAAATGTGAGATCTACACAGACCACAAAAGTCTGAAGTATATTTTCAATCAGAAGGACCTGAACATGCGTCAGAGGAGATGGATGAAATTGATAAAGGATTACGATTGTGAGATCTTTTATCATCCGGACAAAGCGAATGTGGTTGCAGATGCTTTAAGTAGGAAAGGTCGGGAGAAATTAATCCCGATAACAACTCAGGAGGAGCTCATTTCAGCAATGACAAAGTTAGAACTGGAAATTAAATTTCCACAGGAATCCGACGAACGACTATTTCAGCTAGAAGCTGGTCCAACTTTACTGGACAAGGTGAAAAATGCTCAGTTACAAGATGAAGAATGTGAAAAGATAAAAGAGAATATGGTTGATAGTAGCAATACAAAATAAAAGGTCGATACCGAAGGATTACTACGGTACGAGGGAAGAATCTGGGTTCCAGCAACACCAGAACTGAAAAACAAAATCTTGACCGAAGCTCATAGCTCAAGATATTCGATTCATCCAGGAAGCACAAAGATGTATCAAGATTTACGCCGACATTTTTGGTGGCCGAATATGAAAAGGGATGTTCAAGAATGCGTGGATAAATGTTTGACATGTCAAAGAGTAAAAGCCGAACATCAAAGACCCAGCGGATTACTTCAACCTTTGGAAATACCGGAATGGAAATGGGAGCATATCACGATGGATTTTGTGGTGGGTCTTCCAGCTACTCAGAGAGGATGCGATGTAATTTGGGTAGTACTGGACAGACTGACAAAATTAGCACACTTTTTGCCAATAAAGATTAGATTCAATCTTGATCAGTTGGCAAAACTATATGTCAAAGAGATCGTTTCGAGACATGGAGTGCCAGTGTCAATTGTGTCCGATAGAGACCCACGATTCACGTCAAACTTCTGGAAGAGACTACAAGAATGCATGGGAACTCAATTGCAAATGAGTACAGCTTATCATCCACAAATAGATGGCTAAAGCGAACGAACAATCTAGACATTGGAAAATATGTTGAGAGCATGCGTCATGGATTTCAAAGGAAGCTGGGAAGAGCAATTACCGTTGGTGGAATTCGCTTACCATAATAGTTATCACGCGAGCATCGGCATGCCGCCTTACGAAGTGTTATACGGCAGAAAGTGCAGAACTCCACTGTGCTGGGATGAAGTTGGTGAACGTCAACTACTAGGACCAGAATTAGTGTAACAAACTACTGAGGTTATCAAACTTATCAGGATAAGATTGGTAGCAGCTCAAGACCGACAGAAGAAGTATGCTGATCAACATAGGCAAGATCGTGCATTTGAAGTAGAAAGCTATGTATTCCTAAAAGTTTCTCCTTGGAAGGGGAAAATTCGTTTCGGTAAGAAGGGAATACTAAGCCCGAGGTTTATTGGACCCTTTGAAGTGCTGCAAAAAGTTGGAGAGGTAGCTTACGAGGTAGCTCTACCTCCAGAGTTGGAAAACATTCATAATATTTTTTATATTTCGTTGTTACGACCATATAAACCCGATTACAATCACGTGATCGAGTACGAACCGTTGCAGTTCGAGAAAGATTTGTCTTATGAAGAGGTTCCTATCCAGATAGTCGACAGGAAAGAACAAGTGCTCAGGAATAAAGTGATACCTTCTGTGAAGGTGATATGGAGAAACCACAATGCTGAAGAAGTAACGTGGGAACTCGAAGAGAAAATGATGAAAGAGTACCCTGAGTTATTTGTTTAATCTGTGTCTTCGATTATGGGGACAGAATCTTTATAAGTAGGGAAGAATGTAACGAAAGTATTGTTTGAGTTGTGATTTTGGGGACAAAATCCTTTTAAGAGGGGAATGATGTAACATTCCATATTTTTAAATGTAAGTTATAAATATTTATTGATTTATATAAATATTTATTGGATGTTTTTATTATTGAATAAGTAATTGTTCAAATTGATTGAGTTGATTTAGTTAATTATTTATTTGCTAAATAATTAACGTGATTAGTTAATTATTTATTTGTTAAATAGTTAATGTGTTATGTGGATTGAGTTATGTGATTAAGTAATTTATTTAATAAATTGTTATTTCATAAAGAGTGACAAATAACTATGTTATAAAGAGTTATTAAATTAAATTAAAGTAGTTTAATTTAGTTCTTTGCCAAACAAGGCTTAAGTATTAATCTTTAATTTTTTAAATGGGTTACCAAACGAAGCCTTATGGGTTTTGAATTTCTTTTGAATTAAAATTATTAATAAAATAAAACAAATATATAAATAAAATATATTTATATTTATAAGTTATACGTTATATAAGTTATATGTTTTTGGTAACTGATAGTATTTAGTAGTATTATAATGACCACATGCGTTTCTTTTATTTACGTTGGCTTATCAGTTTTAGAGTATGCATAGTTTATCAGTTGATTTTTTTTTTAGTTTACGCATTTGTCTAAACCTAAGCCTAAGTAAGAAAAGGGAGAGTCTGAAAGAGAGAAACAAGAGAAAGACAAGTCTTTGGATTCTTCAACTTTTGTCAGTGATTTACAAGTGTCGTTTGAACAAACTAAAGGTATGTTCTATAAACCTTATCATATATGTTTTACAGTATATAGTCTCTGTGAAATTGTAGGTCTCGGTTTTCTTAAAAATCACGGTGTATCAAAATGTTACCAAAAATCTCTTGAAAAACCATGCTTGTATAATTAGTTAGAGAATTGTGATAATATGTGTAATTTTAATTGTTATCACTAGCATGTGTGTGTGTGTGTGTGTGTGTATATATATATATATATATATATATATATATATATATATATATATATATGATTGTATGCTAATTACGTGTTAAAGAAAGAGGAACTTGGTTTACAGTTAAAAACCTGTTTGAATGTGTGTTTTTCAAAATAACAAAATTGGTATGTGATTATATAAAAATTGTGAACTAATACGCGAATTGAACCTTGTATATGTTAATTGAACTATACATGTTAATTTGTTAGATGTTGGTATACTTGTATTTCAAAGGAATCAAATTTGGTTGATAACAGTGAAAATTTCGTTCAATGTACTTTAGATATCAACAATGGAGTTTTGATTTTTAAATGTTTGGTTTTAAAGGAAAACAGTTTTTTCAAATAATTAGTTCTCTGATATTGTTGTTTAGTTGTGTAAAATTCATACACAAATGCTTTATAACTTTTATGTGTAAATTTCATAAAGTTATACATGTTGGATGTCATTTACTGTTAAAAATAAATTAGACAGTAGCTTTGCTCTGTCTTTCTGGGTTGGTTCTGTGAGTTTCGGCGCCCCAGCGTCAAAATTCACGCCCCAGTGCCAAAGTACGCACCCCAGTGCCAAAAATGGGCCAAAGCTCGTGCCCCAGCGCTGTAGCTCACGCCCCAGTGCTGGTACTAGCGCCCCGGTGCCACTGATCAGCGCCCCGGCGCCGAAAAAGTGTCCGAGTTGGGCAAATTTGACCTCCTATAGTAAAACGACCATAACTTTTTCATACGAACTCCGATTGAGGTAATTCAAGATGATTCGGAAAGAGGATGAGTAGACCTACAACTTTTATGCTTTAAGGTTTTTAATTTGAGGTCTGTAACAGTAGTCACAATGGCCATCTTTAGGACTATTGTGTATTTGGAGCCAATCAGAGGGCGTCGGGATGCACGAATGCAAGTGCAACCCTTTGGGTATTAGTATAACTTATTGATAACATGTTAGACATGTATTAGGATGTTGTATCAAGTTGTTAATGTACATGTGGTGCAATGACTTGATCATTTAAGTAGTTGTAATAAAGCTAAAAAGTAATGTTCATGAAAGATGTGATGTTGTTTAAACTTAAACTTAGTTAGTAGCTATACTAAGAGTAATAAAGAAACTCATAAAGGTAATGTTAGTGTAACTAATGTGTATTGTCAATACATATGGTATGTGTAGGAATTGGGGTGAACGTGAATAGTAATTGTTTAACCTACGCACGAGGCAAGTTCCCTAACCTTTGCTACTTTATTATTCAGCAAGGTTACTTTTCACTGTTATGTTATACTTATGCAAGTACTCTAACTCTACTTTTATAATTGTGCAAGTTTTTTTAACTCTAAACTTGTTATATTAGCATGCAAGTACCTTTAGTTTATCGTTCAAGTTATTATTTGTTGTGCATGCTTGATATTAAATTCTAAGATGTAACCTTAGCTTAATGTTGTTCAAAGAAAGGTATGATAAATTATTCAATTGTTATGCTATTAGATTATTCCTAAAGCATGAACTTAGAACGAAATGTTTATTCAGTATGATCATTCAATAACATAGTGTTATTATCTTGTATTCAACTAATCCTTAGTTGATGTCCGTTGAACTCCAATTTACCTTGAAGTGTATCCAAACCAAACTATCTTTGGGGCGGACTTGTACTCAAAATACTAAGATGAACAACCCTATTTATAGGGGTTACGCTTAGTTTTGTACTTTACGCTGAAATATTTGTATACAATACATGTACGAAGGGTTGATCCCCTAAGTACCTTAAAGTCATTATGGTCGTATGACCGTAAAAGTTTAAGTTGAAAGATTACTTATAACTGTGGACAAGGTTCGTGGTCATTAGACCCTCAGTGAATGTATAAAGTATTAATAGAACTTATTGTTCAGTTCTATTGAGCCCCTAAATGGGCAAGGAATGTTTAAGATGTTAATAGAACTTATTATTCAGTTCTATTGAGCCCCTGAATGGGTAGAGAATGTAAAAGTTATTCATTGTTATTTCAAGTGAGCCTTGGTTGCTCACTCTTGCCTGTAAAATCCTTACAGCTACAGATGGAAAGGGTGACGTACCTAGCACCAGTAAAGGAAAGGGAAAGACGAACAAGTACTGAAGACTTGTAATAGTTTTGATAGTTTTATTATCAGACTTTGGTTAAGGAATGTAATGAAGTTTATTTAAACTTTTCGCATGAATGATTATATGTAAATGTTAGATAACCTGGGAGATATTATTTTATGTAATTCCTGTATGGGAAGGTTTATTATCCAATTTTATTTATGATTGGGTAGTTATAAATGAATGTTTTGATTACGTGAACACCAAATCTTGAGGTAATGAAGTACCGAGATTTGGGGGTGTCACAATTTTGATTTCGGCCACATTCTGTCGTGCCCATCCTACTGAGTTTTTTAAAGCCAGTTTCATATTGTTATACATCTAGTTCATGATGCACCTGAGACCGATTGGCACTTTTAGACACCACGGTTAATTCTTTACACATGAGATAACCACGTCTTACTCCTTTCGATCGGTTGATTGTATAGATGTAACATCTTGGTTTATTTTCTTGACTATGATTGGTGATCCTTTTGCCATCCTGCCTTGTTTAGGATTTAGCTCCCCTAACAATTTTGTTACTTATGCAGTAGGTATGGACTTTTTTCCCTTGGTTGGTCTGAGAGGGGTGACTACATATCATCTATTGGCTATCATGGGACAATTTGATCAGTTCCAAGATGTTCATCCTTTTGATGGAGCTTTAGGTCAGCGATCATCAGCCTTGTCTTTATCAGAGGATGATTTAGCAAGAGTTTATGATTATTGGACCCATCGAGAGAGAGCTGATTTTTCAAAGAGTCACCCGGGTTGCTCCTAAGAGTATTCTACATGGCTGGAGGCAGACATTGCATCAACTATGGTTATTTATTCAGAGTCTAGTACTAATTTGGATGAGGAAGAGTCTATGGAGGATCCTGTTTCTCCAACAGAGGATGAGTTGTTTACTGGTTTGACATCAGCTTTAGTCAGTGACATTCCTAGCTCTTCAGCTGCTGTTGCCCCACCTTCTGTAGAATCTTTAGAGCAGATGATATAACTTCTGACCTTTGTGAGGGATCAAGCTAGGGCATTGGTGTTGACAACCCAATCTGGTCGGGATGCTTCTTTTGTTGAGAGGGATGAGGCCCGAGCTACCAGAGATGCTTCTATTGCTAATAGTACTACTCTCAAATCATATGCGGAGGGCATTGTAGTAGATATGAGTGCATTTATAGATGATCATGGCAGTACTCTGTAGACTACCACATATCTTTTAGCTCACATTGAGATCGTAGGACAGGAGCTCAAAGATGAACCTCCATCCTCAGAGAGGGATGCAATGTTGGATTTGTTGTCCCTTTTAACCGCAGGTTTATAAACTAGCTTTAATTTTCCTGCATAGACTAGGTTACCCATTTTTGTCATGTATATGATATATTGTATATATTAAACAATATTATATGGAAAGGAAATATATTTTGATTCACTTCCCTTTTGCATATATTTAGTCTTTGCTCGATGATTACCACTTTCTTTATGACTTGCTATCTTGAAGTATCACGAGATCTTTCTTGATGGATTGACATTGAAATATCGAAGAGTCTCTCAAAATGGTTTGTTGATCCTGGAGGCTTTATAGGATTAAGGTTTTATGTATGGTTTGGTATCTTGAGATTTGTATTTAATTAGGAATTTGAATTTATAGATAAAGTGTTTTGGCTTTTTCTCTTGAATGTTAGACCGCACCATAAATGGCTGTCTACGTACTCCAGAGGATGGAGATCAGATTTTTCGTAGTTCAGGCTTTGCCTGGACTGTTTGAAAAGTGTTTATTTGGGTTTGAGTAGGTGTTTTGGGGGTTTTTGCTTGGTTTGAACTCACCATAAATGGTTGTCTATGTACTCCCATTGATGGAGGAAGATCAAGTCTTTCGTAGTTCAGGCCCATTAGTAAAGACCTGAATTTCTTTGATATAATTTTTGATTGATTTTTTTAAAAGGACCAGGATGGCGGTTTGCAGGTGATTTAGACGTAGTACCTATAATAACCCGGAATTTTCTATATAAATAAATAAGAAATTTTGCATATAATTTTTTTTTATTTTAAAGGTGAGAATATGTGTCAGGTAATGTGTATGTATTTTTGTGATAAATAAAATTTATTTATTACACGAATAATTTCAAATAATTTTATTTTAGAATTATTGATTATTATAAAGTATGTTTTTATAGTAATTAATTTTATAGTAGAAATGATTTTAGTAATTATTTTCCATGTAAATAAGTTTATATATTATTTAAATAATTTATGAAAGGATTATTAGAGTTATTATAATAAATATTTTATTTTTTGAATTTATTCAAATTAGTTAAGTTAATTATTTTAATTTAACTAATTATGGTACGTATTTGAAAGATAAATTAGATATGGAATCCAAACCCTAATTCTGGATTTGGAATAAGGAATGAGAATGATAATATTATATTAAATATATTTCAGTGCTATAAATATGTACTATGTGTATAGCCAGATAATGGTTGGTCAATTATGTTGTGGCATGTCAAAACCGTAGAATTAATTCGTTAAACCCTAAATTGAAACTCAAATCGGAGTTTTCAATTGGTAAAAAAATGTGGTACGTGATTATTGACAATTATTATATTATGCTAATTAGGTAAACCCTAATTATTGTCTAGAAACCCTAATTGTAAATTAGAAATCCTAATTTTCAAACTGAACCCCTAATTGCTAAAATAGTAACCCTAATTATTATTTTAGTAAATTATAATGTTAATTAGGAAACCCTAATTCATAATATGGGAAACCCTAATAATATCAAGAAACCCTAAGTATTTTTTAAACCCCTAATTTTTGTATTAAAACCCTAATTTTAATTAGTAAGTTCTAATTAAATTTTTATTAAACTTTAAACTTAATTTTTCAAACCCTAGAAATTATTTGGGAAACCTTAAGTTTTAAAATATATTGATTAAAACCTAGATTTAAGTACCATGGACAAGAATACCCTTAAAATATTTTGTTAGTTTACTAAAATACCCTTTTTGGATTTATTTTTAATAGGTTTCTTGCAAATCTTTCCATATCTTGTCAAGTGACCACTCTAGATTATAGCACATGCCCTAAAACTCATCCAAGCATATCCTCTTTGACACCTTGCAAGTTAGATTCAATGAATCTAAGTTATATAAATAAGTTAAGAGAGAGAAAAGTTCACATTTTTGCTCATTCATACACCTATACTCATTCAAGACTCTCTCTCTCTCTCTCTCTCTCTAAAACTACAAAAATATAGTAGTGGATCAGTCCCCAAATCAAGCCCCACGAATTCCAATAACAAATCAGAGGCTTAAGATTTAAGAGTTTGCTCATAGACGGTATAAACCATAATTGAAATTCTGATCTTGATTGCTATGATAAAAGTTGTGTGTAAGTGTTAAAATATGGTGATTATAGTGTTATTAAGTGATATGGGTTGTAAGACCCCAACTTATTAATAAATAAAATTAAATTTCCTCTATTTATTATTTTGGAATAGAAAGGGTTGATTTGATTAATGTGGTTAGTTATGGGTAAAATGCGCAAATATTTCAAATAAGCAAGTGGTTATAAAATATTCATTTTTGGTCGATGAATATTCGTTTGGTCGTGGAATATTCTTGCTATCGAGAAATATTCGTACGACGGCGCAGCCTTGTGTGGGCCCCATAACGGAAAGCGATTGGATGAAGAAAACGACAAGTATAAGTTGTTTATAATTAACGGCGTAGTTGTTACTGTTAATACTGTTAGAATACTTGGTGGTTAAAATATAGTAGCACACGATATTGCACCAATTATTGATTCTTACGAAGGAAGGCACTACTCAATAATTGTTACATTAGTTACTGTTTAATATTTTATTGATTCAATAATTGCTGCATTGATATTTTATATTATTGTTGTTTCAATAATTATCACTGCACAGTATTTCTCATTATCAGATCAATAATTCATATTATTTTAATAATAATATTAGATAACATTATTGGCAATGTCTAGAAAGTTCTGTCTAAGGAGAGGTTTGGTCATCTAATTGCGCGCCAGTAAGGAGAAGTTCTTATTGGAAAGCCCCCTCTTTCCTGGGAACGGCCTGGTTGTCATAAATGTGATTCTGTAATATTATTTTTGAATAATTAATAATTGATTCATATGATAAGGAAATATTTATTTTATGTGGATATAAATGAGGGATATATTTTTGTGGTTAAAAATGAAGGAGTTAATATTGAGGTTTTTATCAGTATTTTTGTCGGAATTGAGGTATTAAAAATCAGTATTTTTGAGATATTTTGCGGGTCTTATAATTTTTAATCCGACCGTTGGATCGTGGTAATTTTTGAATATGTTATACATATATAAGTTAAGTATATATCCACAAATTTTGAACCGTTAAAAATGAACGTATGATTTATTATGAATTTTACGAGATGACTGGTTCAGAAATTGTTGAATTTTCGGAGATAATCATTTTGGTGGAAAATTCTTGAATTTGTGGGCCCCACTTTTGGTTGGTAAAGAAATGTGCTGAGATTTTTATTCAAATGTTGTAGGCTTGAATAGTAGCAGGTAAAGCCATCAGGTTGCAGGTTAAATCTGCTTCGGCGTGCTAACATTTTCCTATAAATAGAGGGCTAAGTTAGAATTGAAAATCACACCAGAAACAAGTTTTCTCTCTTTCTCTCTCTGGATTATTGAGTGTATTTTGTGAGTATTTAGATACTTTGAAAGTTGCTATTCAGCACAAGTTTCATTGAGCCTCATATCCGATATTCAGTTAGAAGTACGGTTATTTTGAGGTAAGGGATATTATCTTCTTCTTATATGATATTTTCTTCAATATCATTATGCCGAAATATTGATATGAACTTTTTATCAAATTTGGAAATTTTTGTGTCGGGGTTACTATTCACGTATACGTTACTATTCACGAATATGGCACTATTCACGAATATGACACTATTCACTAAAAAATAAAATTTTCTCTTTTGTCCAAGATGTCTATTATGGTTACTATCTTTGATTGTATCCATGTTTTGATCTTTATTTTTGAATTCTACTTCACAATTTATTATTATGAAGTATTATTGATCTTGGATAAACTGTTATACGAATCCCTACTATTTGTCCTCCTGTCTCACTGGATTCGTTTTCTTTAAGATATTTTTCATCATCCTCAATCCTAAATGATGATATTATTGAATATCTTTGGCATGTATTGCAAAGATGTATGATTATCTGATGAATATCTTTGGCCTGTAGTGCAAAGATGAACAGGTGTTGAGATGAATATGACCGACTGGTGATACAAATGAATATCTTTGGCTTGTAGTGCAAAGATGAATATTTGGTTAAAGATGATTATTAATTGATGTTACAGGGATAAAATATTGATGGTGGACTTTTAAATCTTAGAAGATAGTAGAATTCATTCTCTACTTGACTCTTCTAATGGTTTGTTGTTTCCGCTGCGGTTGTTGATCTAAAACTTGTTGTCGATTATATTCTATCAAATTTTTCCCTGTTGAATACTAATGATAATTTGTTGTATATTATCTTAGTCATAATATTCTTTACTGGGCTAGTTGAGCTCACCCTTTTCCTTTTTGTTCCATTTTTCTTCTCAGGAGGTGAGAACATAGCAGGATCTAGTCGGGGTATGGAGTGATGGTTCTAGAAAGATATTTTAGTAATCCTCACTATTTCTGTAAAATAGTGTTTGAATAATTGTAATGAGGACTTATTTGAGTGTGGATATTGTCTAGAAGACAATATTTGTATTTAAACTCATAGTATGTGTTGTCGTATTTTGCACGACAATTGTATTATTGAAGTTGTAGTTTGCTTTTTGTACCATGTATTTCGCGACTGAAAATGGGTGTTGTATACCTATTTTGGGGGCGTCACAGTTAGTATCAGAACTTAGGGATATGATCCTTGGCTGAGATGTGAGACAAGAACTAGGAGGGGAGAGACGGAGAATTCCTTCGCTAGTATGACCTGACTAAGTTTATTTGGTGTTTATTTGGTCGGTCAGAGTATAGGGATAATATATGACATGACTATTAACCCTTGTTTTATGGCAGTATTTAAGAATGGCAGCTGAGAACGTTAATAATGGAGTAAATCAGACCGTGGAGACACCTTTGATCACCACCTAGGGGAACGTGCAACAGGAAGGCAATATTCCTCCTGTAAACAACGTTATCGAGCAAACTATGAATGATGGAATGTTTAGGAGCTTTTTGCAGTTCATGCAAAATCAGACGAGGGAAACTCGTGTGCAGAATACGGGTGAAAATGATAACAACGTGCGGTTTGTCACAGCCAAGCAGTTCAAAGAATTGGGACCACCAGAATTTAAGGGAAAGCCGGATCCGATCATGGCGGAAATGTGGGTCAAGCAAATTACCAAGATATTTGATGTCTTGGGATGCACGGAGGAACAGAAGGTTCCATTCGCCACCTTTATGTTCCACGGTAAGGCAGACTACTGGTGGAAGTCTGTGAAGCGTACCCAGCCTGACGCACTCAACATGTCTTGGGAAATATTTCAGAAACTGTTCAATGACAAGTACTTTCCTGAAAGTATTCGTCATATGAAGGAGGTGGAGTTTATCAGACTGGAACAAAACAACATGACGGTGTCCCAGTACTAGGCGAAGTTTGTAAAGTTATCCAGGTTTGCACCTCATTTGGTCAAAAATGAGGAACGAATGACAAGGGTGTTTCTAAGAGGTCTAAAACCCGAGATTCGGCAATATCTTATCTCTCATAAATTTTCTTTATATTCAGATGTTGTAAATAGGGCTCAATTATTAGAGCGAGATAATGAGTATGTGCAACCGAGGGACCACAACTAGGGTCATACCAGTGACAGCAGTCATCAGAGCGATGATAACCAACGAGGAGGGAAAAATACGAACAAAGGCGGTAACCACTTGGGTGGTCATCGTGGCCATGATAATAGGAGAGGTGAGTCAAGTGAAAATTTCAGAAAGAGGAGATTCAACAATGACGGGAAGACATCAGCAGCTGCACCAGCACCAACAACAAATTCTAGGGGAGGAGAACGACCGCCAGTTAGATGTTACAAACGCGGGAAAGAGGGACATATCAGCCCAAACTGTCCACAACAATCCAAGGTATGTTACAACTGTGGAAAGGAAGGCCACATAGCTCGGGATTGATCTGTAGCAAAACCAAGTTCAACGGGGATGGTGACTCCAAGGGCTGTCCCGGATAAATCGAAATCAGCGGTTCCTGGAAGAGCGTTTGTCGTGACTGGCCAAAACGTGAGGAACCCGAACGAGGTGATCACGGGTAAGCTAATCATAAACTCTTGCGAAGTTTATACCTTATTAGATACCAGTTCTACCCATTCTTTTATCTCTCCTACTTCTACTCAACGTTTAAACTTGACTCCTGAGAAATTGGACTTTGACTTATCTGTTGAAACTCCGTTGGGTGAAACCTTCGTTACATCTACAGTTTATAAATCTTGCATGATCCAAGTTAGCACTATCACATTACATGTTGATCTTATCTTTTTAAAGATACTTGCTTTTGATGTGATTTTAGGAATTGATTGGTTAACCACTCATCATGCTAAAATTGATTATTTTCATAAGGTTGTTAGTTTTCATATTCCTAACCAACCTGTCATACGAATTCAAACTACTAAACCACTAAAATCAGTCACTGTCATATCAAGCCACAAAGCTATTCGTTTATTAAAAAACGGATGTCAGGCTTTCTTAGCCCATGTTATGGATTTGAACAAAGACAAGTCAGATTTGAATAATATTTCTATTGTTAGAGATTTTCCGATATATTTCCTGAAGAACTTCCTGGTCTACCCCCAGAATGTGAAGTTAAATTCTTTATTGACCTTGAACCCGGTACAAATCCCATTTCTAAAATCCCATATCGAATGGCTCCTATTGAACTTCAGGAGTTAAAAGTCCAATTACAGGAGTTATTAGACATCAGTTTTATTCGTCCTAGTACATCTCCTTGGGCTACTCCTGTTTTATTCGTAAAGAAGAAAGACAGGAGTATGCGACTTTGTATCGACTATAGGGAATTGAACCATGTCACCATCAAGAATAGGTATCCGCTACCACGCATTGATGACCTGTTTGACCAGTTGCAAGGAGCACAATTCTTTTCAAAGATCGATCTTCGTTCTGGATATCATCAGCTGAAGATTAAAATTGAGGATATTCAAAAGACTGCCTTCAGAACTCGGTACGGGCATTATGAATTCTTAGTCATGTCTTTTGGATTGACTAATGCTCCTACTGCTTTCATGGATATGATGAACCGTGTATTCAAAGAATATTTAGATCAGTTCGTTGTTGTCTTTATTGATGACATCCTCATCTATTTCAAAAGTCGTGAAGATTATGAGCGCCATTTGAAGCTGGTACTGTAAAGGCTTCGTCAAAACAAGCTATATGCCAAATTAAAGAAATGCAAGTTCTGGCTTGAGGAAGTAGCATTCCTTGGGCACGTGGTGTCAAAACATGGAGTATCTGTCGACCCGACGAAGATTGAAGCCATACAAAGTTGGGAGCAACCGAAGTCGGTGACCGAAGTACGTAGCTTTCTGGGCTTAGCTGGGTATTATCTGAGATTTGTGGAAGGATTTTCTAGAATCACTACTCCGTTAACTTAGCTGACTCGAAAGGATACAAAATTCGGTTGGAACGAGGATTGTGAGAAGAGTTTTCAAGAACTCAAGAGGAGACTCATTTCGGCACCTGTTCTGACAATACCATCTGGTTCGGATGGATTTTTTATCTACAGCGATGCTTCAGGCAAAGGGTTAGGATGTGTTCTTATGCAATATAAAAAAGTCATAGCCTATGCCTTGCGACAACTCAAAGAATATGAGAGGAATTATCCTACTCATGATTTGAAGTTGGCAGCAGTCGTTTTTGCGTTGAAGATTTGGAGACACTTCCTGTATGGGGAGAAAGTGGAGATCTATACGGATCATAAAAGCCTCAAATATTTCTTCACCCAAAAAGAACTCAACATGCGGCAACAACATTGGCTTGAGCTGTTGAAAGATTACAATCATACCATCCAATATCATCCTGGAAAAGTGAACGTAGTAGCTGACACATTGAGTAGAAGTTCATACGTGGGTACGAGTGCAATGGTGTTAACACAAATGCCCATTTTGTATGATTTGCAAAGGATGGAGATAGAGATGAAGGCTCCAAGTACCCACATGATGATATCAAATATACGAGTAGAACCGACTATAATTGATAAAGTTAAGCCGCTCAAGCTACGGACATAGAGCTGATGCGTATGAAGAAGAAAGTTCAAGAAGGTGCTATTCCAGAAGCAAGAATCGATGAAGAAGGAATACTTCGAGTCAACTCCAGACTTTTTGTTCCTAACGATTTTGATTTGAAGCATAGAATAATGATGGAGGCACACAACACACCGTTTGTAATCCATCATGGGAGTACCAAAATGTATCACGATCTTCGACATATATTTTGGTGGAGCAATATGAAAAGAGAGATCGCGAAATTTATCTTGTAGTGTTTAACTTGTCAACGTGTAAAGGCGGAGCATCAAGTGCCAAAGGGTCCATTGCAACCACTTGAGATCCCAAAATGGAAGTGGGAACACATTACCATGGATTTCGTTACAGGTCTTCCCAAGGTTTCTCAAGGCATAGATGCGATTTGGGTCATTGTTGATAGATTAACCAAGTCTACCCATTTCTTGCCTATACGTGAGACTTATTCCCTTGAACGTCTTGCTAGTATGTACGTGAATGAGATTGTGAGATTGCATGGCATGCCAGTATCCATAGTGTCGAATCGTGACCCAAGATTCACTTCACGATTTTGGGTTAGCTTGCAGAAAGCTATGGGCACGGATTTACGATTTAGTTCAGCATACCATCCTCAAACGGACGGGCAATCAGAGAGGACTATTCAAACCCTTGAAGATCTATTAAGACTCTGTGTTCTAGATTTCAAAGGAAGTTGGGATAAGTACTTGCTACTGGTAGAATTCTCCTACAACAACAGTTATCAGGCAAGTATAGGTATGGCTCCATTTGAAGCCTTATATGGACGAAAGTGGCATTCTCCAGTATGCTGGGACGAGGTGGGTGAAGCAATATTGTTGGGACCAAAATTGGTACGCATAACTACAGAGAAGATCCAAACAATTCGACAACGTATACAAACGGCACAGGATCGACACAAGAGTTATGCGGATCTTCATCGAAAGGATGTAGAATTCAATATTGGGGATCATGTATTGTTACGTGTTGCACCATGGAAGGGAGTTACAAGATTTGGGAAGAGAGGAAAGCTCAATCCACGATTTGTTGGTCCATTTGAGATTCTTGACCGAATAGGAAATGTGGAATATAGACTCGCATTACCTCCAAGCATGTCTCGTGTTCATAATATTTTTCACATATCTGTGCTTCATAAATATGTGAAAAACCCAAACCACATAATTGAGTTAAAACCAGACGAGATAGCCTAAGATTTAACGTGCGAGGAGGTACCTGTTAAGATCTTGGATAGGAAAGAGCATGTTCTACGCACGAAGGTTATACCACAAGTTAAGGTTTTGTGGAGAAACCATGCTATTGAAGAAATGACTTGGGAGTTGAAATCAGAAATGAAAGCGAGGTATCCTCACCTTTTCGAAACACCAGGTACGTACGTCAATTTCGAGGACGAAATTTCATAAGGAGGGGAGGTTGTAAGACCCTAACTTATTAATAAATGAAATTACATTTCCTCTATTTATTATTTTGGAATAGAAATGGTTGATTTGATTAATGTGGTTAGTTATAGGTAAAATGCGCAAATATTTCAAATAAGCAAGTAGTTATAAAATATTCATTTTTGGTCCGTGAATATTCGTTTGGTCGTGGAATATTCTTGCTGTCGGGGAATATTCGTACGACGGCGCAGCCTTGTGTGGGCCCCATAACGGAAAGCTATTGGATGAAGAAAACGACAAGTATAAGTTGCTTATAATTAACGGCGTAGTTGTTACCGTTAATACTGTTGGAATACCTGGTGGTTAAAATACAGTAGCACACGGTATTGCACCAATTATTGATTCTTACGAAAAAGGCACTACTCAATAATTGTTACAGTAGTTATTGTTTAATATTTTATTGATTCAATAATTACTGCATTGATATTTTATATTATTGTTGTTTTAATAATTGTCACTGCACAATATTTCCTATTATCAGATCAATAATTCATATTATTTGAATAATATTATTAGATAACATTATTGGCAATGTCTAGAAAGTTCTGTCTAAGGAGAGGTTTGGTCATCTAATTGCGCGTCAGTAAGGAGAAATTCTTATTGGAAAGCCCCCTCTTTCCTGGGAACGGCCTGGTTGTCATAAATGTGATTCAGTAATATTATTTGTGAATAATTAATTATTGATTCATATGATAAGGAAATATTTATTTTATGTGGATATAAATGAGGAATATATTTTTGTGGTTAAAAATGAAGGAGTTAATGTTGAGGTTTTTATCAGTATTTTTGTAGGAATGGAGGTATAAAAAATCAGAGTTTTTGAGATATTTTGCGGGGCTTATAATTTTTGGATATGTTATACATATATAAGTTGAGTATATGTCCACAAATTTTGAACCGTTAAAAATGAACGTATGATTTATTATGAATTTTACGAGATGACTGGTTCAGAAATTATTGAATTTTCGAAGTTAATCATTTTGGTGAAAAATTCTAGAATTGGTGGGCCCCACTCTTGGTTGGTGAAAAAATGTACTGAGATTTTTATTCAAATGTGGTAGGCTTGAATAGTAGCAGGTAAAGCCATCAGGTTGCATGTTAAGTCTGCTTCGGCGTGCTAACATTTTCCTATAAATAGAGAGCTAAGTTAGAATTGAAAATCACACCAGAAATAAGTTTTCTCTCTTTCTCTCTCTAGATTATTAAGTGTATTTTGTGAGTATTTAGATACTTTGAAAGTTGCTATTCAGCACAAGTTTCATTCAGCCTCATATCCGATATTCAGTCAGAAGTACGGTTATTTTGAGGTAAGGGATATTATCTTCTTCTTAAATGATATTTTCTTCAATATCATTATGCCGAAATATTGATACAAACTTTTTATCAAATTTAGAACTTTTTGTGTCGGAATTACTATTCACGTATATGTTACTATTCACGTATACGGCACTATTCATGAATATGGCACTATTCACGAATACGACACTATTCACTAAATTTTTTTTTCCCTTTTTGTCCAAGATGTCTATTATGGTTACTATCTTTGATTGTATCCATGTTTTGATCTTTATTTTTGAATTCTACTTCACAATTGATTATTATGAAGTATTATTGATCTTGGATAAACTGTTATACGAATCCCTACTATTTGTCCTCCTGTCTCACTGGATTCGTTTTTTTTAAGATATTTTTCATCATCCTCAGTCCTAAATGATGATATTATTGAATGTCTTTGGCCTGTATTGCAAAGATGTATGATTACCTGATGAATATCTTTGGCCTGTAGTGCAAAGATGAACAGGTGTTGAGATGAATATGACCGACTGGTGATACAAATAAATATCTTTGGCCTGTAGTGCAAAGATGAATATTTGGTTAAAGATGATTATTAATTGATGTTACAGGGATAAAATATTGATGATGGACTTTTAAATCTTCGAAGATAGTAAAATTCATTCTCTACTTGACTCTTCTAATGGTTTGTTGTTTTCCTTGCAGTTGTTGATCTAAATCTTGTTGTCGATTATATTCTATCAAATTTTTCCCTGTTAAATACTAATGATAATTTGTTGTATATTATCTTAGTCGTACTATTCTTTACTGGGCTAGTTGAGCTCACCCTTTTCCTTTTTGTTCCATTTTTCTTCTCAGGAGGTGAGAACATAGCAGGATCTAGTCGGGGTATAGAGTGATAGTTCTAGAAAGATATTTTAGCAGTCATCACTATTTTTGTAAAATAGTGTTTGAATAATTGTAATGAGGACTTATTTGAGTGTGGATATTGTCTAGAAGACAATATTTGTATTTAAACTCACAGTATGTGTTGTCGTATTTTGCACGACAATTGTATTATTGAAGTTGTAGTTTGCTTTTTGTACCATGTATTTGGCGACTCAGAATGGGTGTTGTATACCTATTTTGGGGGCGTCACATGGGTTGATATATGTTAGATCCATAACATCTATAGGCTCGGATCTAGTGTTTTTCAAAATCTGGAAAAAGTTTAAACAGTGGTCTGACAACGAATGTCAGTTGCTCTAGATTCTTGCTTGCTCATGATTTTTGTTGTTTTATATTTTAGATATGTAGTTTGATATGTGGTCTTTGATCTAGATTTGGAATCAGGCTTAGATCGGGTCTAGATTGCAAGTTATGGTTGGTCAAACCCCGTTGTGTACCGACCATGACTTTGCAAATATGGGTAACCCAGAAACGTGCCCAGAACGTTTTGACAGTAACTTGATGGGCTTGGATCTGATAGTGGTTTGATCATATGTTTTTGGTTTTATATCTAGGTTATAGTATGTTATATATACTACATGTTTATGCCTTAAAATCTCCTAAACATCAAACGAGTTGATTGTAGTGGCTGGTTAAAGTAGGTAAGAAGAGCACGACTTCGGTTTTCTAGGCAACCCAGAAAACCTATGGTCATGGTCTCTGACATAGTTTGACCAGCTTAGATCTGGTGATGGTGATGTTGGTATACTGTTTTTATGTAATGGATATGTAGTCTTACATGTTGTCTACACGCTGCAACGTTTAGATCACGAAAACATTACACGAGCAACAAGTTATGGAAGCCCAAATATGACTAGTCGAACTGTTCTTCATTTTTGGGTAACCCAGAAATGAAAAACAGCTCTGACAACCATTTTAGACGATCAGATCTCCTTCGCTATGTGTTGTATGGACATGTTTGTTGTTTCATCATGTAGGCTGACATTAGTACTACAGCCTCTAATCATTTACTTACCTGGAAACACAATAATCAAAGAGGAATGCTGGGTCAAACGTGCTCACTTGTTAACTGCTAAGAATGTTCTTGAGGGGTCAAGAACACCTAAGGCGACGCTTTCTGTCGCTAAAGGCTATAGCGACAGATTTAATAATTTTATTTAATTTATTTTCCAAAAATCATTTCAAAATAGAAATTAATTATTAAAAATTCTAAAAATAGTTTTAAAAATTATTTCAAGTTATAAAAATTAACTTTTAATAATTTGACATAATTTTCATAAATATTAATATTTAATTGAATATTATTGATATTTTATTTATTTAACAAATTCATTAAATAAATTAATTAAAAATGATTTTATTATGTTAAAAATTATTTTAAATGATAAAAAGGTATTTAATAATATTTTAAGTTATAAAACATAACTTTTAATATTTTAAGGCAAATTTAATTAATTATTTAAATATTAATGATATTAGATTTATTTAGTAATTATTAAATAAATTAATTAAAAATGATTTTAATAATAGAAAAATCATTTTAAATGAAAACAAATAGTTTAAAAATATTTTAAGTTATAAAATATAACTTTTAATATGTAAAGGTAAAATTTATTAATAATTTAATATTAATGATATTAAGTTTTATTTAGTAATTATATTAAATAAATAGTTTAAAAATAGTTTTATTGATTTAAAAATCATTTAAAAGGGAAATAAATGAATTAAAAAAATTTTAAGTTATAATTAATAACTTCTAATATTTTTTTAAATAATACATTAATACTTAAATATTAATGATAATTATTTAAAAATGATTTTAAGTATTTTAAAAATCATTTAAAGATAATAAAAATGTTTTAAAAATATTTTGAGTTATTATAAATAATTTTAATATTTTGGCAATGGTTTCATTAATAATTTAATATTAATAAAATATTAATGATAATAGAATTATTTAATATTTAAATCATTTAAAAATAATTCTAGTGTTTGAAAAATCATGATAAATTATAATAATTATTTAAAAATTATTATAAGGCTATAAGAAATAATACGACTAATATTTAAAATATCTAAACGAATATTGAACTATAGAATAGAGTTTTAGACTCGATTATTACCCAATAAAGTCGTCGGTACACCGACATGTTTCAGAAATTGATCTGGACTTAGATAATTGGACTCGATACGTTTGTGTTTATGATCCGACTACTATTAAACATATGTGATAATGTGATTAGGTTATGTGTTGACTGTAAATAGCAGTACTATGTGATATGATATATTATTCTAATCAAACGAATGATCTTATTAATGATAGGTTGTGATATAAAAGATAAAATAATGTTGCGTATTAGTAAGCAGCAACTCAGGCAAGTATCCTAACTTTGCATTTCATTTATGCAATGGACATAAGTAAGAAAGTTACTAAATTATATTATCATTGTGCTAGATTATTTACTCTATTATTATCAATTATGTATCCAATCTTTTGTATTCATACAAATTCTTAAATTATCCGATCATGGTTTATCAATACAGATATTTATTCTGTTCGTTAATTTCTAAATATGGTTATACAAGTGTCCTCACTTGGAAATCATTGTATTTAATCACATGTTGATATATACTTATTAATTTCCAGTATGTATACGTTGACTTAAAGTCGTCTAAGCTATTTGGTCCGGCTAGACACAAACTTAAAAATATTATTGAACAAGATAGAACTTTATTGTATCCAACCAGATTATTTTGGTTCGGATTCCCGACTAAGTATGAACATCCCATACATGGGAAACTTTTGTGTGCCAAAGGCGGATAAGATGAACGATAATCTTGTTCTTGCATGTAGTATTGATCAATGCAAGGCCTAACGGGCTGATCACCCCCCGTGCCTATAAGTTATGACGGTTTACAGATGAATTTCTGCTTAACCTTTTCAAAAATAGAAAATAATATTCATAGTGTGTCGACTGATCTCTAGTTATAGTCAGTACGTAGTTTCAAAATTTTGATATAGAATTGATATGTTGTTATTATTGGTTCAGCTTACTTCACAACTGTTGATTCGTTGTAGAAGTGTCATTCATAGAAAATATTTAATCCTTTCAGCTAATACTTATTGTTGTTATTACTTACTGGGCACCCAAATGCTCATTCTTGCTTAATTTAAATGTTTTCAGCTAAGTGTGATCAACTAGAAAGCTCTGCCAGAAACAAAGGAAAGGGAAATGTTGTAGAATAAGTCATGTGCTATCTTATGTAATAATTAGACTTTATTAAGACGATGATACTTATTAATTATCATGTAAGGAATGTTTAAAGGTCGCGTACCTGGGGATTCAAACTCTGATATGTAATTAAGTTTAAGTATTATTATTATTATTATTATTATTATTAGTATTCCGCTTATAGAAATGGTATCGTGAAACACCGAGTTCGGGTTTCAAGTACCTGAATTTAGGGGCGTCACAACATGGTATCAGAGCTTAGGGTTAGAAACCTTAGATGAGATATACCTTAGTCTATAACCTTAGAACAGAGGGAAACATTGAAAATATAAATAACTCATATATAGTTTAAAAATGAGATGAATTGGACAAATTCATCGTCAAACAAAATGAAAGATAACTTATATGAAACTATTACTTCCTGTGTGTATATATTTTATACTAATCTAGATAATTTGTGTAGAGGTCAGTGGAAAATGCTTATTATATGCTTGTAGCATGAAGAATAATCAAATCCATACACCCGAGCAAATATCAAGGCCAATAGTTGAAATAGAGGCTCACAATGAAAATAACATGGATGATGTGGTTATTAACATAGTACCAGATCTGAAAATGGTGGAACTATCAGATAGCGATTCGGATGGGATATAGAAAAACTATTGAATAGTCAGTTGTAAAAAGCCTTAATAGAAACAATGGAAGAACAAGATAAGCTTAAAATTTAAATTGACCAGATGGGAGCCAAAAGAAACATATCGGGTGCAGCTCTGAGCAATAAGGGGAAAAGAAAGATGAAAGACTGTGACTTAGGAAAATCTGGTAAGAACAAAGGGAAAAAGATATGTTATATTTATGGCCATAAGGGACATACCTCTCCTCATTGTCTCGACTTTAAGCAAGGTGCCTGTTTTATTTGTGGGTTGGAAGGTCATTGGGCGAAAGATTGTCTAGAATAAGGAAAAAGGTGTAGGAAATAATTAGGATTAGTAGTTGATTATGTATGTTTGATAATGTGCATGGGTAATGTAATATTCTCAACTTTTGTATAAGTTATATCAGTTAATCCCGACATTTGTTGTCACTAAGGGATAGCAGTATGTGTTATGTAAAAGTACTATGAATTAGCTAAATGAATATGAATCTATGCTTGATTTATGAAATAAGTTTGATATGCTAAATTTATATAATAAGGTTTAGAATGTAAGTTAAAATTATGATTTTATTTAATTAGATAATGCCGCCAAGACGTCGAACTCGAAATCAAAGGGCAGAAGAATCTGTCAACAACGTTGGGGGACAACAACAAGACCCGATGCAAAACTTTGCGAACATTGGTAGCTCAAGCTATGCAGCAGAGAATACCAGTCACGGGGAATCCGCCAAACAATCTCTTAGCAAAATTTAAGGATTTTAAAGTAGTCGGGCCACCAGAATTCAAGGGAACAGCTGACCTTATAGAAGCCCAGACTTGGGTAAAGGAGATAAAGAAGGCGCTCATAATAACTAGGGTAGATGAGGGGCAAAAGACCGCTTTTGCCACCTATGTGATGAAAGGGGAGGCTAACTTTTGGTGGGAGGCAAATCAAGCGAGGGCAAGAGAAGGTGTAGTCATATGGGCTAGGTTTAAGACTTTATTTTTCGAAAACTATCTCTCAGCTAGTATGCAGGTGAGGATGGAGGTGAAATTTTTGGAGTTAAAGCAGGAGGACATGACAGTTGCGGAGCATGTTGCAAAGTTTAATGAGCTGGCTAGGTTCGCTCTGCATCAAGTTGATATGGAGGCTAGGAAGGCGAGAAGGTTTGAGCTGGGATTAAAACCCTGGCTCTACAATAAGGTGGCAGTGATGCAAATCTCTACATTTGCAGCACTCATTGAAAAAGCTATTATAGCTGAGGAAGGGACAGAGGCCATGAGCCTCTATAACAAGGAGAAGAGGAGCAAAGGCAAGGTCATAGGAGCTGTGAAGGTGGAAAGTAATAGTGGGAATAGGGGTGAAAAGAGGAAGGGGAACTATTTTGGGAATGTGCAGGTGAAGCAAGAAGGTGTGAAGAAAAAGTAGGTGGTACAGTGTGGTAATTGTGGAAAGAATCGCTTTGGGGATTGTCTGAAGGGCAAGTTTGTGTGCTATAAGTGCGGGCAAGAGGGCCATATCTCTCCCAACTGCCCCAATTCTAGAATGAATACTGGTTGTTTTATATGCGGGTCAATGGAGCACAAGGTGAAGGATTGCCCGAAAAGGAGAGTAGAGACAGGTAGTGTAACCACGAGAAAAGGGAGTGGGACTCTGGGGATTACGGGACCAACGTCATCCAGCAGGCCAACGAAATCAACCGTAAGTGTCTACAACATGACGTTCTGGGATACCGTGGCAGCTGGTGATGGAACTCCAGGTATTATTCGTGTAATTTTTAATTTTCACATATATGATTTCCTTATATAGTAAATTATTTTATAAAGAAAGTTTGAAGGAAAAATTTGAGTTCTTTTAGAAATTAAACTTCTGTATAATCAGACAGACAACTTTATGCTGAATAGTTAAGGATTAGTTCGATCAATTATGATCGAGATCTATTTACAATGATTGTGTATGCTATGTACCCTTGTATGTATGAGTTTTCAAACAGTGATTCCGGAGACGAAATCTTTATAAGGGAGGGTGAATGTAATAACCCGATATTTTCTATATAAATAAATAAAAAATTTTGCATATACATTTTTTATTTATTTATTTTAAAGGTGAGAATATGTGTCAGGTAATGTGTATATATTTTTGTGGTAAATAAAATTTGTTTATTACATGAATAATTTCAAATAATTTTATTTTAGAATTATTGATTATTATAAAGTATATTTTTATAGTAATTAATTTTATAGTAGAAATGATTATAGTAATTATTTTCCACGAAAATAAGTTTATATATTATTTAAATAATATATGAAAGGATTATTAGAGTTATTATAATAAATATTTTATTATATAAATTTATTTAAATTAATTAAGTTAATTATTTTAATTTAACTAATTATGGTACGTATTTGAAAGATAAATCAGATATAGAATCCAAATACTAATTCTGGATTTGGAATAAGGAATGAGAATAATAATACTATATTAAATATATTTCAGTGCTATAAATATGTACTGTGTATATAGATAGATAATGGTTGGTCAATTATGTTGTGGCATGTCAAAATCGTAGCATTAATTCGTTAAACCCTAAATTGAAACTCAAACCGAAGTTTTCGATTGGTAAGAAATTGTGGTACATGATTATTGACAATTATTATATTATGCTAATTAGGTAAACCCTAATTATTTTCTAGAAACCCTAATTATAAATTAGAAACCCTAATTTCCAAATTGAAACCCTATTTACTAAAACGGTAACCCTAACTATTATTTTAGTAAATTATAATGTTAATTAGGAAACTCTAATTCATAATACGGGAAACCCTAATAATATCAAGAAACCCTAAGTATTTTTTTTAAACCCTAATTTTAATTAGTAAGTTCTAATTAAATTTTTATTAAACTTTAAACTTAATTTTTCAAACCCTAAAAATTATTTGGGAAACCTTAAGGTTTAAAATCTATTGATTAAAACCTAGATTTAAGTACCATGGACAAGAATACCCTTAAAATGTTTTGTTAGTTTACTAAAATACCCTTTTAGATTTTTTTTAATAGGTTTCTTGCAAATCTTTTCATATATTGTCAAGTCACCTGTGACGCCCCCAAAATTAGGTATACATCACCCATCTTGGGTCGCCAGATACATGGTACATAATTCAAATACAACTTACTAATACAACTGTCGTGTACAATACGACAAAACATAAACTGTGAGTTTGAATACAAATATTGTCTTCTAGAGAGTATCCATACTCAAAAGGAGTCCTCATTACAATTATTATCACACTATTACATAGAATAGTGAGGACTACTAATGCTATCATATGGTTCATCACTCCGTTTCCCGACTCGTCCCAGCTATATTCTCATTTCCTGAAGAGAACCGTGAAAGAAAGGGTGAGCTCAACTAGCCCAGTAAGAAATATTATGACTAAGATAATGCAGAATAAATTATCATTAGTCTTCAACAATGTTAAACTGATAAAATACAATAGACATCAAGTTTAACTACAGCGGATCAAGCAATCCATCAAAAGAGTCAAGTAGAGAATAAAATCTACAATCTTTTATGATTTAAAAGATTTTTCATGACTTTTATCGCTGAGACTCAGCTTAATAAATAATCCACATCATCGAATCACCCCTGCACTACGGCCAAGGATATTCTTTAGTATCACGACCACGAATTATCCATGCACTACGGCTAAAGATAATCATGTTTTCATCAACGGTCCTGATCATGCCATAAAATAATTCATCTATGCACTACGACCAAAGAGAATCCATAGCCATAATCATACTAAAAACTGTCCATCAATGCACTACGGGCCAATGAGGACTTTTTTCACATCATTTGTAATATTACGGTCATGATTACACCGATTAATCCCTGGTCATAATCATACCAAGTCCATCTATGCACTACAGGCCATATATAACTTTCAACAAAATATAAACATGAGGATGATGACAATGATATAAGAATTCAATATAACAAGTTCAAGAATTAATTTATCCAGGAACTGATAACGTCCAAATTGTCAACATGATACTGCTTTGTAGAGTAAAATTCAAGAATGCTCAGAAGAATATTTCCATGAAAAGATACTGGATGAAGCGCAAATATCAAAGATATTCCACTAATTTCATGGAGTATAGAAGTCAAAACTTTAACCAACTAAGTATAATAAAGAATGGAATAACAAAAGAAATCGCCATATATGAGGTACTTCGCATAGACAGGTTATTCCAACAAAATAATAAGTAACGGAACCAGGTCAGACGAAATTCGCACTGACAGGATGTTCCAACAGAATAATAAAGAATAGAATAACAACAGAAATCACCATGCATGCGATAGACCGCACAGACAGGTTATTCCAACAGAATAATAAATAATGGAACCAGGTCCGGCGTAAAACGCACAGACATGATATTCCAACAGAATAATAATAAAGAAGGAACTAGGTCCGGTGTAAAACACACAGACAAGATGTTCCAACAGAATAATAATAAAGACGGAACCAGGTCCGGTGTAAAACACACAGACATGATGTTCCAACAGAATAATAGAAGAATGTCACCAAGTATAGGGTAGACCGCGTATACAGGTTATTCCAACAGAATAATAAATAATGGAATAACAGAAGTTCTCTTCATGAATACAAAAGAAATAATACCTCTTACGGGTACAACAAATAATATCCCTTACCTTTGAAAGAAGAGTATTCCGACTGGTAGGGCGAGGATATACTCGAAGAAAACTTGTACTACGCTCAAAGCTTTCTTAAACTCTAAATAAATACGCTCAAGAATATAGAAGAAGAACTCTCTTTATAGTTTCTCTCTCTAGAGTTTCAGTAAATTCGTAAGAAATAATGAAAGAATGAGCTTCTATTTATAGAAAAATGGACTACATAGTAACTAATTCATGAACGGTCCGGATTGATTTACTTTTAATCGGACGACCCATATTTAAAGCAAAATCTTTTAAATAAAATATAATATATTCTATTTATAATCTAATAAAATGAATAACTTTATAAAAGATTTTACTATACAAACACTATGCATGCACTATGCAAACACTATGCATAATAAAATATAATATATTCTAATTATTGTCTAATAAAACAGATATCTTTATAAAAGTATTCTGTTTTAAATAAAAAGATTTTACTATTAGCCTAATAAAACGAATAACTTTATAAAAGTATTCTGTTTTATATAAAATTATAAAAGTATTCTGTTTTATATAAAAAAAATTTCTGTTTTATTACATTAATAATACTAATAAAACAAAACTGAGTGACTTCTCACGTAAGCATCAATAATCAATACTGTGTGCTACTATGCAACCACGCGTATTACTGTACTTTTAACACCGGGTGTTTCAACAGTTAACGGTAAAATATCTGCCGTTATTTTCATAAAAATATTTTTGTCGTTTTCTCAATCTGACAATAATTCCGTTGTGGGGTCCACTAATGATTGTACCGTCGTACGAATATTCCCCGACAAAAAGAATATTCCCCGACTAATCGACTATTCCCCGACACAACGAATATTTTATATCAACTTGCTTACTTTGTAAAAAAAATTCACATATTACCCTTAACTTTAAACTTTTATCAATTTAACTATTTACCAAAATAGAAAAATTGAATACTTTATTTCATAAAATTCAGGGTCTCACAATCACCCCTCTTTATGAAATTTTGCCTTCGAAATTTACGTACGTACCTGATATTCGAAGAGATGAGAATGCCTTGCTTTCTTTTCAGATTGTATCTTCCCGGTAATTTTCTCGCTATCATGATTTTCCCATTTCTCATCTTCTGTATTTCAGATATCATTCTAGAATATAGCTTCAAAACAAAGGTTAATTGACATATCATAATTTGTCAATTTATCAAGTAAATAATTTCAGCTTAGGTAAGTCACAAACTAGCGAAGTATTTAAATCGTCTCTCCCCTCCTAGTTCTAGACTCTTATATCTGCTAGCGACCATATCCCTAAGCTCTGATACCAACTGTGACGCCCCCAAAATTAGGTATACATCACCCATCTTGGGTCGCCAGATACATGGTACAGAATTTAAATACAACTTACTAATACAACTGTCGTGTACAATACGACAAAACATAAACTGTGAGTTTGAATACAAATATTGTCTTCTAGAGAGTATCCATACTCAAAAGGAGTCCTCATTACAATTATTATCACACTATTACATAGAATAGTGAGGACTACTAATGATATCACCTGGTCCATCACTCCGTTTCCCGACTCGTCCCAGCTATATTCTCATTTCCTGAAGAGAACCGTGAAAGAAAGGGTGAGCTCAACTAGCCCAGTAAGAAATATTATGACTAAGATAATGCAGAATAAATTATCATTAGTCTTCAACAATGTTAAACTGATAAAATACAATAGACATCAAGTTTAACTGCAGCGGATCAAGCAATCCATTAAAAGAGTCAAGTAGAGAATAAAATCTACTATCTTTTATGATTTAAAAGGTTTTTCATGACTTTTATCGTTGGGACTCAGCTTAATAAATAATCCACATCATCGAATCACCCCTGCACTATGGCTAAGGATATTTTTTAGTATCACGACCACGAATTATCCATGCACTACGGCTAAAGATAATCATGTTTTCATCAACGGTCCTGATCATGCCATAAAATAATTCATCTATGCACTACGACCAAAGAGAATCCATAGCCATAATCATACCAAAAACTGTCCATCAATGCACTACGGGCTAATGAGGACTTTTTCCACATCATTTGTAATATTACGGTCATGATTACACCGATTAATCCCTAATCATAATCATACCAAGTCCATCTATGCACTATAGGCCATAGATGTGACGCCCCCAGAATAGGTATACAACACCCATTCTGAGTCGCCAAATACATGGTACAGAAAGCAAACTACAACTTCAATAATACAATTGTCGTGCAAAATACGACAACACATACTGTGAGTTTAAATACAAATATTGTCTTCTAGACAATATCCACACTCAAATAAATCCTCATTACAATTATTCAAACACTATTTTACAAAAATAGTGAGGACTGCTAATACATCTTTCTAGAACCATTACTCCATACCCCGACTAGATCCTGCTATGTTCTCACCTCCTGAGAAGAAAAATGGAACAAAAAGGAAAAGGGTGAGCTCAACTAGCCCAGTAAAGAATATTATGACTAAGATAATATACAACAAATTATCGTTAGTCTTCAACAGGGAAAAATCTGATAAAATATAATCGACAACAAGTTTTAGATCAACAACTGCAGCGGAAACAACAAACCATTAGAAGAGTCAAGTAGAGAAAGAATTCTACTATCTTCTAAGATTTAAAAGTCCATCATCAATATTTTATCCCTGTAACATCAATTAATAATCATCTTTAACCAAATATTCATCTTTGCACTACAGGCCAAAGATATTCATTTGTATCATCAGTCGGTCATGTTCATCTCAACACCTGTTCATCTTTGCACTACAGGCCAAAGATATTCATCAAGTAATTATACATCTTTGCACTACAGGCCAAAGATATTCATTAATATCATCATTTAGGACTGAGGATGATGAAAAATATCTTAAAGAGAACGAATCCAATGAGACAGAAGGACAAATAGTAGGGATTCGTATAACAGTTTATCCAAGATCAATAATACTTCATAATAATCAATTGTGAAGCAGAATTCAAAAATAAAGATCAAAACATGGATACAATCAAAGATAGTAACCATAATAGACATCTTGGACAAAAAGGGAAAATTTTATTTTTCGGTGAATAGTGCCGTATTCGTGAATAGTGCCGTATACGTGAATAGTGCCGTATACGTGAATAGTAACCCCCGACACAAAAAGTTCCAAATTTGATAAAAACTCATATCAATATTTCAGCATAATGATATTGAAGAAAATAATATCATTAAGAAGAAAATAATATCCCTTACCTCAAAATATCAGTACTTCTGGTCGGAATACCGGTATAAGGCTGAAAGAAACTTGCTCTGATGAATAGAAACTCTCAAAGTATCTAAATACTCACAAAATACACTCAATAATCTAGAGAGAGAAAGAGAGAAAACTTGTTTCTGGTGTAATTTTCAATTCTAACTTAGCCCTCTATTTATAGGAAAATTTTGGTAGGTTTGACCTGCAACCTGATGGCTTTACCTGCTACTATTCCCACCCACCACATTTGAAATATAATTCAGCACATTTCTTCACCAACCACAAGTGGGGCCCACCAATTCTAGAATTTTCCATCAAAATGATAAACTCCGAAAATTCAACAATTTCTGAACCAGTCATCTTGTAAAATTCATAATAAATCATACGTTCATTTTTAACGGTTCAAAATTTGTGGACATATACTCAACTTATATATGTATAACATATCCAAAAATTACCACGATCCAACGGTCGGATTAAAAATTATAACCCCCGCAAAATATCTCAAAAACCCTGATTTTTAATACCTCCATTCCGACAAAAATACTGATAAAAACCTCAACATTAACTCCTTCATTTTTAACCACAAAAATATATCCCTCATTTATATCCACATAAAATAAATATTTTCTTATCATATGAATCAATAATTAATTATTCACAAATAATATTACAGAATCACATTTATGACAACCAGGCCGTTCCCAGGAAAGAGGGGGCTTTCCAATAAGGATTTCTCCTTACTGGCGCGCAATTAGATGACCAAACCTCTCCTTAGACAGAACTTTCTAGACATTGCCAATAATGTTATCTAATAATATTATTCAAATAATATGAATTATTGATCTGATAATGAAAAATACTGTGCAGCAACAATTATTGAAACAACAATAATATAAAATATCAACGCAGCAATTATTGAATCAATAAAATAAAATATTGAATAATAACTACTGTAACAATTATTGAGTAGTGCCTTCTTACGTAAGAATCAATAATTGGTGCAATACCGTGTGCTACTGTATTTTAACCACCGGGTATTCCAACAGTATTAACGGTAACAACTACGCCGTTATTTATAAACAACTTATACTTGTCGTTTTCTTCATCCAATCGCTTTCCGTTATGGGGCCCACACAAGGCTGCGTCGTCGTACGAATATTCCCCGACAGCAAGAATATTCCACGACCAACCGAATATTCACCGACCAAAAATAAATATTTTATAACCACTTGCTTATTTTGCAAAATTTGCACATTTCACCCATAACCAAAGTATTATATCAAATTAACCCCTTATTATTCACAATAATATTTAGAGAAAATTTGATTTTATTCATTAATAAGTTGGGGTCTTACAACCTCCCCTCCTTATGAAATTTCGTCCTCGAAATTGACGTACGTACCTGATGTTTCAAAAAGGTGAGGATACCTCGCTTTCATTTCTGATTCCAACTCCCAGGTCATTTCTTCAATAGCATGGTTTCTCCACAAAACCTTAACTTGTGGTATAACCTTCGTGCGTAGGACATGCTCTTTCCTATCCAAGATCTTAACAGGTACCTCCTCGTACGTTAAATCTTCAGCTATCTCGTCTGGTTCTAACTCAATAATGTGGTTCGGGTCTTTAACATATTTACGAAGCATAGATATGTGAAAAACATTATGAACACGAGACATGCTTGGAGGTAATGCGAGTCTATATGCCACATTTCCTATTCGCTCAAGAATCTCAAATGGACCAACAAATCTTGGATTGAGCTTTCCTCTCTTCCCAAATCTTGTAACTCCCTTCCATGGTGCAACACGTAACAATACATGATCCCCAATATTAAATTCCACGTCCTTCCGATGAAGATCCGCATAACTCTTTTGTCGATCCTGTGCCGTTTGTATACGTTGTCGAATCGTTTGGATCTTCTCTGTAGTAATGCGTACCAATTCTGGTCCCAACAATGTTGCTTCACCCACCTCGTCCCAGCATACTGGAGAACGACATTTTCTTCCATACAACGCCTCAAATGGAGCCATACCTATGCTCGCCTGATAACTGTTGTTGTAGGAGAATTCCACCAATGGTAGGTACTTATCCCAACTCCCTTTGAGATCTAAGACACAAAGTCTTAATAGATCTTCAAGAGTTTGAATAGTCCTCTCTGATTGTCCGTCCGTTTGAGGATGGTATGCTGAACTGAATCGTAAATCCGTGCCCATAGCTTTCTGCAAGCTAACCCAAAATCGTGAAGTGAATCTTGGGTCACGATCCGAAACTATGGATACTGGCATGCCATGCAATCTCACAATCTCGTTCACGTACATACTAGCAAGACGTTCAAGGGAATAAGTCTCACGTATCGGCAAGAAATGAGCGGACTTGGTTAATCTATCAACAATAACCCAAATCGCATCTATGCCTTGAGAAACCTTGGGAAGACCTGTAACAAAATCCATAGTAATGTGTTCCCACTTCCATTTCGGGATCTCAAGTGGTTGCAATGGACCCTTTGGCACTTGATGCTCCGCCTTTACACGTTGACAAGTTAAACACCTCGAGATAAACTCCGCGATCTCTCTTTTCATATTGCTCCACCAAAATGTATGTCGAAGATCGTGATACATTTTGGTACTCCCAGGATGGATTGCAAACGGTGTGTTGTGTGCCTCCATCATTATTCTATGCTTCAAGTCAAAATCGTTAGGAACACAAAGTCTGGAGTTGACTCGAAGTATTCCTTCTTCATCGATTCTTGCTTCTGGAATAGCACCTTCTTGCACTTTCTTCTTCATACGCATCAGCTCTATGTCCGTAGCTTGAGCAGCTTTAACTTTATCGATTAAAGTCGGTTCTACTCGTATATTTGATATCATCATGTGGGTACTTGGAGCCTTCATCTCTATCTCCATCCTTTGCAAGTCATACAAAATGGGCCTTTGTGTTAAAAACATTGCACTCGTACCCGCATATGATCTTCTACTCAATGCGTCAGCTACTACGTTTGCTTTTCCAGGATGGTATTGGATGGTATGATCGTAATCTTTCAACAGCTCAAGCCAACGTCGTTGCCGCATGTTGAGTTCCTTTTGGGTGAAGAAATATTTGAGGCTTTTATGATCTGTATAGATCTCCACTTTCTCCCCATACAGGTAGTGTCTCCAGATCTTCAACGCAAAAACGACTGCTGCCAACTCCAAATCATGAGTAGGATAATTCCTCTCATATTCTTTGAGTTGTCGTGAGGCATAGGCTATGACTTTCCCATGTTGCATGAGAACACATCCTAACCCTTTGCCTGAAGCATCGCTGTAGATAACAAATCCATCCGAACCAGATGGTATTGTCAAAACAGGTGCCGAAATGAGTCTCCTCTTGAGTTCTTGGAAACTCTTCTCGCATTCCTCACTCCATACGAATTTTGTATCTTTCCGAGTCAGCTGAGTTAACGGAGTAGCGATTCGAGAAAATCCTTCCACAAATCTCCGATAATAACCAGCTAAGCCCAGAAAGCTACGTACTTCGGTTACCGACTTCGGTTGCTCCCAACTTTGTATGGCTTCAATCTTCGCCGGGTCGACAGATACTCCATGTTTTGACACCACGTGCCCAAGGAATGCTACTTCCTCAAGCCAGAACTCGCATTTCTTCAGTTTGGCATATAGCTTGTTTTCACGAAGCCTTTGCAGTACCAGCTTCAAATGGCGCTCATGATCTTCACGGCTTTTGGAATAGATGAGGATGTCATCAATAAAGACAACAACGAACTGATCCAAATATTCTTTGAATACACGGTTCATCATATCCATGAAGGCAGCAGGAGCATTAGTCAATCCAAAAGACATTACTAAGAATTCATAATGCCCGTACCGAGTTCTGAAGGCAGTCTTTGGAATATCCTCAGTTTTAATCTTCAGCTGATGATATCCAGAACGAAGATCGATCTTTGAAAAGAATTGTGCTCCTTGCAACTGGTCAAACAGGTCATCAATGCGAGGTAGCGGATACCTATTCTTGATGGTGACATGGTTCAATTCTCGATAGTCAATACAAAGTCGCATACTCCCGTCTTTCTTCTTTACGAATAAAACAGGAGCACCCCAAGGAGACGTACTAGGACGAATAAAACCGATGTCCAACAACTCCTGTAGTTGGACTTTTAACTCCTGAAGTTCAATAGGAGCCATTCGATATGGGGTTTTAGAAATGGGCTTTGTACCGGGTTCAAGGTCAATAAAGAATTCAATTTCTCGTTCCGGGGGTAGACCGGGAAGTTCTTCAGGAAATACATCGGAAAATTCTCTAACAATAGAAATATTATTCAAATCTGACTTGTCTTTGTTCAAATCCATAACATGGGCTAAGAAAGCTTGACATCCGTTTTTCAATAAACGAATAGCTTTGTGGCTTGATATGACAGTGACTGATTTTAGTGGTTTAGTAGTTTGAATTCGTATGACAGGTTGGTTAGGAATATGAAAACTAACAACCTTACGAAAACAATCAATTTTAGCATGATGAGTGGTTAACCAATCAATTCCTAAAATCACATCAAAAGCAAGTATCTTTAAAGAGATAAGATCAACAGGTAATGTGATAGTGCCAACTTGGATCATGCAAGATTTATAAACTGTAGATGTAACGAAGGTTTCACCCAACGGAGTTTCAACAGATAAGTTAAAGTCCAATTTCTCCGGAGTCAAGTTTAAACGTTGAGCACAAGCAGGAGAGATAAAAGAATGGGTAGAACCGGTATCTAGTAAAGTATAAACTTCGCAAGAATTCAAGATTAGCTTACCCGTGATCACCTCGTTCGGGTTTCTCGCGTTTTGGCCAGTAACGACAAACGCTCTTCCAGGAACCGCTGATTTCGCCTTATCCGGGACAGCCCTTGGAATCACCACTCCCGCTGAACTTGGTTTCGCTATAGTACAATCTCGAGCGATGTGGCCTTCCTTCCCACAGTTGTAACACACCTTGGATTGTTGTGGACAGTTTGGGCTGATATGTCCCTCTTTCCCGCATTTGTAACATCTAACTGGCGGTCGTTCTCCTCCCCTAAAATTTGTTGTTGGTGCTGGTGCTGGTGCTGATGTCTTCCCGTCATTGTTGAATCTCCTCTTTCTGAAATTTCCACTTGACTCACCTCTCCTATTATCATGGCCACGATGACCACCCGAGTGGTTACCGCCTTTGTTCGTATTTTTCCCTCCTCGTTGGTTATCATCGCTCTGATGATTGCTGTCACCGGTATGACCCTGGTTGTGGTCCCTCGGTTGAGTATACTCATTATCTCTCTCTAATAATTGAGGCCCTGTTGACAACGTCTGAATACAGAGAAAATTTATGAGAGATAAGGTATTGACGAATCTCAGGTTTTAAACCTCTCAGAAACATCCGCGTCATTCGTTCCTCATTTTCGACCAAATGAGGTGCAAACCTGGATAACTCTGCAAACTTCGCCTCGTACTGGGACACCGTCATGTTGTTTTGTTCCAGTCTAATAAACTCAACCTCCTTCATATGACGAATACTTTCAGGAAAGTACTTGTCATTGAACAGTTTTTGAAATGTTTCCCAGGACATGTTGAGTGCGTCAGGCTGGGTACGCTTCACAGACTCCCACCAGTAGTCTGCCTCACCGCGGAACATAAATGTGGCGAATGGAACCTTCTGTTCCTCCGTGCATCCCAAGACATCAAATATCTTGGTAATTTGCTTGACCCACGTTTCCGCCATGATCGGATCCGGCTTTCCCTTAAATTCTGGTGGTCCCAATTCTTTGAACTGCTTAGCTGTGACAAACCGCGCGTTGTTATCATTTCCACCCGTATTCTGCACACGAGTCTCCCTCGTCTGATTTTGCATGAACTGCAAAAAGCTCCTAAACATTCCATCATTCATCGTTTGCTCGGTAACGTTGTTTACAGGAGGAATATTGCCTTCCTGTTGCACGTTCCCCTGGGTAGTGATCAAAGGTGTCTCCACGGTCTGATTTACTCCATTATTAACGTTCTCAGCTGCCATTCTTAAATACTGCCATAAAACAAGGGTTAATAGTCATGTCATATATTATCCCTATACTCTGACCGACCAAATAAACACCAAATAAACTTAGTCAGGTCATACTAGCGAAGGAATTCCCCGTCTCTCCCCTCCTAGTTCTTGTCTCACATCTCAGCCAGGGATCATATCCCTAAGCTCTGATACCAACTGTGACGCCCCCAGAATAGGTATACAACACCCATTCTGAGTCGCCAAATACATGGTACAGAAAGCAAACTACAACTTCAATAATACAATTGTCGTGCAAAATACGACAACACATACTGTGAGTTTAAATACAAATATTGTCTTCTAGACAATATCCACACTCAAATAAATCCTCATTACAATTATTCAAACACTATTTTACAGAAATAGTGAGGACTGCTAATACATCTTTCTAGAACCATCACTCCATACCCCGACTAGATCCTGCTATGTTCTCACCTCCTGAGAAGAAAAATGGAACAAAAAGGAAAAGGGTGAGCTCAACTAGCCCAGTAAAGAATATTATGACTAAGATAATATACAACAAATTATCGTTAGTCTTCAACAGGGAAAAATCTGATAAAATATAATCGACAACAAGTTTTAGATCAACAACTGCAGCGGAAACAACAAACCATTAGAAGAGTCAAGTAGAGAAAGAATTCTACTATCTTCTAAGATTTAAAAGTCCATCATCAATATTTTATCCCTGTAACATCAATTAATAATCATCTTTAACCAAATATTCATCTTTGCACTACAGGCCAAAGATATTCATTTGTATCATCAGTCGGTCATGTTCATCTCAACACCTGTTCATCTTTGCACTACAGGCCAAAGATATTCATCAAGTAATTATACATCTTTGCACTACAGGCCAAAGATATTCATTAATATCATCATTTAGGACTGAGGATGATGAAAAATATCTTAAAGAGAACGAATCCAATGAGACAGAAGGACAAATAGTAGGGATTCGTATAACAGTTTATCCAAGATCAATAATACTTCATAATAATCAATTGTGAAGCAGAATTCAAAAATAAAGATCAAAACATGGATACAATCAAAGATAGTAACCATAATAGACATCTTGGACAAAAAGGGAAAATTTTATTTTTCGGTGAATAGTGCCGTATTCGTGAATAGTGCCGTATACGTGAATAGTGCCGTATACGTGAATAGTAACCCCCGACACAAAAAGTTCCAAATTTGATAAAAACTCATATCAATATTTCAGCATAATGATATTGAAGAAAATAATATCATTAAGAAGAAAATAATATCCCTTACCTCAAAATATCAGTACTTCTGGTCGGAATACCGGTATAAGGCTGAAAGAAACTTGCTCTGATGAATAGAAACTCTCAAAGTATCTAAATACTCACAAAATACACTCAATAATCTAGAGAGAGAAAGAGAGAAAACTTGTTTCTGGTGTAATTTTCAATTCTAACTTAGCCCTCTATTTATAGGAAAATTTTGGTAGGTTTGACCTGCAACCTGATGGCTTTACCTGCTACTATTCCCACCTACCACATTTGAAATATAATTCAGCACATTTCTTCACCAACCACAAGTGGGGCCCACCAATTCTAGAATTTTCCATCAAAATGATAAACTCCGAAAATTCAACAATTTCTGAACCAGTCATCTTGTAAAATTCATAATAAATCATACGTTCATTTTTAACGGTTCAAAATTTGTGGACATATACTCAACTTATATATGTATAACATATCCAAAAATTACCACGATCCAACGGTCGGATTAAAAATTATAACCCCCGCAAAATATCTCAAAAACCCTGATTTTTAATACCTCCATTCCGACAAAAATACTGATAAAAACCTCAACATTAACTCCTTCATTTTTAACCACAAAAATATATCCCTCATTTATATCCACATAAAATAAATATTTTCTTATCATATGAATCAATAATTAATTATTCACAAATAATATTACAGAATCACATTTATGACAACCAGGCCGTTCCCAGGAAAGAGGGGGCTTTCCAATAAGGATTTTCCTTACTGGCGCGCAATTAGATGACCAAACCTCTCCTTAGACAGAACTTTCTAGACATTGCCAATAATGTTATCTAATAATATTATTCAAATAATATGAATTATTGATCTGATAATGAAAAATACTGTGCAGCAACAATTATTGAAACAACAATAATATAAAATATCAACGCAGCAATTATTGAATCAATAAAATAAAATATTGAATAATAACTACTGTAACAATTATTGAGTAGTGCCTTCTTACGTAAGAATCAATAATTGGTGCAATACCGTGTGCTACTATATTTTAACCACCGGGTATTCCAACAGTATTAACGGTAACAACTACGCCGTTATTAATAAACAACTTATACTTGTCGTTTTCTTCATCCAATCGCTTTCCGTTATGGGGCCCACACAAGGCTGCGTCGTCGTACGAATATTCCCCGACAGCAAGAATATTCCACGACCAACCGAATATTCACCGACCAAAAATAAATATTTTATAACCACTTGCTTATTTTGTAAAATTTGCACATTTCACCCATAACCAAAGTATTATATCAAATTAACCCCTTATTATTCACAATAATATTTAAAGAAAATTTGATTTTATTCATTAATAAGTTGGGGTCTTACAATAGACGACTTTCAACAAAATATAAACATGAGGATGATGACAATGATATAAGAATTCAATAAAACAAGTTCAAGAATTAATTTATCCAGGAACTAATAACGTCCAAATTGTCAACATGATACTACTTTGTAGAGTAAAATTCAAGAATGCTTAGAAGAATATTTTCATGAAAAGATACTGGATGAAGCACAAATATCAAGGATATTCCACTAATTTCATGGAGTATAGAAGTCAAAACTTTAACCAACTGAGTATAGTAAAGAATGGAATAACAAAAGAAATCACCATATATACGGTACTTCGCATAGATAGGTTATTCCAACAGAATAATAAGTAACGGAACCAGGTCAGGCGAAATTCGCACCGACAGGATGTTCCAACAGAATAATAAAGAATAGAATAACAACAGAAATCACCATGCATGTGATAGACCGTACAGACATGTTATTCCAACAGAATAATAAATAATGGAACCAGGTCCGGCGTAAAACACACAGACATGATATTCCAACAGAATAATAATAAAAATGGAACCAGGTCCGATGTAAAACACACAGACATGATGTTCCAACATAATAATAATAAAGACGGAACCAGGTCCGGTATAAAACACACAGACAAGATGTTCCAACAGAATAATAGAAGAATATCACCAAGTATAGGGTAGACCGCGTATATAGGTTATTCCAATAGGATAATAAATAATGGAATAACAGAAGTTCTCTTCATGAATACAAAAGAAATAATACCCCTTACGGGTACAACAAATAATATCACTTACCTTTGAAAGAAGAGTATTCCGACTGGTAGGGCGAGGATATACTCGAAGAAAACTTGCACTACGCTCAAAGCTTTCTTAAACTCTAAATAAATACGCTCAAGAATATAGAAGAAGAACTCTCTCTATAGTTTATCTCTCTAGAGTTTCAGTAAATTCGTAAGAAATAATGAAAGAATGAGCTTCTATTTATAGAAAAATGGACTGCATAGTAACTAATTCATGAACGGTCCAGATTGATTTACTTTTAATCGGACGGCCCATATTTAAAGCAAAATCTTTTAAATAAAATATAATATATTCTATTTATAATCTAATAAAACAAATAACTTTATAAAAGATATTACTATGCAAACACTATGCAGGCACTATGCAAACATTATGCATAATAAAATATAATATATTCTAATTATTTTCTAATAAAACAAATAACTTTATAAAAGCATTCTGTTTTATATAAACAAATTTTACTATTATTCTAATAAAACGAATAACTTTATAAAAGTATTCTGTTTTATATAAAAAGCTTTTCTGTTTTATTACATTAATAATACTAACAAAATAAAATTGAGTGACTTCTCACGTAAGCATCAATAATCAATACTGCGTGTTACTATGTAACCACGCGTATTATTATACTTTAACACCGGGTGTTTCAAAGTTATCGGTAAAACTTCCGCCGTTATTTTCATAAAAATATTTTTGTCGTTTTCTCAATCCGATAATAATTCTGTTGTGGGTTCCACCAATGATTGTACCGTCGTACGAATATTTCCCGACAAAAAGAATATTCCCCGACTAATCGAATATTTCCCGACACAACGAATATTTTATATCAACTTGCTTACTCTGCAAAAAAAATTTCAAATATTACCCTTAACTTTAAACTTTTATCAATTTAACTATTTACCAAAATAAAAAAATTGAATACTTTTATTTCATAAAATTTGGGGTCTCACATCACCACTCTAGATTATAGCACATGCCCTAAAACTCATCCACGCTTATCCTCTTTGACACCTTACATGTTAGATTCAATGAATCTAAGTTATATAAATAGGTTAAGAGAGAGAAAAGTTCATATTTTTGCTCATTCATACACCTATACTCATCCAAGACTCTCTCTCTCTCTCTCTCTAAAATTGCAAAAATATAGTAGTGGACCAGTCCCCAAATCAAGCCCCATGTATTTCATTAACAAATCAGAGGCTTAGATTCAAAAGTTTGCTCATAGAAGGTATAAACCATAATTGAAATTCTGATCTTGACTGCTATGATAAAAGTTATGTTTAAGTCTTAAAATATGTTGATTATAGTGTTATTAAGTGATCTGTGTTGATAGATGTTAGATCCATAACATCTATAGGCTCAGATCTAGTGTTTTTCAAAATCTGGAAAAAGTTTAAACTATGGTCTGACAACGAATGTCAGTGGCTCTAGATTCTTGCTTGATTATGATTTTTGTTGTTTTATGTTTTAGATATGTAGTTTGATGTGTGGTCTTTGATCTGGATCTAGAATCAGGCTTAGATCGGGTCTAGATTGCAAGTTATGGTGGGTCAAACCCCGTTGACCGACCATGACTTTTCAAATCTGGGTAACCCAGAAACGTGCTCAGAACGTTCTGACAGTAACTTGATGGACTTGGATCTGACAGTGGTTTGATCATATGTTTTTTGTTTTGTATCTAGGTTATAGTATGTTATATATACTACATGTTTATGCCTTAAAATATTCTAAACATCAAACGAGTTGATTGTAGTGGCTGATCAAAGTAGGTAAGAAGAGCACGACATCGATTTTCTGGGCAACCCAGAAAACCTATGGTCATGGTCTCTGACATAGTTTGACCAGCTTAGATCTGGTGATGGTGATGTTGGTATACTGTTTTTATGTAATGGATATGTAGTCTTACATGGTGTCTACACACTGCAATGTTTGGATCACGAAAACATTACACGAGCAACAAGTTATGGAAGCCCAAATATGACCAGTCAAACGGTTCTTCATTTATGGGTTACCCAAAAATGAAGAACAGCTCTGACAGCCATTTTGGACGATCAGATCTCCTTCGTTATGTGTTGTATGGACATGTTTGTTGTTGTATCATGTAGGCTGACATTAGTACTACAACCTCTAATTATTTACTTACCCAGAAACACAATAATCAGAGAGGAATGCTTGGTCAAGCGTGCTCACTTGTGAGCTGCTAAGAATGTTCTTGAGGGCTCAAGAACACCTAAGGCGACGCTTTCTATCGCTAAAGGCTATAGCGACAGATTTAATAATTTTATTTAATTTATTTTCCAAAAATTATTTCAAAATAGAAATTAATTATTAAAAATTCTAAAAATAGTTTTAAAAATTATTTCAAGTTATAAAAAATAACTTTTAAAAATTTGACATAATTTTCATAAATATTAATAATTAATTGAATATTATTGATATTTTATTTATTTAATAAATGCATTAAATAAATTAATTAAAAATGATTTTATTGTGTTAAAAATCATTTTAAATGATAAAAAGGTATTTAATAATATTTTAAGTTATAAAACATAACTTTTAATATTTTAAGACAAATTTCATTAATTATTTAAATATTAATGATATTAAATTTATTTAGTAATTATTAAATAAATTAATTAAAAATGATTTTAATATTAGAAAAATCATTTTAAATGAAAATAAATAGTTTTAAAAAATTTTAAGTTATAAAATATAACTTTTAATATTTAAAGGTAAATTTTATTAATAATTTAATATTAATAATATTAAGTTTTATTTAATAATTAAATTAAATAAATAGTTTAAAAATGGTTTTACTGATTTAAAAATCATTTAAAAAGGAAATAAATGAATTAAAAATATTTAAAGTTATAATTAATGACTTTTAATAGTTTGATAAATAATACATTAATACTTAAATATTAATGATAATTATTTAAAAATAATTTTAAGTATTTTAAAAATCATTTAAGGGTAATAAAAATGTTTTAAAAATATTTTGAGTTATTATAAATAACTTTAATATTTTGGCAATGGTTTCATTAATAATTTAATATTAATGATAATAGAATTATTTAATATTTAAATCATTTAAAAACGATTCCAGCGTTTGAAAAATCATGATAAATTATAATAATTATTTAAAAATTATTATAAGGCTATGAAAAATAATACGACTGATATTTAAAATATATAAACAAATATTAAACTATAAAATAGAGTTTTAGACTTGATAATTACCCAATAAAGTTGTCGGTACACCGACTTATTTCAGAAATTGATCTAGACTTAGATAATTGGACTCGATATGTTTGTGTTTGTGATCCGATTACTATTAAACATATATGATAATGTGATTAGGTTATGTGCTGACTGTAAATAGCAGTACTATGTGATATGATATATTATTCTAATCAAACGAATGATCTTATTAATGATATGTTGTGATATAAAAGATAAAACTAAGTTGCGTACTAGTAAGCAGCAACTGATCAAGCAAGTATCCTAACTTTGCATTTTCTTTATGCAATGGACATGAGTAAGAAAGTTACAGAATTATATTATCACTGTGCCAGATTATTTACTCTATTATTATCGATTATGTATCCAATCTTTTGTATTCATACAAATTCTTAAATTATTCGATCATGGTTTATCAATACAGTACTATTGTACAATTCAAATATTTATTCAATTCTTTAATTTCTAAATATGGTTATACAAGTGTCCTCACTTGAAAATCATTGTATTTAATCACATGTTGATACATACTTATTGATTTCCAGTATGTATACGTTGACTTAAAGTCGTCTAAGCTATTTGGTCCGGCTAGACACAAACTTAAAAATATTGTTGAACAAGATAGAACTTTATTGTATCCAACCAAATTATTTTGGTTTAGATTCCCGACTAAGTATGAACATCCCATACATGGGAAACTTTTGTGCGCCAAAGGCGGATAAGATGAACGATAATCTCGTTCTTGCATGTAGTATTGATCAATGTAAGGCATAACGGGCTGATCACTCCCCGTGCCTGTAAATTATGACGGGTTGCAGATGAAGTTCTGCTTAACCTTTTCAAAAATAGAAATAATGTTCATAGTCTATCGACTGATCTCCTGTTATAGTCAGTACGTAGTTTCAAAAATTTAATATAGAATTGATATGTTGTTATTATTGGTTTAGCTTACTTCACAACTGTTGATTCGTTGTAGAAGTGTCCTTCAAAGAAAACATTTAATCCTTTCAACTAATACTTATTGTTGCTATTACTTGCTGGGCACCGAAATGCTCATTCTTACATAATTTAAATGTTTTCAGCTAAGTGTGATCAACCAGAAAGCTCTGCCAAAAATAAAAGAAAGGGAAAGGCTGCAGAATAAGTCCTATCCTATCTTATGTAATAATTAGACTTTATTAAGATGATGATACTTATTAATTATCATGTAAGGAATGTTTAAAGGTCGCTTACCTGGGGATTCAAACTCTGATATGTAATTAAGTTTAAGTATTTATATTATTATTATTATTTTTGGTATTATTCCGCTCATAGAAATGGTATCGTGAATCACCGAGTTAGGGTTTCAAGTACCTGAATTTGGGGGCGTCACAGTACCTTTTCACGCTGTCTAAATTGATGAGCTGGGAGAATTATTCCCCATCCATTTCTTGCAATCTGAGGTCTCTTCCTGACAATACTTCCTTGACAATGAAAAGGCCTTCCAAATGTGTGTGGGGGGGGGGGGAATTTCCCTTTGGCTTCATCTTGATTGGAGAGAATCTTCTTCAGTGCCAAGTCATTTTATTTGAATTGCCTAATTCAGAACTTCTTATTGTAGGACTTAGCAATCCTCTGCTGATATAACTGACCATGGAAGATGGTTGCCGCCCTTTTCTTATCTTTTGGAGATAATTGGTGATACCGCTCTTGCATCCATTAGTCTTCTTCCATTTGAGTGTCTATCAATACTCTTAATGATTCCATTTCTTCTTCAATGGGGAGTACTTCTTCCATGCCATAGACCAATGAGTAGGGGATAGTCCCAATACAAGTGTACATTGACGTTCTGTAGGTAAACAGAGTTAGAGGCAATAAGCCGGGACATCCTTTGTGATTGGAAGACATTTTTTGCATAATCTTTTTGATGTTTTAGTTGGCTGCTTCAATAGCACCATTCATCTTGGGACAATAGATAACGTAATTAAGATGTTTGATGTGGAACTTGGTGCATATTTCCTTCATCATTTGATTGTTCAGATTCTTAGCATTGTCTGATACGATCACCTCTAGTTGTCCATATCGACATATTACATTATTTTTGATGAAATCAATGATTACCACCTTTGTGAATTTGGGAAAAGAGGTTGTTTCTACCCATTTAGTGAAGTAATAGATCATGGTGATGATAAATCGATGACCATTACTGGCTTTGGGTTTTATTGGTCCGATCACGTCCATCCCCCACGTGGAAAAGGGCCATGACGAACTCATATTATGTAGTTCGTTTGGAGGAGCGTGGATGGCATTTCTATGTACTTGTCATTAATAACATCTCCTAACGTGATCGTCACAATCGGCTTTGAGAGATATCCAGTAGTGCCCCGTTCTTAATATCTTTTTCGCAAGTAAAGGACCATTCATATGTGAACCACATACTCCACCGTGGACTTCATCCATAAGTCTTTGGGATTGATCTTTGTCTAGGCACCTTCAAAGGCTTATTCCAGCATCCTTTCTGTAAAGTGCATCTCCACTTAAATAGATTTTCATTGCCATCTTGCGGATCCACTTTCTTTCAACTTGACTTGCCCAAGTGGGCGTAGATTCATCCCAAAGATATTCTTTGATATCCTGGTACCAAGGTGGTTTGACGGGCGGAATTTCATCAGATACTTCTCCAATGTAATTTGCATAGGCTGGTGTCATCTGGCTTGTAAATTTGATATCTAGGATTCCTCTCCTTGCTGACATGTTGATTAAGGAAGCCAGGGTTGCTAGTGCATCTGTGAAATCATTTCGATTTCGAGGAATGTGGATGAATGTTATTTCTTTAAATTCCATAGCTATCTTGATAATCTGCCGATGATAGGGCAACAAATACAATTCTTTGGTGTGATATGCCCTAGTGGTTTGCTTGATAACCAATTTAGAATCTCCAAAGACTGCTAACCGTTTGATACCTATGGATTGGGCCAGTTTCAATCCCATTATACATCCTTCATACTTGGCTATGTTATTAGCATTGACAAACTATAGTTTAATGGGCATAGGATACTGTTCTCCCGTAATAGATACAAGAACTGCCCCTGCTCCTGTATCTTCCATGTTTACAGCCCCGTTGAAGTATAATTTCTAGAATTAGCCTGCATCTTCTCGAAGGTTTTATTGAATTGTCATTATCCCATAATCTGGAAAATAAGTTTCCAAGGGTTCGAAATTCCCTGATCATGCTTAGGCCAATTGATCCATAATTCCTTGACCGTTGATGTACTTTTGAGTTACGTAGATGATGTCAAATTGCTAAAGGATTAATTGCCATTTGGACAATCGACAATTTAATATGGGCTTGCTGAATATGTACTTCAGAGGATCCATACGAGATATGAGATAAGTTGTGTGACCATGGATATAATGTTATAACCTCATGGCGGCCCATGCTAAAGCACAACATATTTTTTCTATCAAAGTGTATTTCTGCTCACCGCTGCTGAAACTTTTGTTGAGGTAATATATAGCTCTTTCCTTGCCTCTATCATCTTTCTACCCCAACATACAGCCCATAGCACTCGAGTTGACTGATATGTATATGTATATGGGAACTTTGTCCCTTGTAGTTACCAAGACATGAGCTTCAATCAACTACTTCTTGATGGAGAGGAAGTGTGACGCCCCCAAATTTGGGTACTTTTTATCTCAGATCTGGTACATCATTTCTATAACTATTGCGGAAGATATAAACATAAATTATTTATACAATAAACCTTTACAACATAAACCCCAAGGTCTACAATCTTAACTTAATATATACCTTCAATATTTTAAAGGTTTACAATATCATTTGCATCAGAAAATTTAATAGTTCTAACTGTATAATAGTTTCGTCTTGCACTTTGCCTTTGCCTCTGTCTTTATTCGAGCTTTCATCTTAATATGAAAATTTTATCATGATATAGCAAGGGTGAGCAACACATTTGCCAAACAAGCTTTAAATACAATGAAGATATATCATGATTGAAAAGAATGAATAAGGTTTCAAGTTTTAAATAATATAATAATTCTGAAATAACATGAATTAAGTTTTAATAATTGCATGACTGAATCAATAATGTTTGGAGGTTAACAATGTCCATGAACACTTTAACTGAACCATAGGATAATGAAGGTGATTAGCCTTTCATACCTGATGAACATATGCAACATGCACTAAGTGCGAATCAATAATCAGTATAGATGTGAATAATCAACAATAATTATTCACTAACATGCTTTGAACATACAACTTAAGTTTGAGTTAGGGAAACATGCTTGTACCACTGATTATCGCTAAGCAATCTAATTTAATCTCTCATGAAAGACCTATCAATTATAAGATTGATCTTTCAATTAACATAACATACCTGTTAGCTCATAATACTATTACTTTATCTATAAATTATCTAACACTTCATCACAAAAATCCAATATTAGATAACATCCTAACACATCAGTATTATTATCATCCTTTGATAATTTTTCAGTCACTTTATCATATACATTTTGATTTAATACTTTAATCTTTCATATTATAAGTTCTTTTCTATAATCAAGTAAGCCAAATTCTATTATTATAATCTGGATTATTTAAACATATCAATCCAGCAGCCTGGATTGAAACTATTCTTCAATCGAGCAAGCCTGGATTCATAATTCTTCAATCCAACAAGCCCGAATTCATAAATCTTTCAATCCAGCAAGCCTGGATTCATAATCCTTCAATCCAGTGAGCCTAGATTCATAATCCTTCAATCCAGCAAGCCTGGATTCATAAATCTTTCAATCCAGCAAGCTTGGATTCATAATCCTTCAATCCAGCAAGCCTGGATGCATAAATCTTTCAATCCAGCAAGCCTGGATTCAACTGACTTCAATCCAGTAAGCTGTTTCCCAATCCAGCAAACTGGATTCAACTGATTTGCGATCCAGTAAGCCAAATTCATTAACTTTTTTCACGAAAATTCCAAAGCAAATTATTATTATTCTATCCTTTGGCCAAATATATATACATATATTTCATGCACAAAAAGAATTTTTCTTTAATGTTTCAACTCTCTTTGGTATTTTTTAAAAATTATTTTTTGTTCGTAGCTTATGAAATTAGCCCCATCATGCTCAACTCCTAAAATTCCCATCTTTTGGCATAGTCTTACACGTGTTAACGTGAACCTTCAGTTTAAATTTCGTGGCCATCGGAGTTATAGAAATCCGGTTATAGTCGTTTTTGTCAGAAAACCCCAAAAAATGAAATGACCATACCTTGGTCATTTTTAGTCGGAATGAGCTCATTTTTGGACAGGAGATACTTTATATAATATATTTTCATTTTTCAAAAGGCCAAAGTTTATTTCACAAATTAAGTGGTCAAAACTACCCTTGCAAAATCTAGGGCAATTTGTTTTCAGAAATTTTGACTTTTACCTACTTTGCTAAAAAATAGTCCATACGAAAATCTACAACTCCTTTTTCAGTGATTGCACTTGGGTTTGAAAGATATCTCATCATATTATCATCCCAAAGTTTTCCAAAATTTTTGAATGCCAAAAAAATGATGAAACTGACGCTGGCAGTGACTGTTCCAAAACAGTGTATTTCTTCTTCAAAATTTGGGACTATTTTTTCTAAAACAATCACTACAACTTGTGTACTCAATATTTTTGAGTGCTACCACTTGAGTTTACTAGATAACTTATACATCTAACGCCACTCTTTGACGGATTATAGAAAGAAGGTGTAGATTAAAAACAATGGAAATCCAAATACATCAAAATTATGGTTTTCTAAACTAGAAAAATTATTTTTCTTTTCTTATGATTTTCAAACAAATCAACATCCAATATGGGTATATCTAAACATAAAATACTCATCAACAAATAGATACAAAATTTTTGAGTTTAGAAACATAGATTCAAGTTTTGATTTAGAATAATCAAAATAAAGTGTACAAACTAGTTTAGGATTATACCCTTATTCAAGCCTTCCTTCTTCTTTTTTTTCTTCCATGGAGGACCTTTCTCTCTCCTCTCCATTTCCCTCAAGGGCTGCTGCCCTATTCCCCTTTTCTCCCTCTCGGCATTCTCTCTTTCTTTTTCTTTTCCTTCTATCTTCCTCTTTCTCTTTCTTCTTATCATTTTCTTTCTCTATTTGCCAAACAAGTGGCCCTTTCTCTTTCTAAAAAAAACCACCCATGTGGCCTTCTTTTCTTCTTCTCATATTACCGGCCACTTGGCCTTTTTATCTTCACAATTTTTTTTTAATTTCCTTAACTTCTTCTGCGACCCATTTGATCAAATTTGGACTTTGCAAATTAAATTTAAATTGGGCTAAGTGTGGGCTAATTCTTAATCTCTTGGGCTTTCACTTAACAATTATTTGGGCCTTGTAAATTAGATTAGGTCCAATCCTTTCCATCTTATCCCACCGTAAATATTTAATTAGGAGTTTTCATTCCAAACATTTAGAATTTAAATCATTACTCTTGCACATTAAATTTTTATAACCCAATTAAACTTTCTTTAATTATGTTATAAAAGTAATAAATTGAGATAGTAAAATATATCTCTTAAATTAGTATAATGTCTAATATTATTATTCTCCTACATGTTCCTTAACAATTGGGCTCACTTTGACTTAACACTTAATTCTTTTGACTTTTCAAATAAAATATTTGGACTTCCTAACTAAAATGTTTGGGCCATAAGAATTAATATGGTCCATTACATTAAATTTTATCTTACCCTAATCATTTTATTAGGGTTTTCATATACTCATTTGAAATACAAATTCTTACCCAAGTATATTTAATTTTGTAACCCAATTAAACTTACCTTAATTAGGTTATAAAATTAGTTAATTGAGATATATAAAATAAATATATTAGAATTAGTATATATTTAAAATACCATAATTCTCTCATCTTATAACCCTTAATTTAATCAATTTTTCATTCCTAATATATAAGTAGGATTACATTAGTTTCTTTTATTTATTTATATAATAAATAAATCACATAATATTCCTACTCTTTTACTCACATATTCATACAAAATAATTTAATAAATTGAGACATGTTCCATAATTCTCTTAGATTAGGTCACTAGTATATAATTAAATACTAGGACCACTAAATAAAAATAACCCTTTAGGTCATTTAATTCTCATACTTAATTTAAATAACTTATTTAAATTATACAATTTATATTGCATAATTAAATTTAATTTCCTCATTCTCTCCATAAATTGTTTTCAAATAATTTATTTATATATTAAATATATAATTTAATATATTCAATCATTTATTCAAATATGAATTTAATTTACTAACTAGTTGATACCAATATACATATTTACATATTGGATCTCATCTCATATTTTTATTTTACATCATTTGGTATAATATTAAATATTATACCATTATCCATGTAATATAATAGCATATATCCAATTATTTTCTTTCCTTTCTGTTGGGCCATAATACTTTTTCTTATTAGGCCAGAATTAATGGGCCTCTCCCTTGGATTATTTTACCTTTGCCCTTTTGATCCGAGTAATTTGGGTCCAGTTATTCGACTATTCTATTGGGTCCTTCCGGTTGGATCCGGCCGCGTGGGTCACTTCCATTGTTTGAGTTTAGTCATTGAATCAGCCCATTATACAAACTGTTACCTTACCCATCTTTGACTGGTAATCATTACACCAAGTAATAGTTGACTGTTATGTCTGCCACCTTCCTGCATGGCATTAATGAGGATGGGACTCTGGTGACCGGCGGTAGCAAACAGTAGTAGCAGGCAGGGAGGTGAGCTATATATTTTCGGCTGAGATGACCGGGAGTGGGGGTGGTGTCAGGAGATAGTGGGTGGCACGGTAAATCGGGTCTAGATAACGTATGGGGCAAGGATCACAAAAAGGTAAGGTAACAAAATATTACACCACACACAATCATATTATCACTCTCGCTCAAGCACTAGACAATATATTCCTCCATTGTTAACCTTGTGATCGCCTGTACCGACTCTCACGTATGAGCTATCCCCAGACGGTCAGGCCGTCAAGCTTTTGGTGTTGACCTGTTGAATTGTGTAGGATCAGAGCATTTTACGTGATTGGGACGCGGGAGAAGATCTTGGCGTTAACACTTTCTATTAATTGTCTTCACAATTTATTTAACTGTAGTAAATATATTAATACATTCACCACATTAAATACCTATATGTATTACACTCAATAATGTAATAAATGATTTCTTCAATAAAAATTGTGGTTGTCGACGTCGGGATTTTTATTTGTCCCTTTTATGTTCTTGTTCTTTTGTGTTCTCATGTTAGGTGAGATTTTTTTGAAAAAATAAGTGAAAAATGTCCGACATTTATATGTCGACGATTTGACTGTAAGAGTCGCCAGTTGGTTTTTTAACTAGTTGTACCAACACAACCGAGAAAAGGTTTGCACATTGACCCAGTGATGTGACACTGCTAAACGGGTCTGTGAAACCGAGATTCATTAGGGTCCGAGGACTTGCTTCTGCGGAGGGAAGGTGTTAGGCACCCCCTGACATCCGTGTTGCCACAGTGACCGCCACTTTTCAAGAAACTATTATATGAATGTGTGTATGTGGGTCAATATGCAGTTATTTGGAAGTAGTGCGAGGCCTCATTCGCACCTATATACACAGGGTTTGAATTTATGTAAAAATTTAGTTTTAAATAAGATATAACAGTGAAGTTTTATAAAAGAGGTTTTTCAAACCCTGATGCTCAATAGTAATTGAGACCTTTTACACTTCTATTTTATTAAATGTTCGGCTTGATTGCTTTTATTTTTGAGATGCGAAGCATCTTCGAGAAAATAATGTACAAAGCAGTGCCGAACTCCTCGTGGGCATGAAAACCATATGAGTTAATCCAAACACCGTGAATAAATTTACAAGCTGCTTACAACTGAAAATGTCCATCACGGGAACTGAATCTAGATTCAGTAAACTAAATCTGTGATCACATGATTCCTAGGCTTGCATGATAACGCAGTTTATATGAAAGCTGTAAGTAGTTATATATATAAAAGCTGTAAATATTTATATACAGACATGATCAACCACCACGAAGCACCTCCATGGGAAAACGAAAATTTAAATATATAAAAGTGATATATATATATATATATATATATATATATATATATATATATGTATATATATATTGACATGATCAACCACCACGAAGCACCTCCATGGGAGATCAGAAATATAAAAAAAGCTGTAAAAGCAAACAACCGCCACGAAGTAAACTCTAGGCGGGATGAAACGTAAATAAAGCAGTAAAAACGGTCAACCGCCATGAAGTAAACTCCAGGCGGGACAGAATGTGTGTGTGTGTGTATATATATATATATATATATATATATATATATATATATACTTATAAAAGCAGGTAAACGCACCGGATATAAAATCCAGGCTCATCGAACAAAGTCTGAAAATAAATAATATATATAAGTATATATATATATATATATATATATATATATATATTCAAGTAGAAAACGCACCGGATGTAAAATCCAGGCTCGTCAAACATAGTTCGACACACAGTCCATATATATAAATATATATATAAAAAGCAATTAAACACTCCAGACGTAAGTCTAGGCTCATCGAACAGAGTTCGACACACAGTTCATATATAAGTATATATATATATACGGTCCGTCTCTAAAGCGAACTTTAAAGAGCGAACCAAAGACGAACCGTCGTCTTTGGTGTCTATGGCGACGGTTCGATCCGTCGCCATAGCCATGTAGTTTTTGGCGACGGGTCGAACCGTCGCCATAGACACCAAAAACGACAGTTTGTCTTTTGTTCGTTTTTCAAGGTTCGCTTTAGAGACTCTCCGTATAAATATATATATATATATATATATATATATATATATATATATATATATATATATATATATACACACAAACTGAAATGAAACCACGGACCGAAGTTCGGGCATACACACGCAACACGACTCTCAACGTGAAGAATATTGTGTGCAAAGATGAAGAGAAAGGCTTTAAAGTGTGTAAGAAGGCTTATAGTGGGCTGCCAAAGAAGACTTCTATATCTTTAAGTGGATGAACACTCGGCTCTCGTCAGTAAAAAGTAGCTATATATGAGCTTACAAGTGTTTAAAATGAGAAAGCACTCAGTTTAGGGTGTGTATAGAGTAAATTGGATAGGGCTTCGTGGCCTTTTTGTAAGACCCCAACTTTTATAAATAAAGATGAATTTTCTATAAATATTATGTTTAAATATTATGGAGTTAATTTGATATAATGTTATATTTGTAGGTAATATTTATAAATTTTGCAAAGTACACAAGTTGTTATATAATATTTGATTGGTCGGGGAATATTCGTTTTAACAGAGAATATTTGTACAACGGCACAATCATTGGTGGACCCCACAACGGAATTATTGTCGGATTGAGAAAATGACAAAAATATTTTATTAAAAATAACGGCGGAAGTTTTACCATTGTTACTGTTGAACTACTCGGTAGTAAAAGTACAGTAATACGTGTGGTTGCATAGTAGCACACGATATTGATTATTAATGCTTATGTGAGAAGTCACTCAGTTTGATTCAATTATTGTCGGTTAATAATATGAATTATTTAGCGATAATGACGTTGTGTTTTATTCGTATTATTAACGTAATAAAATAGAAACATCTTTTTATATAAAACAGAATACTTTATTAAAGTTATTCTATAAATAGAATATACTATATTTTATTTAAAAGATTTTTCTTTAAATATGGACCGTCAGATTAAAGTAATCAATCTGGACCATTCATGGATTAGTTATTATGCATTCTATTTTTCTATAAATAGCAGCTCATTCCTTCATTATTTCTTACAAATTCACTGAACTCTAGAGAGAGAAACTATAGAGAGAAACTATAGAGAGAGAGAAGAAGAGTATTCTGCTACTTAACTACTTCCTTATTTCAGCTCTTCTTTAAAACGGTAAGGGGTGTTATTCTTTCTTATTCATGAAGAGAACTGTTGTTATTCCATTTCTTATTATTCTGTTGGAATAACATGTATACGCGGTCTACCCTATACTTGGTGACATTCTTCTATTATTCTGTTGGAACATCCTGTCTATGTATTTTACACCGGACCTGATTCCGTTTTTATTATTATTCTGTTGGAACATCCTGTCTGTGTGTTCTACACCGGACCTGGTTCCGTTTTTATTATTATTCTGTTGGAATATCCTGTCTGTGTGTTTTACACCGGACCTGGTTCCGTCTTATTATTACTCTGTTGGAACATCCTGTCTATGTGTTTTACACCGGACCTGGTTCCATTATTTATTATTCTATCGGAATATCCTGTCTGTTCGTTTACGCCGGACCTGGTTCTATTATTTATTATTCTGTTGGAATAACCTGTCTGTGCGGTCTATCGCATGCCGGGTGATTTCTTTTGTTATTCTATTCTTTATTATACTCAGTTGGTTAAGTTTTGACTTCTATACTCCATGAAATTAGTGGAATATCCTTGATAATTGCGGTTCATTCAGTATCTTTTCATGAAAATATTCTTCTAAGTATTCTTGAATTTTACTCCACAAAGCAGTATCATGTTGACAATTTGGATGTTGTTAATTCTTCGATAAATTAATTCTTGAACTTGTTTTATTGAATTCTTATATCATTGTCATCATCCTCATGCTTATAAAATGTTGAAAGTCATCTGTGGCCTGTAGTGCATAGATGGACTTGGTATGATTATGACCATGGATTATTCGGTATAATCATGACCGTAATGTTACAAATGATGTGGTAAAAGTCCTCATTGGCCCGTAGTGCATTGATGGACAGTTGTTGGCATGATCATGACCATTAATGAATACACGAATATCCTTGGCCGTAGTACAGGGGTGATTCGATGATGTGGATTATTTTATTAAGCTGAGTCCCAGCGATCACAATGTTGAAAAACCTTTTAAATCATAAAAGATAGTAGAGTTTATTTTCTACTTGACTCTTTTAATGGATTGCTTGTTCCGCTGCAGTTAAACTTGATGTGTATTATATTTTATCAGTTTAACATTGTTGAAGGCTAATGATAATTTATTCTACATTATCTTAGTCATAATATTTCTTACTGGGCTAGTTGAGCTCACCCTTTCTTTCACTGTTCTCTTCAGGAAATGAGAACGTAGCTGGGGCAAGTCGGGGAACGGAGTGATGGTCCGAATTATAGTATTAGTTAGTAGTCCTCACTATTCTATGTAATAGTGTGTTAATAAATGTAATGAGGACTCCTTTTGAGTATGGATACTCTCTAGTAGACAATATTTGTATTCAAACTCACAGTTTATGCTTTGTCATATTGAACACGACAGTTGTATTATTAAGTTGTATTTGAATTCTGTACCATGTATCTAACGACCCAAGATGGGTGATGTATACCTAATTTTGGGGGCGTCACAATTGGTATCAGAGCTTAGGGATATGATCCCTGGCTAAGATGTGAGAATAGAACTAGGAGGGGAGAGACGGAGAATTCCTTCGCTAGTATGACCTACCTAAGTTTATTTACACGGTATTTAATTGGTCGGTCATAATATAAGGATAATATATGACATATCAATTAACCTTTATTTTGTGGCAGTATCTGAAAATGGCATCTGAGAATGTTGAGAATAGCAATGGAGCACAGGCGACTGTTGATTCACCACATATCAATAATCAGGATAATGTGCATCAGGAAGGTGACAATCCTCATGCAAACAACAACACTGACCAGATGATGAATGAGGGAATGTTCAGAAACTTTATGCAGTTCATGCAACAGCAGGCGAGAGCGGCTCCTGTCCAAAATATAGGTGGAAACACTGAAAACTCTCGGACGGTCATCGCTAAACAGTTCTAGGAGCTGGGACCACCAGAGTTTAAAGGAGAGCCAAAATCACTTATAGCGGAAACATGGATAAAGCAGATTACCAAGATATTTGATGTCTTGGGATTCTTCGAGGAGCAAAAGGTTCCCTTTGCCGCCTTTATGTTGCGAGGAGAGGCAGATTACTGGTGGAAATCGATTAAGCGTACTCAACCTACCGCACTGAAGATGTCTTGGGAGAAGTTCCAAGAGCTGTTCAATGACAAATACTTTCCCGAAAGTGTTCGTCACATGAAGGAGGTGGAGTTCATCAAATTGGAGCAGAATAATATGACAGTGTCGCAGTATGAGGCTAAATTTGCTGAGTTGTCCCGGTTTGCGTCCCACTTGGTGGATAATGAAGAGCGAATGACGCGAATGTTTTTGCGAGGTTTGAAACCTGAGATACGTCAACATCTTATTTCTCATAAACTGTGTTTGTATTAAGATGTTGTGAATAGGGCTCAGTTAGTGGAGCGCGATAACGAGTCAACGCAACCAAAAGAGAGCAGTCGACAAAATGATAATACCAGTGAGAGCAGTCATCGAAGCGGTGACAACAAGCGTGGAGGGAATCAACATGCCAGAAATGGTAACCACTTCGGTGGTAATCAGGGCCAAATCAATAAGAATGGTCATTTCAAGAAGAGGAGATTCAACAATGATGGAAAGACGTCAGCACCAGCACCTGCTGTTAAGGAAGGAGAACGACCACCTATCATATGTTTCAAATGCGGAGGGGAGGGGCACATCAGTCCAAACTGTGCAATGCTGTCTAAAGCATGTTATAATTATGGAAGAGAAGGTCATTTAGCTCGATTTTATCGTTTACCAAAAACAAGTTCAGCCAAGATGGAGACACCAAAGGCCGTCCCAGAAAAGTCAAAACCGGTAGTGCAAGGGAGAGCGTTTGTTGTGACCTCCTAGAAAGCAAGGAACCCGAATGAGGTCATCACGGGTAAGCTTATCATAAACTCTAACGAAGTCTATACTTTATTTGATACCGGTTCTACCCATTCTTTTATTTCTCCTGCTTGCGCTCATTGATTAAATTTGATTCCGGAGAAATTAGACTTTGACTTATCTGTTGAAACTCCATTGGGAGAAACCTTCATTGCATCCACGGTTTATAAGTTTTGTTTGGTTCAAGTTGGTACCCACACATTACCTATCGATCTGATTTCATTAAAAATACTTGCATTTGACGTGATTCTAGGGATTGATTGGTTAACTACTCATCATGCAAAAATTGATTGTTTTCGTAAGGTTGTTAGCTTTCATATTCCTAATCGACCTATTATGCGAATTCAAGCAACCAAACCATTAAAATCAATCGCTGTCATCTCAAGCCATAAAGCTATTCGTTTATTGAAAAACGGATGTCAAGCTTTCTTAGCTCATGTCACGGATCTAAACAAAAATACGTCAGTTTTGAATGATATTTCTATTGTTAATAAATTCCCTGACGTATTCCCTGAAGAACTTCCTGGCCTACCCCCAGAGCGTGAAATTAAATTTTGTATCGACCTTGAACCCGGTACAAAACCCATTTCCAAAGCCCCATATCGAATGGCTCCTATTGAACTTCAGGAGTTAAAGATCCAACTGCAGGAATTGTTAGACATTGGCTTTATTCGTCCTAGTACTTCTCCTTGGGGTGCTCCTGTTCTATTCGTGAAGAAGAAAGATGGAAGTATGCGACTTTGTATTGATTATCGGGAGTTGAATCATGTCACCATCAAAAATAGGTACCCATTTCCATGTATTGATGACCTATTTGACCAGTTGCAAAGAGCACAATTCTTTTCAAAGATCGATCTTCGTTCCGGATATCATCAGCTGAAGGTTAGAACTGAGGATATTCCAAAGACAGCTTTTAGAACTCGGTACGGGCATTATGAATTCCTAGTCATGTCCTTTGGATTGACTAATGCTCCTGCTGCCTTCATGGATATGATGAACCGGGTATTCAAGGAATATTTAGATCACTTTGTGGTCATCTTTATTGATGGCATCCTTATTTATTCCAAAAGTCGTGAAGATCATGAGCAACACTTGAGGCTGGTACTCCAAAAGCTTCGTGAATACAAGCATTATGCCAAGTTGAAGAAATGCGAGTTCTGGCTAGAGGAGGTAGCATTCCTTGGGCACGTAGTATCAAGTCGTGGAATATCGGTTGACCCGGCAAAGATTGAAGCTATTCAAAGCTGGGAGCAACCTAAATCAGTGACCGAAGTACGTAGCTTTCTTGGTTTGGCTGGTTATTATCAGAGATTCGTGGAAGGATTTTCTCGAATCGCTACTCCATTAACTCAGCTGACTCGGAAAGATACACAGTTCGGTTAGAGCGAAGAATGTGAGCAGAGTTTTCAAGAACTCAAGAGGAGACTCATTTCAGCACCTGTTCTAACAATACCATCTGGCTCGGAGGGATTTGTCATCTACAGTGATGCTTCGAGCAAAGGGTTGGGATGCGTTCTCATGCAATATGGAAAAGTCATAGCCTATGCATCAAGACAACTCAAGGAATATGAGAGGAATTATCCTACTTATGATCTAGAGTTGGCAGCTGTTGTCTTTGCACTTAAAATTTGGAGGCATTACTTGTATGGGGAAAAGGTGGAGATCTCTATGGATCATAAAAGCCTCAAATATTTCTTCACTCAAAAGGAACTCAACATGCGACAACGACGTTGGCTTTGACTGTTGAAATATTATGATCATACCATTCAATACCATCTTGGAAAAGCGAACGTGGTAGCTGACGCATTAAGTAGAAGATCATATGCAAGTACGGGTGCGATATTGTCAACACAAAGGCCCATTTTATGTGACTTACAAAGGATGGAGATAGAGTTAAAGACTCCAGGGACCCATGTGATGATGACGAATATACGAGTAGAACCAACTTTAATCGATAAAGTTAAAGCTGCTCAAGCTACAGACCTGGAGCTGATGCTTATGAGGAAGAAAGTGCAAGAAGGTGCTATACCAGAAGCAAGAATCGATGAAGAATGAATACTTCGAGTCAACTCCAGACTTTGTGTTCCTAACAACCATGATTTAAAGTATGAAATCATGATGGAGGTGCACAACACACCGTTTGCAATCCATCATGGAAGTACCAAAATGTATCATGATCTTCGTCATATATTTTGGTGGAGCAATATGGAGAGAGAGATAGCGCTGTTTATCTCAAGGTGTTTAACTTGTCAACGAGTCAAAGCGGAGCATCAAGTACAAAAAGGTCCATTACAACCACTTGAAATTCCAAAATGGAAGTGGGAGCACATTACCATGAATTTCGTTACTGGTCTTCCTAAGGTTTCTCAAGGTATGGATGCGATTTGGGTCATTGTTGATAGATTGACCAAGTCTGCTCATTTCATACCAATACGAGAAACTTATACACTTGAACGTTTTGCTCGTATGTACATAAACGAGATTGTAAGACTGCATGGTATGCCAGTATCCATAGTTTCTGACCGAGACCCAAGATTCACTTCACGATTTTGGGTTAGGTTACAAAAAGCTATGGGCACGGATTTACGATTTAGTTCAGCATATCATCCTCAGACGGACGAACAATCAGAGAGGACTATTCAAACTCTTGAAGATCTATTAAGACTCTGTTTCTTTGACTTCAAGGGATGTTGGGACAAGTTCTTACCATTGGTGGACTTTTCCTACAATAACAGTTATCAAGTAAGTATTGACATGGCTCCATTCGAAGCATTGTATGGAAGAAAATGTCATTCTCCAGTATGCTGGGATGAGGTGGGTGAAGCAACGTTGTTGGGACTGGAGTTGGTACGTATGACTACAGAAAAGATTCAAACGATCCGACAACATATAAAAACCTCACAAGATCAATAAAAGAGTTATGATGATCTTCATCGAAAGGACGTGGAATTTGATGTAGGAGATCATGTATTCTTACGTGTTGTTCCATGGAAAGGAGTTACGAGATTTAGAAAAAGAGGAAAGCTCAATCCTCGATTCATCGGTCCATTTTTAATCCTCGATCGAGTAGGAACTGTAGCATATAGACTCGCTTTACCGCCAAGTATGTCTCGTGTTCATAACGTTTTTCACATATCCATGTTACGCAAATATGTGGAAGACCCGAACCACATTATTGAGTTAGAACCGAACGAAATAGCGGAGGATTTGACGTATGAAGAAGTTCCTGTTCAAATCTTGGATAAGAAGGAACATATTCTACGCTCCAAGGTTATACCTTAAGTCAAAGTTTTGTGGAGAAACCACGATGTTGAGGAAATGACTTGAGAGTTAGAATCTGAAATGAAATTAAGGTATCCTTACCTTTTCGATATACCAGGTACGTACCCTAATTTTGAGGGCAAAATTTCATAAGAAGGAGAGGTTGTAAGACCCCAACTTTTATAAATAAAGATGAATTTTCTATAAATATCATTTTTGAATATTATGGAGTTAATTTGATATAATGTTATAGTTGTGGGTAATATTTATAAATTTTACAAAGTACGCAAGTTGTTATATAGTATTCGATTGGTCGGGGAATATTCGTTTTAACAGAGAATATTCGTACAACGGCACAATCATTGGTGGACCCCACAACGGAATTATTGTCGGATTGAGAAAACAACAAAAATATTTTATTAAAAATAACGGCGAAAGTTTTACCATTGTTACTGTTGAACTACTCGGTAGTAAAAGTACAGTAATACGTGTGGTTGCATAGTAGCACACAGTATTGATTATTAATGCTTATGTGAGAAGTCACTCAGTTTGATTCAATTATTGTCAGTTAATAATATGAATTATTTAGCGATAATGACGTTTTGTTTTATTCATACTATTAACGTAATAAAACAGAAACATCTTTTTATATAAAATAGAATACTTTATTAAAGTTATTCTATAAATAGAATATATTATATTTTATTTAAAAGATTTTTCTTTAAATATGGACCGTCAGATTAAAGTAATCAATCTGGACCGTTCATGGATTAGTTACTATGCATTCTATTTTTCTATAAATAGCAGCTCATTCCTTCATTATTTCTTACGAATTCACTGAACTCTAGAGAGAGAAACTATAGAGAGAAACTATAGAGAGAGAGAAGAAGAGTATTCTGCTACTTAACTACTTCCTTATTTCAGCTCTTCTTTAAAACGGTAAGGGGTGTTATTCTTTCTTATTCATGAAGAGAACTGTTGTTATTTCATTTCTTATTATTCTGTTGGAATAACCTATATACGCGGTCTACCCTATACTTGGTGACATTCTTCTATTATTCTGTTGGAACATCCTGTCTGTGTGTTTTACACCGGACCTGATTCCGTTTTTATTATTATTCTGTTGGAACATCCTGTCTGTGTGTTTTACACCGGACCTGGTTTCGTTTTTATTATTATTCTGTTGGAACATCATGTCTGTGTGTTTTATACCGGACCTGGTTCCATTATTTATTATTCTCTCAGAATATCCTGTCTGTGCGTTTACGCCGGACCTGGTTCCATTATTTATTATTCTGTTGGAATAACCTATCTGTGCGGTCTATCTGGTTCCATTATTTATTATTCTTTATTATACTTAGTTAGTTAAGTTTTGACTTCTATACTCCATGAAATTAGTGGAATATCCTTGATAATTGCGGTTCATCCAGTGTCTTTTCATGAAAATATTCTTCTAAGTATTCTTGAATTTTACTCCACAAAGCAGTATCATGTTGACATTTTAAACGTTGTTAATTCTTAGATAAATTAATTCTTAAACTTGTTTTATTGAATTCTTATATCATTGTCATCATCCTCATGTTTATAAAATGTTGAAAGTCATTTGTGGCCTGTAGTGCATAGATGGACTTGGTATGATTATGACTAGGGATTATTCGGTATAATCATGACCGTAATGCTACAAATGATGTTGTAAAAGTCCCCATTGGCCCGTAGTGCATTGATGGATAGTTGTTGGCATGATCATGACCATTAATGAATACACGAATATCATTGGCCGTAGTGCAGGGGTGATTCGATGATGTTGATTATTTTATTAAGATGAGTCCCAGCGATCACAATGTTGAAAAACCTTTTAAATCATAAAAGATAGTAGAGTTTATTTTCTACTTGACTCTTTTAGTGGATTGCTTGTTCCGCTGCAGTTAAACTTGATGTCTATTATATTTTATCAGTTTAACATTGTTGAAGGCTAATGATAATTTATTCTGCATTATTTTAGTCATAATATTTCTTACTGGGCTACTTGAGCTCACCCTTTCTTTCACTGTTCTCTTCAGGAAATGAGAACGTAACTGGGGCAAGTCGGGGAACGGAGTGATGGTCCGAATGATAGTATTAGTTAGTAGTCCTCACTATTCTATGTAATAGTGTGTTAATAAATGTAATGAGGACTCCTTTTGAGTATGGATACTCTCTAGTAGACAATATTTGTATTCAAACTCACAGTTTATGTTTTGTCATATTGAACACGACAGTTGTATTATTAAGTTGTATTTGAATTCTGTACCATGTATCTGACGACCCAAGATGGGTGATGTATACCTAATTTTGGGGGCGTCACACTTTTTCTCTTACAAAATGGTCACCCCAAGCCCTCTATTTATAGAGGGGTGAGCCGCAGGTGTACCAGAGGCTAGCCGCAAATCTACCTGCGGCTGCCCAGGGTGCCCCGGGCTTCGTGGGTCCTGCCGTCTAGAAGTACGTGCACGCATGTAATGTGATGTCCGCTTGAACTTTCAGAACTTCAATTTAGGGATCCGATTGAGGTGTATAATACCTTTTTCGGACCGCCGTTATCGAGAATTAAACAATGACATGAGATTAAAGGTTGTACAAAGTCAGGAAGATGGGACCATGCCCTCCGGTCTTCAAGCTTCAAATTCTATCCGTTACCCTGCGCCATAGTCATTCGGGATTGGATTTCCTTGGTTCTTGTGGGACATTGTTGTGTAGAAATGTATGTATGAAGTGTTGAGATGGTGTGATGTTGCGTCAAGGTGGCAAGATGACGACTTTTCCCCTCACTGGGGTTATCTCCAGCTTGGGCTGATAAAGCAGACGTTGCTCAGGGTTATCTCTAAGATTGGACTGCTGCAAGTGTTGAAAGTCCTCAGTGTCATCTCTGAGGTGTGCCTGTCTTCCCGGTGTTATCTCCGGGTAATGTATTGAGTGCCTCGGTGTGAGTGCCGAGTGTTCTGAAGCTGTTTGCATGGCTTTGAAACAAGCATTTTTGGGGTTATCTCAAGAACTGCAACTTCATTCCTTGGGGTTATCTCCAAGGTTGGCGCTGCTATTTTCGGTGTCGGGACGGAGACTGAATACCTCGGGGTTATCTCAGAGATGAATCATGTGACGACCCCAAAATAGGTTCATTCCATCCAAACCATTCTGAGTCGCCAAATATATGGTACAGAAAACAACTACAACTTTATTACAACAATTGTCGTACTAAATACAACAACACATATGTTGTGAGTTTGGATACAAATATATACCAAATGTAACACATGTCTCAACCGTGGACAGCACCTCACAGTGGCACCTTACATAAAGGTATAGTCAAAGACTGTTTTAAAAATTAGAATCTTTGAGAAGTGCTCAAGGAAACCTTCGTACATGGGAGGCCATGCGTCTAGGTTATGATAGATATCACATGGCCACAGAATTATCCTTGGTTGATCCAATAGACCCCAAAGAAAAATAAGAAGATTACTATCATATTCTTTCCAATGGTGAGTCTTCTCTTGACATATCATTATCTCCACTGTCTTTAATCGTGAATTATACTTTAAACAAACACCAAGATTATATAGGTAGTGCTCGTAGATATACTCAGCAAGTGAATGTGCACAACCCTGTTTTATGATGACACGAGGTTGTATGTCGTTAGACATCTTGTATGACAGTGGCAGAACACCCTTCCAACGTTGGGTACACCTTACCCTATTGGATTCACCAAATATATCTACTAAATGATGACCACCGTTCTATTCCCTTGTTACCCCCGCTCGACCTAGCTACACTCTTATTACCTGAAAGGAATTGTGAAACAGAAGGGTGAGCACAACTAGCCCAGTAAAGAATATCATGACTAAAGATAATTAAATTATCAATAGCCTTCATCAGTAATAAATCAGAGATTTAGAACATATGGTAGATGATAAAAGTTTTCAACCATAGTTGCAGCGGAACGAGCAAACCATTAGAAGAGTCAAATAGACCATAAAGTCTATTATCTTCTCCACATTGAAAGTCCACCAATAATGTTGTATCCCTGTAACATTAATCAACAGTTCCTTTTCCCAATTATACGAATAACTCATAATCATAATTGTAATTCTAAATTCCTCTTCGCATCCAGGACGGGGATAATTTTCCTCACATGTCTTTACCTGAAACATCAAAGATCATGGTTATACCAAATCACAGTTCCTATTCATAATCATATTAATAAATTCATCTTTGCACTACAGGCCAATGATATTCGTCAACAGTTCATCTTTGCACTACTGGCCAAAGATATTCAACAACAGGTCATCTTTGCACTACGGGCCAACGATATTCATCAACAATTCATCTTTACACTACAGGCCAAAGATATTCCTCAACAGTTCATATTTGCACTACAGGTCAAATATATTCATATCTCAAAAAAATATGTAATCATTTCAGAATTTATATACACCATAATTATAACCATGTTAATCAATTCATCTTTACACTTAAGTTAAAGATATTCAATTATAAATTCAATGGTCATGATCATACCAGTTAATAATTCATCTTTGCACTACAGGCCAAAGACATTCCTCAGTCACGATCATACAAATAATTTACCCATCTTTACACTCAAGTGAAAGAGAAATTCAACATCAGGGTTATAAAAATGTTATATATGATAATAAAAATAATATGATCAACAACTGCATTTATTTTCGAGAGCAACAATCATAAATCAACGATAATCTGGTCAGAAAAAGAAACCAATTTTTATCGTGAATAGTACTCGTGAATAGTAACTCGTGAATAGTAACTCATGAATAGTAACTCATGAATAGTACTCCGTATTCGTACATAGTACCGTATACGTAAATAATGTCATATACTTAAATAGTGCCATATACATGAATAGCGCCGTATATGTGAATAGTGCCGTATACGTGAAAAGTAACCCCGACTCAAAAAGGTAGAAATTCCACAATAAAATTTATTCCAATATTTCAGTATAATGATATTGAAAGAATAATATCATTATGAAGAATATAACATTCTTTCATATCCCTTACTATCTCTTACCTCAAAAGAGTAGCACTTCAGATTGGATATCAGATATAACGCTGAAGGAAACTTGCACTGATGAATATCAACTCATCAAGTATCTAAACACTCACAAAATACACTCAATAATCTAGAGAGAAAAAGAGAGAAAACTTATGTTTCTGGTGTGATTTTCAATTCTAACTTAGCCCTCTATTTATAGAAAAATGTTAGCTCGCCGAAGCAGACTTAACATGTAACCTGATGGCTTTACCTGCTACTATTCCCACCCACCACATTTGAATAAAAATCTCAGCACATTTCTTCACCAACTAAGAGTGTGGCCCACCAATTCTAGAATTTTTCACCAAAATGATATATTCCGAAACTTCAACAATTTCTAAACCAACCATCTCTTAAAATTCATAACAAATCATACGTTCATTTTTAACAGTTCAAAATTTGTGGACATATACTCAACTTATATATGTATAACATATCCAAAAATCACAACGATCCAACGGTCGGATTAAAAATTATAACCCCCGCAATATATCTCAAAAACCCTAATTTTTAATACATCCATTCCAACAAAAATACTGATATAAACCTCAACATTAACTCCTTCATTTTTAACCACAATAAATATATCCAACATTTATATCCACATAAAATAAATATTTCCTTATCATATGAATCAATAATTAATTATTTACAAATAATATTACAGAATCACATTTATGACAACCAGGCCGTTCCCAGGAAAGAGGGGGCTTTCCATTAAGGATTTCTCCTTACTGGCGCGCAATTAGGTGACCAAACCTCTCCTTAGACAGAACTTTCTAGACATTATCAATAATGTTATCTAATAATATTATTCAGATAATATGAATTATTGATCTGATAATAGAAAATACTGTGCAGTGATAATTATTGAAACAACAATAATATAAAATATTAACGCAGCAATTATTGAATCAATAAAATAAAATATTGAACAGCAACTACTGTAATAATTATTGAGTAGTGTCTTCCTTTGTAATAATTAATAATTCAAAAATACTGTGCAAAACCGTGTGCTACTGTGTAACCACGCGTATTACTGTATTTTGAACTACCGGATATTCCAATAGTATTAACGATAACAACTACGCCGTTAATTATAAAAACTCAATTTTTATCGTTATCTTTCCCCGACCATTTTCCGTTATGGGGCCCATAAATAGCTGCGCCGTCGTATGAATATTCCCCAACAGAAAGAATATTCCACGACCAAACGAATATTCCCCGACAACAATGATTATTTTATAACCACTTGCTTATTTTGAAAATTTTGTACATTTCAAAAATAACTTTAAACTTTTATCAATTTAACCATTTACTGAATAGTAATTATAAGAAAAATTGAATACTTTTATTTCATAAAATTCGGGGTCTTACAAATCAGCCTTCTCTGGTGGAATTTTCGATAATGGAACTACATGCCTTGAGATTATCTCTGAGGTTGGAGCTGATACTCCTGGTGTGTGTTTCGGGATTGAGACTGAATTTTTGGTAGTATCCGGACTGGATGTGAACTGTCTTTTAGGGTTATCTTTGGAAGACGAATCTGCCCTCTTGCAATATCAATAACAGGTGTGCAAAAAATTTTGAGTGTCTACAGATGCCCCTCTTTATCATATTCATGCAATGTAATGGCATGGATAGGATAATGAATCATAGACACTTGAAATGCAATAAGATAAACATGATGCTATGTGAAGAAACATGATGCAAGTGCATGACGTATATGTATGATGCATATGTTTTGTTGGATGGTTCTCCATCATGGTGGGAAGATTTCTGGCTCCCTATTGGTTCTACCGGGGATGGCAATAAATAAGCAGCCTGATGAACTATCATGGACGTGTGATCCACAGCTAACAGGAATCTCTAGGATTGTTGACATTGGGGTTATCACCAAAGTCCTGAATCCTTGATACAGACTTTATTCCGAAGATGTGCCTCTCATGCACAAGAGATCTGTGGGAATAAAGCTTTTGTCTGCTTGAGGATGTGTATAACATATTCCATCGTCGATCCTCCCTGATGATGTTGATCTTTCCTGGTTTGTATTGCCAGGATATATCAATGTTCTGTTGGATTTACTGCCAATAATATGTGTTGTCAGGGCTGCCGACCTTTGCTGACGTGTATGTCACTGGATAAAACCCTTGTTGAGCAGACTGTCAAGGCTGCTTGACCTTCCCTGACGTGTGAATCAACGGATAATTATGCATTGTAACCCCCGTCGGGGATATGTTAGGTTTGTAATATTCATGGACGCAATCAAATTGCACAAAGTAAGTGGAAACGTGGAAATCAGAGTTTTAAAATTTTACAAACCATATACCTGGATCATCCTTTATGCACAATTATTAATTAAACGAAAAGATATGAAGAACAAGAATCATACCCTTGAAGATTCGAGCTTCCTCAGGTGCAAGTTCACCTCCAATCCTTTTCGCGTTCAACTTGAATCCACCGGGTTTGGTTCATTCCTTTGATCAACGTTAGCCACCCAAGTGTTTGGCCTCTAGAGGTGATACACCAAGAAAGAATAAAGATTCAAGAAAATGGGCATTTGGCTCAAACCCTAGTTTTCTATCTCTCATAGAAAAGTAGCGTACTCTCCCAACTATTAGAATTACATCTGTTGTGAAAAAGTCAACAACCACTCTACATTCAAAATAAGACTCCTCTTATTTATAGATGTGGACAACTCTCCTTAACAATTAAGGAATTGAGTTTTATTTTAATTAATTAAACTCCTTTAATTAATTAGGCTCCTAATCTTATTAGGAATAATTAATTAAATTTTTAATTAATTAGCCTCCTAATCTTATTAGGAATAAATGAGAGTACTTTTATTAATTAATTCTCAAACTCTTTTAGGAATTAAATAATAATAATAAGACTCCTCTTATTAATTTATATTTAATATTTTAAAAATATTATATAATAAATATTAAGCTATTTAATTTATTCTATCACCATAGATTAAATTAAATATACTTAACTTATTATTACGATTATGCCATTTGTTTCTTAAATAATTATTCTTTCTTTTATGGTGTGACCCTTTAGGTTTTCCATATTAAACCGATTTTGAATAAATCAATTAGAACAATTTTAATCTTATTTAAATAAATAAATTAAACTATTAATTTATTTAAATAAATAATATTTATTCTACAATAGGGATAAGCCTCCCTAGCGATCAACGACTTTCCAGATAATATAGATTTCAACATTAATCATAAAAGAACCTTTGAGTAAATAGTTACCGTACAATTCAATCCTTCTACCATACAATGTCTCAATTAGATATAAGACATGAAATTACTGTCAAGTCTTATTTATTTAATTATATGTATTTCGACTCTTAAATGCACAACACCAAATAATGCAAATTAGAAACTCCTTCCTAATTTCATTCAGCCTTGGCCAAGGACTACTGAGTTGTCATTTATCGAATCACATAGGACATTTCTCTGCTTTTACTAGAAGTGGTAGATTCTTTATTGATCATATATTATCTCCATGTACAACTTATTATACCCAAGCATACCCTTTGATATACCCTAAGGGTCTTAAGGAATAAGTCAAAGTATAACTCATCATACACAAGATACTATGATGATCTCAAGTCCAAGGATCACTTGTACTACTATCACTACAGGAATTTATATTGACAGGCAAGTAAAACTCCATTAGGTATTCCTTAGCGAGCCACGTTCAGTGAACTTATTCTCTAATAAGCACCTACATACTTGCTTTAGTGTCTCCACACAAATGATCATGAAATCAATCATCCTCATCTAATGAGCAAGCAACGTATGTACCAATCTATCCGGATTCACTAATCCCCAATTCAGTAATCCAACGATTGGGAACTATTTTAGTTTTAAGCTTTCTAAGAATTTAGATCTCATTAGAATGATCATCATCATTATTCTAAAATCATTGCTTAAAACTATAGGTTTATCACATATTATAAAACAACATCATGTAGATAATTAAAAATCTTTAATAAATGAATACTTTTTATTAATAAATGAATAAGATTGTTACAAAGTATATGCTTTATCATCAAACATGATTGGCTTGTGTGCATACTACTTTTACGATATACTTGATCTTTGCTGACGTGTACATCAACGGATGAACTCCCTGCTAGGGATAAATGTCAAGGCTGCTTGACCTTTGTTGATGTGTGTATTAATTGATGCAATCATCGGATGGCTTCCGACGCTTCGTTGGGTTTACTTGCCAATGGTGGCACTGACGTCAAGGTTGCTTGACCTTCGTTGATATGTGCATCAATGGATACAAATACGTGATACCCCCATCGGGGTTATACACTTTGACATATGAAAACGCATGATGCCCCCGCCTGGGATATGCACTTTGACATATGAAAACACGTGATGCCCCCAGTGGGGATATGCACTTCGACATATAAAAACGCGTGATGCCCTCGCCGGGGATATGCACTTCGACATATGAAAATGCGTGATGCCCCCGCCGGGGATATGCACTTCGACATAAGAAAATGTGTGATACCCCCGCTGGGGATGCGTACTGTAGTATGCGTGATGGCCCCGCCGAGGATTTGATTGAAAATTAGGGCGATGACCTTGAATTGGCGGCATTTATAAGACCCCGACATATTAATGAATAAAATCAAAATTTCTCTAAATATTATTGTGAATAATAAGGTGTTAATTTGATATAATGCTTTGGTTATGGGTGAAATGTGCAAATTTTGCAAAATAAACAAGTGGTTATAAATATTCATTTTGTCGGGGAATATTCGTTTGGTCGTGGAATGTTCTTTCTGTCGGAGAATATTCGTAAGACGGCGCAACTATTTGTGGGCCCCATAACGGAAAGCGATTAGATGAAGAAAACGACAAGTATAAGTTGTTTATAAATAACGGCGTAGTTGTTACCGTTAATACTGTTGGAATACCCGGTGGTTAAAATATAGTAGCACACGGTATTGTACCAATTATTGATTCTTACGTAAGAAGGCACTACTCAATAATTGTTACAGTAGTTATTGTTTAATATTTTATTTTATTGATTCAATAATTGCTGCGTTGGTATTTTATATTATTGTTGTTTCAATAATTGTTGTTGCACAGTATTTTTCATTATCAGATCAATAATTCATATTATTTGAATAATATTATTTGATAACATTATTGGCAATGTCTAGAAAGTTTTGTTTAAGGAGAGGTTTGGTCATCTAATTGCGCGCTAGTAAGGAGAAATCCTTATTGGAAAGCCCCCTCTTTCCTGGGAACGGCCTGGTTGTCATAAATGTGATTCTGTAATATTATTTGTGAATAATTAATTATTGATTCATATGATAAGAAAATATTTATTTTACGTGGATATAAATTTTGGATATATTTATTGTGGTTAAAAATGAAGGAGTTAATGTTGAGGTGTTTTATCAGTTTTTTTATCGGAATAGAGGTATTAAAAATCAAATCAGGATTTTTGAGAAATGTTGTGGGGGTTATAATTTTTAATCCGACCGTTGGATCGTGGTAATTTTTGGATATGTTATTCATATATAAGTTGAGTATATGTCCACAAATTTTGAACAGTTAAAAATGAACGTATGATTTGTTATGAATTTTACGAGATGACTAGTTCAGAAATTGTAGAAGTTGCGGAATTTGTCGTTTTGGTGGAAAATTCTAGAATTGGTGGGCCCCACTTTTGGTTGGTGAAAATGTGCTGAGATTTTTATTCAAATGTGGTGGGTGGAAATAGTAGCAGGTAAAGCCATCAGGTTACAGGTTAAGTCTGCTTCGGCGTGCTAACATTTTCCTATAAATAGAGGGCTAAGTTAGAATTGAAAATCACACCAGAATTCATAAGTTTTCTCTCTTTCTCTCTCTATATTATTGAGCGTATTTTGTGAGTATTTTGATACTTTGGGAGTTGCTATTCAGTACAAGTTTTATTCAGCCTCGTATACGATATTCTGATCAGAAGTACTGATATTTTGAGGTAAGGGATATTATTTTCTTCTTAAATGATATTATTTTATTCAATATCATTATGCTGAAATATTGATATGAACATTTTATCAAATTTGAAACTTTTTGTGTCGGGGTTACTATTCACGTATACGGCACTATTCACGTATACGACACTATTCACGAATACGGCACAATTCACCGAAAAATAAATTTTTTTTCTTTTTATTCAAGATGGCTATTATGGTTACTATCTTTGATTGTATCCATGTTTTGATCTTTATTTTTGAATTCTGCTTCACAATTGATTATTATGAAGTATTATTGATCTTGGATAAACTGTTATACGAATCCCTACTATTTGTTCTTCTGTCTCACTGGATTCGTTTTCTTTAAGATATTTTTCATCATCCTCAGTCCTAAATGATGATATTAATGAATATCTTTGGCCTGTAGTTCAAAGATGTATGATCACCTGATGAATATCTTTGTCTGGTAGTGCAAAGATGAACAGGTGTTGAGATGAACATGACTGACTGGTGATACAAATGAATATCTTTGGCTTGTAGTGCAAAGATGAATATTTGGTTAAAGATGATTATTAATTGATGTTACAGGGATAAAATATTGATGATGAACTTTTAAATATTAGAAGATAGTAGATTTCATTCTCTACTTGACTCTTCGAATGGTTTGTTGTTTCCGCTGCAGCTGTTGATCTAAAACTTGTTGTCGATTATATTCTATCAGATTTTTTCCTGTTGAATACTAATGATAATTTGTTGTATATTATCTTAGTCATAATATTCTTTACTGGGCTAGTTGAGCTCACTCTTTTCCTTTTTGTTCCATTTTTCTTCTCAGGAGGTGAGAACATAGCAGGATCTAGTCGGGGTATGGAGTGATGGTTCTAGAAAGATGTTTTAGTAGTCCTCACTATTTTTGTAAAATAGTGTTTGAATAATTGTAATGAGGATTTATTTGAGTGTGGATATTGTCTAGAAGGCAATATTTGTATTTAAACTCACAGTATGTGTTGTCGTATTTTGCACGACAATTGTATTATTGAAGTTGTAGTTTGCTTTCTGTACCATGTATTTGGCGACTCAGAATGGGTGTTGTATACCTATTTTGGGAGGCGTCACAGCATTGGACCTGCGTAAGGTGTTGCCGAGTGTGATCTGCAGTTGCTGAGATCATCGGTATAGTATACCCTATGTTCGGGTGAATACCAATGAATGATATGAAAGCCACAGTCGGGCCCAGGAAAACTAGGATTTCAAGCCATTCTGCTCAATTGCGTAGCATTTTTATCTCTGATTTGGTCTTTTCAGCTTGCGAGAATTCCTTTGTAACTCGAACTAGGCCGAGCCAGAGGGGTGGGACCTATGTAAGGGTGCCGCAGGTATACCTGCAGTAGCCGCAGGTGGACGTACGGCCAGCCTTAGGGCTTTTAAGGCTGCAGGTTTGCCTTTTCAAGTCATTTTCAAGTTGCGCCGCAAATGAAATTCGAGAGCTCTTCTTCAGATCTGCTGAGTTCGGGCAACTTTCTGCAAATTTTGTTACCGTACAAGTGTTCTATACTGTCCTGATAACGTATGCATGTCTTTTTTCCAGCTTTAATCTGTTGAATATGCATGCTCAAATGACTTGATAAAAAATATTCAACATAGTAAATGTTAATATTATACCATGCTGAACATAATGATGTGAAAAAATTTAACTTTTGAAACAGTCAAATTGGAACCTTTTTTCTGCTATTTCTTATCCTATTTGAGGACAAATGAGCAAAGGTGGTAAAACAAAATAATCCTGGTAATTAGGCTACTCTTATGGATTGATGACTTTGATTTTTTAAATGTATATAGTATGTGTATGACTGTGTTCAGGTGTGCTACTGAATGGCCACCTAGTCATGCCTATGTGCATGTGGATAGTCCTATTTATAGAGGAAACTGTGGCAAAATTTTTCAAAATGTAGGCATTGAGTAGTCATGCATTTTTAACTCTACTGTAGATGTATGTTAAAGTAATGTATGCATGCATGTAGTCATAAAATGCATTTTGAAAAGAAAGCTACAAGTTTCAGAATTACCACACCCTTTCTGAGGTGATTTGGAGACTTGTTGTCCATATATTGTGGATTCGGATCAGCCGAGTAGTTCCCACAGGACCACTTCTGGTGTACGGAGGAGGGCTTCTGAAGTGCCTCGACACTGTTCTATTATACAGCCTCATCATCTGATGGAGGCGGTGATACGTCCAGTCCAGGTTGATGTGCAGGACGTCAAGGACGATGAGGAGGAGGATGTTCTAGTTGCGGACCCCGCTCCGACTGCACATGTTCCTCGTAGGGACCTCCCGAGTATTCAGGTGGCAAACTTGGAGCTTCTGGGTGATTTGAGTCGGCAGTTTATGACTCTCACCGGGCTGAGGCGGAGAGTTGTGCAGGATGAGATCACATCTGGCCAAGCTATATCCCAGCATTTTTTGATTGACAGATTTGGCTATGAGGATAGCTATGTTCGGTATTCTGAGGATTTCACCATACTAGAGGATCATTGGCATTTGGCCAGAGTAGATGTATTTCTGCTATGTGTATTATCATACGTGTACATGCCACGATACATGGATGAGTTAGACATCGGCGTCATCATGGCAGTGAGAGCTCTCAAGGAGGGTCGTACCATTATTTTGATGATTATGGCAGAGACGTTGAGGTCGGCCACGTTCTGCATTACTTACCCTGCAGGGGTATTCATAGGCAGTTCGGTCATGCTGTACGTGTGGTTTGTGTCACACTTGAGACCGATTAGCACATTAAGACGACACAGGTATTGTTTCACCTATGAGATAGTTATGTCGTATTCCTTCTAGCCTACGGCGTGTACAGATCTTGCATCTTGGTCCGTTTTCCTAGTTGGGATTGGAGATTCAGTTGCTATCCTACCGTGTACAGGGCTCAGTTCGCCATACACTTTCATTACTCATGCTCCGGGCATGGATTATCTCCCTCTGGCTGGTTTGAGGAGCATGACTACCTATCCCCCGCTGGCTGTGATGTCATAGTTTGACCAGTTTTAGGATTTACATCCTTTTGATGGGGCGTTAGGTCAGCGCTTAGCTTCTCGCCTCTTGTCAGCAGAGGACCGATCCCGGGTGTATGCTTATTGGGATCAGCGTGAGATAGCTATTTTTTTGTTAACCATCCGGGTTGTTCGCCAGAGTATCCTGCGTGGATGGAGACAGAGACTTCATCGGCTGTGGCAGTATCCACAGTGCCGAGTATGGATTCAGATGGTGGAGAGCCCATGGAGGAAATTGATTCTCACCCCGAGGAGGAGCCATTTACGGGGTTGCCAGTAGCTATCTTAGATTCTTCCAGTACTAGTACTGTTGTGATCCAACATTCAACACAGTTCTTTGAGCAGAGTCTTCATTTGATGACCTTTGAGAGAGATCAAGCTAGAGCCCTGATGTTGACATCTCTTGATGGGAGAGAGGCAACTCTATTAGAGAGAGACGAGGCATTAGCTCGTAGAGATGTCGTTGTTGTTGAGCGGGATGAGGCCAGATCAGACAAAGATGCAGTGATCGTTGAGCGGGATGCTGCCCTATCTGATAGGGATGTAGCTATTGCAGACAGTACTTCAGTGAGATCCCTGACCACTGGTATGCTTACCGAGATAAGTACATATATAAATAAGCATCGCGTCACCATGAAGATGGCCTCGGACTTACTGACTCGTGTGGATATCCTTGTACAGGAGACCACATCATTTCCTCCTTCTACAGATAGAGATGTTATGTTAGATCTGCTAGCCTGTATGCATACCGATATGTAGATAGCCTTGTATTTTCCTGTACAGACTAGATTAGCCATTTTGTCATGCACAATTTACATTGTGTATATCAAACAACATTATATATAGCAGGGAAATATATTTTTGATCACTTCCCTTTAGATATGCCTGAATACTTGCTTGATATTTACCTACTTCTTCATGGCTTGTGATCTTGATGTCTTCTAAATTCCTCCTTGCTGGATGGACATTGAGTTGTCTCTAGATAGTTCAGAACAGATAATTGATCTGTTTGTATCCCTACCATCTTTGGTGTCTTGGGACTGGTTTCTATATGGAAATATGGAGAGGAGTGTGGCTTTCTTATCTGAGATTGACCACACCACAGATGGTCTCCAGTACTCCTATTTAGAAGGAGACTAGTTAATTCCATCCCTTATGGATTGGTATTGCTCTTCAAGGTACAACCGCAGCTTAGATGGCCGTTGAGTCTCCCGTTTACATGGGGAGGTTAGGTAATTCCATCCCTTTGGTCTGACGCCAATGAAATGTAATGGATTGAAGGATGATCCCACTACCGTTGACAAATATTTGTGTTTTGGTAGGCGGTTAGATTAAACCATAAATTGTTGCCTACGTGCACCTATTGAAGAGGAGATCAGGTCTGCGTAGTTTGAACCTGGTGTAAGAGGTGCAATGCTATTTGTGGCAGAAAGGGTGTAGGAATGTTTTTGTTTTTTTTGTTTTTGTAATGAGAAGGGTGTAGAAATGTTTTTGTTGTTTTTTTTATTGCGACCGGGCCATATAAAATGGTTGCCTACGTACTCCCGTGTATCAAGGAGATCAAGTCGACGTAGTTCGCCCCTCAGGACGATTTTGTAGCCGACGAAAAGTTTGATCCTATGTCGAGGACAAACTGTGGGGGGAAGAAAGTTTAATCCTAAGTTCAGGATAAACTGCAGGTGTGAAGAGTTTGATCCCATGTTTGGGGACAAACTTCAAGTGTGAAAGGTTCAATCCCTAGTGGGATAACTGAAGTTGAGTAAGGGTTAAAAAACCAAGTGGAGAGGAAAGGATCTAGCGATTTGAAAACCAGGCTGCTGGCTTGAAAACTGTATTTCCCTGAGGGGTGCAGTGTGGAAAAAGAGTTGTATGTAGTGAAGGGTTAAAGAACCAGAATGACTGGTGATCTGATGATCTAACACCAAGATGTTTGCTTGATGGTAACTTCAGGCATATTACCGTTTCACGGTGTCCGAGTTAATGAGTTGCGAAAATTCATCGCCGTCCATTTTCTGCAATCTGAGAGCACCTCCTATCAATACCTCCTTGACAATAAATGGGCCTTCCCAGTTAGGGGCGAATTTTCCTTTAGATTGATCTTGGTTGTCAATGATCTTCTTTAAAACCAAGTCATGTTATTCAAACTACCGTAGTCGGACTTTTCTGTTGTAGGATCGGGCGATCCTTTGTTGATATAACTGAGCATGGAAGATAGCCGCGGTTCGCCTTTCGTTTATTAGATACAATTGGTGATACCTGTCTTGTACCCATTGGTCTTCATCCAGTTGAGCGTCTATCAACACTCTGAGGGATTCCATTTCCACTTCTATGGGGAGCACTTCTTCCATCCTATAGGTTAATGCATAGGGGGTTGCCCCAATTGAAGTGCACATTGATGTTCTGTAGGCTAATAGAGTAAGAGGCAATAAGTTAGGGCAACCTTTGTGGTTGGCGGACATCTTTTGCATGATCTTCTTGATATTTTTATTAGCCGCTTCAATAGCACCATTCATCTTTGGATGGTAGATGACGGAGTTAAGATGTTTGATGTGTAATTTACTGCATAACTCCGCCATCATTTTGTTGTTGAGGTTCTTAGCATTGTCGACAAATGACATTGTTTCTGATGAAAACAATGATGACTTCTTTGGTAACCCTGGGAAAGGAGGCTGCTTCTAACCACTTGGTGAAGTAGTCGATTATGGTAAAGATAAATCGATGCCCATTACTGGCTTTAGGCTCGATGGGCCCGATCACGTCCATTCCCCACATTGAGAAGGGCCACAGTGAACTCATATTGGGGAGCTCCCGTGGAGGGGCGTGGATAGTATTCCCATGAATTTGGCATTGATAACATCTCCTGACGTGGTCATTGCAGTCTGCCTTGAGAGAGGGCCAATAATGTCCCATTTTGAGGATCTTCTTTACAAGTAGAGGGCCACTCATGTGCGGGCCACAGAATCCACCATGGACTTCATCCATGAGTCTCTGAGCTTGGTCCTTGTCCAAGCATCTAAGGAGACCTAGTCCTGCATCTCTTTTGTAGAGTGTGTAGACACTCGAAATTTTCTGCACACCTGTTACTGACATTGCAGGAAGGCAGATTTGTCTTTCAGAGATAACCCTGGGAGATAACTCACATCCAATCCGGATACTACCGAAAGCTCAGTTTTAACCCCGGAACACACACTGGGAGTAACAGAACACACATAGGGAGTAACAGTTCCAACCTCGGCGATAACACCGAGGCCTGTAATTCCTATACCGAAAATTCTACTGGAGAAGAACGATTCATCCCGGAGATAACCCCGAGATGTTCAGTCTCAGTCCCAACACTGGGAATAGTAGATCCCAACCTTGGAGATAACCCAAACGAAGGTAGTTGCAGTTCTGGAGATAACCCCGGAAACGCTTGTTTCAAATGCATGCCATCAGCTTCAACCTCGGTGCTTACACCGAGGCACTCGGTACAAGACCTGGCAATAACACCAGGAAGACATGCACACCTCAGAGATAACACCGAGGACCTTCAACCATTGCAGCAGTCCAATATCAGCGATAATCCTGAGCAACGTCTGCTTTATCAGCCCAAATCGGAGATAACCCCGGCGAGGGGCAAAGTCGTCATCTTACCACCTTGACGCCACATCATGCCATCTCAACATTTCAAACATACATTTCTACATAGCAATGTCCCACAAGAATCAAGGAAGACCAATCCCGAGTGACTATTACGCAGGATAACAGATAGAATTTGAAGCTGAAGACCTAAGGGCATCGTCCCATCTTCATGACTTCATACAACCTCTAAACCCATGTCATTGCGTAACTCTCGACAACGACGGTCTGAAATAAATCCTACATACCTCAGTCGGATGCCCGGATTACAATTCTAAAAGTTCCAGCGAACATCACGTTACATGAATGCACGTACTTTGAGACGGCAGGACCCGCGAAGCCTGGGGCACCCCGGGTAGCCTCAGCTACATCTGCGGCATAGAGGGCTTGAGGTGGCCATTTTGCAAGAGAAAAAGGCGAGGAAGCCCTGTCCAATTTGCTCTGTACACAACCCAAACTGAGTGCTTTCTCATTTTAAACACTTGTAAGCTTATATATAGCTACTTTTTACCGGCAGGAGCCGAGTGTTCATCCATTTCAAGTTATTAAAGTCTTCTTACACGCTTTAAACCATTTCTCTTCATATTTGCACACACTATTCTTTACATTGAGAGTCGTGTTGCGTGTGTATGCCCGGACTTCGGTCTGTAGTTTCTTTTCAGATTGTATATATATATATATATATATATATATATATATATATATATATATATATATATATATGGACTAACATTATCGAGTTATGCCTCAATTGAGCCTAGACTTCGGTCTGGAGCGTTTAATGGCTTTCTTATATATATATATATATGTATACATTTCATCCCACCTGGAGTTTACTTCGTGGTGGTTGACTGTTTTTACTGCTTTCTGTACATTTCGTCCCACCTGGAGTGTCCTCCGTGGCGATTGATCGCTTTTACAGCTTTATTTACATTTTCGATCCTCCCATGGAGGTGCTTCGTGGTGGTTGATCATGTCTATATATATATATATATATATATATATATATATATATATATATATGCTTACTGCGTTTATATTAACTGCGGCATCATGTGAGCCTAGGAATCATGTGATCACAGATTCAGTCTACTGAGTCTAGATTCGGTTCCCGTGATGGACATTTTCAGCTGTAAGTAGCTTGTAATTTATTCACGGGGTTTGGATTTCCACAGATGGTTTTCATACCCATGAGGATTTCGGCACTGCTTTGTACATTATTTTTCTCGAAGATGCTTTGCATCTCGAAAATAAAAGTAATCAAGCCGAACATTTAATAAAATAGAAGTATCAAAGGCCTCAATTACTATTGAGCACATGGTTTGAAAAACCTCTTTTTAAAACATCATCGCTATATCATGTTAAAACTGAATTTTTATACAAATTCAAACCCTATGTATATAGGTGCAAACGAGGCATAGCACTACTTCCAAATAACAGCACATTGACCCACACACACACACACATTCATATAACAGTTTATTAAAAAGTGGCGGTCACCGTGGCAACACAGATATCAGGGGGTGCCTAACACCTTCCCTCCGCATAAGCAAGTCCCCGGACCCTAAATGAATCTCGGTTTCACAGACCCGTTTAGCAGTGTCACATCACTGGGTCAATGTGCAAACCTTTTCATGGTTGTGTTGGTACAACCAGTTAAAAAACCAACTGGCGACTCTTATAGTCCAATCGTCGACATTATATATGTCGGACCTTTTTCAATTGTTTTTTCAAACAAATCTCACCTAAAATGAGAACATAAAAGAACAGGTAACGAAAAAGGACAAATAAAAATCCCGACGTCGACAGGTGGCGACTCTGCTGGGGACACCAGTAAGAGGACTTAAGCCGCTATTACAAGCTTTTTAAAATTTTATATGCTTGTGTGTGGATGTTGCATTTATATTTATGATGAATGTGTACGAATGCATATCTTTACTGCGATTAATGTTTTAGACTATATCTGCTTGTGATATTAGTGCTTCGCACATGTCATCATTTTCATAAACGGTGAGACACGTTGTATGTGAATGTATGTTATGTGGTCCCTCCACCAAGAGGCTATCCTGTCGGTGTTTGATTACTGGACTCGTAGGAAGACTAATTCCAACGAGGCTCAGGAAAGGCACCACCCAAATTCGCTCTAGTTGAAAGACCGAATTAACTTTCCATTGAGTAAATTGCGATGATTTGGGAACCTTCTTGCCGAAAAGCCGCGAGAGTAACCTAAGATAGGTTAGCCTCTGATAAACCAAATGCGGAGGAAAGTCTCTTCATGCTTTCTCATTTCAAATTACTCGTAAAGTCAATTACTTGTAATTTACATTCCATATTCATCTCCATGTAGTGAGAAATATGAAGAAATATGTGCATATACACATTTAAATTAACATGCTATCGTGTATTACGAACAGCTAACATCCATTTTGCAGGACAAAATTCCTAAAACGGACACATCACATAGCATGATTAACATTTACACCATCCCTAAAACTAAACTATGCCAGTTTTGTCGCAGGGAAGCATTCAGACCTATTACCCGATCAAAGTCCAAAAAGGCCACAGGCCTACAGCCAATCATGTCTGTATCTGACCAGTCTAATCCAGCTTCTCGCGAAGAATTTGACGGATTAAGTAAACAAATTACAGATTTAGCTGTTCTACTTAAAGAACTACATCAATCTACTCAGGGTCCAAAGATACCCATACATTTTGAATCCTCCACACAAGGAGGAACTCAAGGTTATGATAAAGACATTATAGTATCTGAACTGCAGTTGGATACAACCAACAAAAGTCATGATGTCGCCCATCTCACAAGAGATCCAGACACCGGTGACATCAGAAAGAAAGTTCTTCAAATGAAAGAAACCATTCGCGCTATCAAAGGAATTGGAGCACACGGGAGTGTTTCATATGCTGACCTTTGTATATTCCATGGTGTTCATTATCTAGAGAAGTTCAAAACTCCTGACTTCAAAAAATATTAAGGATTAGGAGATCCTTATACACATTTGAAGGTGTTCATTGGAGAACTTGGATCTTATGCAGAGGACGAGAAGCTCAGAATGCAGCTGTTCCAAAAGAGTTTGACTGGAGAAGCCCGTTCGTGGTATACCAGATTAGACAACTCAAAGATCCATAGCTGGAAAGAGCTAGCTCACGCCTTCCTTACACAATACAGCTTCCAATCTCAAATGGCTCCTGACCGATATCAGATTACCAAAGTCAAGAAACAGTCTAATGAGTCTTTTAGAGAATATGTTCAAAGATGGCGACGCCTTGCTGCTCAAGTAACTCCTTCTATGACCGAGTCAGAGATGGTCATGACCTTTATCGACATACAAGAAACTCCTTTCTATGAGAGAGTCTTAGCTGGCATCGATAAACCATTTTCTGAAATGATCAAACATGGGGAGATGGCTGAGATGGGATTGAAGTCAGGAAAGATTCAACACCTAGCTGCCCTTAAAGTTGTTGCTGAGCACATCCAATCCGAAAATTATGGAAACAACCCCCGGAGGGTCTATAAAAAGAAAGAGGAGGATGTTTCCCTGATACTACAGGGTCAAAAAGGTAATCAGAACATGCCTATCTAGAGGAGAAATTACACTCCCTTTCAAGCACGGTATTCAAACCCTCCAATACCAAAAGTTAGAGAAGTCAAACGCCCAAGAGTGTTCACACCCTTAGGGGACTCAGTCGAGAATATTCTCACTCTTCTGACCACTCAGAAGAAAATCACGCATCTTTTTCCACCAGTTAGCCCTAATGGACGGAGTTTTAATGCTGCTCAGAAATGTGCTTATCATGTCGGGGCACCTGGACATGATACTCAAGATTGTTGGGCCTTGATGCACAAGATCCAAGATTTGATAGACAACGGTGAGATTGTGGTCACCAAACTAGATCAACCTCATGTGCAAGACACCCATCTTCCTCCACTCAAAGAGGAAGAGGTCAACATGATTAATTGGAGCACTGCACAAAGTTCCAATTTTAACTGCGAAGCATCCCCGATCATCAAAGACGGTGTTAAAAAATGGGATTATGCAAAGTTCTAGTTTACGATGGAACGAAAGATGAAAGCTCTATGCAAGAAAATTGAGCAATTGGCCGAACTGGTGACCTATCAGCATCAAGTCACACGCCAATTAGTCAGCTAGAAGCATCCTAGTCTCCTCCCATTGATTATGAATACTCCATCGACACCTTCAAAAAATGAAAATAATGGAGGAAATACTTCAGATGCTAATCAATGAAGGAAGACTCACTTCCCTCCTACCTCCAATCAATCCCCGTTCAGGACGGTTTAATCCTGATGGAGTATGTCAGTATCACTCCCATTCTCGCGGTCACAACACGGAAGAATGTTGAGCACTTCGCCACCTTATTTAGAATTTAATCCATAGCGGTGTCTTGCAACTAGCAGACAATGATACTGTGTTATTTGAGAGTGAAAATACTTGTCCCGCTAAATGGAAGGAACTGGTAGCAGTTATATCCTCTAAGGCCAATGAGACTATTAAACCACTCACAATTCAACTCAAGGGAGTTAACAATCCTTTGAAACTGGCTGCTCCAGAGCCCATCATGTTGCCATTCAGACCACAATATCCTGTTGTCAGCTTACAAAAACTTCCCTGGAATTATGGAGAAGCTGAAGGATCCACATGCCATACAACTACTGCAGTGTCGAAGGATAATCCACTGTATCTTCTCCAACGGGTGATGAAGCCTACTGTTAAATCAAAGGGAAAAATTCCCATAGAGAAGATTGAAAAATTCCTCCGTGCTATGGGTCATAACGAAGCCAATGTGGTTTTAAGCTTAAAGAAGCTCCACATCAAATTTCAATATTAGACTTGGTCTTAACTTCCGAAGATCACATGAAGATTCTACTAAAGGTTTTGGAAGAAGCCTACCTGCCAAAATCAGTTGATGTGGAAAAATTTCAACATCTGGCTAATCACATTTTCAACAACAATGTGATCTCTTTCACTAATGATGACATACCGCCCGAAGGGACTGGTCATTGTAAGTCGTTGCACATTGCGGTTTTGCCCTCCGGATATATACTAGCTGGAGTCTTGGTAGATGGAGGTTCATCTCTAAATATCTGTACTTATGCTGCGTTGCTGAAAATGAATATCAATCTCAATCGAATCTGAAGTAGCCATACGATCATCAAAGCTTTTGATGGATCCCGCCGGAATTCAGTCAGAGAGATTAAGCTACCAATTGAGATTGATCCCCATACATTTTGTGTATTTTTTCACGTGCTCAAAATAGGTACAGGATACAACCTACTTCTGGGAGACCGTGGATTCATATGGCTGGGGCAGTCCCCTCCACTCTTCATCAGCAACTTAAATACATTATCAACAATAGCCTAGTTACAGTCAACACAGAACCGGAATGCCCTTAACAGGGTGACATACCGTTCATCAGTTTAAATTTTGATGTTGAGCCGGTCAGTTTCCACACTTTGGAAGTAAGCAACCCTCAATATGATGCCATTGGGACGCCATTTTCCATACCCAAGATTTCTGCCTAAGTGATGGCAGCTACTCAAGAAATGATGTCATTGGGACACCAGCCTAGACAAGGATTGGGAAAAAGGCATCAGGGTATTAAGCACTGTTGCCTCTTTTATAGTTCTTATAAAAGAGCTCTAACTCATGCAAGTATACGCGGGTCAACATGTAATACAGAGTAAGTAAAGTAGCGATCCCACAGAGAAAGTTGATAACCTTAGACTACTATGCATTAATTATCTCACTATATTTATATGCTAAGACTAATGACATCAATTGTTGATTTGAACTAATTATGATTACCAACTAAAAATACAAATATAAATGGACTAAATATAATGTGGAAACAATGGGATCCTAACTTCATTCAATATTACGCTTAATCGCCATATGTCATGCAAGAAGTGTTCACATATCACAGGATAATAGGCAAGAGCACAAAGAGAGTTATAACCATTTTCCAATGCACTATAACCAACTCACATATCATCGACAGATGTTAGAATCTATGTAATCACCAATACCATTACAATTACCATATTCCTATGCGCAATTGCAATCCTATTGATTTTAAGCACAACCCTTATTCTAGCTCATACGGTGAAACAGTATATTCCTATTTGATTCACAAAATATGCAAGACTTACTCTAGCCCCATATTCGCATGCTATCATGATTACAATCCATATTTATATGTTCATTTCCAATTCCATACAAATACTAAAACGAATGATTCTCAGTCATTCATACATGTAAAACAACCATGATAGATAACCCATATGATATGCAAAACAAATCTAACACTTTGATGTACAACCAACCTACATACTAAAATCCGTTAGAATCCCATAATGGGGTTTAGTTCATGACTGAACCAAAAGCCATTATAGGATCAATGTTAAGCATGATCAATAAACAAACAATCAAAGTAAGAAGGATAGAACGATCAAACCCAATCGCTGAATAGAAATCAAAGATTAACTATTAAATCCACAAAGAAATCCCATAAACAATAATCAATATCCACGATGACGGAGATCTCCAAGAAGAAGTAGAGAAAAATAGACGTTATGACTTTCTCCTACGTTGGAATCTCTCCCAAGGTGTAAACCCTAGTTTCTACTATGAAAAGAGAGAAGATGGAAGTAGCTATCTAGCCCCCAAGGGGTGGAATATGTCTTACATGATGAGAATATGTCTAATATATAAGCCCTAATTGAATCCCCAACTCAATCAAGCTTCAATTGTTCTGTTTAGTGAAAAGTCCTCTTTAGTCATCACCCGAAGTCGCGCGGCCGCGCAGGTGGGCGCACAACTTGCAGAAACTTGCAGAAAATCGGGTTTTTTGGCTCAGGGTCGCGCGCCCGCGCGCGGGTGATTTTCTGCTGCAGTGTGCTCTGGTAAAATGGCCATAACTTTTGATCCGGGAAGAGTTACGGGGCCTGCCACCTATCAAATCGAAGATATCGACGAGCCCTACAACTTTCATTCTTTGATGATTGAGAAATTCCGGCCAGATGAAGGTTGAAATCGAGCTGGAAGGGACTGTTATGAAAATGGCGAACCAAAACAGCGTAGTTTGACGTCCGTCGGTACAACGATCATAACTCTTGCACCCGAACTCCGATTAGAGCGATTCAAGATGTTTCGGAAAGCTATGAAGACACTCCACAATGTAAGCCAAGTTCCAAACCAATAACATGAAGTAACATGAAAGCCCAAATGATATCCGGATTGCCTTTTCTTTGCATTTTCTTTGCGTTTCCTTACAATAATCGCTCACACCACTTCCAAACATAAAATCTACAAGATAAACACAAAATGCATGAAAAGTAACTAAGACACATGAATATAAGCAACTAATTCAAGTAAAAGATACCGAATAAATGCATAAAAAATCCACTTATCACACCCTCAAACTTAAACCGTTGCTTGTCATCAAGCAACAACAATGCTAATGCAATCTACATGTTATGCAAGCTACGCTACTATGACAATGATTCCCCAGATTTTCAGTCATGTTATGAATTCCAATAAGATATGCCTTAAAGAAATATCAAGATCCAAGAACAAAGCATCAAACTAAGCTAAAGGCAAAATGACATACAATCAGATAATCCTAACTTGTTATAAAGATGTTGTGTGTGTGTGATGTGTTCACAGATAAACTTGATAAAAATGAAGATACCACATGCTAAATTGCTTAAGACAGAAAATTGAAGTTTAAATCAAGAACTGCATATACTAATGAGACATCAAATACTCCAACTCATCAATACAAATTAAGGTTCAACAATGGGTTTATTCTGCTTTATTTTTACTCGCGAGGTCGATTTTCGCACTTTCCCGCGGTGTTTATTGATTTTGATTTATATATATATATATATATATATATATATATATATATATATATATTTTCTCATGACTGTACAATGTCTCATTTCATTAGGCTAACAATGCTACCCCTTAGCGAGCTTTCAACCAACGACTCCCAGACCATTAAGACCTTAGGAAGCTAGGTGTAGAGACAATCCCCTTGGGCGTACTTACTCAAGTAACAAAGGCCGAAACAAGACTAGCCACGGTAATTATTCAATTTATATATATATATATATATATATATATATATATATATATATATATATATATAGCAAGCATACCTGCGCGTTCCCAAAATTTGAGTTTAAGTGTTTTCATAGTCATTACTCACTTCCTACACAATTCTATCATTAAAAACAACATTTTTCTCTCAACATACACGCATGCTAATCTTAACCAACAAGAAAATAGGAGCATTATCGTGTTACCTAGTAACATCTAAACAGCAAGCATGAATTATATCTTGTATAAAATTATAACTAAGCTCAAGATATCCACTAAATTCAAAAATCTATCAAATTTCTATGTCATCATTGGCCAAATTAGAATTCAACTAACTAAAAGCCTGGGATTATGCAATGTTATGCAACTAAACACATACTAAGTAAACAAGACAAAAGAAAACTAAAAAATAAAATAAAATAAAATAAAAAATTCCGTACTAAAATACCCGTACCATGCAATTTAAACATCCAATAAAACTATATGCAACTAACAATGTGCAACAACTACTCACTACAACCCAATACCCCCAAACTTCAAATAAACAATGCCCTCATTGTAATTAAAACTGAAAGAATACTCCCCTAAGTGGCAATGTCATCTTCTTTCGCCTCCTCATGATCCGATGGTATATCAGGCGATGGTTAAGTTTGAGATATTCTATAGTTGGAGACTGAGTGTGGGCTTCTAACTGTCCGAATGCTTAAAATTGGAAATTAAAATAAACAGCTTAGCATCAATCAGGCATCGCTCGCGGTCGCGCGCTCCTCCTATACAATCCTCGCGCGGGCGCGCAACTTGCAGTGTGCAAAGTCTATCCAGTCGGGTGCTCGTGCGGGCGCGCGTCCTCAAGCCTCTTCTGTCGTGCGGCCGCGCGGCTTCTGCAACTCTGGTTTTGCTTTAGTTTGGTTTGACTTCTGTTTGATCATGAATGCTTATAGCAATTGGATTTAACTTGAGAGAAGAAACAATCAAACTATTATTCATACTTACAACTATCTAACCTTTACTAAATATGGAAATGTAAATAAGAATTAAACAAGGAGGGAGAAAGATTGGATGGGGTGCCTCCCATCTAGCACTCGGTTTATAGTCCGTTAGCTGGACTATTTTATTGACATCGCTATCCAATTCCTCTACGATAAGATAAGAACCCTCCATCCATTAGAACCGCTATGTGCTTTGGTAGATTCCCCATCATGAGAATTTGTGAATTGAAGCCACCTAGCATATTTCCTGTACATGATGTCCCTAGTTCCATTGCAATGCCAGGTGCTTCTCCCGTTGTATCTGTGAATAGATTTTTGCATTGAGGCATGAAAGATTCAACGAGATTTTCTTCTTATATTATCTCTTTCGTAGCCCACTATGGTTTGTAAGAGGCCTCATAATCGCAGAAATTATTGCTTTGGATGTGACTACCAAGGGGACATGGGTGTGCAAAGTTCACTGAATTTTTCAACTCTAATTGAGAAGGCACTTAGGGTATTATACAAGTCAGCTCATGTTCTTCATTTTCCATGCCTCCAGTTGTCTCCTCACTGTCCACTCTTTTTAGTTCATTCAGTGGTATGTACACTTCTGGTTCTCCATCAGTTTCATCATCCATGTCATAGCACCAATTATTTGGAGGGCGACTGTTCAAGGCTTCGAACATTTAATCCATCTGATTCTGTAGATTTCAAATTGACCTCTCTTGCTCAATCATCTCCTCCTCAGTTGATGCTACAAATTTGAACCACAAATCCTCCCTTTTTGAATTATCTTTCTCAGTTTCGAATTCCATGTATTGAGGACCATTCATTGACGAATTAATGAGTTGTCCCATCTGTCTGTTAAGATTTTGGCTTGATAACTCATGACTCATCATCATCTCTTCATGGTCTGCTATGCTGTTTGACATGACTTTCTTCAACCTTGAATTTTCTTCTTGTTGTATTGGAGGTGGATATGAGAAATTCGATGGATGTGTTGGACTTAGGGCACAGTATTGGTCTCGATAGTTATAACTCCATTCAGAATCTGGGTGATACCCCCAATCTTGAGGATAATTGGGATAAACATAGTTGTTGAGGTAATCACCCCCAAACTGTACTTGTCCAACTCTGACATTGAGTCCTTCAGTTCTTGTGTCCCTTGGTTGAATCCTATTTGCATAAGGCCCTTGATAAGAAAAGTCACCTATGGTACCTGCAACCTAAAACAAAATAAAAATAAAAATAGAAATGAGAAATGAACAAAATTGTCTAAGTCATACAATATAGCTTTAAACTAATGATAATTATCTAAATTAACGCCTTTCCCCGGTAACGGCGCCAAAAACTTGTTGCCTCTTTTGTAGTTCTTATAAAAGAGCTCTAACTAATGCAAGTATATACGGGTCAACAAGTAATACAGAGTAAGTAAAGTATCGATCCCACAGAGAAAGTTGTTAACCTTAGACTACTATGCATTAATTAACTCACTATATTTATATACTAAGACTAATGACATCAATTGTTGATTTGAACTAATTATGATTACCAACTAAAAATACAAATATAAATGGACTAAATATAATGTGGAAACAATGGGATCTTAACTTCATTCAATATTTCGCTTAATCGCCATATGTCATGCAAGAAGTGTTCACATATCACATGATAATAGCCAAGAGCACAAAGAGAGTTATAACCATTTTCCAATGCACTATAACCAACTCACATATCATCTACAGATGTTAGAATCTATGTAATCACCAATACCATCACAATTACCATATTCCTATGCGCAATTGCAATTTAATTGATTTTAAGCACAACCCTTATTCTAGCTCATACGATGAAACATTATATTCCTATCTGATTCACAAAATATGCAAGACTTACTCTAGCCCCATATTCGCATGCTATCATGATTACAATCCATATTTATATGTTCATTTCCAATTCCATACAAATACTAAAATGAATGATTATCAATCATTCATACATGTAAAACAACCATTATAGATAACCCATATGATATGCAAAACAAATCTAACACTTAGATGTACAACCAACGTACATATTAAAATCCGCTAGAATCCCATAATGGGGTTTAGTTCATGACTGAACCAAAAGCCATTATGGGATCAATGTTAAGCATGATCAATAATCAAGCAATCAAAGTAAGAAGGATAGAACGATCAAACCCAATCGCTGAATAGAAATCAAAGATTAACTATTAAATCCACAAAGAAATCCCATAAACAATAATCAATATCCACGATGACAGTGATCTCTAAGAAGAAGTAGAGAAAAATAGACGTTATGGCTTTCTCCTACGTTGGAATCTCTCCCAAGGTGTAAACCCTAGTTTCTACTATGAAAAGAGAGAAGATGGAAGTAGCTATCTAGCCCCCAAAGGGTGGAATATGTCTTACATGATGAGAATATGTCTAATATATAAGCCCTAATTGAATCCCCCACTCAATCACGCTTCAATTGCTCTGTTTAGTGAAAAGTCATCTTTAGTCATCGCCCCGAAGTCGCGCGGCCGCGCAGGTGGGCGCGCAACTTGCAGAAACTTGCAGAAAATCGCGTTTTTTGGCTCAGGGTCGCGCGGCCGCGCACGGATTCGGGCGCCCGCGCGCAGGTGATTTTCTGCTGCAGTGTGCTCTGGTAAAATGGCCATAACTTTTGATCCGGGAAGAGTTATGAGGCCCGCCACCTATCAAATCGAAGATATCGACGGGCCCTACAACTTTCATTCTTTGATGATTGAGAAATTCCGGCCAGATGAAGGTTGAAATCGAGCTGGAAGGGACTGCTATGAAAATGGCGAACCAAAACAACGTAGTTTGACGTCCTTCGGTACAATGATCATAACTCTTGCATCCGAACTCCGATTAGAGCGATTCAAGATGTTCCAGAAAGCTATGAAGACGCTCTACAATGTAAGCTAAGTTCCAAACCAAGAATATGAAGTAACATGAAAGCCCAAATGATATCCGGATTACCTTTTCTTTGCATTTTCTTTGTGTTTCCTTACAATAATCGCTCACAACACTTCCAAACATAAAATCTACAAAATAAACACAAAATGCATGAAAAGTAATTAAGACACATGAATATAAGTAACTAATTCAAGTAAAAGATATAGAATAAATGCATAAAAAATCAACTTATCAAGCACCCTATCCAAGTGTCCAGTCAAACTGGGACAACTGGACTAGGCTATACTGCCGGTACCAGTTCTAGGAATCCACATAAGCATAAACAGATTCCTTCCACTTCAGCCAAACGGCTATTACCTCCACCTGTACATCTAGAGTCCTCCCAATCTCCGGTAAAGGTTCCAGCCAACGTAATGGCTATGTTATTTCCTAAGCCGATACCGGTAAGGAGAAGGAAATCTTTGTTCCAGATCCCAAGGTGGAAGAAGAGGAACGGAGAATTAAACAAGACATCGTCAGAATGATGTCAGGTGTACGTATCATTGTCCATGATGAACATACTAAATGATATACCCCAGACGATGATTGCCCATACGTAATGGTCATCATTCGGGAGAAGGAGGACGATGACAGCCGCTCCATCATTGCAGTCCCCCAGGACTTTGCCCTTGCCAATTGTAGCAGCACTCCTTGCATTGGTCGACAAGGGTAAAATGGGCAGGACTTCTTTCTGCCTTATAGATATCATAACTGCTTACTTTTTGTACAGTATTAGCAGTTGCTTTGTCCGTACATGCTAGCACTTTGTATGATTAAACAGTTTTATATATATTAAGTGAATGCATAGTTTGTTTCAGGACTCTGAACTTAGATGTGTCTGGACTTACTGATAAGATGCCTCTTCTCCACAAGGATTGTAACTTTGATGAAAAGTTGGACTCAGACTTGTTGGAAATACAAGAGGACATTGAGGTGCCTCCGGAGATCAAAGAATGGGTCGAAGACAAACCTAAACCCAACCTTGATCAAACCACCTCCTTCAATCTTGGAACCTTAGAAAAGCCTAAGTTAATCCAGATTGGTTCAGACCTTACCCCAAACCAGAGGAATGACATGGTTACACTACTAACCCAATTCCAGAATGTGTTTGCATGGTCTCATGAAGACATGGTGGGTTTGTCCACTGATATTATTCTTCATCACCTTCCCATCAAAGAGGGATTCAAGCCAGTCAAGCAGAAACTCAGGCGATTGAAACCTGAGTGGAGTTTAAAGGTGAAAGAAGAAATTGTGAAACAATTTCAAGCTAGTATTATCATGGTGTCCACATATCCTGAATGGATATCCAACATCGTGCCCGTGCCTAAGCCTGGAGGAAAGGTGCGAGTTTGTGTGGATTATCAGGATTTGAATAAAGCTTGCCTTAAAGATAGCTTTCCCGTTCCCTTTATCCACATTCTCATTGACAATATTGCTCAATATGGCATGTACTCCTTTGCTGATTGCTTTGTGGGGTACCATCAGATCATGGTTGCTGAGGAGGATCGTGAGAAAACTGCTTTCATCACACCTTGGAGAACCTTTTTCTATAGACGGTTGTCTTTTGGCCTCATCAATGCCGGAGCTACCTATTAGAGAGCTATGATGGCTATTTTCCATAACTTAATGCACAAAGAGATAGAGATCTACGTGAATGACATCATTGCCAAAGTACCGGAAGGAGGAGGACCACTTAGACCATCTCAAAAAGCTTTTTAACAGGTTGTGTAAGTACAACTTGAAGTTGAATCCAGCCAAGTGCGCCTTTGACGTTAAATCAGGCAAGTTGCTAGGATTTCTAGTCAGCCATAAAGGAATTGAGCTGGACCCCACCAAAATCTAGGCCATTACGGAAATGCCCATTCCTCAGATAGAGAAGGAAATACGGGAATTTTGGGAAGAGTCAACATCATTAGTAGGTTCATTTCTCAACTCACAACAACCTGTGAGTCTATCTTCAAGCTGTTAAGGAAGAACTCCACCATGAAATGGAATGATGAGTGTCAGAAGGCCTTCCTTACCATCAAAGAACAGCTAGTCAAAGCTTCTATTTTGGTACCACCCAGGGATGATGTTCCCCTGTTTATGTACCTGTCCATAAGTGACAATGCCATGGGCTGCATGCTGGGTCAGAAAGACGATAGAGGCCGAGAACGAGCTATCTATTACCTCAGCAAAAGATTTAGCAGCAGTGAACACAAGTATACTCTGATTGAGAAGACTTGTTATGCTTTAGCATGGGCCGCCATGAGGTTACAACATTACCTTCATGGGCACACAACCCATCTCATATCCCGTGTGGATCCTCTCAAGTATGTGTTAAGTAAACCCATACTGAATTATCGACTGTCCAGATGGCAGTCGATTCTGCAACAATTTGACATTGTTTACGTGACGCAAAAGTCCATTAAAGGTCAAGGAATTGCGGATCCACTGGCCGTCGCACCTTCAGGGGATTTCAAACCCTTGGAAACATACTTCCCCGATGAAGGGGTAATGACAATTCAGCCACACCATCAGAACGATACACTTCAAACATGGAAATTGTATTTCGATAGAGCTGTTAATATGGAAGGTTCTGGAGCTGGAGTAGTTCTAGTATCCAGTACGGGTTAATAGTATCCCGTCGCCGTCAAATTATAGTTTATCAGCACCAACAACACAGCTGAGTATGAAGGTTGTATCATGGGGCTAAAACTTTCCCGTTCAATGGGTATCAAACGGTTAACTATCTTTGGGGATTCAGAGTTGGTAGTCAAACAATCCACGAGAATCTATCAAACCAAAGAGCTACGTTTGCTGCCTTACCATCCGTAAGTTTTACAAATGGTTTTGGAGTTCGAAGAGATCTCATTTCTGCACATTCCTCGCAATAGGAATGACTTCGCAGACGCATTAGTAACTTTGGCCTCCTTGATTCACATACCTGACAAGGAACACATGCCAAGCGTCACATTTACCCTGCAAAAGGCACTAACCTTTGGGAACTATGTTGGAGAAGTATCGGATGAGCTACCTCCCATCTAACAGCCTTGGTATCAGCATATCAAGGAGTACTTACGAGATGGATCTACACCCGCTGAGGCTAGCCTGATTGAGCAAATGCGGATTCATTGACTTGCTATGAAATTTTACCTGAGTGGAGATGCACTCTACAAGAGGGATGCTAGACTAGGTCTGCCCAGATGTCTGGATAAGGATCAAGCTCAGAGACTCATGGATGAGGTCCATGTGGAGTATGTGGCCCACACATGAGTGGCTCCCTCCTTGTTAAGAAGATCCTCAGGGCAGGACATTACTGGCTATCTCTCAAAGCTGACTGCAATAACCATGTCAAGAGATTTTATCAATGCCAAATTCATGGGAATGCTATCCATGCCCCTCCGCATGAGCTCCACAATATGAGTTTACCTTGGCCCTTCTCAATGTGGGGAATGGATGTGATCGGGCCCATCGAGCCCAAAGCCAGTAATGGACATCGATTCATCTTCACCACGATCGACTACTTTACCAAGTGGGTAGAAGCAGCCTCCTTCCCCATGGTTACCAAAGAAGTCATCATTGCTTTCATTAGAAACAATGTCATTTGTCGATATGGACAACTAGAGGTAATTGTATCAGACAATGCTAAGAACTTCAACAACAAAATGATGGAGGAGTTATGCAGTAAATTCCATACCAAACACCTTAACTCCGTCATCTACCGTCCAAAGATGAATGGTGTTGTTGAAGCGGCTAACAAAAACATCAAGAAGATTATGCAAAAGATGTCCACCAACCACAATGTATGGCCTGACTTATTGCCTCTTACTGTGTTAGCCTATAGAACATCAATGCGCACTTCAACTGGGGCAACCCCCTATGCATTAACCTATGGGATGGAAGCAGTACTCTCCATAGTAGTAGAAATGGAGTCCCTCATAGTGTTGATGGATGCTCAGCTGGATGAAGACCAATGGGTAGAAGACATGTATCACCAATTGTCTCTAATAGATGAAAGGCGAACCGCGACTATCTTCCATGGTCAGTTATATCAGCAAAGGATCGCCAGATCCTACAACAGAAAAGTCCGACTACGGCAGTTTACACAACATGACTTAGTTTTAAAGAAGATCCTCGACAACCAAGATCAGTCTAAGGGGAAATTTGCTCCTAACTGGGAAGACCAATTTATTGTCAAGGAGGTATTGACAGGAGGTGCTCTCAGATTGCAGGAAATGGACGACGATGAATTTCCACAGCTTATCAACCCGGACACCGTGAAACAGTACCATATCTGAAGTTACTATCAAGAAAGCATCCTGGTATTGGATCATCAGATCACCAGTCATTTCGGTTCTTTAACCCTTCATTACATACAACTCTTTTCCACACTTTGCCCTTCAGGGAAATGTACTCTTCAAGCCAGCAGCCTGGCTTCACTGTGCTCTTACAACTTTGGTCATCCCACTATGGATTGAACCTCTCGCGTTTACAGTTTGTCCCCCCAAACATGGGATCAAACTTTTCACACCTGCAGTTTGTCCTCAACCTAGGATCAAACTTTCTCTTCCCCGCAGTCTGACCTGCACATGGGATCAAGCTTTTCAACTCGTCCTGAGGGGCGAACTACGTCGACCTGATCTCCTTGATACACGAGAGTACGTAGGCAACCATATTCTATATGGCCCAGTCGCAATAAACAAAAAATAACAAAAACATTTCTACCCTTTTCTACAAAAAAAACCACAAAAACACTTCTACAACCTTCTTCATCAATAAAGCTTCTACACCCATCTACCTTTCATAAACAACGTTGAACCTCTTACACCAGGTTCGAATTACGCAGACCTGATCTCCTCTTCAACAGGAGTACATAGGCAGCCATTCATGGTTCGGTCTAACCCCCTACCAAAACACAAATACTTGTCAACAGTACTGGGATCAAACTTCAATCTACCACATTTCATTGGCTTCAAACCAAAGAGATGGAATTACCTAAACTCCTCCCAATAGGAGATTCGGCGACCATCAAAGCTGCGGTTGTTCCTCAAAGAGCAACACCAATCCATAAGAGATGGAATTAACTAGGCTCCTCCTAAATAGGGGTACTGGCGACCATCTGTGGTGCGGTCAATCTCAGAGAGGAAAGCCATAATCCTCTCCACATTTCCATACCGAAACTAGTCCCAAGACACCAAAGATAGTAGGGATATACACAGATCCATGATCTATTCTGAACTATCCAAAGATAGCTCAATGTCCATCTATCACGGAGGAATTCAGAATACATCAAGATCACAAGCCCTAAAGAAGCAGGAAAATATAAAGCAAGTATCAGAGTATATTTAAAAGGGAAGTGATCAAAAATATATTTCCCTGCTATATATAATGCTGTTTGATATACACAATGTAAACTGTACATGACAAAATGGCTAAGCTAGTCTGTGCAGGAAAATACAAGCCCATCTAGAAATAGGTGTATATGCGAGCTAACAAGCCTAACATGGCATCCCTCTCCAAAGAAGGAGGTAAAGTTGTGATCTCCTGTATAAGGATGTCCACTCGACCCAATAGATCTACAGCCATCTGCATGGTGACCATATGATCATCAATATATATGCTCATCTCGATAAGCATACTAGTGGTAAGGGACCTCACTGCAGTACTATCTATGACAGCTATATCCCGTGCAGATATGGCAATATCCCTCTCAACTATCACTGCATCTTTGGCTGATCTGGCCTCATCCCTCTCAACAACAGCAGTATCTCTACGAGCTAATGCCTCGTCTCTCTCTAACAAAGCTGTGTCTCTCCCATCAAGAGCTGTCAACATCAGGTCTCTAGCCTGATCCCTCTCAAAGGTCATCAAATGAAGACTCCGCTCAAAGTACAATGTTGAATACTGAATCATAATAGTGCTAGTACTGGGAGAATCTAAAGGAACTACTGGCAACCCAGTAGATGGCTCCTCCTCAGTGTGAGAATCAATGTCCTCCATGGGCTCTCCACCATCTGAATCAATACTCGATAATGTGGATACCACCGCAGCCGATGCAGTCTTTGTCTCCATCCAAACAGAATACTCTGCAGAATAACCTGGATGACTAATAGAGAAATCTGTTATCTCGTGCTGATCCCAACATGCATACACACGGGATCGGTTCTCTGCTGAAAGATAGCGAGAAGCTAAACGCTGGGCCAGTACCCCCTCAAACCAGCCATAGAGATGTAATCCATGCCCGGAGCATGAGTAATAAAGCTGTAAGGTGAGCTGAGCCATGAGCACGACAATATACTAAACGGGTCTACAATATCAGCTAAGAAAGTGGACTAAGATGCATCATCCGTACACTCCGCAGGCTGAAATGAATAAGACATGGCTATATTATGGGTGAAACAATACCCATGTCGTCTGAAAGTGTCAATCGGTCTTAGGTGTGACATAAACCACACGTATAGCATGACCGAACTACCCGTAAATACTCCTGTTGGATAAGTGCAGCAGTATGTAGCTGACCTCAATGTCTTGGCTATAATCATCGGTATGATGGTACGACCCTCCCTGAGAGCTCTCACTTCTATGATAACTCCTATGTCCAACCCATCCATATACCATGGCATGTAGACATATAATAGTATGCACAATAACAATACATCTACCCTAGCCAGATGCCAATAAGCCTTTAGTGTGGTGAAATCTCCGGAATGTCGTCTATAACTATCCTTAGAGCCAAATCTGTCAAACAAAAAATGCTGGGATATAACATGGCCAGATGTCAGCCCATCCTGCACCACCCTACGCCTCAATCCAGTGAGGGTCATGAACCGTCGACTCATGTCCCCCAAAGTTATATGTATGCAAGGTCTGTCCAGTGGCAGCATCGTCAATCGTGCATAATCCTCTAGAGTGGGAGTCAACTCCTGGATCCCAAATTGAAAAACCTGTCTATCCGGTATCCAGTGCTCCAGCATGCCCTCCACAAATCCTGTGGGAACCTGAAACATCAAAAGGGTCATGGTATGCTGCAATAGCTGATCTACGGTCACCCTATCTGAGGGTGACATACTATCATACCAATATCTCAGACGGGATGCCACTAATAATGGCAGGGTGTGATCTATGCGGCTGACTGTTGAAGAAGACATCTGTGTGGGCCATATCATAATACCATCCAGGGGTCAATGCTGAATACATCTAGACATACATATATATGCCTAACATGATGCATGCATAATAGATAATAGATGGCAATATGATATTGGGAATGGAAAACTGTACATACATTCCTAAGAATATCATCATCTAATACATCATCTCTGTACAACTAAAAATACAGGGAAATGGGGCACATACGCCCTACTACTAACAGAGGCCTATCAAAAGATATAGCGAGAATGGGGCACATCCACCCAATAGCTAACAGAGGCCAATCAAAAGAGATAACGAAAATACACATCAGAAGAAGACAATGGTGTCAATATCTACATCATCAATCATGTCCACTTGATGTAACTCCTCCTGAGTCACTAGATCTCTATCAACAGGGATGTTAGGCCTATACAAAGGAGGATCTATGCCAGCAAAGCCAAATGGGTCATCTGAGGGGCCAGCTCATGAGCTAGAAGGATCAAACGAATTTGCCTCTGCCGAATCTCTACCCAAATGCCGGAAAAAGAAATGTGCCCGGTCCAGTCGCTGGGTCAAGCTGTCAATCTGTGTCAAATGAGTCAGATCTTGGACACAGGCTAACCAATCAGTCATCATCACGGATCCTGGAACCATATCCCCTAAGAACTGAGTGGCGCGGGTCTGGGCTCCAATGGTACGAGGGATCCACCAATGTTGGAATACATCCTGAGTGCAAGGAGCCTCTGACAATGCAAAACTGTCAACACCCAACAATGGGATATCAATGACGGGTGGCTATGATACATGCCAATAACACCTGGAAGGAGGCATGATCGGTATACGGATCTCTCATGTGGTGCTCCTAATAGCACGCTCTCCTAAATAGAGCTCCCATCCTCCATTTGTGAAGAGAGGAACCCTACGGGTGAAAATCACATACTCGATACCAATCGGGTATCCATCTTTAAATCCAACACCAAATGCTCCCCAGAATATGGAATCCATGTGATGACATCCGCTGTCAATAACTTCAGCTGTAGGCGACAATGAGTGAAACCCTCAGCTACAGGGACCTCCGCCAGTATAGAATGATGTCATCGCCGTCATCGTGGGTAGGTATCCAATCCTAATACACTCACTGAACGTAAATATTGGAGCCTCTCATAGACCCAAAACTGCCAACACAAAGGCAAACATCTGCTGTCAGTTAATATACTTAACCTATATATGATAAATGACAAGAGAAATACTTACTATTAGAAATGGGTAAAATTCTAACTAAGCCTCGGTCAAGCCCTGCGAGCGCATATGCATGCCCCTAATGAAATAGGCAAAGGTGTAGGATCCCCAATCATACTCTCCTATATGGTCCACATGTCGAGTGGCGCTGATCAAAGCAAACGACACCGTAGAAGAGTTATCTGCTATGAAGCAGCCCCTAATGATCATCAGGAACAATCACCGAAGAATACGATCCTTGACTCTTACATCATCTAGTATGGGCTCACTCAATAGCCCAATCATAGCATCTACGCTCAAAGGACCCGCACGGACGGTCCTACCCTTGAGCACCTCCGCCAGAACTCCTAACAAGGATCTGACGATAGTCGAGGCAATATCAGTCTTGCAAGGCACTGGCTCCCCTCCAAACTCCATGCCTGTGATAAACCGCCAATCCATCGGCGTAATCATCACCACACAGTCCAATAAACAGAGAGACTGGGTCTGGTGAAACCAGCACTCAAATAATGCCCTGAGATAACCTCAGGGACAACGACGGGGAAGGATGGAAAAGAATGCTCCAAATCCCCAGTTATGCACAATCGCTCTATAGTCAGGATGAAGTACCTAATACATGGAGTGAACGCTGAACCAGTTCCCTCAAGGCTGTGTAAAGTCGGGAACCTGTAAAATACATACCAACATCAAAATCCTTTACTCCTCATCAATAGGAAAGAGGGAAGATTAAGATCTAATGTGATACCTCATTGGCATGCAAATACATCGAGGGATGTCTGCTCAAATCACCCAGAAGCTCTATGTTTGCCACCTAAATACTCGGGAGGTCCCTACGGGGAATATGTGCAGTAGGAGCGAAGTCCGCAACCTAAACATCCTCGTCCTCGTCCTCGACGTCCGATACATCAACCCAGACTGGACGTATCACCGCCTCCACCAACCGACGAGGCTGTCTAATAGAACGGGGTCGAGGCACTTCAGAAGCCCTCCTCTGTACACCAGAAGTGGTCCTGCGGGAACTACTCGGCTGATCTGGATCCATAATATCTGGATAACAAGTCTCCAAATCACCTCAGAAAAGGGTGTGGTATTTTCTAACCTAGAGCTTTTCAAAATGCATTCAATGACTACATGCAAACATGCATCATTTTAACATACATCCACAGTAGAGTTAAAAATGCATAACTACTCAATGCCTATATTTTGGAAAATTTTGCCATAGTTTCCTCTATAAATAGGACTATCCACATAGGCATGACTCGGTGGCCATTCAGTAGCACACCTGCCCACAGTCACATAAATCCTATTTGCATCCAAAAATTAAAGTCATCAATCCATAAGGGTAGCCTAATTACCAGGATTACTTTGCTTTTTTACCTGTGCTTATTTGTCCTCAAATAGGATAAGAAATACCAGAAAAAGGTGCCAATTTGACTATCTCAAAAGTCAAATTTTTTCACATCATTATGTTTAGCATGGTTTAATACTAATATTTACTATGTTGAATATTTTTTATCAAGTCATTTGTGCATACATAATCACTACTATGTGTTTAGATGCATTTCATATGATAAGTCATTTTCCAACGGATAAAAACTGGAAAAAAGTACATGCATACGTTACCAGGACAATGTAGGACACTTGTACGGTGATATAATTTGCAGAAAGACTTCCGAACTCAACAGATCTGAAGAAGAACTCTCAGATTTCCTTCGCGATGCAACCTAAAAATGACTTATGAAAGCAACCTGCAGGACTTTTATGTCCACGGTTGGCCGCAGGTCCATCTACGGCTGCAGTAGATGTACCTATGGCACCCTTAAGTGGGTCCCACCCCTCTATCTCGGTCCAGTTCGAGTTGCGAAGGAGTTCGTACAAGCTGAAAAGGCCAAATCAGGAATAAAAACGCTACGCGATTAAGCAGAATAACCTGAAACCCTAGTTTTTCTGGACCCGGCTATGGCTTTCTTTTCATATGTTGGCATCCGCCCAAACATATGGTTTAATATATCGATGATCAAACTCGTTGCATACCACATTCGACAATACCGTACAGAGGTATATTGCCATCAATACAGGGTTATCACCCTAATCTTTTCAAACACCTCCCCGACGGGGGTCACAACGCATGTTCTGCTGATACACACATCAGCAATGATCAAAAAGAGATCCCCAGTGGGGGTTACAATACAATCTTATAACCAGCTCCTCGACGGGGGCTATAACGCATGTTTTCTATTGATACACATGTCAGCGAAGGTCAAGCAACCTTGACGTTAGTTCAGCCGTTGGCAAGTAAACCCAACGTCGCATCAGAAGCCATCCGATGATTACATTAGTTGATACACACATAAACAAAGTCCAAGTAGCCTTGGCATTTATCCCTAGCAGGGAGTTCATCCGTTGATATACACATCAATAAAGGATCAAATGGATCCACGAAGGGGGTGACAACGCGTGGTCAACCGTTGGTTCACACGTCAATGAAGGTCGGGCAGCCCTGACAATATCTGCTGTTGGCAGTAAATCCAATAGAATATTAATATGTCCTGACGATACAAAGCAGGAATATCAACACCAGCAAGGATGATCGATGATGGAATATGTTATACAAATCCTCAAACAGACAAAGTTTTATCCCCACAGATCTCTTGTACACGAGAGGCACATCTTCGGAGTAAAGTTCTATCCTGATAGGTTTGGATCACACATCCAAGCTTTCCGTCATCACCATCACCGGTAGAAGCAACAGGGAGCCGACAATCATCCCCAGCATGTTGGAAAGTAATTCATATGCATCATACACTTGCATCATATTGCTCCATATTGCATTATATTTATCTTATTGTATTTCAAGTGTCTAGGATTCTTTATCCTATCCATGCCATTGAATTGCATGAATATAATAAAGAGGGGCATCTGTAGACACTCGAAATTTTCTGCACACCTGTTACTGACATTGCAGGAAGGAAGATTTGTCTTTCAGAGATAACCTTGGGAGATAACTCACATCTAGTTCGGATACTACCGAAAGCTCAGTTTCAACCCAGGAACACACACTGAGAGTAACAGCCTCAACCCTCGAACACACACTGGGAGTAACAGTTCCAACCTTGGCTATAACGCTGAGGCCTGCAGTTCTTATACCAGAAATTCCACTGGAGAAGACCGATTCATCCCGGAGATAACCCCGAGATGTTCAGTCTCAGTCCCAACACTGGGAATAACAGATCCCAACCTTGGAGATAACCCCAAGGAAGGCAGTTCCAGTTCCAGAGATAACCCCGAAAATACTTTTTTCAAATGCATGCCATCAGCTTCAACCTCAACGCTTACACCGAGGCACTCAGTACAAGACCTGACAATAACACCAGGAAGACAGGCACACCTCAAAGATATGATTGAGGACCTTCAACCATTGCAGCAGTCGAATCTCAGTGATAACCCTGAGCAACGTCTACTTTATTATCCCAAACCAGAGATAACCCCGGTGAGGGGCAAAGTCATCATCTTGCCACCTTGACGCCACATCACGCTGTCTCAACATTTCAAACATACATTTCTACACAACAATGTCCCACAAGAATCAAGGAAGACCAATCCCGAGTGACTATTACGTAGGATAACAGATAGAATTTGAAGCTGATGACCGGAGGGCATCGTCCCATTTTCATGACTTCGTACAACCTCTAAACCGATATCATTACGTAACTATCGACAACGACGGTATGAAATAGGTCCTACATACCTCAGTCGGATGCCCGAATTGTAATTATAAAAGTTCGAGCGAACATCACATTACATGCGTGCACGTACTTCGAGACGGTGGGACCCACGAAGCTTGGGGCACCCCGGGCAGCCTCAGGTACACCTGCGGCCCAGCCGCAGTACACCTACGGCTCCACCCTCTATAAATAGAGGGCTTCGGGTGGCCATTTTACAAGAAAAAAAGGCGAGGAAGCCCTGTCCAATTTGCTATGTACACACCTCAAATTGAGTGCTTTCTCATTTTAAACACTTGTAAGCTCATATATAGCTACTTTTTACCGGCGGGAGCCGAGTGTTCATCCATTTTAAGTTATTGAAGTCTTCTTTGGCAGCCCACTGTAAGCCTTCTTACACGCTTTAAAGCCTTTCTCTTCATCTTTGCACACACTGTTCTTCACATTGACAGTCGTGTTGCGTGTGTATGCCCAGACTTCGGTCCGTGGTTTCTTTTCAGTTTGTATATATATATATATATATATATATATATATATATATATATATATATTTTATATATGGACTAACATTATTGAGTTATGCCTCGATTGAGTCAAGACTTCGGTCTGGATCGTTTAATGGCTTTCTTATATATATACTTATATATATGAACTATGTATCGAACTTTATTCGATGAGCCTAGATTTATGTCTGGTGCGTTTAAATGCTTTCTTATATATATATATATATATATATATATATATTAAAGCAGTAAACGCACTGGATGTAACATCCAGGCTCATCGATCCCCTATGGAGGTTGATCGCTTTTACAGCTTTATTTATATTTTCGCTCCCCTATGGAGGTGCTTCGTGGTGGTTGATCATGTCTATATATATATATATATATATATATATATATATATATATATATATATATATATATATATATATATATCTGCTTACTGCGTTCATATTAAATGTGAGCCTAGGAATCATGTGATCACAGATTCAGTCTACCGAGTCTAGATTCGGTTCCCGTGATGGACATTTTCAGCTGTAAGCAGCTTGTAATTTATTCACAGTGTTTGGATTTCCTCAGATGGTTTTCATACCCACGAGGAGTTCGGCATTGCTTTGTGCATTATTTTCTCGAAGATGCTTCGTATTTCAAAAATAAAAGTAACCAAGCCGAACATTTAATAAAATGGAAGTATCAATTGCCTCAATTACTATTGAGCACAGGGTTTGAAAAACCTCTCTTTAAAACATCATTGCTATATCTTGTTAAAACTGAATTTTTATACAAATTCAAACCCTATGTATATAGGAGCAAACGAGGCATAGCACTACTTCCAAATAACAGCACATTGACCCACACACACATACACACACATACATATAACAGTTTATTGAAAAGTGGCGATCACCATGGCAACACGGATGTCGGGGGGGTGCCTAACACCTTCCCTCTGCATAAGCAAGTCCCAGACCCTAAATGAATCTCGGTTTTACAGACCCGTTTAGCAGTGTCATATCACAGGGTCAATGTGCAAACCTTTTCTCGGTTGTGTTGGTACAACCAGTTAAAAAATCAAATGGCGACTCTTATAGTCCAATCGTCGACATTATACATGTCAGACCTTTTTCACTTATTTTTTCAAACAAATCTCACCTAAAATGAGAACACAAAAGAACTGGTAACGAAAAAAGGACAAATAAAAATCCCGACGTCGACAGAGTGCATCTCCGCTCAGGTAGAATTTCATAGCAAGTCGATGGATCTGCATTTTCTCAGTCGGGCTCGCCTCAGCGGGTGTAGATCCATCTTGCAGGTACTCCTTGATATGTTGATACCAAGGGTGCTGGATGGGAGGTAGCTCATACGATACTTCTCCAACATAGTTCCCATAGGCTGTTGCCTTTTACAAGGCTAGTGTGACGCTTGACATGTGTTCCTTGTCAGGTATGTGAATCAAGGAAGCCAAAGTTGCTAGCGCGTCTGTGAAGTCATTCCTATTACGAGGAATGTGTAGAAAGGAGATCTCTTCGAACTCCGAAGCCATCTGTAAAACTTATCGATGGTAAGGCAGTAAATGTAGCTCTTGGGTTTGATAGATTCCCGTGGATTGTTTGACTACCAACTCTGAATCCCCAAAGACAGTTAACCACCTGATGCCCATTGAACGGGCAAGTTTTAGCCCAATGATACAACCTTCATACTCAGCTGTGTCGTTCGTGCTGAGAAACTACAATTTGACGGCGACGGGATACTGCTCCCTCGTACCGGATACTAGAACTGTTCCAGCTCTAGAACCTTTCGTATTAATAGCTCCATCGAAATACATGTTCCATGTTTGGCGTGTATCGTACTGATGGTGTTGCTGAATTCGCATTACCCCTTCATCGGGGAAGTATGTTTCCAAGGGTTTGAAATCCCTTGAAGGTGCGACTGTAATAACCGTGAATTTTAAGTCACTATATATGTATGTACATTATTGATATTTAAAACTTTGTGTTATATAGTGATTTAATATGTGACAACATATGTGAAGTGGTGCATGGGTCAATTAACATGTATGCTATAGTTACGGATATATTCATTTATAGATTTCATTAAAAATGAAAGCCTCGTAACCTAATTATACATTAGGTGAGACAATTAAATAACCTAAGGGTTATGGTAATAAGGAGAGGTTGGTATTTAATATGTATACTAACTTAAGTGGATAATCTTATTATTTCAAGTGACTAATAATTTTAAACCTAATTAGGTTATAAGCTAAAGTCACATGTATAGGTAATTAAATTTCATAAGATTAGGAATGAAAACCCTAAATAATCAAATTGGGTAACATATATTAAAATTGCTAGTGTGACGTCCCCAAAATAGGTCCATTCCATCCAACCCATTCTGAGTCGTCAAATACATGGTACAGAAAATAACTACAACTCTATTACAACAATTGTCGTACAAAATACAACAACACATATGCTGTGAGTTTGAATACAAATATATACCAAATGTGACTCACGTCCCAACCGTGGACAGCACCTCACAGTGACACCTTACATAAAGGTATAGTCAAAAACTGTTTTAGAAACTAGAATCTTTGGGAAGTGCTCAAGGAAACCTTCGTACATGGGAGGCCATGCGTCTAGGTTATGATAGATATCATATGGCCACAGAATTATCCTTGGTTGACCCAATAGACCCCAAAGAAAAACGAGAAGATTACTATCATATTCTTCCCAATGGTGAGTCTTCTCTTGACTTATCATTATCTCCACTGTCTCTAATTGAGAATTATACTTTAAACAAACACCAAGATTATATAGGTAGTGCTCGTGGATATCGGATATGATGCTGAAGGAAACTTGCACTAATGAATAGCAACTCACCAAGTATCTAAAAACTCACAAAATATGCTTCATAATAGAGAGAGAGAAAGAGAGAAAGCTTATGTTTCTGGTGTGATTTTCAATTCTAACTTAGCCCTCTATTTATAGGAAAATTTTGGTAGGTTTGACCTACAACCTAATGGCTTTACCTGCTACTATTCCCACCCACCACATTTGAAATATAATTCAGCACATTTCTTCACCAACCACAAGTGGAGCCCACAAATTCTAGAATTTTCCACCAAAATGATAAACTCCGAAAATTCAACAATTTCTGAACCAGTCATCTCGTAAAATTCATAACAAATCATACGTTCATTTTTAACGGTTCAAAATTTGTGGACATATACTCAACTTATATATGTATAACATATCCAAAAATTACCACGATCCAACGGTCGGATTAAAAATTATAACCCCCGCAAAATATCTCAAAAACCCTGATTTTTAATACCTCCATTCCGACAAAAATACTGATAAAAACCTCAACATTAACTCCTTCATTTTTAATTACAAAAATATATCCCTCATTTATATCCACATAAAATAAATATTTTCTTATCATATAAATCAATAATTAATTATTCACAAATAATATTACAGAATCACATTTATGACAACCAGGCCGTTCCCAGGAAAGAGGGGGCTTTCCAATAAGAATTTCTCCTTACTGGCGCGCAATTAAATGACCAAACCTCTCCTTAGACAGAACTTTCTAGACATTGTCAATAATGCTATCTAATAATATTATTTAAATAATATGAATTATTGATCTGATAATGGAGAAATACTGTGCAGTGACAATTATTGCACAACAATAATATAAAATTTCAACGTAACAATTATTGAATCAATAAAATAAAATATTGAACAGTAATTACTGTAACAATTATTGAGTAGTGCCTTCTTACGTAAGGATCAATAATTCAAAAATACTGTGTAAAACCGTGTGCTACTGTGCAAACACGCGTATTACTGTATTTTAACCACCGGGTATTCCAACAGTGTTAACGATAACAACTACGCCGTTAATTATAAAAACTCAATTTTTGTCGTTATCTTCATCCGACAGTTATTCTGTTATGGGGCCCACAAATGTCTGCGCCGTCGTACGAATATTTCACGACAGAAAGAATATTCCACGACCAAACGAATATTCCCCGACAACAATGAATATTTTATAACCACTTGTTTATTTTGAAAAAAAATTCATATATCACCCTTAATTTTAACATTTATCAATTTCACCATTTACTGAATAGTAATTATAAGAAAAATTGAATACTTTTATTTCATAAAATTCGGGGTCTTACAATCTCCCCTCCTTATGAAATTTCGTCCCCGAAATTTACGTACCTGGTATTTCGAAAAGTTGAGAATATCTTCCTTTCATTTCAGATTTCATCTTCCCTGTCATCATAATTTCTCCATTGCTCACCTCCTGTATTTCAAATATCATTCTAGAATACAGCTTCAAAACAAGGGATAATTTAACAAATTAACATATCACATAATATCCCAATATTATGACTGACCAACAAATAAGCTTAGGTAGGACACACTAGCGAAGGATTTACTCATCTCTCCCCTCCTAGTTGTATTCCCCGATCTCCGCCAGAGATCATATCCCTAAGCTCTGATACCACCTGTGACTCATGTCCCAACCGTGGACAGCACCTCACAGTGGTACCTATCAGTTTGCCACCGCAGAACGGCGTCCCCTACGGAGAGTCTGGCTTCGGTGCATCCCCTATCAACAGGAAGTCACCAGCGAGAGGCTCGGGGCTCTTTACTTATAGCTCTGATACCACCTGTGACGTCCCCAAAATAGGTCCATTCCATCCAACTCATTCTGAGTCGTCAAATACATGGTACAGAAAATAACTACAACTCTATTACAACAATTGTCGTACAAAATACAACAACACATATGCTGTGAGTTTGAATACAAATATATACCAAATGTGACTCACGTCCCAACCGTGGACAGCACCTCACAGTGACACCTTACATAAAGGTATAGTCAAAAACTGTTTTAGAAACTAGAATCTTTGGGAAGTGCTCAAGGAAACCTTCGTACATGGGAGGCCATGCGTCTAGGTTATTATAGATATCATATGGCCACGGAATTATCCTTGGTTGACCCAATAGACCCCAAAGAAAAACGAGAAGATTACTATCATATTCTTCCCAATGGTGAGTCTTCTCTTGACTTATCATTATCTCCACTGTCTCTAATTGAGAATTATACTTCAAACAAACACCAAGATTATATAGGTAGTGCTCGTAGATATACTCAGCAAGCGGATGTGCACAATCATGTCTTATGATGACACGAGGTTGTATGTCGTTAGACATCTTGTATGATAGTGGCAAAACACCCTTCCAACGTTGGGTTCGCCTCACCCTATTTTCTTCACCAAATATAACTACTAAATGATGACCATCGTTCTATTCCCTTGTTACCCTCGCTCGACCCAGCTACACTCTTATTACCTGAAAGGAATTGTGAAGCAAAAGGGTGAGCACAACTAGCTCAGTAAAGAATATCATGACTAAAGATAATTAAATTATCAATAGCCTTCATCAATAATAAATCAGAGATTTAGAACATATGGTAAATGATAAAAATTTCAACCATAGTTGCAGCGGAACGAGCAATCCATTAGAAGAGTCAAATAGACTATAAAGTCTATTATCTTCTCCATGTTAAAAATCCATCAACAATATTTTATCCCTGTAACATCAATCAACAGTTCCTTTTCACAATCATATGAATAACTCATAATCATAATTGTGATTCTAAATTTTTCTTCGCACCCAGGACGAATAATATTTTCATCACCTGTCTTTACCTGAAACATCAAAGATCATGGTTATACCAAATCACATTTCCTGTCCATAATCATACTAATAAATCCATCTTTGCACTACGGCCAAAGATATTCATTTGTATCACCAGTTGGTCATGTTTATCTCAACATCTGTTCATCTTTGCACTACTGGCCAAAGATATTCAACAACATGTCATCTTTGCACTACGGGCCAAAGATATTCATCAACAATTCATCTTTGCACTATAGGCCAAAGATATTCCTCAACAGTTCATATTTGCACTACAGGCCAAATATATTCATATCTCAAAGAAATATATAATCATTTCAGAATTTATATAAACAATAATTATAACCATGTTGATCAATTCACCTTTGCACTTAAGCTTAAGATATTCAATTATAAATTCAATGGTCATGATCATACCAGTCACAATTCAACTTTGCACTACAGGCCAAAGAGAACCCTAGTCATGATCATACCAATAATCTACCCATCTTTACACTCCAGTGAAAGAGAATTTCAACATCAAGGTTATAAAAATGTTATATATAATAGTAAAATTAATATAATCAAAACATCTATATTTAATCTCAAGAGTAATATTCATAAATCAACTATAATTTAGTTAGAAAAAGAAACCAATTCTGTCTTGAATAGTACCCGTGAATAGTAACTCGTGAATAGTAATTCGTGAATAGTAACTCATGAATAGTAATCCCGACACAAAAAGGTAGAAATTCCACAATAAAATCTATACCAATATTTCGGTATAATGATATTGAAAGAATAACATTTCTTAAGCTTATAAACAATTTATTTAAATTGTTTACACTTTACTAATTAATGCATTTAATCATCATAAAATGTCAACTCTTAAGATTTCATCATCAATAACCAAAACCCTCATCAAAAATCTGCATATACCTCATATATAGGATTCTCAAGCCATAAAATCCTATTTTCCAATTTTCTTACTTCACATAACATATTTAATTCATTTACTCATAACTAGACTATTTTCATGAAAAATACCCAATCCATTCCAAAAATATTTCTTTTCTGGGATTTAGCATAATATAGTCCCATAGTGAACATATATTTTTCTCAGAATTTTTAAAAGTCATTTACTATTTTTCATATGGCCAAAACAGCCGAATATTTAGACATTTATCAAAAATTATACTTTTGTCCAAAAATTCTAAAATTTACAGAGTATACTTCTATCATATACATGTACTCCCAATAAAAATTTCATCAATTTTGGAGTTAACCACAAGGAATTATAAGCTGTTACTTTTAAAATAGTCTTTTCTCATAAAATTCATAACTCTCAATCTATACATCCAAAAATCACCATTTTTGGACACAATCAAGAAAACTCATCAAAATATCATTTCAAATTTTTCCAGAATTTTTGAAGTTCAGAAAAATTACGAAACTGAAAATCATAACAACCCTTAAAATCCCTTACTATCCCTTAAAATCCCTTACCTCAAAAAAGCAGTACTTCTGACTGGATATCGGATATGATGCTGAAGGAAACTTGCACTAATGAATAGCAACTCACCAAGTATCTAAAAACTCACAAAATATGCTTCATAATAGAGAGAGAGAAAGAGAGAAAGCTTATGTTTCTGGTGTGATTTTCAATTCTAACTTAGCCCTCTATTTATAGGAAAATTTTGGTAGGTTTGACCTGCAACCTGATGGCTTTACCTGCTACTATTCCCACCCACCACATTTGAAATATAATTCAGCACATTTCTTCACCAACCACAAGTGGGGCCCACCAATTCTAGAATTTTCCACCAAAATGATAAACTCCGAAAATTCAACAATTTCTGAACCAGTCATCTCGTAAAATTCATAACAAATCATACGTTCATTTTTAACGGTTCAAAATTTGTGGACATATACTCAACTTATATATGTATAACATATCCAAAAATTACCACGATCCAACGGTCGGATTAAAAATTATAACCCCCGCAAAATATCTCAAAAACCCTGATTTTTAATACCTCCATTCCGACAAAAATACTGATAAAAACCTCAACATTAACTCCTTCATTTTTAACCACAAAAATATATCCCTCATTTATATCCACATAAAATAAATATTTTCTTATCATATAAATCAATAATTAATTATTCACAAATAATATTACAGAATCACATTTATGACAACCAGGCCGTTCCCAGGAAAGAGGGGGCTTTCCAATAAGAATTTCTCCTTACTGGCGCGCAATTAAATGACCAAACCTCTCCTTAGACAGAACTTTCTAGACATTGTCAATAATGCTATCTAATAATATTATTTAAATAATATGAATTATTGATCTGATAATGGAGAAATACTGTGCAGTGACAATTATTGAACAACAATAATATAAAATTTCAACGTAACAATTATTGAATCAATAAAATAAAATATTGAACAGTAATTACTGTAACAATTATTGAGTAGTGCCTTCTTACGTAAGGATCAATAATTCAAAAATACTGTGTAATACCGTGTGCTACTGTGCAAAACGCGTATTACTGTATTTTAACCACCGGGTATTCCAACAGTGTTAACGGTAACAACTACGCCGTTAATTGTAAAAACTCAATTTTTGTCGTTATCTTCATCCGACAGTTATTCTGTTATGGGGCCCACAAATAGTCTGCGCCGTCGTACGAATATTTCCCGACAGAAAGAATATTCCACGACCAAACGAATATTCCCCGACAACAATGAATATTTTATAACCACTTGTTTATTTTGAAAAAAAATTCATATATCACCCTTAACTTTAACATTTATCAATTTAACCATTTACTGAATAGTAATTATAAGAAAAATTGAATACTTTTATTTCATAAAATTCGGGGTCTTACAATCTCCCCTCCTTATGAAATTTCGTCCCCGAAATTTACGTACCTGGTATTTCAAAAGTTGAGAATATCTTCCTTTCATTTCAGATTTCATCTTCCCTGTCATCATAATTTCTCCATTGCTCATCTCCTGTATTTCAAATATCATTCTAGAATACAGCTTCAAAACAAGGGTTAATTTAACAAATTAACATATCACATAATATCCCAATATTATGACTGACCAACAAATAAGCTTAGGTAGGACACACTAGCGAAGGATTTACTCATCTCTCCCCTCCTAGTTGTATTCCCCGATCTCCGTCAGAGATCATATCCCCAAGCTCTGATACCACCTGTAACTCATGTCCCATCAGTGGACAGCACCTTACAGTGGTACCTATCAGTTTGCCACCGCAGAACGGCGTCCCCTACGGAGAGTCTGGCTTCGGTGCATCCCCTATCAACAGGAAGTCACCAGCGAGAGGCTCGGGGCTCTTTACTTATAGCTCTGATACCACCTGTGACGTCCCCAAAATAGGTCCATTCCATCCAACTCATTCTGAGTCGTCAAATACATGGTACAGAAAATAACTACAACTTTATTACAACAATTGTCGTGCAAAATACAACAACACATATGCTGTGAGTTTGAATACAAATATATACCAAATGTGACTCATGTCCCAACCGTGGACAGCACCTCACAATGACACCTTACATAAAGGTATAGTCAAAAACTGTTTTAGAAATTAGAATCTTTGGGAAGTGCTCAAGGAAACCTTCGTACATGGGAGGCCATGCGTCTAGGTTATGATAGATATCATATGGCCACAGAATTATCCTTGGTTGACCCAATAGACCCCAAAGAAAAACGAGAAGATTACTATCATATTCTTCCCAATGGTGAGTCTTCTCTTGACTTATCATTATCTCCACTGTCTCTAATTGAGAATTATACTTCAAACAAACACCAAGATTATATAGGTAGTGCTCGTAGATATACTCAGCAAGTGGATGAGCACAATCCTGTCTTATGATGACACGAGGTTGTATGTCGTTAGACATCTTGTATGATAGTGGCAAAACACCCTTCCAACGTTGGGTTCGCCTCACCCTATTTTCTTCACCAAATATAACTACTAAATGATGACCATCGTTCTATTCCCTTGTTACCCTCGCTCGACCCAGCTACACTCTTATTACCTGAAAGGAATTGTGAAGCAAAAGGGTGAGCACAACTAGCTCAGTAAAGAATATCATGACTAAAGATAATTAAATTATCAATAGCCTTCATCAATAATAAATCAGAGATTTAGAACATATGGTAAATGATAAAAATTTCAACCATAGTTGCAGCGGAACGAGCAATCCATTAGAAGAGTCAAATAGACTATAAAGTCTATTATCTTCTCCATGTTAAAAATCCATCAACAATATTTTATCCCTGTAACATCAATCAACAGTTCCTTTTCACAATCATATGAATAACTCATAATCATAATTGTGATTCTAAATTTTTCTTCGCACCCAGGACGAAGAATATTTTCATCACCTGTCTTTACCTGAAACATCAAAGATCATGGTTATACCAAATCACATTTCCTGTTCATAATCATACTAATAAATCCATCTTTGCACTACGGCCAAAGATATTCATTTGTATCACCAGTTGGTCATGTTTATCTCAACATCTGTTCATCTTTGCACTACTGGCCAAAGATATTCAACAACATGTCATCTTTGCACTACGGGCCAAAGATATTCATCAACAATTCATCTTTGCACTACAGGCCAAAGATATTCATCAACAGTTCATATTTGCACTACAGGCCAAATATATTCATATCTCAAAGAAATATATAATCATTTCAGAATTTATATAAACAATAATTATAACCATGTTGATCAATTCACCTTTGCACTTAAGCTTAAGATATTCAATTATAAATTCAATGGTCATGATCATACCAGTCACAATTCAACTTTGCACTACAGGCCAAAGAGAACCCTAGTCATGATCATACCAATAATCTACCCATCTTTACACTCCAGTGAAAGAGAATTTCAACATCAAGGTTATAAAAATGTTATATATAATAGTAAAATTAATATAATCAAACATATATATTTAATCTCAAGAGTAATATTCATAAATCAACTATAATTTAGTTAGAAAAAGAAACCAATTCTGTCTTGAATAGTACCCGTGAATAGTAACTCGTGAATAGTAATTCGTGAATAGTAACTCATGAATAGTAATCCCGACACAAAAAGGTAGAAATTCCACAATAAAATCTATACCAATATTTCGGTATAATGATATTGAAAGAATAACATTTCTTAAGCTTATAAACAATTTATTTAAATTGTTTACACTTTACTAATTAATGCATTTAATCATCATAAAATGTCAACTCTTAAGATTTCATCATCAATAACCAAAACCCTCATCAAAAATCTGCATATACCTCATATAGGATTCTCAAGCCATAAAATCCTATTTTCCAATTTTCTTACTTCACAAAACATATTTAATTCATTTACTCATAACTAGACTATTTTCATGAAAAATACCAAATCAGTTCCAAAAATATTTCTTTTCTGGGATTTAGCATAATATAGTCCCATAGTGAACATATATTTTTCTCAGAATTTTTAAAAGTCATTTACTATTTTTCATATGGCCAAAATAGCCGAATATTTAGACATTTATCAAAAATTATACTTTTGTCCAAAAATTCTAAAATTTACAGAGTATACTTCTATCATATACATGTACTCCCAATAAAAATTTCATCAATTTTGGAGTTAACCACAAGGAATTATAAGCTGTTACTTTTAAAATAGTCTTTTCTCATAAAATTCATAACTCTCAATCTATACATCCAAAAATCACCATTTTTGGACACAATCAAGAAAACTCATCAAAATATCATTTCAAATTTTTCCAGAATTTTTGAAGTTCAGAAAAATTACGAAACTGAAAATCATAACAACCCTTAAAATCCCTTACTATCCCTTACTATCCCTTACCTCAAAAGAGCAGTACTTCTGACTGGATATCGGATATGATGCTGAAGGAAACTTGCACTGATGAATAGCAACTCACCAAGTATCTAAAAACTCACAAAATATGCTTCATAATAGAGAGAGAGAAAGAGAGAAAGCTTATGTTTCTGGTGTGATTTTCAATTCTAACTTAGCCCTCTATTTATAGGAAAATTTTGGTAGGTTTGACCTGCAACCTGATGGCTTTACCTGCTACTATTCCCACCCACCACATTTGAAATATAATTCAGCACATTTCTTCACCAACCACAAGTGGGGCCCACCAATTCTAGAATTTTCCACCAAAATGATAAACTCCGAAAATTCAACAATTTCTGAACCAGTCATCTCGTAAAATTCATAACAAATCATACGTTCATTTTTAACGGTTCAAAATTTGTGGACATATACTCAACTTATATATGTATAACATATCCAAAAATTACCACGATCCAACGGTCGGATTAAAAATTATAACCCCCGCAAAATATCTCAAAAACCCTGATTTTTAATACCTCCATTCCGACAAAAATACTGATAAAAACCTCAACATTAACTCCTTCATTTTTAACCACAAAAATATATCCCTCATTTATATCCACATAAAATAAATATTTTCTTATCATATGAATCAATAATTAATTATTCACAAATAATATTACAGAATCACATTTATGACAACCAGGCCGTTCCCAGGAAAGAGGGGGCTTTCCAATAAGAATTTCTCCTTACTGGCGCGCAATTAGATGACCAAACCTCTCCTTAGACAGAACTTTCTAGACATTGCCAATAATGCTATCTAATAATATTATTTAAATAATATGAATTATTGATCTGATAATGGAGAAATACTGTGCAGTGACAATTATTGAACAACAATAATATAAAATTTCAACGTAGCAATTATTGAATCAATAAAATAAAATATTGAACAGTAATTACTGTAACAATTATTGAGTAGTGCCTTCTTACGTAAGAATCAATAATTTCAAAAATACTGTGCAATACCGTGTGCTACTGTGCAAAACGCGTATTACTGTATTTTAACCACCGGGTATTCCAACAGTGTTAACGGTAACAACTACGCCGTTATTTATAAAAACTCAATTTTTGTCGTTTTCTTCATCCGACAGTTATTCTGTTATGGGGCCCACAAATGCTGCGCCGTCGTACGAATATTCCCCGACAGAAAGAATATTCCACGACCAAACGAATATTCCCCGACAACAATGAATATTTTATAACCACTTGTTTATTTTGAAAAAAAATTCATATATCACCCTTAACTTTAACATTTATCAATTTAACCATTTACTGAATAGTAATTATAAGAAAAATTGAATACTTTTATTTCATAAAATTCGGGGTCTTACAATCTCCCCTCCTTATGAAATTTCGTCCCCGAAATTTACGTACCTGGTATTTCAAAAGTTGAGAATATCTTCCTTTCATTTCAGATTTCATCTTCCCTGTCATCATAATTTCTCCATTGCTCATCTCCTGTATTTCAAATATCATTCTAGAATACAGCTTCAAAACAAGGGTTAATTTAACAAATTAACATATCACATAATATCCCGATATTATGACTGACCAACAAATAAGCTTAGGTAGGACACACTAGCGAAGGATTTACTCATCTCTCCCCTCCTAGTTGTATTCCCCGATCTCCGCCAGAGATCATATCCCTAAGCTCTGATACCACCTGTGACTCATGTCCCAACCGTGGACAGCACCTCACAGTGGTACCTATCAGTTTGCCACCGCAGAACGGTGTCCCCTACGGAGAGTCTGGCTTCGGTGCATCCCCTATCAACAGGAAGTCACCAGCGAGAGGCTCGGGGCTCTTTACTTATAGCTCTGATACCACCTGTGACGTCCCCAAAATAGGTCCATTCCATCCAACTCATTCTGAGTCGTCAAATACATGGTACAGAAAATAACTACAACTTTATTACAACAATTGTCGTGCAAAATACAACAACACATATGCTGTGAGTTTGGATACAAATATATACCAAATGTGACTCATGTCCCAACCGTGGACATCACCTCACAATGACACCTTACATAAAGGTATAGTCAAAAACTGTTTTAGAAATTAGAATCTTTGGGAAGTGCTCAAGGAAACCTTCGTACATGGGAGGCCATGCGTCTAGGTTATGATAGATATCATATGGCCACAGAATTATCCTTGGTTGACCCAATAGACCCCAAAGAAAAACGAGAAGATTACTATCATATTCTTCCCAATGGTGAGTCTTCTCTTGACTTATCATTATCTCCACTGTCTCTAATTGAGAATTATACTTCAAACAAACACCAAGATTATATAGGTAGTGCTCGTAGATATACTCAGCAAGTGGATGAGCACAATCCTGTCTTATGATGACACGAGGTTGTATGTCATTAGACATCTTGTATGATAGTGGCAAAACACCCTTCCAACGTTGGGTTCGCCTCACCCTATTTTCTTCACCAAATATAACTACTAAATGATGACCACCGTTCTATTCCCTTGTTACCCTCGCTCGACCCAGCTACACTCTTATTACCTGAAAGGAATTGTGAAGCAAAAGGGTGAGCACAACTAGCTCAGTAAAGAATATCATGACTAAAGATAATTAAATTATCAATAGCCTTCATCAATAATAAATCAGAGATTTAGAACATATGGTAAATGATAAAAATTTCAACCATAGTTGCAGCGGAACGAGCAATCCATTAGAAGAGTCAAATAGACTATAAAGTCTATTATCTTCTCCATGTTAAAAATCCATCAACAATATTTTATCCCTGTAACATCAATCAACAGTTCCTTTCCACAATCATATGAATAACTCATAATCATAATTGTGATTCTAAATTTTTCTTCGCACCCAGGACGAAGAATATTTTCATCACCTGTCTTTACCTGAAACATCAAAGATCATGGTTATACCAAATCACATTTCCTGTTCATAATCATACTAATAAATCCATCTTTGCACTACGGCCAAAGATATTCATTTGTATCACCAGTTGGTCATGTTTATCTCAACATCTGTTCATCTTTGCACTACTGGCCAAAGATATTCAACAACATGTCATCTTTGCACTACGGGCCAAAGATATTCATCAACAATTCATCTTTGCACTACAGGCCAAAGATATTCATCAACAGTTCATATTTGCACTACAGGCCAAATATATTCATATCTCAAAGAAATATATAATCATTTCAGAATTTATATAAACAATAATTATAACCATGTTGATCAATTCACCTTTGCACTTAAGCTTAAGATATTCAATTATAAATTCAATGGTCATGATCATACCAGTCACAATTCAACTTTGCACTACAGGCCAAAGAGAACCCTAGTCATGATCATACCAATAATCTACCCATCTTTACACTCCAGTGAAAGAGAATTTCAACATCAGGTTATAAAAATGTTATATATGATATAAAATTAATATAATCAAAACATCTATATTTAATCTCAAGAGTAATATTCATAAATCAACTATAATTTGGTTAGAAAAAGAAACCAATTCTGTCTTGAATAGTACCCGTGAATAGTAACTCGTGAATAGTAATTCGTGAATAGTAACTCATGAATAGTAATCCCGACACAAAAAGGTAGAAATTCCACAATAAAATCATACCAATATTTCGGTATAATGATATTGAAAGAATAACATTTCTTAAGCTTATAAACAATTTATTTAAATTGTTTACACTTTACTAATTAATGCATTTAATCATCATAAAATGCCAACTCTTAAGATTTCATCATCAATAACCAAAACCCTCATCAAAAATCTGCATATACCTCATATAGGATTCTCAAGCCATAAAATCCTATTTTCCAATTTTCTTACTTCACATAACATATTTAATTCATTTACTCATAACTAGACTATTTTCATGAAAAATACCAAATCAGTTCCAAAAATATTTCTTTTCTGGGATTTAGCATAATATAGTCCCATAGTGAACATATATTTTTCTCAGAATTTTTAAAAGTCATTTACTATTTTTCATATGGCCAAAACAGCCGAATATTTAGACATTTATCAAAAATTGTACTTTTGTCCAAAAATTCTGAAATTTACAGAGTATACTTCTATCATATACATGTACTCCCAATAAAAATTTCATCAATTTTGGAGTTAACCACAAGGAATTATAAGCTGTTACTTTTAAAATAGTCTTTTCTCATAAAATTCATAACTCTCAATCTATACATCCAAAAATCACCATTTTTGGACACAATCAAGAAAACTCATCAAAATATCATTTCAAATTTTTCCAGAATTTTTGAAGTTCAGAAAAATTACGAAACTGAAAATCATAACAACCCTTAAAATCCCTTACTATCCCTTACTATCCCTTACCTCAAAAGAGCAGTACTTCTGACTGGATATCGGATATGATGCTGAAGGAAACTTGCACTGATGAATAGCAACTCACCAAGTATCTAAAAACTCACAAAATATGCTTCATAATAGAGAGAGAGAAAGAGAGAAAGCTTATGTTTCTGGTGTGATTTTCAATTCTAACTTAGCCCTCTATTTATAGGAAAATTTTGGTAGGTTTGACCTGCAACCTGATGGCTTTACCTGCTACTATTCCCACCCACCACATTTGAAATATAATTCAGCACATTTCTTCACCAACCACAAGTGGGGCCCACCAATTCTAGAATTTTCCACCAAAATGATAAACTCCGAAAATTCAACAATTTCTGAACCAGTCATCTCGTAAAATTCATAACAAATCATACGTTCATTTTTAACGGTTCAAAATTTGTGGACATATACTCAACTTATATATGTATAACATATCCAAAAATTACCACGATCCAACGGTCGGATTAAAAATTATAACCCCCGCAAAATATCTCAAAAACCCTGATTTTTAATACCTCCATTCCGACAAAAATACTGATAAAAACCTCAACATTAACTCCTTCATTTTTAACCACAAAAATATATCCCTCATTTATATCCACATAAAATAAATATTTTCTTATCATATGAATCAATAATTAATTATTCACAAATAATATTACAGAATCACATTTATGACAACCAGGCCGTTCCCAGGAAAGAGGGGGCTTTCCAATAAGAATTTCTCCTTACTGGCGCGCAATTAGATGACCAAACCTCTCCTTAGACAGAACTTTCTAGACATTGCCAATAATGCTATCTAATAATATTATTCAAATAATATGAATTATTGATCTGATAATGGAAAATACTGTGCAGCAACAATTATTGAACAACAATAATATAAAATTTCAACGTAGCAATTATTGAATCAATAAAATAAAATATTGAACAGTAATTACTGTAACAATTATTGAGTAGTGCCTTCTTACGTAAGAATCAATAATTTCAAAAATACTGTGCAATACCGTGTGCTACTGTGCAATAACGCGTATTACTGTATTTTAACCACCGGGTATTCCAACAGTGTTAACGGTAACAACTACGCCGTTATTTATAAAAACTCAAATTTTGTCGTTTTCTTCATCCGACAGTTATTCTGTTATGGGGCCCACAAATAGCTGCGCCGTCGTACGAATATTTCCCGACAGAAAGAATATTCCACGACCAAACGAATATTCCCCGACAACAATGAATATTTTATAACCACTTGTTTATTTTGAAAAAAAATTCATATATCACCCTTAACTTTAACATTTATCAATTTAACCATTTACTGAATAGTAATTATAAGAAAAATTGAATACTTTTATTTCATAAAATTCGGGGTCTTACAATCTCCCCTCCTTATGAAATTTCGTCCCCGAAATTTACGTACCTGGTATTTCAAAAGTTGAGAATACCTTCCTTTCATTTCAGATTTCATCTTCCCTGTCATCATAATTTCTCCATTGCTCATCTCCTGTATTTCAAATATCATTCTAGAATACAGCTTCAAAACAAGGGTTAATTTAACAAATTAACATATCACATAATATCCCGATATTATGACTGACCAACAAATAAGCTTAGGTAGGACACACTAGCGAAGGATTTACTCATCTCTCCCCTCCTAGTTGTATTCCCCGATCTCCGCCAGAGATCATATCCCTAAGCTCTGATACCACCTGTGACTCATGTCCCAACCGTGGACAGCACCTCACAGTGGTACCTATCAGTTTGCCACCGCAGAACGGCGTCCCCTACGGAGAGTCTGGCTTCGGTGCATCCCCTATCAACAGGAAGTCACCAGCGAGAGGCTCGGGGCTCTTTACTTATAGCTCTGATACCACCTGTGACGTCCCCAAAATAGGTCCATTCCATCCAACTCATTCTGAGTCGTCAAATACATGGTACAGAAAATAACTACAACTTTATTACAACAATTGTCGTGCAAAATACAACAACACATATGCTGTGAGTTTGGATACAAATATATACCAAATGTGACTCATGTCCCAACCGTGGACATCACCTCACAATGACACCTTACATAAAGGTATAGTCAAAAACTGTTTTAGAAATTAGAATCTTTGGGAAGTGCTCAAGGAAACCTTCGTACATGGGAGGCCATGCGTCTAGGTTATGATAGATATCATATGGCCACAGAATTATCCTTGGTTGACCCAATAGACCCCAAAGAAAAACGAGAAGATTACTATCATATTCTTCCCAATGGTGAGTCTTCTCTTGACTTATCATTATCTCCACTGTCTCTAATTGAGAATTATACTTCAAACAAACACCAAGATTATATAGGTAGTGCTCGTAGATATACTCAGCAAGTGGATGAGCACAATCCTGTCTTATGATGACACGAGGTTGTATGTCGTTAGACATCTTGTATGATAGTGGCAAAACACCCTTCCAACGTTGGGTTCGCCTCACCCTATTTTCTTCACCAAATATAACTACTAAATGATGACCACCGTTCTATTCCCTTGTTACCCCGCTCGACCCAGCTACACTCTTATTACCTGAAAGGAATTGTGAAGCAAAAGGGTGAGCACAACTAGCTCAGTAAAGAATATCATGACTAAAGATAATTAAATTATCAATAGCCTTCATCAATAATAAATCAGAGATTTAGAACATATGGTAAATGATAAAAATTTCAACCATAGTTGCAGCGGAACGAGCAATCCATTAGAAGAGTCAAATAGACTATAAAGTCTATTATCTTCTCCATGTTAAAAATCCATCAACAATATTTTATCCCTGTAACATCAATCAACAGTTCTTTTCCACAATCATATGAATAACTCATAATCATAATTGTGATTCTAAATTTTTCTTCGCACCCAGGACGAAGAATATTTTCATCACCTGTCTTTACCTGAAACATCAAAGATCATGGTTATACCAAATCACATTTCCTGTTCATAATCATACTAATAAATCCATCTTTGCACTACGGCCAAAGATATTCATTTGTATCACCAGTTGGTCATGTTTATCTCAACATCTGTTCATCTTTGCACTACTGGCCAAAGATATTCAACAACATGTCATCTTTGCACTACGGGCCAAAGATATTCATCAACAATTCATCTTTGCACTACAGGCCAAAGATATTCATCAACAGTTCATATTTGCACTACAGGCCAAATATATTCATATCTCAAAGAAATATATAATCATTTCAGAATTTATATAAACAATAATTATAACCATGTTGATCAATTCACCTTTGCACTTAAGCTTAAGATATTCAATTATAAATTCAATGGTCATGATCATACCAGTCACAATTCAACTTTGCACTACAGGCCAAAGAGAACCCTAGTCATGATCATACCAATAATCTACCCATCTTTACACTCCAGTGAAAGAGAATTTCAACATCAAGGTTATAAAAATGTTATATATAATAATAAAATTAATATAATCAAAACATTATATTTAATCTCAAGAGTAATATTCATAAATCAACTATAATTTAGTTAGAAAAAGAAACCAATTCTGTCTTGAATAGTACCCGTGAATAGTAACTCGTGAATAGTAATTCGTGAATAGTAACTCATGAATAGTAATCCCGACACAAAAAGGTAGAAATTCCACAATAAAATCTATACCAATATTTCGGTATAATGATATTGAAAGAATAACATTTCTTAAGCTTATAAACAATTTATTTAAATTGTTTACACTTTACTAATTAATGCATTTAATCATCATAAAATGCCAACTCTTAAGATTTCATCATCAATAACCAAAACCCTCATCAAAAATCTGCATATACCTCATATATAGGATTCTCAAGCCATAAAATCCTATTTTCCAATTTTCTTACTTCACATAACATATTTAATTCATTTACTCATAACTAGACTATTTTCATGAAAAATACCAAATCAGTTCCAAAAATATTTCTTTTCTGGGATTTAGCATAATATAGTCCCATAGTGAACATATATTTTTCTCAGAATTTTTAAAAGTCATTTACTATTTTTCATATGGCCAAAATAGCCGAATATTTAGACATTTATCAAAAATTGTACTTTTGTCCAAAAATTCTGAAATTTACAGAGTATACTTCTATCATATACATGTACTCCCAATAAAAATTTCATCAATTTTGGAGTTAACCACAAGGAATTATAAGCTGTTACTTTTAAAATAGTCTTTTCTCATAAAATTCATAACTCTCAATCTATACATCCAAAAATCACCATTTTTGGACACAATCAAGAAAACTCATCAAAATATCATTTCAAATTTTTCCAGAATTTTTGAAGTTCAGAAAAATTACGAAACTGAAAATCATAACAACCCTTAAAATCCCTTACTATCCCTTACTATCCCTTACCTCAAAAGAGCAGTACTTCTGACTGGATATCGGATATGATGCTGAAGGAAACTTGCACTGATGAATAGCAACTCACCAAGTATCTAAAAACTCACAAAATATGCTTCATAATATAGAGAGAGAAAGAGAGAAAGCTTATGTTTCTGGTGTGATTTTCAATTCTAACTTAGCCCTCTATTTATAGGAAAATTTTGGTAGGTTTGACCTGCAACCTGATGGCTTTACCTGCTACTATTCCCACCCACCACATTTGAAATATAATTCAGCACATTTCTTCACCAACCACAAGTGGGGCCCACCAATTCTAGAATTTTCCACCAAAATGATAAACTCCGAAAATTCAACAATTTCTGAACCAGTCATCTCGTAAAATTCATAACAAATCATACGTTCATTTTTAACGGTTCAAAATTTGTGGACATATACTCAACTTATATATGTATAACATATCCAAAAATTACCACGATCCAACGGTCGGATTAAAAATTATAACCCCCGCAAAATATCTCAAAAACCCTGATTTTTAATACCTCCATTCCGACAAAAATACTGATAAAAACCTCAACATTAACTCCTTCATTTTTAACCACAAAAATATATCCCTCATTTATATCCACATAAAATAAATATTTTCTTATCATATGAATCAATAATTAATTATTCACAAATAATATTACAGAATCACATTTATGACAACCAGGCCGTTCCCAGGAAAGAGGGGGCTTTCCAATAAGAATTTCTCCTTACTGGCGCGCAATTAGATGACCAAACCTCTCCTTAGACAGAACTTTCTAGACATTGCCAATAATGCTATCTAATAATATTATTCAAATAATATGAATTATTGATCTGATAATGGAGAAATACTGTGCAGCAACAATTATTGAACAACAATAATATAAAATTTCAACGTAGCAATTATTGAATCAATAAAATAAAATATTGAACAGTAATTACTGTAACAATTATTGAGTAGTGCCTTCTTACGTAAGAATCAATAATTCAAAAATACTGTGCAATACCGTGTGCTACTGTGCAATAACGCGTATTACTGTATTTTAACCACCGGGTATTCCAACAGTGTTAACGGTAACAACTACGCCGTTATTTGTAAAAACTCAATTTTTGTCGTTTTCTTCATCCGACAGTTATTCTGTTATGGGGCCCACAAATGTCTGCGCCGTCGTACGAATATTTCCCGACAGAAAGAATATTCCACGACCAAACGAATATTCCCCGACAACAATGAATATTTTATAACCACTTGTTTATTTTGAAAAAAAATTCATATATCACCCTTAATTTTAACATTTATCAATTTAACCATTTACTGAATAGTAATTATAAGAAAAATTGAATACTTTTATTTCATAAAATTCGGGGTCTTACAATCTCCCCTCCTTATGAAATTTCGTCCCCGAAATTTACGTACCTGGTATTTCGAAAAGTTGAGAATATCTTCCTTTCATTTCAGATTTCATCTTCCCTGTCATCATAATTTCTCCATTGCTCACCTCCTGTATTTCAAATATCATTCTAGAATACAGCTTCAAAACAAGGGTTAATTTAACAAATTAACATATCACATAATATCCCAATATTATGACTGACCAACAAATAAGCTTAGGTAGGACACACTAGCGAAGGATTTACTCATCTCTCCCCTCCTAGTTGTATTCCCCGATCTCCGCCAGAGATCATATCCCTAAGCTCTGATACCACCTGTGACTCATGTCCCAACCGTGGACAGCACCTCACAGTGGTACCTATCAGTTTGCCACCGCAGAACGGCGTCCCCTACGGAGAGTCTGGCTTCGGTGCATCCCCTATCAACAGGAAGTCACCAGCGAGAGGCTCGGGGCTCTTTACTTATAGCTCTGATACCACCTGTGACGTCCCCAAAATAGGTCCATTCCATCCAACTCATTCTGAGTCGTCAAATACATGGTACAGAAAATAACTACAACTCTATTACAACAATTGTCGTACAAAATACAACAACACATATGCTGTGAGTTTGGATACAAATATATACCAAATGTGACTCATGTCCCAACCGTGGACAGCACCTCACAATGACACCTTATATAAAGGTATAGTCAAAAACTATTTTAGAAATTAGAATCTTTGGGAAGTGCTCAAGGAAACCTTCGTACATGGGAGGCCATGCGTCTAGGTTATTATAGATATCATATGGCCACAGAATTATCCTTGGTTGACCCAATAGACCCCAAAGAAAAATGAGAAGATTACTATCATATTCTTCCCAATGGTGAGTCTTCTCTTGACTTATCATTATCTCCACTGTCTCTAATTGAGAATTATACTTCAAACAAACACCAAGATTATATAGGTAGTGCTCGTAGATATACTCAGCAAGCGGATGAGCACAATCATGTCTTATGATGACACGAGGTTGTATGTCGTTAGACATCTTGTATGATAGTGGCAAAACACCCTTCCAACGTTGGGTTCGCCTCACCCTATTTTCTTCACCAAATATAACTACTAAATGATGACCATCGTTCTATTCCCTTGTTACCCTCGCTCGACCCAGCTACACTCTTATTACCTGAAAGGAATTGTGAAGCAAAAGGGTGAGCACAACTAGCTCAGTAAAGAATATCATGACTAAAGATAATTAAATTATCAATAGCCTTCATCAATAATAAATCAGAGATTTAGAACATATGGTAAATGATAAAAATTTCAACCATAGTTGCAGCGGAACGAGCAATCCATTAGAAGAGTCAAATAGACTATGAAGTCTATTATCTTCTCCATGTTAAAAATCCATCAACAATATTTTATCCCTGTAACATCAATCAACAGTTCTTTTTCACAATCATATGAATAACTCATAATCATAATTGTGATTCTAAATTTTTCTTCGCGCCCAGGACGAATAATATTTTCATCACCTGTCTTTACCTGAAACATCAAAGATCATGGTTATACCAAATCACATTTCCTGTCCATAATCATACTAATAAATCCATCTTTGCACTACGGCCAAAGATATTCATTTGTATCACCAGTTGGTCATGTTTATCTCAACATCTGTTCATCTTTGCACTACTGGCCAAAGATATTCAACAACATGTCATCTTTGCACTACGGGCCAAAGATATTCATCAACAATTCATCTTTGCACTACAGGCCAAAGATATTCCTCAACAGTTCATATTTGCACTACAGGCCAAATATATTCATATCTCAAAGAAATATATAATCATTTCAGAATTTATATAAACAATAATTATAACCATGTTGATCAATTCACCTTTGCACTTAAGCTTAAGATATTCAATTATAAATTCAATGGTCATGATCATACCAGTCACAATTCAACTTTGCACTACAGGCCAAAGAGAACCCTAGTCATGATCATACCAATAATCTACCCATCTTTACACTCCAGTGAAAGAGAATTTCAACATCAAGGTTATAAAAATGTTATATATAATAGTAAAATTAATATAATCAAAACATCTATATTTAATCTCAAGAGTAATATTCATAAATCAACTATAATTTAGTTAGAAAAAGAAACCAATTCTGTCTTGAATAGTACCCGTGAATAGTAACTCGTGAATAGTAATTCGTGAATAGTAACTCATGAATAGTAATCCCGACACAAAAAGGTAGAAATTCCACAATAAAATCTATACCAATATTTCGGTATAATGATATTGAAAGAATAACATTTCTTAAGCTTATAAACAATTTATTTAAATTGTTTACACTTTACTAATTAATGCATTTAATCATCATAAAATGTCAACTCTTAAGATTTCATCATCAATAACTAAAACCCTCATCAAAAATCTGCATATACCTCATATATAGGATTCTCAAGCCATAAAATCCTATTTTCCAATTTTCTTACTTCACATAACATATTTAATTCATTTCCTCATAACTAGACTATTTTCATGAAAAATACCCAATCCATTCCAAAAATATTTCTTTTCTGGGATTTAGCATAATATAGTCCCATAGTGAACATATATTTTTCTCAGAATTTTTAAAAGTCATTTACTATTTTTCATATGGCCAAAACAGCCGAATATTTAGATATTTATCAAAAATTATACTTTTGTCCAAAAATTCTAAAATTTACAGAGTATACTTCTATCATATACATGTACTCTCAATAAAAATTTCATCAATTTTGGAGTTAACCACAAGGAATTATAAGCTGTTACTTCTAAAATAGTCTTTTCTCATAAAATTCATAACTCTCAATCTATACATCCAAAAATCACCATTTTTGGACACAATCAAGAAAACTCATCAAAATATCATTTCAAATTTTTCCAGAATTTTTGAAGTTCAGAAAAATTACGAAACTGAAAATCATAACAACCCTTAAAATCCCTTACTATCCCTTAAAATCCCTTACCTCAAAAGAGCAGTACTTCTGACTGGATATCGGATATGATGCTGAAGGAAACTTGCACTAATGAATAGCAACTCACCAAGTATCTAAAAACTCACAAAATATGCTTCATAATAGAGAGAGAGAAAGAGAGAAAGCTTATGTTTCTGGTGTGATTTTCAATTCTAACTTAGCCCTCTATTTATAGGAAAATTTTGGTAGGTTTGACCTACAACCTAATGGCTTTACCTGCTACTATTCCCACCCACCACATTTGAAATATAATTCAGCACATTTCTTCACCAACCACAAGTGGAGCCCACAAATTCTAGAATTTTCCACCAAAATGATAAACTCCGAAAATTCAACAATTTCTGAACCAGTCATCTCGTAAAATTCATAACAAATCATACGTTCATTTTTAACGGTTCAAAATTTGTGGACATATACTCAACTTATATATGTATAACATATCCAAAAATTACCACGATCCAACGGTCGGATTAAAAATTATAACCCCCGCAAAATATCTCAAAAACCCTGATTTTTAATACCTCCATTCCGACAAAAATACTGATAAAAACCTCAACATTAACTCCTTCATTTTTAACCACAAAAATATATCCCTCATTTATATCCACATAAAATAAATATTTTCTTATCATATAAATCAATAATTAATTATTCACAAATAATATTATAGAATCACATTTATGACAACCAGGTCGTTCCCAGGAAAGAGGGGGCTTTCCAATAAGAATTTCTCCTTACTGGCGCGCAATTAAATGACCAAACCTCTCCTTAGACAGAACTTTCTAGACATTGTCAATAATGCTATCTAATAATATTATTTAAATAATATGAATTATTGATCTGATAATGGAGAAATACTGTGCAGTGACAATTATTGCACAACAATAATATAAAATTTCAACGTAACAATTATTGAATCAATAAAATAAAATATTGAACAGTAATTACTGTAACAATTATTGAGTAGTGCCTTCTTACGTAAGGATCAATAATTCAAAAATACTGTGTAAAACCGTGTGCTACTGTGCAAACACGCGTATTACTGTATTTTAACCACCGGGTATTCCAACAGTGTTAACGATAACAACTACGCCGTTAATTAAAAAACTCAATTTTTGTCGTTATCTTCATCCGACAGTTATTCTGTTATGGGGCCCACAATTGTCTGCGCCGTCGTACGAATATTCCACGACAGAAAGAATATTCCACGACCAAACGAATATTCCCCGACAACAATGAATATTTTATAACCACTTGTTTATTTTGAAAAAAAATTCATATATCACCCTTAATTTTAACATTTATCAATTTCACCATTTACTGAATAGTAATTATAAGAAAAATTGAATACTTTTATTTCATAAAATTCGGGATCTTACAGCTAGTATATGTTATTACATAGCCCAAAATAATTAAGGAGGAAGCCCAAATGAACTAACATGTAAACCAATACTTAGCCCACTTGATTAAGGGTATTTTAGACTTTTGATTAATCAAATTGTGCATTAAAATAAAAGCAAAATGGATGAGATGATGGGGATAGAATGACTGGCCATATTAGGCCTTTTAAGGCAACTAATTAAGCTAAGCAATGTCCATTAGTAGTAACTCTTACACAAAAGGACATGGTTGTCAAGCTCCCATTGGTTGTCACTTTATTAAGCATCCTTAATCATGATTAGACTAATTAAGGTGATAAGACAAAGCTTCTATGCATGGGTTAAAGAAAGTATGGGGGATAATAGCTAGATACACTAAGTGTATCTATATTTTTTTGCAAGTATCCTTTTATTTCATTTTTCATTTCATTTCTTCTCTCATTCTTCCTCTTATAATTTTCTCCCAAGCTAGCCACTTTTAGAGAGAGAAAAGAGAGAGAGAGTTTTGGCCATATAGAGAGAGAGAGAGAGGAGTGCTAGTTTGTTTATGCATCCAAAGTTCATCACTTACTTTGGTAAATCAAGGAAGGTTGCCATTAAATCAAGGTATAACCTAACCTTCATTTTCTTCTACTACTTTGTTTTTTTAGCTTGAGATTTGTTTGGTTTATGAACAAATACTCAAGATTCCCTAGTCCTACATATCATCATGTATGGACCTAAGTATCTTGAGTGTTAGATCAAAGGCTTAGAGGAAGAATATGAGCATATGTTCTCCAAGGGTGAAAACTCTTGTTTTTCTTCCACTAAATCTTATGTAACTCAAGTTTTACAACTTGGATTTGTGATCCGTCGAAGGGGGGTGCTAGATACATGAGTTATCTAGTAAACCTAAGTAATAGCCCACAAATCTAGCAAGTTTTGAAACCTTTAGAACTGAATTCCCCAAAACAGCCCACTTGGAATGTTAAGGTTTCAAAAACCCTAAAATAGTTTATGTCCCGTTTTTCTTGGGTCTATTTCAGGCAGTTTCTTGTCTCTTAAAAATCTCGGAAAAATCACAGTGGTACCTTGAAAAGTTATCTACATGTAGGAAAAAGAACGGACACGTTTCGAGTTATAGATTGTGCGTAATGACTATTTCCGTGAAGGACTCCAAAATATTTACCTTCGAATATCTCACTCTGTATACACTGGAAAATTCCGAAAGTTTTACAGTAGATTCATATATGTTAGGAGAGCATACCCAGAAAATTTTAGATTTTTTTGAGCAAAACTCAATTTATTAAAAATGAAGCAAGATCCGAGTGTTTTGGAAACTTTAAAAATACTAGATCATTTTCTAAAATTCCAGAAAAATTTGGGGATCCTTGTGGGTTCATATTCTGTCAAAATACAGAAGCTATGAATTTTTGGAATCAGTTTACTATTTTTCCTAAAAATAATTAAGTTATGAATAAAAGGAAATAAATAGTTAAATGATGTCTTTAATAAGAAAAATGTGATTTTTATGCTTGAATACTCATAATATATCATATCATGACTATCTTAGAGCACTTTGGTAATTTATGATAATAAATATTATTTATGACCTTTTATTGATATTAAATAAGAGGTTTAATAATTGGAATAAATTATTAAAATTTTATTATGATATTAATAATATTAGAATATGATATTGATAAGTAAATAAAAATATTAAGATTAAAATTTCTTTAAAATATTATTAAATGGTTAATAATATTTGATTTAAGCATTGATAAATAATTAAAGTATTATTAAATGATTAATAATATTAGTAATGGAATAAGATATTATTAAATGATTAATAATATTAGTAAATGAATAAAATATTATTAAATGATTAATAATATTAGTAAATAAATAAAATATTATTAAATGATTAATAATATTAAATGATTAATGTTACTAAAGCATAAGTAAGATATTATTAAAGTAATAATATTAATTAAAATATTATTAAGAGGATTAATAATATTAGTAAGATATTAAAATATTATTAAGATATTAATAATATTAGTAAGCAAATGAAAGCATTATTAGGGAACTAATAATACTAAGAGGTGAATTAAATATTATCAAAATTAATAATATTATGTTGTTATAGTAACATTATCAAGACATGATAATGTTTATAAGAACTAAATGTAATGTGTAATATTTATGTGATTACATAATCTAATGTTATACTATGACTAATTGAAAGATTAACTATAGGTCTCTCAAAGGAAGATAATTTAACTGCATAGTGGATATAAATTAATTGCGCAGCCGTAATCTACAGACGAGGCAAGTGTCCTAACTCAAACTCGAGTTATTATTTTCAAAGCATGTTAGTGAATAATTATTGATGATTATTCACATCTATATTGATTATTGAAATTCGCACTTTGTGCAATTCAATTCATGTCCTATTATTATTGAGCTGTGAATTAAATTAAAGTTCTTTCATTTATGAATTGTTTATGAGATAGATCTATGCTAATTGTATCGGCTAGATCAATCATGCTTAAATTTGTTAAATCAAATGTGTTTTAAAAAGTTGTTCTTATTAAATTGATATGATAAGAACTCTTGACTGAGAAAAGGATGAATTTGATTAAGGCATGATATCGATGCCGGAATATTAAGTTTTAATGCATAAATCACGGGGTATGAAAGGCTGATCCCCTTGAATACTTAAACTTATTAAGAGGTCCAGTTTAAATGACTGAGAACCTTGGCAAATGTTCCTGGTTATCTCAAAACCACTTAGTACATGTTATTCAATTATTCAAATATTCAATTGTCGATTATTAATTCATGTTCCTTCACAACCTTATATTATTGTTGAACATTGAAAGCAAAACTTCTTTCCAGTCATGATATATCTCCCTTGTATATAAACTTGCTAAGCAAATTAGTTGCTTACCCTTGCTATATCATGACATTTATTTCAGCTAAGCCCGAAGGATCCAACACGAAGGACAAGGGCAAGGGCAAGATCCAAGAATAGTTTAGAATGAATGTTAATTATTATTATCTAATGGGATTTCTTATGTAAACCTTTTGTAATATGAATGGTGCGTTTAAGTTAAGGTTAAGAAGACCTTGGGGCCATGTTATGAAACTTTATTATAATGAACAATGTATTTTTATTATTTTCGTAATAGTTATAGAATGCTTATGATGATGATAGATCGTGAGCACCGAATCTGAGGTTAGAGAACCTGCATTTTGGGGCGTCATAGGTTGGTATCAAAGCCGTAGGTTATTAACATTAGGAATGTGAAACCTAGGTTATAACCTTAGTAGAAAACTCTTATACAGTATGTTAGGAGATGGATTGTGGAAATTTATGGAGTTTGTGTTGTACTTAATAAAATATTATTTCATTTTATCAATGAATATATTTTATTGTGGTACTGATGTTGGTTTTATTTATGGTGATTGTAGGATGTCTGACGAGCGCCAGGACAGTCACTCAGTTGATCAGGATCCCATTGAGCATGAGGTCCCAGAAGAAGCCCCTCATGGTCCTCTGATAGAGGATTTGTTGAGGAGAACTAGTCAATTGGAAGGAAGGGTGAGAGAATTGGAGATTAAAAACCACACACTCCAGTTCACAGAAGGCCAATACAAGGAGGCAGCTTATCAAGCCCATATGGAGGTAGTCGAGCAGAAGGGAAAGTTGGATGAGTCCCAGTTGCAAGTTGAGATGCTGAGGGTACAGCTAGAGCATGAAAAGGCGAAGTTCAGAGAGCTGAGCATAGAGCATCTGGCGATGCGGGGCGAGTTTGATGTGGAGATTGTAGACAAGATTCGTGTGGAGGAGGCATTTTATGAGTCAGCCCAGCGGGTGGACCAATTGGAGTTATCACTGCAGGCCATGAAGGTCAGGGCCGAGACTTTAGGACTGGCGCTAGACGCAGCGTATGAGGGCCAGCGCAGTGGGACTAGGAGGGCGCAGTTCAAGATAGGAGAGTTGAGTCGATCCGTTCGACGTAGAGCTATGGAGGGGTGGTTTCCCCCGGAGCCTGTTCAGGTGACCCATCAGGGCCAGCAGTGATGATTCTGCCATGGACTAGTTATAGATAGATGCATTAGTACCCCTTTTGTGTGATAGGGTTTTATGTTGATGTAAACCTCAGCAGGTGTGAGGTAGTAGGTAGTTAGGTAGTATCCCTAATTGTGTTTGTAGGGAAGTATCATTTTGAGTTAATCCAATCTTTTGTGTTTAAAATGGGATAGTAGTATTTATAAGAATATACCTGTACTAATCATATGAGACATTGAAGATTGGTATATGAATATAAATGCATTATTATTATGATAGGTGTTGGAAAAATTTAAATAGTAAATTGTCTATTTAATGTTATGTGAATCCAGTAGACTGATTTGGAAAATTTTCTTTAAAAACAAACTTAACCCACTAATCAGGGAGAAAGACTTCTAAAATCGTAGTAATTTAAAACTCTTCCATAATGATCATATGATTGTTGAATACAGTAGCGTGTTACATGCTAAGTACTTATAAGATAATAAAACTTGAGTAACGTGTTAGAATTTTGTTTCACTAGATAATGTCACCCAGACGTGTACTAAGGAACCAAGAGATCGAAGAGTCAGTTAATAATGCAGCGGGAGCTCAACCAAACCCAATGCAAGACTTTGTCAACATGATGGCTGAAGCCATGAGGAATCAAACTCAACCATGGGGAAAATCAGGCGGGATACCAATTAGCCAACTTTAAGGACTTCAAGGTAGTAGGACCGCCGGAGTTTAGAGGAACAACAGACCCGATAGAGGCCCAGACATGGATGAAGGAGATTGAGAAGACCTTCATTATTGCTAGAGTAGCAGAAGAACATAAAATAATTTTTGCTACCTACTTAATGAAGGGTGAGGCTAACTATTGGTGGGAGGCCAACCAGAACAAAGCCGGGACTGGGATCGTGACTTGGGAAGCGTTCAAGAAGTTGTTCTTTGAGAACTACTTCCCTGAGAGTACACAAGCGAGAATGGAGATCAAGTTTTTGGAATTGAAGCAGAAGAATATGTCAGTGTCAGAGTACGCCACAAAGTTTAATGAATTGGCCATATTCGCTCCACATCAGGTAGACACGGAGGTGAGGAAAGCAAGAAGGTTCGAAAATGGACTAAAGTCCTGGATTTACAGCAAGGTAGCAGTTCTACAAATCACGTCATTCTCAACTCTGTTGGAGAAAGCTCTTATAGCGGAAGGTGGAAGCGAAGCGGTCTCAATGTACAATCGGGAGAAAAACAAGAAGAAAGTAGAAGGTGGGAATCAAAATGTTAGCAGTGGCGGTAGCAACAACAAGAAGCGAAAATGGAGCAGTGGGGGTAGTAATTTGGAGATTCAGCAAGGAAGTGTGCAACAAAGAAGTCAGTGTGTGGAAACTGTGAAAAGGGTCACTCGGGAGAGTGCTTGAAAGGAAAAACGGTATGTTATACATGTGGACAAGAAGGGCATACCTCACCTAATTGTTCTAAGGTGAAGAAGGGAGGCTGTTTTAACTGTGGTGAATTGGGACATCGGATCAAGGATTGCCCAAAGAAGAAAAGCACGAATGGCGGACACAGCAATAGGGGCAATAACACTAAGACAACTAGTGGAGGACCAGCCCAGCCAAACAAGCCGACATCGAGAACATTCAATATGACAGTGCAAGATGTCGTGGCATCTAGGGAGGTGGTGTTAGGTATAATTTCGATCAACGATATAAATGCCTATGTGTTATTCGATTTGGGAGCTTCATGTTCTTTTGTATCTGATGAATTTGCTCAAAGATTAAGTTTACCTCGTGAACTATTAGAACACCCAATGAATGTAGAAGTAGCAAACAAAGAAATTATCCTTGTAGACTACATCCATAAGAAATGTTGTGCTGATGTAAGAGGGTTTAAGCTTAACGTGGATTTGATACCGATTCGTCTTGGAGAGTTTGATGTAATTCTCGGGATGGATTGGTTATCAAGTCACGGGGCGGTCATCGACTGTAAGAAAAAGTGCGTACACCTAAAGACTCCGAATAAGTCAAAGGTGGTATTTCATGGCAGTAAATCACCGAGACAATCTTGTTGCCAAACGATGATGCAAGCAAAGAAGTTGCTTAGGAAAGGTTGTATATGTGACAACCCCAAAATAGGTCCATTCCATCCATGTGACGCACCCAAAATTAGGTATACATCACCCAACTTGCGTCGTCAGATACATGGTACAGAATACAAAATACAACTTACTAATACAACTGTCGTGTACATACGACAAAACATAACTGTGAGTTTGAATACAATTATTGTCTACTAGAGACTACACAAACTCAAAAGGAGTCCTCATTACAATTATTGTCACACTATTTAACAGAATAATGAGGACTACTAATACTATCATCTGGTCCATCACTCCATTCCCCGACTCGTCCAAGCTATATTCTCATTTCCTGAAGAGAACTGTGAAAGAAAGGGTGAGCTCAACTAGCCCAGTAAGAAATATTATGACTAAGATAATGCAGAATAAATTATCATTAGCCTTCAACAGTGATAAACTGATAAAATATAACGAACATCAAGTTTAACTGCTGCGGAACAAGCAATCCATTAAAGAAGTCAAGTAGAGAATAAAATCTACTATCTTCTATGATTTAAAAGGTTTTTCAACACTGTTATCACTGGGACTCAGCTTAACAAAATAACCCACATCATCGAATCACCCCTGCACTACGGCCAAGGATATTCTTTAGTATCACGACCACAATTATCCATGCACTACGGGCCAAGAATATTTGTGTATTCATTAATGGTCATGATCATGCCAACAACTGTCCATCAATGCACTACGGGCCAATGAGGACTTTTACCACATCATTTGTAACATTACGGTTATGATTATACCGAATAATCCCTGGTCATAATCATAGCAAGTCCATCTATGCACTACAGGCCACAGATGACTTTCAACATTTTATAAACATGAGGATGATGACAATGATATAAGAATTCAATAAAACAAGTTCAAGAATTAATTTATCCACGAATTAACAACGTCCAAATTGTCAACATGATACTGCTTTGTGGAGTAAAATTCAAGAATGCTTAGAATAATATTTTCATGAAAAGATACTAGATGAAACGCAATTATCAAGGATATTCCACTAATTTCATGGAGTATAGAAGTTAAAACTTAACCAACTGAGTATAATAAAAATGGAACAACAAAAGAAATCACCCGGCATGCGATAGACTGCACAGACAGGTTATTCTAACATAATAATAAATAATAGAACTAGGTCCGGCGTAAACGCACAGACAGGATATTCCGACAGAATAATAAATAATGGAACCAGGTCTGGTGTAAAACACACAGACAGGATGTTCCAACAGAATAATAACAAGACGGAACCAGGTCCGGTGTAAAACACACAGACAGGATGTACCGACAGAATAATAGAATAATATTACCAAGTATAGGGTAGACCGCGTATACAGGTTATTCCAACAGAATAATAAGAAATGGAATGACAAAAGTTCTCTTCATGAATAAGAAAGAATAACACCCCTTACCGTTTTAAAGAAGAACTGAAATAAGGAAGTAGTTAAGTAGCAGAATACTTTTATTCTGTCTCTATATAGTTTCTCTCTCTAGAGTTCAGTGAATTCGTAAGAAATAATGAAGGAATAAGCTGTTATTTATAGAAAAATACAATGCATAGTAACTAATCTATGAACGGTCCAGATTGATTACTTTAATCTGACGGTCCATATTTAAAGAAAAATCTTTTAAATAAAATATAATATATATTCTATTTATAGAATAACTTTAATAAAGTATTCTGTTTTATATAAAAAGATGTTTCTGTTTTATTACGTTAATAATACGAATAAAACAAAACTTCATTATCGCTAAATAATTCATATTGTTAAGTGACAATAATTGAATCAAACTGAGTGAATTCTCACATAAGCATTAATAATCAATACCGTGTGCTACTATGCAACCACACGTGTTACTGTACTTTTACTACCGAGTAGTTCAACAGTATCAATGGTAAAACTTCCGTCGTTATTTTTAATGAAATATTTTTGTCGTTTTCTCAATCCGACAATAATTCCGTTGTGGAGTCCACCAATGATTGTGCCGTTGTACGAATATTTCCTGTTAAAACGAATATTTCCCGACCAATCGAATATTATATAACAACTTGCGTACTTTACAAAATTTATAAATATTATCCACAACTATAACATTATATCAAATTAACTCCATAATATTCAAAAATAATATTTACAAAAATTCATCTTTATTTATAAAAGTTGGGGTCTTACAACCTCCCCTTCTTATGAAATTTCGCCCTCGAAATTAGGGTACGTACCTGGTATGTCGAAGAGGTAAGGATACCTTGACTTCATTTCAGATTCTAACTCCCAAGTCATTTCCTCAACATTTTGATTTCTCCACAAAACTTTGACTTGAGGTATAACCTTGGAGCGTTGAATATATTCCTTCTTATCCAAGATTTGAACAGGAACTTCTTCATACATCAAATCCTCCGCTATTTCATCCGGTTCTAACTTAATAATGTGGTTCGGGTCTTCCACATATTTACGTAACATGGATATGTGAAAAATGTTATGAACACGAGACATACTTGGCGGTAAAGCGAGTCTATAAGCCACAGTTCCTACTCGATCGAGGATTAAAAATGGACCGATTAATCGAGGATTGAGCTTTCCTCTCTTTCCAAATCTCGTAACTCCTTTCCATGGAGCAACACGTAAGAACATATGATCTTCTATATCAAATTCCACGTCCTTTCGATAAAGATCAGCATAACTCTTTTGTCGATCTTGTAAGATTTTTATACGTTGTCGGATCGCTTGAATCTTTTCTGTAGTCATACGTACCAACTTCGGTCCCAACAACGTTGCTTCACCCACCTCATCCCAGCATACTGGAGAACAACATTTTCTTCCATACAATGCTTTGAATGGAGTGCCAATACTTGCTTGATAACTGTTGTTGTAGGAAAACTCCACCAATGGTAAGAACTTGTCCCAACTTCCCTTGAAGTCAAGGACACAAAGTCTTAATAAATCTTCTAGAGTTTAAATAGTTCTCTCTGATTGTCTGTCCATCTGAGGATGATATGCCGAACTAAATCGTAAATCCGTGCCCATAGCTTTTTGTAAACTAACCCAAAATTGTGAACTGAATCTTGGGTCTCAATCAGAAACTATAGATACTGGCATACCATGCAGTCTTAAAATCTCGTTTATGTACATACGAGCAAGACGTTCAAGTGTATAAGTTTCTCGTATCAGTAAGAAACGAGCAGACTTGGTCAATCTATCAACAATGACCCAAATCGCATCTACAACTTGAGAAACCTGAAGACCGATAACGAAATCTATGGTAATGTGCTCCCACTTCCATTCTGAAATTTCAAGTGGTTGCAATGGACCTTTTAGTACTTGATGCTCCACTTTGACTCATTGACAAGTTAGACACATTGAGATAAATAGCGCTATCTCTTGCTTCATATTGCTCCACCAAAATGTATGATGAAGATCATGATACATTTTGGTACTTCCAGGATGGAATGCAAACGGTGTGTTGTGCCCCTCCGTCATGATTTCATACTTTAAATCAGGATTGTTAGGAACACAAAGTCTGGAGTTGACTCGAAGTATTCCTTCTTCATCTATTCTTGCTTCCGACATAGCACCTTCTTACACTTTCTTCCTCATACGCACCAGCTCCAGGTATGTAGCTTGAGCAGCTTTAACTTTATCGATTAAAGTTGGTTCTACTCGTATATTCAACATCATCACATGGGTCCTTGGAGTCTTTAACTCTATCTCCATCCTTTGCAAGTCATACAAAATGGGCCTTTGTGTTAACAATATTGCACTCGTACTTGCATATGATCTTCTACTCAATGCGTCAGCTACCACGTTCGCTTTTCCAGGATGGTATTGAATGGTATGATCATAATCTTTCAACAGTTTAAGCCAACGTCGTTGTCGCATGTTGAGTTCCTTTTGAGTGAAGAAATATTTGAGGCTTTTATGATCCGTAAAGATCTCCACCTTCTCCCCATACAAGTAATGCCTCCAAATTTTAAGTGCAAAGACAACAGCTGCCAACTCTAGATCATGAGTAGGATAATTCCTCTCATAATCCTTGAGTTGTCTTGATGCATAGGCTATGACGTTTTCATGTTGCATGAGAACGCATCCCAACCCTTTGCTTGAAGCATCACTGTAGATGAGAAATCCCTCTGAGCCAGATGGTATTGTTAGAACAGTTGCTGAAATGAGTCTCCTCTTGAGTTCTTGAAAACTCTTCTCACATTCTTCGCACCAACCGAACTTTGTATCTTTTTGAGTCAGCTGAGTTAATGAAGTAGCGATTCGAGAAAATCCTTCCACGAATCTCCGATAATAACCAGCTAAACCAAGAAAGCTACGTACTTCGGTCACTGATTTAGGTTGCTCCCAGCTTTGAATAGCTTCAATCTTTGTCGGGTCAACAGATATTCCACGACTTGACACTACGTGCCCAAGGAATGCTACCTCCTCCAGCCAGAACTCGCATTTCTTCAACTTGGCATAAATATTGTATTCACGAAGCTTTTGGAGTACCAGCCTCAAGTGTTGCTCATGATCTTCACGGCTTTTGGAATAAATAAGGATGTCATCAATAAAGACGGCCACAAAATGATCCAAATATTCCTTGAATACCCGGTTCATTATATTCATGAAGGCAGCAGGAGCATTAGTCAATCCAAAGGATATGACTAGGAATTCATAATGCCCATACCGAGTTCTGAAAGTCGTCTTTGGAATATCCTCAGTTCTAACCTTCAGCTGATGATATCCAGAACGAAGATCGATCTTTAAAAAGAATTGTGCTCCTTGCAATTGGTCAAACAGGTCATCAATACGTGGCAATGGGTACCTATTTTTTATGGTGACATGATTCAACTCCCGATAATCAATACAAAGTCGCATACTTCCATCTTTCTTCTTCACGAATAGAACAGGAGCACCCCAAAGAGAAGTACCAGGACGAATAAAGCTAATGTCTAACAATTCCTGCAGTTGGATCTTTAACTCCTGAAGTTCAATAGGAGCCATTAGATATGGGGCTTTAGAAATAGGTTTTGTACCGGGTTCAAGGTCGATACAGAATTTAATTTCACGCTCTGGGGGTAGGCCAGGAAGTTCTTCAGGGAATACGTCAGGAAATTTATTAACAATAGAAATATCATTCAAAACTGACGTATTTTTGTTTAGATCCGTGACATGAGCTAAGAAAGCTTGACATCCATTTTTCAATAAACGAATAGCTTTATGGTTTGAGATGACAGCGATTGATTTTAATGGTTTGGTTGCTTGAATTCGCATAATAGGTCGATTAGGAATATGAAAGCTAACAACCTTACGAAAATAATCAATTTTTGCATGATGAGTAGTTAACCAATCAATCCCTAGAATCACGTCAAATGCAAGTATTTTTAATAAAATAAGATCGACAGGTAATGTGTGGGTACCAACTTGAACCAAACAAGACTTATAAACCGTGGATGTAATGAAGGTTTCTCCCAATGGAGTTTCAACAGATAAGTCAAAGTCTAATTTCTCCGGAGTCAAATTTAATCGATGAGCGCAAGTAGGAGAAATAAAAGAATGGGTAGAACCGGTATCAAATAAAGTATAGACTTCGTTAGAGTTTATGATAAGCTTACCCGTGATGACCTCATTCGGGTTCCTTACTTTCTGGTAGGTCACAACAAACGCTCTCCCTTGCACTACTGGTTTTGACTTTTCTGGGACGGCCTTTGGTGTCTCCATCCTGGCTGAATTTGTTTTTGGTAAACGACAAAATTGAGCTAAATGACCTTCTCTTCCACAATTATAACATGCTTTAGACGGCATCGCGCAGTTTGGACTGATGTGCCCCTCCCCTCTGCATTTGAAACATATGATAGGTGGTCGTTCTCCTTCCTTAACAACGGGTGCTGGTGCTGACGTTTTTCCGTCATTGTTGAATCTCCTCTTCTTGAAATGACCATTCTTATTGTTTTGGCCCTGATTACCACCAAAGTGGTTACCATTTCTGGCCTATTGTTTCCCTCCACGCTTGTTGTCACCGCTTCGATGACTGCTCTCTCTGTTATTATCATTTTGTCGAATGCTCTCTTTTGGTTACGTTGACTCATTATCGCGCTCCACTAACTGAGCCCTATTCACAACATCTGAATACAAACACAGTTTATGAGAAATAAGATATTGACGTATCTCAGGTTTCAAACCTCGCAAAAACATTTGCGTTATTCGCTCTTCATTATCCACCAAGTGGGACACAAACCGGGAAAACTAAGCAAATTTAGCCTCATACTGCGACACGATCATATTATTCTGCTCTAATTTGATGAACTCCACCTCCTTCATGTGACGAACACTTTTGGGAAAGTATTTATCATTGAACAGCTCTTGGAACTTCTCCCAAGACATCTTCAGTGCGGCAGGTTGAGTACGCTTAATCGATTCCCACCAGTAATCTGCCTCTCCTCGCAACATAAAGGCTGTAAAGGGAACCTTTTGCTCCTCAGAGCATCCCAAGACATCAAATATCTTGGTGATCTGCTTTATCCATGTTTCTGCTATAAGTGGTTTTGGCTCTCCCTTAAACTCTGGTGGTCCCAGCTCCTTGAACTGTTTAGCAGTGACCGTCCGAGAGTTTTCAGTGTTTCCACCTACATTTTGAACAGGAGCCGCTCTCGCCTGCTGTTGCATGAACTGCATAAAGCTTCTGAATATTTCATCATTCATCATTTGGTCAGTATTGTTATTTGCATGAGGATTGTCGCCTTCCTCATGCACATTATCCCGATTATTGATATGTGGTGAATCAACAATCGCCTGTGCTCCATTGCTATTCTCAACATTCTCGGATGCCATTTTCAGATACTGCCACAAAACAAAAGTTAATTAATATGTCATGTATTATCCTTATATTCTGACCGACCAATTAAATACCATGCAAATAAACTTAGGTAGGTCATACTAGCGAATTAATTCTCCGTCTCTCCCCTCCTAGTTCTATTCTCACATCTTTGCCAGGGATTATATCCCTAAGCTTTGATACCAACTGTGACGCCCCCAAAATTAGGTATACATCACCCATCTTGGGTCGTCAGATATATGGTACAGAATACAAATACAACTTACTAATACAACTGTCGTGTACAATACGACAAAACATAACTATGAGTTTGAATACAATTATTGTCTACTAGAGACTATACAAACTCAAAAGGAGTCCTCATTACAATTATTGTCACACTATTTAATAGAATAGTGAGGACTAATAATACTATCATCTGGTTCATCACTCCGTTCCCCGACTCGTCCCAACTATATTTTCATTTCCTGAAGAGAACAGTGAAAGAAAGGGTGAGCTCAACTAGCCCAGTAAGAAATATTATGACTAAGATAATGCAAAATAAATTATCATTAGCCTTCAACAGTGTTAAACTGATAAAATATAACGAACATCAAGTTTAATTGCAGCGGAACAAGCAATCCATTAAAAGAGTCAAGTAGAGAATAAAATCTATTATCTTCTATGATTTAAAAGGTTTTTCAACACTGTTATCGCTGGGACTCAGCTTAACAAAATAATCCACATCAGCGAATCACCCCTGCACTACGGCCAAGGATATTCTTTAGTATCATGACCACAATTATCCATGCACTACTGGCCAAGAATATTTGTGTATTCACTAATGGTCATGATCATGCCAACAACTGTCCATCAATGCACTACGGGACAATGAGGACTTTTACCACATCATTTGTAACATTACGGTCATGATTATACCGAATAATCCCTGGTCATAATCATAGCAAGTCCATCTATGCACTACAGGCCACAGATGACTTTCAACATTTTATAAACATGAGGATGATGACAATGATATAAGAATTCAATAAAACAAGTTCAAGAATTAATTTATCCAAGAATTAACAACGTCCAAATTGTCAACATGATACTGCTTTGTGGAGTAAAATTCAAGAATTCTTAGAATAATATTTTCATGAAAAGATACTGGATGAAACGCAATTATCAAGGTTATTCCACTAGTTTCATGGAGTATAGAAGTTAAAACTTAACCAACCGAGTATAAAAAAGAATAGAATAACAAAAGAAATCACCCGGCATGCGATAAACCGCACAGACAGGTTATTCTAATTGAATAATAAATAATGGAACCCGGTCCGGCGTAAACGCACAGACAGGATATTCCGACAGAATAATAAATAATAGAACCAGGTCCGGTGTATAATATACAGACAGGATGTTCCAACAGAATAATAACAAGACGGAACCAGGTCCGGTGTAAAACACACAGACAGGATGTTCCAACATAATAATAATAAAAACGGAACCAGGTCCGGTATAAAACACACAGACGTGATGTTCCAACAGAATAATAGAAGAATGTCACCAAGTATAGGGTAGACCGCGTATACAGGTTATTCCAACAGAATAATAAGAAATGGAATAACAAAAGTTCTCTTCATGAATAAGAAAGAATAACACCCCTTATCGTTTTGAAGAATAACTGAAATAAGGAAGTAGTTAAGTAGCAGAATACTTTTATTCTCTCTCTCTATAGTTTCTCTCTATAGTTTCTCTCTCTAGAGTTCAGTGAATTCGTATGAAATAATGAAGGAATGAGCTGCTATTTATAGAAAAATGGAATGCGTAGTAACTAATCCATGAACGGTCCAGATTGATTACTTTAATCTGACGGTCCATATTTAAAAAAAAATCTTTTAAATAAAATATAATATATTCTATTTATAGAATAACTTTAATAAAGTATTCTGTTTTATATAAAAAGATGTTTCCGTTTTATTACGTTAATAATACGAATAAAACAAAACTTCATTATCGCTAAATAATTCATATTATTAACTGACAATAATTGAATCAAACTGAGTGACTTCTAACATAAGTATTAATAATCAATACCGTGTACTACTATGCAACCACATGTGTTACTGTACTTTTAGTACCGAGTAGTTCAACAATATCAATGGTAAAACTTCCGCCGTTATTTTTAATAAAATATTTTTTGTCGTTTTCTCAATCCGACAATAATTCCGTTGTGGGGTTCACCAATGATTGTGCCGTTGTACAAATATTTCCTGTTAAAATGAATATTCTCCGACCAATCGAATATTATATAACAACTTGCGTACTTTGCAAAATTTATAAATATTACCCACAACTATAACATTATATCAAATTGACTCCATAATATTCAAAAATGATATTTACAGAAAATTCATCTTTATTTATAAAAGTTGGGGTCTTACAATCCAACCCATTCTGAGTCGCCAAATACATGGTACAGAAAATAACTACAACTTTATTATCACAATTGTCGTGCAAAATACAATAACACATATGTTGTGAGTTTGGATACAAATATATACCAATTGTGACTCTCATCCCAACCTTGGATAACACGTTACAATGACACCTTACATAAAGGTATAGTTAAAAACTATTTTAGAAATTAGAATCTTTGGGAAGTGCTCAAGAAAACTTTCGTACATGGGAGGTCGTGCGTCTAGGTTATGATAGATATCATATGGCCACAGAATTATCCTTGGTTGACCCAATAGACCCCAAAGAAAAAGGAGAAGATTACTATCATATTCTTACCAATGGCGAGTCTTCTCTTGACTTATCATTATCTCCACTGTCTCTAATTGAGAATTATACTTCAAACAAACACCAAGATTATATAGGTAGTGCTCGTAAATATACTCAGCAAGTGGATGAGTACAACCCTGTCTTATGATGACACGAGGTTGTATGTCATTAGACATCTTGTATGATAGTGACAAAACACCCTTCTAACGTTGGGTTCGCCTCACCCTATATGATTCACCAAATATAACTACTAAAAGATGTATACAACACACTTGTCTATACTGTTTAGGGAGAACTCCACAGCTAGAGACCACCGTTCTATTCCCTTGTTACCCCCGCTCGACCCAGCTACACTTTTATTACCTGAAAGGAATTGTGAAGCAAAAGGGTGAGCACAACTGACTCAGTAAAGAATATCATGACTAAAGATAATTAAATTATCAATAGCCTTCATCAATAATAAATCAGAGATTTAGAACATATGGTAGATGATAAAAATTTTAACCATAGTTACAACGGAACGAGCTATCCATTAGAAGAGTCAAATAGACTATAAAGTCTAGTATCTTCTCCATGTTAAAAATCTACCAACAATGTTTTATCCCTGTAACATCAATCAACAATTCTGGTCCACAATCATACGAATAACTCATAATCATAATTGTAGTTCTAAATTCATCTTCCCATCCAGGACGAAGATAATTTTCATCACCTATCTTTACTTGAAACATCAAAGATCATGGTTACACCAAATCACATTTCTTGTTCATAATCATACTAATAACTTCATTTTTGCACTACTGCCAAAGATATTCATTTGTATCACCAATTGGTCATGTTCATCTCAACACCTGTTCATCTTTGCCCTACTGACCAAAGATATTCAACAACATGTCATCTTTACACTACGGGCCAAAGATATTTATCAATAATTCATCTTTACACTACAGGCCAAAGATATTCCTCAACAGTTCATATTTGCACTACAGGCCAAGTATATTCATCAACAGTTCATATTTACACTACAGGCCAAATATATTATTATCTCAAATAAATATATAATCATTTCAGAATTTATATAAACAATAATTATAACCATGTTGATCAATTCACCTTTGCACTTAAGCTAAAGATATTCAATTATAAATTCAATGGTCATGATCATACCAGTCAACAATTCAACTTTGCACTACTGGCCAAAGAGAACCCATAGTCATGATCATACCAATAATCTACCCATCTTTACACTCAAGTCAAAGAGAAATATCATCATTAGGGTTATAAAAATATTATATATGATAATAAAAATAATATGATCAACATATAGTTTTAATCTCAAGAGTAATATTCATAAATCAACTATAATTTGGTTAGAAAAAGAAACCAATTTTGTTGTGAATAGTACCCGTGAATAGTAACTCATGAATAGCAACTCATAAATAGTAACCCCGACATAAAAAAGGTAGAAATTCCATAATAAAATTCATACCAATATTTCGGTATAATGATATTGAAAGAATAATATTTTTTAAACTTATAAACAATTTATTTTAATTGTTTACACTTTACTAAATAATGCATTTAATCATTCTAAAATGTCAAACTCATAAGATTTCATCACCAATAACCAAAATTCTCATAAAAAAATCTGCATATACCTCATGTAGGATTCTCAAGCCATAAATCCTATTTTCTAATTTTCTTACTTCGCATAACATATTTAATTCATTTACTCATAACTAGCCCATTTTTATTAAAGATACCAAATTAGTCCCAAAAATATTTCTTTTCTGGAATTTAGCATAATATAGTCCCACAGTGAACATATATTTTTCTCAGAATTTTTAAAATTACTTTACTATTTTTCATATGGCCAAAAAAACCTAATATTTAAACATTTATCATAAATTGTAATTTTATCCAAAAATTCCGAAATTCATAGAGTACACTGATATGATATAGATGTACTCCTAATAAAAATTTCATCAATTTTGGAGTTAACCACAAGGAGTTATAAACGGTTACTTTTAAAATAGTATTTTCTCATAAAATTCATGACTCTTAATATATACATCCAAAAATCACCATTGTTGGACACAATTAATAAAACTCATCAAAATATCATTTCAAATTTTTCCAAATTTTTTTGAAGGTTACGAACTGAAAAATATAATAACCCTTAAAATCCCTTACTATCCCTTACCTCAAAAGAGCAGCACTTCTGACTGGATAACGGATATGACAATGAAGAAAACTTGCACTGATGAATAGCAACTCACCAAGTATCTAAATACTCACAAAATACACTCGATAATCTTGAGAGAAAAAGAGAGAAAACTTATGAATTCTGGTGTGATTTTCAATTCTAACTTAGCCCTCTATTTATAGGAAAATGTTAGCACGCCGAAGCAGACTTGACCTGCTACCTGATGGCTTTACCTGCTACTATTTCATCCACCAAAAATCAGCCATCTTACCCAACAACCAAAAATGGGGCCCACCCATTTCTAGAATTTTCCACCAAAATTATTTATAAACCTAATTTCCAAATCAGTCACCTCTTAAAATTCATAACAAATCATTCGTTCATTTTTAACGGTTCAAAATTTGTGAACATATACTCCACTTACATATGTATAACATATCTAAAAATCACAATGATCCAACGGTCAGATTAAAAATTATAACTCACACAATTAAGCTGTAAGAACACTGATTTGATCTTTTAATACATCCAATCCGACAAAATACTGATAAAATACCTCAACATTAATTCCTTCATTTATAACCACATAAATAAATCTATCATTTATATCCACATCAAATAAATATTTTATTATCATATAGATCAATAATTAATTATTAACAAATAATATTACAGAATCACAATAATGACCACCAGGCAATTCCCAGGAAAGAGGGGGCTTTTCGTTAAGGATTTCTCCTTACTGGCGCGTAATTAGGTGACCAAACCTCTCCTTAACAGAACTTTCTAGACATTGCCAATAATGCTATCTAATAATATTATTTAAATAATATGAATTATTGATATGATAATGGAGATACTGTGTAGTGATAATTATTGAAACAACAATAATATAAAATATCAACGTAGTAATTATTGATTCAATAAAATAAAATATTGAACAGAAATTACTGTAACAATTATTGAGTAGTGTCTTCTCACGTAAGAATCAATAATTAAAAAAATACTGTGCAATACCGTGTGCTACTGTGCAACTACGCGTATTACTGTATTTTAACCACCAGGTATTTCAACAGTGTTAACGGTAACAACTACGCCGTTATTTATAAAAATTCAAATTTGTCATTTTCTTCATCCGACAGTTATTCTATTATGGGGCCCACAAATGGCTGCGCCGTCGTATGAATATTCCCCGACAGAAAGAATATTCCACGACTAAATGAATATTCCTCGACAACAATGAATATTTTATAACCACTTGCGTATTTTAAAAAATATTTCATATATCACCCTTAACTTTAACTTTTATCAATTTAACCATTTACTGGATAGTAATTATAAGAAAAATTGAATACTTTTATTTCATAAAATTCGGGATCTTACAATCTCCCCTCCTTATGAAATTTCTTCCCCGAAATTTATGTACCTGGTATTTTGAATAGTTGAGAATACCTTGCTTTCATTCCATATTCTATCTCCTCGGTCACCATGATTTCTCCATTGCTCATCTCCTGTGATAACTTCATTTGGGTTCCTCACTTGTTTGGAAGTAATGACAACCGCTATCCCTTGAACTACTCGGCATTGACTTGTCTGGGACAACATTTGGTGTCATCACTACCGTTGGAATATACTTTTCTACAGGGCATATTCCACCCTCAACTGCTTCGTTGTACTCCTGATTCATGATCTGAATCATCAATCTTCGATCCATATCGAATTCAGGTTGACCGGTATGTACAGGCTAATTCAAAACTTGATGTTGGATTCTCCCAATTGCTGTCCAAAAAGAGAAATTCATATCATCTATTTTAGCCTTCTTAGATCGGATATCTCTTTCCACAATATCAACGCGTCGTGCGGCTTTTACCCATGCATCACTCATTCTAACTCGTTCAGTTTTTTCTTCTTTCAGCTCAGATTCTAGCTTTATCATCTTATACTCTCCCAAAGAATGCTTATGTTCAAGCATCACATATCGGGTAACACAAGCTTGAATTGTTGCATCGTTTTGCTCCACGACCGCCTATCGTTCTTCAGCCTGCTCTTCTAACTCATGAATACGATTTTATAATTCTACATTTTGATCATATAATACCTCTAATAAATTCTCCTCAAGTATCTCTTCTTCCTCAGTCTCAGCTGTTACCTCTGCGACCATCTCGGGTGCAACTATCAATTCTTCATTCACCACATGGATTTCTCTAATTCCTTCTTCGCCTGACATCACATTATCCTGGTTGGTGATTAGAGGTATCCCCACTGTCCCATTCACTCCATTATTAACATTCTAAGCTGCCATTCTCAAATACTACCATAAAACAAGGGTTAATTAAACAAATTAACATATCACATAATATCCCGATATTATGACTGATCAACAAATAAGCTTAGGTAGGACACACTAGCGAAGGATTTACTCATCTCTCCCCTCCTAGTTATATTCCCCGATCTCCGCCAGAGACCATATCCCTAATCTCTGATACCAACTGTGACAACCCCAAAATAGGTCCATTCCATCCAACTCATTCTGAGTCGCCAAATACATGGAACAAAAAATAACTACAACTTTATTACCACAATTGTCGTGCAAAATACAACAACACATATGTTGTGAGTTTGGATACAAATATATACCAATTGTGACTCTCATCCCAACCTTGGATAACACGTTACAATGACACCTTACATAAAGGTATAGTTAAAAACTATTTTAGAAATTAGAATCTTTGGGAAGTGCTCAAGAAAACCTTCGTACATGGGAGGCCGTGCGTCTAGGTTATGATAGATATCATATGGCCACAGAATTATCCTTGGTTGACCCAATAGACCCCAAAGAAAAAGGAGAAGATTACTATCATATTCTTACCAATGGTGAGTCTTCTCTTGACTTATCATTATCTCCACTGTCTCTAATTGAGAATTATACTTCAAACAAACACCAAGATTATATAGGTAGTGCTCGTAAATATACTCAGCAAGTGGATGAGTACAACCCTGTCTTATGATGACACGAGGTTGTATGTCATTAGACATCTTGTATGATAGTGACAAAACACCCTTCTAACGTTGGGTTCGCCTCACCCTATATGATTCACCAAATATAACTACTAAAAGATGTATACAACACACTTGTCTATACTGTTCAGGGAGAACTCCACAGCTAGAGACCACCGTTCTATTCCCTTGTTACCCCCGCTCGACCCAGCTACACTTTTATTACCTGAAAGGAATTGTGAAGCAAAAGGGTGAGCACAACTAACTCGGTAAAGAATATCATGACTAAAGATAATTAAATTATCAATAGCCTTCATCAATAATAAATCAGAGATTTAGAACATATGGTAGATGATAAAAATTTCAACCATAGTTGCAGCGAAACGAGCAATCCAATAGAAGAGTCAAACAGACTATAAAGTCAATTATCTTCTCCATGTTAAAAATCCACCAACAATGTTTTATCCCTGTAACATCAATCAACAATTCTGGTTCACAATCATATGAATAACTCATAATCATAATTGTAGTTCTAAATTCATCTTCTCATCCAGGACGAAGATAATTTTCATCACCTATCTTTACCTGAAACATCAAAGATCATGACTACACCAAATCACATTTCCTGTTCATAATCATACTATTAACTGCATCTTTGCACTACGGCCAAAGATATTCATTTGTATCACCAGTTGGTCATGTTCATCTCAACACCTGTTCATCTTTGCACTACTGGCCAAAGATATTCAACAACATGTCATCTTTGCACTGCGTGCCAAAGATATTCATCAACAATTCATCTTTGCACTACAGGCCAAAGATATTCCTCAATAGTTCATATTTACACTACAGGCCAAATATATTCACCAACAGTTCATATTTGCACTACAGGCCAAATATATTATTATCTCAAAGAAATATATAATCATTTCAGAATTTATACAAACAATAATTGTAACCATGTTGATCAATTCACCTTTACACTTAAGCTAAAGATATTCAATTATAAATTTAATGATCATGATCATACCAGTCAACAATTCAACTTTGCACTACTGGCCAAAGAGAACCCATAGTCATGATCATACCAAAAATCTACCCATCTTTACACTCAAGTCAAAGAGAAATATCATCATTAGGGTTATAAAAATGTTATATATGATAATAAAAATAATATGATCAACATATAGTTTTAATCTCAAGAGTAATATTCATAAATTAACTATAATTTGGTTAGAAAAAGAAACCAATTTTGTCCTGAATAGTACCCGTGAATAGTAACTCATGAATAGTAACTCATGAATAGTAACTCCGGCATGAAAAAGGTAGAAATTCCATAATAAAATCCATATCAATATTTTGGTATAATAATACTGAAAGAATAATATTTCTTAAGCTTATAAACAATTTATTTTAATTGTTTACACTTTACTAAATAATGTATTTAATCATTCTAAAATGTCAAACTCATAAGATTTCATCACCAATAACCAAAACCCTCATAAAAAATCTGCATATACCTCATGTAGGATTCTCAAGCCATAAAATCCTATTTTCTAATTTTCTTACTTCACATAACATATTTAATTCATTTACTCATAACTAGTCTATTTTCATGAAAAATACCAAATCAGTCCCAAAAATATTTTTTTCTGGAATTTAGCATAATATAGTCCCATAGTGAACATATATTTTTCTCAGAATTTTTTAAATTCATTTACTATTTTTCATATGGCAAAAACAGCCGAATATTTAGACATTTATCATAAATTGTAATTTATCCAAAAATTCCGAAATTCACAGAGTACACTGATATGATATAGATGTACTTCCAATATAAATTTTATCAATTTTGGAGTTAACCACAAGGAGTTATAAGCGGTTACTTTTAAAATAGTTTTTTCTCATAAAATTCATAAATCTTAATCTATACATCCCAAAATCACCATTTTTGGACACAATCAATAAAACTCATCAAAATATCATTTCAAATTTTTTCAGAATTTTCTGAAGGTCAGAAGAAGTACGAACTGAAAAACATAATAACCCTTAAAATTTCTTACTATCCCTTACCTCAAAAGAGTAGCACTTCTGACTGGATATCGGATATGACGCTGAAAGAAACTTGCACTGATGAATAGCAACTCAACAAGTATCTAAATACTCACAAAATACACTCGATAATCTAGAGAGAAAAAGAGAGAAAACTTATGAATTCTGGTGTGATTTTCAATTCTAACTTAGCCCTCTATTTATAAGAAAATATTAGCACGCCGAAGCAGACTTGACCTGCTACTATTTCACCCCTCCAAAAAAAATCAGCCATCTTCCCCAACAACCAAAAGTGGGGCCCACCCATTTCTAGAATTTTTTACCAAAATCAATTATAAACCTAATTTCCGAATCAGTCATCTCTTAAAATTCATAACAAATCATTCGTTCATTTTTAACGGTTCAAAATTTGTGAACATATACTCAACTTATATATGTATAACATAACTAAAAATCACAACGATCCAACAGTCAGATTAAAAATTATAACTCACACAATAAAGCTTTAAGAACACTGATTTGATCTTTTAATTCCTCCAATCCGACAAAATACTGATAAAATACCTCAACATTAATTCCTTCATTTATAACCACATAAATAAATCCATCATTTATATCCACATCAAATAAATATTTCATTATCATATAGATCAATAATTAATTATTCACAAATAATATTACAGAATCACAATAATGACAACCAGACAGTTCCCAGGAAAGAGGGGGCTTTCCGATAAGGATTCTCCTTACTGGCGTGCAATTAGGTGACCAAACCTCTCCTTGACAGAACTTTTTAGACATTGCCAATACTGCTATCTAATAATATTATTCAAATAATATGAATTATTGATCTGATAATGGAGATACTGTGCAGTGATAATTATTGAAACAACAATAATATAAAATATCAACGCAGTAATTATTGATTCAATAAAATAAAATATTGAACAGAAATTACTGTAATAATTATTGAGTAGTGCCTTCTCACGCAAGAATCAATAATTAAAAAAATACTGTGCAATACCGTGTGCTACTGTGTAACTACGCGTATTACTGTATATTAACCACCAGGTATTCCAACAGTGTTAACGGTAACAACTACGCCGTTATTTATAAAAACTTAAATTTGTCTTTTTCTTCATCCGACAGTTATTCTATTATGGGGCCCATAAATGGCTACGTCATCGTACGAATATTCCCCGACAGAAAGAATATTCCACGACTAAACGAATATTCCTCGACAACAATGAATATTTTATAACCACTTACGTATTTTGAAAAAATATTTATATGTCACCCTTAACTTTAACTTTTATCAATTTAACCACTTACTGAATAGTAATTATAAGAAAATTTGAATACTTTTATTTCATAACATTCGGGATCTTACAGTATAGGTTATTTGGCTCTCGTTGTGGATACCAGCAGAGTCGAGGGTGAACTGGGTCAGATACCTATTGTAAGGGAATTCGTTGACGTTTTCCCATAAGAGATTTTGGGATTGCCAACAGATAAAGAGAAAGAGTTTGTTATCGATTTGGCACCAGGGACATCACCGGTATACAAAGCACCGTATCGTATGGCTCCGGTAGAAATGAAGGAACTAATGATTCAACTACAAGAATTGTTGGATAAGGGATACATTCAACCGAGCATATCACTGTGGGGAGCACCAGTGTTATTCGTAAAGAAGAAGGATGGGTCATTAAGGCTTTATATCGACTACCGTGAATTGTACAAGGTCACCATTAAGAATAAGTACCCGTTGCCCAGGATCGACGATTTGTTTGATCAGTTGAAGGGGGATAAATATTTTTCAAAAATCGACTTGAGGACCGGTTATCACCAACTGAAGGTGAGGCAGGAGGATGTTCCAAAGACGGCATTCAGAACTCGGTATGGACACTTTGAGTTTCTGGTAATGTCTTTTGGGTTGACGAATGCGCCAGCAGCATTCATGGACTTGATGAACAGAGTGTTTAAACAGTGTTTGGATAAATTTATTGTCGTGTTCATCGATGACATTCTGGAATATTAAGAGAAAGAGGAAGGGCACGATGAACATCTAAGAATAGTGTTGGAGACGTTAAGGAGGGAGAAGTTGTATGCAAAGTTCTCCAAGTGTGAGTTTTAGTTGCGGAGAGTGCAATTTTTGGGTCACGTTATCGACACGGATGGTGTTTCAGTGGATCCAGCGAAGGTAGAAGCGGTTATCAACTGGGAACAACCAAAGACGCCGACAAAAATTAGGAGTTTCTTGGGATTAGCAGGATACTATCGGAGATTTATCCAAGATTTTTCAAAGATAGTATCACCGTTGACCAACCTTACCAGAAAGACAGTGAAGTTCGTTTGGACGGAGAAATGTGAAGAGAGTTTCATGGAATTAAAGAAAAGGCTCAGTCAGGCACCTGTGTTGACATTACCAGATAACACGGGAGGATTTATAGTGTATAGTGATGTGTTACACAAGGGTCTTGGCTATGTACTGATGCAGTATGGCAAGGTCATTTTGTACGCTTCACGTCAGCTGAAGGACTATGAGAAGGGTTATCCGACTCATGACCTGGAATTAGCAGCAGTAGTTTTTACCTTGATGATTTGGAGGCACTATTTGTATGGCGAGAAGTGTGAGATATATACGAATCACAAGAGTCTGAAGAATATCTTCACGCAGAAAGAGCTAAATATGAGGCAGCGCCGATGCCTAGAATTGATCAAGGATTATAATTGTGAGATTCTATACCATCCAGGAAAAAGAAATGTAGTGGCAGATGCCCTGAGTAGAAAAGGCAGAGAGAAGTTATTGAAGTTGACCATTCAAGAGGAATTGGTGAAAGATTTCGAATGACTTGACTTAGAAGTTAAGTATCTGATGGAGACCAACGATAAATTATTTACAGTAGCAGCGAGCCCGACTTTATTAGATAAGGTTAAAGAGGCTCAAGAGAAGGACGAAGATTGCGACAACATCAAGAAGTGGTTAGCTGAAGGGGATGAATTGAAATATAAGATTGATGGCACCGGACTGCTGAGATTCGAAGGGCAAATTTTGGTACCGCTTGCACCAGAACTAAGGGAAGAGATTTTGCAAGAAGCACATAGTACGAGGTACTCGATACACTCAGGAAGCACAAAAATGTATCAAGACTTGCGTCAACACTTTTGGTGGCCAAACATGAAGAGAGAGGTTATAGAATGCGTCAGCAGATGTCTAACTTGTCAGAGAGTCAAGGCAGAGCATCAACAACCGAGAGGATTACTACAACCTTTAGAGATTCCAGAGTGGAAGTGGGAGCACATCACGATGGATGTTGTGGTGGGACTTCCAGCAACGCAAAAAGGACACGACGCCATATGGGTGATTGTAGATCGCCTTACGAAGTCGGCTCACTTCTTGCCGATCAAGATCGGGTATAGTTTGGACTAGCTATCCAAATTGTATATCAAAGAAATTATCTCGAGGCATGGCGTAGCGGTATCTATTGTGTCGGATAGAGATCCGCGATTCACGTCAAACTTCTGGAAGGGACTTCAGGAAAGAATGGGGACACAACTACGGATGAGCACCGTGTATCATTTGCAGACCGATGGGCAAAGCGAGAGAACGATTCAAACACTTGAAGACATGATCAGAGCTTACGTGATGGACTTCAAGGGTAGCTGGGAGGATCATCTTCCATTAGTAGAGTTCGCATACAATAATAGCTATCACGCCAGAATCGGAATGCCGCCGTATGAAGCACTGTATGGAAGGAAATGTAGAACGCCCTTATGCTGGGTTGAAGTGGGTGAACATCGACTGTTGGGACCAAAACTGGTACAACAGACTCTAGAGATCATCAAGGTGATAAGAGCCCGACTGGTAGCAGCTCAAGATCGCCAGAAGAAGTATGCAGACTTACATCGCCAGAAGAGAGATTTTGAGGTGGGAAGCCATGCATTTTTGAAAGTATCTCCCTGGAAAGAGAAGATAAGGTTTGGAATGAAAGGTAAAATGAGTCCGAGATTTATTGGACCTTTCGAGATCTTGAGAAAGATAGGCGAAGTGGCGTACGAGGTAGCTCTACCTCCTGAACTAGAACATATTCATAATGTGTTTCATGTGTCAGTACTACGACCATACAAGCCTGATTACAAGCACGTGATATCGTGCGAGCCAATTCAGGTCGACAAGGATTTGTCGTACGAGGAAATTCCAGTTGAAATTTTAGATAGAAAAGAACAGAAATTACGAAATAAGGTTATACATTCTGTAAAGGTTCTTTGGAGGAACCACAATGCTGAAGAAGCTACGTGGGAACTTGAAGAAAGGATGAGGAGAAGTTATCCACATCTTTTTGAGTAACCCTATAGGTAATTCCGGGGACAGAATTCTTATAAGGAGGAAGGATGTAATAACCGTGAATTTTAAGTCACTATATATGTATGTACATTATTGATATTTAAAACTTTGTGTTATACAGTGATTTAATATGTGACAACATATGTGAAGTGGTGCATGGGTCAATTAACATGTATGCTATAGTTATGGATATATACATTTATAGATTTCATTAAAAGTGAAAGCCTCGTAACCTAATTAGACATTAGGTGAGACAATTAAATAACCTAAGAGTTATGGTAATAAGGAGAGGTTGGTATTAAATATGTATATTAACTTAAGTGAATAATCTTATTATTTCAAGTGACTAATAATTTTAAACCTAATTAGATTATAAGCTAAAGTCACATGTATAGGTAATTAAATTTTATAAGATTAGGAATGAAAACCCTAAATAATCAAATTGGGTAACATATATTAAAATTGCTAGTATATGTTATTACATAGCCCAAAACAATTAAGGAGGAATAAATACTCAAGATACCCTAGTCCTACATATCATCATGTATGGAACTAAGTATCTTCAGTGTTAGATCAAAGGCTTTGAGGAAGAATAGGAGCTTATGTTCTCCAAGGGTGAAAACTCTTGTTTTTCTTCCACTAAATCTTATGTAACTCAAGTTTTACAACTTGAATTTGTGATCCGTCGAAGGGGGGTGCTAGATACATGAGTTATCTAGTAAACCCAAGTGATAGCCCATAAATCTAGTAAGTTTTGAAACCTTTGGAACTGAATTCCCCAAAATAGCCCACTTGGAATGTTAAGGGTTCAAAAACCCTAAAATAGTTTCTGTCCCATTTTTCTTGGGTCTGTTTCAGACAATTTCATACCCCTTAAAAATCTGGGAAACATCACAGAAGTACCTTGAGAAGTTATCTAAATGTAGGAAAAAGAACGGACATGTTTCGAGTTATAGATTGTGCGTAATGACTATTTTCGTGAAGGACTCCTAAATATTTACCTTCGAATATCTCACTCTGTATACACTAGAAAATTCCGAAATGTTTACAGTAGATTCATATATGTTAGGAGAACATACCCAAAAAATTTCAGATTTTTTTGAGCAAAACTCAATTTATTAAAAATGAAGCAAGATCCGAGTGTTTTGGGAACTTTAAAAATATTAGACCATTTTCTAAAATTCCAGAAAAATTTGGGGATCCTTGTGGGTTCATATTCTGTCAAAATACAGAAGCTGCGAATTTTTGGAATCAGTTTACTATTTTCCCTAAAAATGATTAAGTTATGAATAAAAGAAAATAAATAGTTAAATGATGTCTTTAATAAGAAAAATGTGATTTTTATGCTTGAATACTCATAATATATCATATCATGACTATCTTAGAAACCTTTGGTAATTTATGATAATAAATATTATTTATGACCTTTTATGGATATTAAATATGCGGTTTAATAAAGGGTGAACAATTAGAATAAATTATTTATTAATCCAATAAATTATTAAAATATTATTATGATATTAATAATATTAGAATATGATATTGATAAGTAAATAAAAATATTAAGATTAAAATTTCTTTAAAATATTATTAAATGGTTAATAATATTTGATTTAAGCATTGATAAATGATTAAAGTATTATTAAATGATTAATAATATTAGTAAATAAATAAAATATTATTAAATAATTAATAATATTAAATAATTAATGATACTAAAGCATAAGTAAGATATTATTAAAGTAATAATATTAATTAAAATATTATTAAGAGGATTAATAATATTAGTAAGTTACTAAAATATTATTAAGATATTAATAATATTAGTAAGCAAATGAAAGTATTATTAGGGAACTAATAATACTAAGAGGTAAATTAAATATTATCAAGATTAATAATATTATGTTGTTATAGTAACATTTTCAAGACATGATAATGTTTATAAGAACTAAATGTAATGTATAATATTTATGTGATTGCATAATCTAATGTTATACTATGACTAATTGAAAGATTAATTATAGGTCTCTCAAAGGAAGATAATTTAACTGCATAGTGGATATAAATTAATTGCGTAGCCATAATCTACAGACGAAGCAAGTGTCCTAACTCAAACTCGAGTTCTTATTTTCAAAGCATGCTAGTGAATAATTATTGACGATTATTCACATCTATATTGATTATTGAAATTTACAATTTGTGCAATTGAATTCCTGTCCTATTACTATTGAATTGTAAATTAAATTAAAGTTCTTTCATTTATGAACTGTTTATGATATAGATCTATGCTAATTGTATCAGCTAGATCAAGCATATTTAATTTTGTTAAATCAAATTTGTTTTAAAAAGCTGTTCTTATTAAATTGACATGATAAGAACTCTTGACTGAGAAAAGGACGAATTTGATTAAGGCATGATATTGATGCCGGAATATTAAGTGTTTATGCATAAATCACGGGGTATGAAAGGCTGATGCCCTTGAATACTAAAACTTATTAAGAGGTCTAGTTTAAATGACCGAGAACCTTGGCAAATGTTCCTAGTTATTTCAAAACCACTCAGTACATGCGATTCAATTATTCGAATATTCAATTGTCGATTATTAATTCATGTTCCTTCACAACCTTATATTATTGTTGAACATTGAAAGCAAAACTTCTTTCCAGTCATGATATATCTCCCTTGTATATAAACTTGCTAAGCAAATTAGTTGCTTACCCTTGCTATATCACGACATTTATTTCAGCTAAGCCCGAAGGATCCAACACGAAGGACAAGGGCAAAGGAAAGATCCAGGAATAGTTTAGAATGAATGTTAATTGTTATTATCTAATGGGATTTCTTATGTAAACCTTTAGTAATATGAATGGTGCATTTAAGTTAAGGTTAAGAAGACATTGGGGCCATGTTATAAAACTTTATTATAATGAACAATGTATGTTTATTATTTCCGTAATAGTTATAGAATGCTTATGATGATGATAGATCGTGAGCACCGAATATGAGGTTAGAGAGCCTGGATTTGGGGGCGTCACAGCGGCGACCAGTTGATCCGCAATTCCATGACCTTTAATGGATTTTTGCATCACGTAAACGATGTCAAATTATTGCAGGATCAACTTCCATCTGGACAGTCAGCAATTCAGTATGAGCTTGTTGAACACATACTTGAGAGGATCCACGCGGGATATTAGATGGGTTGTGTGCCCATGGAGGTAATGATGTAACCTCATGGCATCTCATGCTAAAGCACAACAAGTCTTCTCAGTCATAGTGTACTTGTGTTCACTGCTGGTGAATCTTTTGCTTAGGTAATAGATAGCTCGTTCTTGGCCTCTATCGTCTTTCTAACCCAACATGAAGCCCATGGCATTGTCACTTATGGTCAGGTACATGAATAGGGAAACATCATCCCTGGGTGGTACCAAGACAAGACCGTTGACTAGCTGCTCTTTGATTGTAAGGAAGGCCTTCTGGCACTCATCATTCCATTTCATGGAGGAGTTCATCCTTAATAGCTTGAAGATGGGCTCACAGGTTGCTGTGAGTTGAGAAATGAACCTACTAATAAAGTTGACTCTTCCAAAAACTCCCCGTATTTCCTTCTCTGTCCGAGGAATGGGAATTTTCGTAATGGCCTGGATTTTGGTGGGATCCAGCTCAATTCCCTTGTGGCTGACTAGGAATCCTAGCAACTTACCTGATTTAACGCCAAAGGCACATTTGGCTGAATTCAACTTCAAGTTGTACTTACGCAACCTGTTGAAAAGCTTTCTGAGATGGTCTAAGTGGTCTTCCTCCCTTTGGGATTTAACAATGATGTTATCCACGTAGATGTCTATCTCCTTATGTATTAAATCATGGAACTGAGCCATCATGACTTGCTGATAAGTGGCTCCAGCATTGATGAAGCCGAAAGACAACCGTCTGTAGCAAAAGGTTCCCCAAGGCGTGCTGAAAGCAATTTTCTCACGATCCTCCTCAGCAACCATGATCTGATGGTACCCCGCAAAGCAATCAGCAAAGGAGTACATGCCGAATTGAGCAGTATTGTCAATGAGAATGCGGATAAATGGCACGGGAAAGTTATCCTTAAGGCAAGCTTTATTCAGATCCCGATAATCCACGCAAACTTGCACCTTTCCTCCAGGCTTAGGCATGGGAACGATGTTGGATATCCATTCAGGATATGTGGAAATCATGATAATACCAGCTTGAAATTATTTCACAATTTCTTCTTTCACCTTTAAACTTCACTCGGGTTTCAATCGCCTAAGCTTCTACTTGACTAGTTTGAATCCATCTTTAATGGGAAGGCGATGAAGGACAATGTCAGTGGACAAACCCACCATGTCTTCATGAGACCATGCAAACACATCCTAAAATTGGGTTAGTAGTGTAACCATGTCATTCCTCTGGTTTGGGGTAAGGTCTGAACCAATCTGGATTAACTTAGGGCGTTCTAAGGTTCCGAGATTGAAGGAGGTGGTTTGATCAAGGTTGGGTTTAGGTTTGTCTTCGACCCATTCTTTGATATCCGGAGGCACCTCAATGTCCTCTTGTATTTCCATCAAGTCTGAGTCCAACTCTTCATCAAAGTTACAATCCAAGTGGAGAAGAAGCATCTTGTGACGCCCCCAAAATAGGTATACATCACCCATCTTGAGTCGCCAAATACATGGTACAAAATTCAAATACAACTTAATTATACACCAGTCGTGTAAAATACGACAAAATATAATCTAAGAGTTTTAATAAGAATATTGTCATCTAGACAATATTCACACTCAATGGAGTCCTCATTACATTTATTGTCACACTATTTAATAGGATAGTGAGGACTACTAATGCTATCATCTGAACCGTCACTCTATTTCCCGACTAGTCCCGGCTACGTTTTCATTTCCTGAAGAGAACATTGAAAGAAAGGGTGAGCTCAACTAGCCCAGTAAGAAATATTATGACTAAGATAATGCAGAATAAATTATCATTAGCCTTAAACAATGTTAAACTGATAGAATATAATAGACAACAAGTTTAACTGTAGCGGAATAAACAACCCATTAGAAGAGTCAAGTAGAGCATGATATCTACTATCTTCTATGATTTAAAATGTTTTCATCAATTTTTATCGCTGAGACTCAGCTTAATAAATAAACCACATCATCGAATCATCCCTGCACTACGGGCCAAGGATATTCATTAAATCATCAATGGTCATGACTATACCGAATAATCCCTGGTTATAATCATACCAAAAACTGTTCATCAATGCACTACAGGCCACTGAGGACTTTTACCACATCATTTATAACATTACAGGTCATGATTATAGCGAATGATCTCTGGTCATAATCATACCAAGTCCACCTATGCACGTAAGCCAAAGATGACTTTCATCACAATATAAGCATGAGGATGATGACAATGACATAATAATTCAATAAAACAAGTTCAATAATAAATTTTAAAGATTTATAAGTTAATTTATCCTGAAATCAATAACGTCCAAATTGTCAACATGATATTGCTTTGTGGAGTAAAATTCAAGAATGCTCAGAAGAATATTTCTATGAAAAGATACGGGATGAAGCGCAAATATCAAGGATATTACACTAATTTCATGGAGTATAGAAGCCAAAACTTTAACCAACTGAGTATAATAGAATATATGAAACTGCAAATGAATTTTTGGCCGTCATGCGGTAATCCACGTAGACAAATCATTTCCACAATTTAATAAGGAATGAATATGAAGGATCATTTACCATGCATGCGGTAATCCACGTAGACATGTTATTCCAACAGAAAATACAGAATGGAATAATAGAAGAATTCACCAGGCATGCGGTAGTCCACGTAGACAGGTTATTCTAACATAATAATAAAGAATGGAACCAGGTCATGCGTAATACACACAGACAGGATATTCCAACAGAATAATAAAGAATGAAACCAGGTCATGCGCAATCCGCACAGATAGGATATTTCAACAGAATAATAAAAAATAGAATAACAACAGAATTCACCAGGCATGCGATAGACCACACAGACAGGTTTTTCCAACAGAATAATAAAGAATGGAATAACAGAAGAATTTCACAATGTATGCGGTACTTCGCATAGACATGTTATTCCAACAAAATAGTAAAGAATAGAATAAAAACCCTTACGAGTATTGAAAGAAAATAACTCTCTTCATGAATACGAAGGAATAATACCCCTTACCTTAGAAGAAACTAGATACTGGAATAGTGAGGTAGCAGACTTCTCTTCTTCTTTCTCTCTATAATTTCTCTCTATAATAATTACTTTATAGCTTTAGTGAATTGGTGAGAAATAAAGGAAGAATGAGCTTCTATTTATAGGAAAATATAGTTTCAATAATTGTACGTTTTGGGGCTCAGAATATTACAGTATAATACCTCCCACTTTTTCTTTATTTTTAATTTAGTCCTGCAAGTATTATCAAACTTACACCAACTCCCCTAATAGTAAATAATGTGAATCAATAGTTTAATCATGTGACTCAATAGTTATAATCATGTGAAAATATGAATTACAGTATAGTACCTTCAACTATACCTCTATTTTTAACTTAGTCATGCAAGTATTATCAATCTTGCACCAACTCCCCTAATAGCAAATGAATGTGAATCAATAGTACACACATGTGAACAAATAGTTATACGCATGTGAAATAATAGCAATTAATTGCTCATTTATCCGATTAATTACCCGATTAGTCAATATAACCTCCAGACATCAAATATTATAGAAATAAATGTCGATTTCTACTAACACTAATAATTCAAACACAATGAAAGAGGGGGATTTTCGATAAGGATTTCTCCTTATTGGCGCTCAATTAGATGACCAAACCTCTCATTGACAAAACTTTCTAGACATTATCAATATTATAAATAATAATATGAATAACTTTGTCGGCTCAATTATTGATTTAATAATATAACATATTATACAGATGATATTGTGACAATAATTGAATCAATAATATGAGAAATATGATGCAGCAATTACTGTAGCAATAATTGAATATAACTGAGTGACTTCTCACGTAAGCATCAATAATCAATATAGTGTGTTACTATACAACCACGCGTATTACTGTACTTTTACTACCGGGTAGTTCAACAGTTTAACGGTAAAACTTTCGTCGATATTTTTATAAAAGGATAATTATGTCATTTTCTAACTACGACAATACTTCTGTTATGGGGTCCACCAATGATTGTGCCGTCGTACGAATATTCCGTGTTAAAACGAATATTCCCCGACCAATCGAATATTATATAACCACTTGCTTACTTTGCAAAATTTATAAATATTACCCACAACTATAACATTATATCAATCCACACCATAATATTCAAAAAATATATTTCGAGAAAATTATTCTTTATTTATAAAAGTTGGGGTCTTACAACCTCTCCTTCTTATGAAATTTCGTCCTTGAAATTAGGGTACGTACCTGGTATATCGAAGAGGTGAGGATATCTTGACTTTATCTCAGATTCTAACTCCCTGGTCATTTCTTTCACATCGTGGTTTCTCCATAAAACTTTGACTTGAGGTATAACCTTGGAGCGTAGAATATGATCCTTCTTATCCAAGATTTTAACAGGTAACTCTTCATACATTAAATCTTCCTCTATCTTGTCTGGTTCTAATTCAATAATATGGTTCAGGTCTTTCACATATTTACGTAACGTAGATATGTGAAAAACGTTATGAACACGAGATATACTTGGTGGTAAGGCGAGTCTATAGGCCACAGTTCCTACTCGATCGAGGATTAAAAATGAGCCAATGAATCGAGGATTGAATTTTTCTATCTTTCCAAATCTCGTAACTCCTTTCCATGGAGCACCACGTAACAACACATGATCTCCAATATTTAATTCCACGTCCTTTCGATGAAGATCAGCATAACTCTTTTGTCGATCTTGTGAAGTTTTTTTACGTTGTTGGATTGTTTGAATCTTTTCCGTAGTCATACATGCCAAATTCGGTCCCAACAACGTTGCCTCAAATGGAGCCATGCCAATACTTGCTTGATAACTGTTGTTATAGGAAAACTCCACTAATGGTAACAACTTGTCCCAATTTCCTTTAAAGTCAAAGACACAGAGTCTTAATAAATTCTCAAGAGTTTGAGTAGTCCTCTCTGATTGCCCGTCCGTTTAAGGATGATATGCCGAACTAAATCTTAAATCCGTGCCCATAGCTTTTTGCAAACTAACCCAAAATCTTAAAGTGAATCTTGGATCTCTATCAGAAACTATGGATACTGGCATACCATGCAGTCTTACAATCTCGTTTATGTACATACTAGCAAGACGTTCAAGTGTATAAGTTTCTCGTATCGATAAAAAATGAGCAGACTTGGTCAATCTATCAACAATGACCCAAATCGCATCTATGCCATGAGAAACCTTGGGAAGACCAATAACAAAATCCATGGCAATGTGCTCCCACTTCCATTCTGGAATTTTAAGTGGTTGCAATGGACCTTTTGGCACTTGATGCTTCGCCTTGACTAGTTGACAAGTTAGACACCTTGAGATAAATCCCGCTATCTCTCTTTTCATATTGCTCCACCAAAATGTATGTCGAAGATCACAATACATCATGGTACTCCCAAGATGGATTACAAACGGTGTGTTGTGCGCCTCCATCATGATTTTATACTTCAAGTCAAAATCGTTAGGAACACAAAGTCTGGAGTTGACTCGAAATATTCCTTCTTCATCAATTCTTGCTTCCGGAATAGCACCTTCTTGCAGTTTCTTCCTCATACGCATCAGCTCTAGGTCTGTAGCTTGAATAGCTTCAACTTTATCGATTAAAGTCGGTTCTACTCGTATATTCGTCATCATCACTTGGGTCCCTAGAGTCTTTAACTCTATCTCCATTCATCGTAAGTCATACAAAATGGGTCTTTGCGTTGAAAATATTACACTCGTATTCGCATATGATCTTCTACTCAATGTGTCAGCTACTACGTTCGCTTTTTTCAGGATGATATTGGATGGTATGATCATAATTTTTCAACAGCTCAAGCCAACGTCATTGCCGCATGTTGAGTTCCTTTTGAGTGAAGAAATATTTGAGGCTTTTATGATCCGTATAGATTTCTACCTTCTCTCCATACAGGTAATGCCTCCAAATCTTAAGCACAAAAACGACTGCTGCTAGCTCTAGATCATGAGTAGGATAATTTCTCTCATATTATTTGAGTTGTCGCGAGGCATAGGCTATTACTTTTCTATATCGCATGAGAACACATCCTAACCCTTTGCCTGAAGCATCACTGTAGATGACAAATCCCTCCGAGCCAGATGGTATTGTCAGAACAGGTACTGAAATGAGTCTCCTCTTGAGTTCTTAAAAACTCTTCTCACGTTCCTCGCTCCAACTGAACTTTATATCTTTTCGAGTCAGCTGAGTTAATGGAGTAGCAATTCGAGAAAATCATTCCCCGAATCTCCGATAATAACCAGCTAAGCCGAGAAAGCTACGTACTTCGGTCACTGATTTTGGTTGTTCCCAGCTTTGAATTGCTTCAATCTTCCCTGGGTCAACAGATATTCCATGATTTGATATCACGTGCCCAAGGAATGCAACTTCCTCAAGCCAGAACTCGCATTTCTTCAACTTAGCATATAGCTTATTTTCACGAAGCTTTTGGAGTATCAGCCTCAAGTGTTGCTCATGGTCTTCACGGGTTTTGGAGTATATAAGGATGTCATCAATAAAGACGACCATAAAGTGATCTAAATATTCCTTGAATACTTGGTTCATCATGTCCATGAAGGTAGTAGGAGCATTAGTCAATCCAAAAGACATGACTAGGAATTTATAATGCCCGTACCGAGTTTTAAAAGCAGTCTTTGGAATGTCATCAGTTTTAATCTTCAACTGATGATATCCAGAACGAAGATCAATCTTTCAAAAGAATTTGGCTCCTTGCAACTGGTCAAATAGGTCATCAATGGGTGGCAACGGGTACCTATTTTTGATGGTGACATGATTCAACTCCCGATAATCAATACAAAGTCGCATACTTCCATCTTTCTTCTTCACGAATAGAACAGGAGCACCCCAAAGAGACGTACTAGGACGAATGAAATCGATGTCTAACAATTACTATAGTTGGGTTTTTAACTCTTGAAGTTCAATAGGAGCCATTCGATATGGGGCTTTGGAAATGGGTTTTGTACCGAATTTAAGGTCGATACAAAATTCAATTTCATGCACTGGGGGTAGGCCAGGAAGTTCTTCAGGGAATACGTCAGGAAATTTATTAACAATAGAAATATCATTCGAATCTGACGTATTTTTATTTAAATTTGTGACATGGGCTAAAAATGCTTGACATCCGTTTTTCAATAAACGAATAGCTTTATGGCTTGATATGACAGTGATTGATTTTAATGGTTTGGTTACTTGAATTATCATAATAGGTTGGTTAGGAATATGAAAGCTAACAACCTTACGAAAATAATCGTTTTTAGCATGATGAGTAGTTAACAAATCAATCCCTAAAATCACATCAAATGCAAGTATTTTCAAAGAAATAAGATCGACATGTAACGTGCGGTTACCGATTTGAATCAAACAAGACTTATAAACAGTGGATGTAATGAAGGTTTCTCCCATCGGAGTTTTCACAGATAAGTCAAAGTCTAATTTCTTCGGAGTCAAATTTAAACGTTGAGCACAAGTAGGAGAAATAAAAGAATGGGTAGAACCAGTATCAAATAAGGTATATACTTCACTAGAGTTTATGATTAGCTTACCCGTGATCACCTCATTTGGATTCCTCACTTTTTGGGAGGTTACGACAAATGCTCTCCCTTGAACTACCGATTTTGTCTTGTCTGGGACACCCTTTGATGCCTCCATCCCAGCTGGACTTGATTTTGGTACACAACAAAATCGGGTTAAGTGACCTTTTTTTCCATAATTGTAACACGCTTTGGACTACATCCCGTAGTTTGGACTGATATGTCCCTCCCCTCCATATTTGTAACATACGACCGGTGGTCGTTCTCCTTCCTTAACAACAGGTGCTGGTGCTGACGTCTTTCCATCATTGTTGATTCTCCTTTTCTTGAAATGTCCACTCTTATTGTCATGGCCATGATTACCACCAAAGTGATTACCATTTCTGGCATGTTGATTCCCTCCACGCTTATTTGTCATCGCTTCGATGACTGCTACCATTGGTATTATCATTTTGTCGGCTGCTTTCTCTTAGTTGGGTCGACTCGTTATCGTGTTACAATAACTGAGCCCTATTTACAACATCTGAATATAAACACAGTTTGTCAGAAATTAAGTATTGGCGTATCTCAGGTTTCAAACCTCTTAGAAACATCTGTGTCATTCTCTCCTCATTATCAACCAAGTGGGACGTAAACTGAGACAACTCAGCAAACTTAGCTTCGTACTACGTTGCGGTCATATTATTTTGCTCAAGCTTGATGAACTTTACCTCCTTCATGTGACGAATACTTTCAGGAAAGTACTTGTCGTTGAACAGTTCTTGGAACTTCTCCCAAGACATCTTCAGTGCGGCAGGTTGAGTATGCTTTACAGATTCTCACCAGTAATCTGCCTCTGCTAGCAACATGAAGGTGGCAAAGGGAACCTTTTTCTCCTCGGAGCATCCCAAGACATCAAATATCTTGTTGATATGCTTTATCCACGTCTCCGCCTTAAGTGGTTTTGGCTCTCCAAACAACTCCGGTGGTCCCAGCTCCTTGAACTTCTTAGCGGTGGCCGTCCGAGAGTTGTCAGTGTTTCCACCTACATTTTGGACAGGAGCCGCCCTCGCCTGATGTTGCATGAATTGCATAAAACCTCTGAACGTCCATCGTTCATCATTTGATCGTTGTTGTTTACCTGAGGATTATTGTCTTCCTATTGCAGATTATCCTGGGTATTAATCTGTGGTGACTCAACGGTTTCATGTGCTTCATTGCTTATCTCAATATTTTCGGATGCCATTTTCAAATACTGCCACAAAACAAGGGTTAATTAACATATCACATACTATCCCTATACTCTGACCGACCAATTAAATACCAAATAAACTTAGATAGGTCATACTAGCGAAGTAATTCCCCGTCTCTTCCCTCCTAGTTCTTGTCTCACATTTCAGCCAGGGATCATATCCCTAAGCTTTGATATCAACAGTGACGCCCATAAAATAGGTATACATTACCCATCTTGAGTTGCCAAATACATGGTACAAAATTCAAATACAACTTAATTATACACCAGTCGTGTAAAATACGATAAAACATAATCTAAGAGTTTTAATATGAATATTGTCATCTAGACAATATCCACACTCAATGGAGTCCTCATTACATTTATTTTCACACTATTTAACAGAATAGTGAGGAGTACTAATGCTGTCATTTGGACCGTCACTTTGTTCCCCGACTAGTCCCGGCTACGTTCTCATTTCCTAAAGAGAACATTGAAAGAAAGGGTAAGCTCAACTAGCCCAGTAAGAAATATTATGACTAAGATAATGCAGAATAAACTATCATTAGCCTTCAACAATGTTAAACTGATAGAATATAATAGACAACAAGTTTAACTGCAGTGGAAAAAGCAATCCATTAGAAGAGTCAAGTAGAGCATGATATCTACTATCTTCTATGATTTAAAATGTTTTCATCAATTTTTATCGCTAAGACTCAGCTTAATAAATAAAGCACATCATCGAATCATCCCTGCACTACGGGCTAAGGATATTCATTAAATCATCAATGGTCATGACTATACCAAATAATCTCTGGTCATAATCATACCAAAAACTACCCATCAATGCACTACAGGCCACTGAGGACTTTTACCACATCATTTATAACATTACAGGTGATGATTATACCGAATGATCCCTGGTCATAATCATACCAAGTCCATTTATGCACGTAAGCCAAAGATGACTTTCATCACAATATAAGGATGATGATGATGACAATGACATAACAATTCAATAAAACAAGTTCAAGAATAAATTTTAAAGATTTATATGTTAATTTATCCTGAAATCAATAACGTCCAAATTGTCAACATGATACTGCTCTATGGAGTAAAATTCAAGAATACTTAGAAGAATATTTCTATGAAAAGATACTGGATGAAGCGCAAATATCAAGGATATTCCACTAATTTCATGGAGTATAGAAGCCAAAACTTTAACCAACTGAGTATAATGGAATATATGAAACCGTAAATGGATTTTTGCCCGCCATGTGGTAATTCACATAGATAGATCATTTTCTTAATTTAATAAGGAATGAATACGAAGGATCATTTACCATGCATGCGGTAATCCACATAGATAGGTTATTCCAACAGAATAATAAAGAATGGAATAATAGAAGAATTCACCAAGCATGCGATAGTCCGCGTAGATAGGTTATTCCAACAGAATAATAAAGAATGGAACCAGGTCATGCGTAATCTGCATAGACATAATATTCTAACAGAATAATAAAGAATAGAACCAGGTCATGGGCAATACGCATATACAGGATATTCCAACAGAATAATAAAAAATAGAATAACAACAAAATTCATCAGGCATGCGATAGACCGCACAGACAGGTTATTCCAACAGAATAATAAAGAATAGAATAACAACAGAATTCACCAGGCATGCGATAGACCGCACAGACATGTTATTCCAACAGAATAATAAAGAGTGGAATAACAGAAGAATTTCACCATGTATGCGGTACTTCGCATAGACAGGTTATTCTAACAGAATAATAAAGAATGGAATAACAACCCTTACGAGTATTGAAAGAAAATAACTCTCTTCATGAATACGAAAGAATAATACCCCTTACCTTAGAAGAAACTGGATACTGGAATAGTGAGATAGCAGACTTCTCTTCTTCTTTCTCTCTATAATTTCTCTCTATAATAATTATTTTATAGCTTTAGTGAATTGGTGAGAAATGAAGGAAGAATTAGCTTCTATTTATAGAAAAATATAGTTTCAATAATTACACGTTTTGGGGCTCAAAATATTACAGTATAATACCTCCCTCTTTTTCTTCATTTTTAATTTAGTCCTGCAAGTATTATCAAACTTGCACCACCTCCCCTAATAGTAAATAATGTGAATCAATAGTTCAATCATGTGACTCAATAGTTATAATCATGTGCAAATACGAATTACAGCATAGTACCTTCAACTATACCTTCATTTTTAACTTAGTCATGCTAGTATTATCAATCTTGCACCAACTCCCTTAATAGTAAATGAATGTGAATTAATAGTACACACATGTGAACAAATACTTATAAGCATGTGAAATAATAGCAATTAATTGCTCATTTATCCGATTAATTACCCGATTGGTCAATATAACCTCCAGACATCAATTATTATCGAAATAAATGTCGATTTCCACTAACACTAATAATTCTAACACAATAGAACTATCAATTTCATCTTTAATCAACACGAACTTATTCGTCACTAATATCACAACTCACATTATTTAACAACCAGATCATTCCAAGGAAAGAGAGGGCTTTCTGATAAGGATTTCTCCTTATTGGCGCGTAATTAGGCGACCAAACCTCTCCTTGACAGAACTTTCTAGACATTATCAATATTGTAAATAATAATATGAATAACTTTGTCATCTCAATTATTGATTTAATAATATAACATATTATGCAGATGATACTGTGACAATAATTGAATCAATAATATGAGAGATATGATGTAGCAATTACTATAGCAATAATTGAATATAACTGAGTGACTTCTCATGTAAGTATCAATAATCAATACCGTGTGTTACTATGAAACCACGCGTATATACTTTTACTACCGGGAAGTTCAACAATTTAACGGTAAAACTTCCGCCGTTATTTTTATAAAAAGATAATTATGTCATTTTCTAACTACGACAATACTTCCGTTGTGGGGTCCACCAATGATTGTGCCGTCGAACGAATATTTCCTGTTAAAATGAATATTCTCCGACCAATCTAATATTATATAACCACTTGCTTACTTTACAAAATTTGTAAATATTACCCACAACTATAACATTATATCAATCCACACCATAATATTCAAAAAATATATTTCGAGAAAATTATTCTTTATTCATAAAAGTTGGGGTCTTACACATCTTATCAGCAAGTACAGGCACATCTAAGTTCAGAGTTCTGAAACAAAATATGCTTTCACTTAATATATATGAATCTGTTTAATCATACAAAGTGTTAGCATGTACGGACAAAATAACTGCTAATATTGTATAGAAAAGTAAGCAATTATGATATCTATAGGGCAGAAAGAAGACCTGCCCGTTTTACCATTGTCGACCAATGCAAAGAGTGATGCTCCAATTGGAAAGGGCAAAGTCCTGGTGGACTGCAGTGATGGAGGGGCTATCATCGTCCTCCTTTTCCCGAATGATGACCATTATATATGGGCAATCATCGTTTGGGGTGTATCTGTTTGTATGTTCATCATGGACAATGATGTGTATGCCTGACATCATTCGGACGATGTCTTGTTTAATTCTTCGTTCCTCTTCTTTCACCTTGGAATCTAGAACAAAGACTTCCTTCTCCTTTAACGGTATCAGTTTAGGAAATAACATAGCCATTACATTAGCTGGTACCTTTATCGGAGGTTATGTAGACTCTGGATTTACAGGTGGAGATAATCGTCGTGTGGTTGAAACTGAAGGAATCTGCTTATGCTTATGTGAATACCTGCGTTTGGAACTGGCAGAATAGCCTAGTTCGGCTATCCCAATTTGACTGGCCACTTGAATCGGGTGCTTAATAGCCTGATGACTTTTACCCAGCCCTTGTCCCGGCTGGTGACCCAATGACATCATTTCTTGAGTAGCTGCCATCACTTCGGCAGAAATCTTGGGTACAGGAAATGGCGTCCCAATGGAATGGAATTGAGTGTTGCCCACTTTCAAGGCATGAAAACTGACCGGCTCAACATCTGAATTAACATTAATGAGTGTTATGTCACCGTGTTGAGGACATTCTGGTTCAACATTGTCTGTGACTAGGCTATTGTTGATAATGTATTTAAGTTGCTGATGAAGAGTGGAAGGGACTGCCCCGGCCATGTGAATCCATGGTCTTCCCAATAGCAGGTTGTATCCTGAATCTATTTTGAGCACGTGAAAAGATACATAAAATGTATGGGGACCAATCTTAATTGGCAGCTCAATCTCTCCGACTTAATTCTAGTGGGATCCATCAAAAGCTTTGATAATCGTATGGCTGCTTCGAATCTGGTTGAGATTGACATTCATCTTCACCAATGTAGCGTAAGGATAGATATTCAGAGATGAACCTGCATCTATCAAGACTCCAACTAGCATATACCCGGATGACAAAATCGCAATGTGTAACGGCTTGCAATGACCAGTCCCTTCAGTCAGTATATCATCATCAGTGAAAGATATCACATTATTGTTGAAAATGTGATCAACCAGATGTTGAAAATTTTCCACATCCACTGATTTCGGCAAGTATGCTTCTTCTAAAATCTTCAATAGAATCTTCATGTGATCCTCGAAAGTTAAAACCAAGTTTAGTATTGAAATTTGATATAGAGCTTCTTTTAAGCTTAAAACCGCCTTAGCTTCATTATGACCCATAGTACGGAGGAATTTTTTAATCTTCTCTGTGACGCCCCCAAAAATAGGTATACATCACCCATCTTGGGTCGCCAGATACATGGTACAGAATTCAAATACAGCTACTAATACAACTGTCGTGCACAATACGACAAAATATAAACTGTGAGTTTGAATACAAATATTATCTTCTAAAGAGTATCCATACTCAAAAAGAGTCCTCATTACAATTATTATCACACTACTACATAGAATAGTGAGGACTACTAATACTATCATCTGGTTCATCACTCCGTTCCCCGACTCGTCCCAGCTATATTCTCATGTCCTGAAGAGAACAGTGAAAGAAAGGGTGAGCTCAACTAGCCAGTAAGAAATATTATGACTAAGATAATGCAGAATAAATTATCATTAGCCTTCAACAGTGTTAAACTGATAAAATATAATGAACATCAAGTTTAACTGCAGCGGAACAAGCAATCCATTAAAAGAGTCAAGTAAAAAATAAAATCTACTATCTTCTATGATTTAAAAGTTTTTCAACACTGTTATCGCTGAGACTCAGCTTAATAAAATAATCCACATCATCGAATCCCCCCTGCACTATGGCCAAGGATATTCGTGTATTCATTAATGGTCATGATCATGCCAACAACTGTCCATCAATGCACTACGGGCCAATGAGAGCTTTTACCACATCATTTGTAACATTACGGTCATGATTATACCAAATAATCCCTGGTCATAATCATACCAAGTCCATCTATGCACTACAGGCCACAGATGACTTTCAACATTTTATAAACATGAGGATGATGACAATGATATAAGAATTCAATTAAACAAGTTCAAGAATTAATTTATCCAAGAATTAACAACGTCCAAATTGTCAACATGATACTGCTTTGTGGAGTTAAATTCAAGAATGCTTAGAAGAATATTTTCATGAAAAGATACTGGATGAACCGTAATTATCAAGGATATTCCACTAATTTCATGGAGTATAGAAGTTAAAACTTAACCAACTGAGTATAGTAAAAATGGAATAACAAAAGAAATCATCCGGCATGCGATAGACCGCACAGACAGGTTATTCCAACAGAATAATAAATAATGTAACCAGGTCCAGCGTAAACGCACAGACAGGATATTCTGACAGAATAATAACAAAATAATAACAAAACACAGACAAGATGCTCCAACAGAATAATAACAAGACGGAACCAGGTCCGGTATAAAACACACAGACAGGATGTTCCAAAAGAATAATAACAAGACGGAACCAGGTTCGGTGTAAAACACACAGACATGATGTTCCAACAGAATAATAACAAGACAGAACCAGGTCCTCTGTAAAACACACAGACAGAATGTTCCAACAGAATAATAATAAAAACGGAACCAGGTCCGGTGCATAACACACAGACAGGATGTTCCAACAGAATAACAGAAGAATGTCACCAAGTATAGGGTAGACCGCGTATACAGGTTATTCCAACAGAATAATAAAAAATAAAATAACAACAGTTCTCTTCATGAATAAGAAAGAATAACACCCCTTACAGTTTTAAAGAATAGCTGAAATAAGGAAGTAGTTAAGTAGCAGAATACTTTTCTTCTCTCTCTCTATAGTTTCTCTCTATAGTTTCTCTCTCTAGAGTTCAGTGAATTCGTAAGAAATAATGAAGGAATGAGCTGCTATTTATAGAAAAATGGAATGCATAGTAACTAATCCATGAACGGTCCAGATTGATTACTTTAATCTGACGGTCCATATTTAAAGAAAAATCTTTTAAATAAAATATAATATATTCTATTTATAGAATAACTTTAATAAAGTATTTTGTTTTATATAAAAAGATGTTTCTGTTTTATTACGTTAATAATACGAATAAAACAATACGTCATTATCGCTAAATAATTCATATTATTAACTGACAATAATTGAATCAAACTGAGTGACTTCTCACATAAGCATTAATAATCAATACCGTGTGCTACTATGCAACCATACGTATTACTGTACTTTCACTACCGAGTAGTTCAACATTATCAATGGTAAAACTTCAGCCGTTATTTTTAATAAAATATTTTTGTCATTTTCTCAATCCGACAATAATTCCGTTGTGGGGTCCACCAATGATTGTGTCGTTGTACGATTATTCCCTATTAAAACGGATATTCCCCGACCAATCGAATATTATATAACAACTTGCGTACTTTGCAAAATTTATAAATATTACCCACAACTATAATATTATATCAAATTAACTCCATAATATTCAAAAATGATATTTATAGAAAATTCGTCTTTATTTATAAAAGTTGGGGTCTTACAACCTTCCATTCTTATGAAATTTCGCCCTCGAAATTAGGGTACGTACCTGGTATGTCGAAGAGGTAAGGATACCTTGATTTCATTTCAGATTCTAACTCCCAAGTCATTTCCTCAACATAGTGGTTTCTCTATAAAAGTTTGACTTGAGGTATAACCTTGGAGCGTAGAATATGTTCCTTCTTATCCAAGATTTGAACAGGAACTTCTTCATACGTCAAATCTTCTGCTATTTCGTTCGGTTCTAACTCAATAATGTGGTTCGGGTCTTCCACATATTTACGTAACATGGATATGTGAAAAACATTATGAACACGAGACATACTTAGCGGTAAAGCGAGTCTATATGCCACAGTTCCTACTCGATCGAGGATTAAAAATGGACCGATGAATCGAGGATTGAGCTTTCCTCTCTTTCCAAATCTCGTAACTCCTTTCCATGGAGCAACACGTAAGAACACATGATCTCCTATATAAAATTTCACGTCCTTTCGATGAAGATCAGCATAACTCTTTTGTCGATCTTGTGAGGTTTTTATACGTTGTCGGATCGTTTGAATCTTTTCTGTAGTCATACGTACCAACTCCGGTCCCAACAACGTTGCTTCACCCACCTCATCTCAGCATACTGGAGAACGATATTTTCTTCCATACAATGCTTCGAATGGAGTCATGCCAATACTTGCTTGATAACTATTGTTGTAGGAAAACTCCACCAATGGTAAGAACTTGTCCCAACTTCCCTTGAAGTCAAGGACATAGAGTCTTAATAAATCTTCTAGAGTTTGAATAGTCCTCTCTGATTATCCATTCGTCTGAGGATGATATGTAAGACCCCGAATTTTATGAAATAAAAGTATTCAATTTTCTTATAATTACTATTCAGTAAATGGTTAAATTGATAAAAGTTTAAAGTTATGGGTGAAATATGAATTTTTTTCAAAATAAGCAAGTGGTTATAAAATAATCATTGTTGTCGGGGAATATCCGTTTGGTCGTGGAATATTCTTTCTTTCGGGGAATATTCGTACGACGGCACAGCTATTTGTGGGCCCCATAATGAATAACTGTCGGGTGAAGAAAACGACAAATTTGAGTTTTTACAAATAACGGCGTAGTTGTTACCGTTAATACTGTTGGAATACCCGGTGGTTAAAATACAGTAATACGCGTTATTGCACAGTAGCACACGGTATTGCATATTATTTTTGAAATTATTGATTCTTACGTAAGAAGGCACTACTCGATAATTATTACAGTAGTTACTGTTCAATATTTTATTTTATTGATTCAATAATTATTGCGTTAATATTTTATATTATTGTTGTTTCAATAATTGTTGCTGCACAGTATTTTCTTTTATCAGATCAATAATTCATATTATTTGAATAATATTATTAGATAACATTATTGTCAATGTCTAGAAAGTTCTGTCTAAGGAGAGGTTTGGTCATCTAATTGCGCGCCAGTAAGGAGAAATTCTTATTGGAAAGCCCCCTCTTTCCTGGGAACGGCCTGGTTGTCATAAATGTGATTCTGTAATATTATTTGTGAATAATTAATTATTGATTCATATGATAAGGAAATATTTATATTATGTGGATATAAATGAGGGATATATTTTTGTGGTTAAAAATGAAGGAGTTAATGTTGAGGTTTTTATCAGTATTTTTGTCGGAATGGAGGTATTAAAAATAAGGGTTTTTGAGATATTTTGCGGGGGTTATAATTTTTAATCCGACCGTTGGATCGTGGTAATTTTTGGATATGTTATACATATATAAGTTGAGTATATGTCCACAAATTTTGAACCGTTAAAAATGAACGTATGATTTGTTATGAATTTTACGAGATGACTGGTTCAGAAATTGTTGAATTTTCGGAGTTTATCATTTTGGTGGAAAATTCTAGAATTGGTGGGCCCCACTTGTGGTTGGTGAAGAAATGTGCTGAATTATATTTCAAATGTGGTGGGTGGGAATAGTAGCAGGTAAAGCCATCAGGTTGCAGGTCAAACCTACCAAAATTTTCCTATAAATAGAGGGCTAAGTTAGAATTGAAAATCACACCAGAAACATAAGCTTTCTCTCTTTCTCTCTCTATATTATGAAGCATATTTTGTGAGTATTTAGATACTTTGAGAGTTGTTATTCAGTGCAAGTTTCCTTCGGCTTTGCATTCCAGTCAGAAATACTGCTCTTTTGAGGTAAGGGATAGTAAGGGATTTTAAGGGTTGTTATGATTTTCAGTTTCGTAATTTTTCTGAACTTCAAAAATTCTGAAAAAATTTGAAATGATATTTTGATGAGTTTTCTTGATTGTGTCCCAAAAATGGTGATTTTTGGATGTATAGATTGAGAGTTATGAATTTTATGAGAAAAGACTATTTTAAAAGTAATCGCTTATAATTTTGTGGTTAACTCCAAAATTGATGAAATTTTTATTGGGAGTACATGTATATGATAGAAGTATACTCTGTAAATTTCAGAATTTTTGGACAAAAGTATAAATTTTGATAAATGTCTAAATATTCGGCTGTTTTGGCCATATGAAAAATAGTAAATGACTTTTAAAAATTCTGAGAAAAATATATGTTCACTATGGGACTATATTATGCTAAATCCCAGAAAAGAAATATTTTTGGAACTGATTTGGTATTTTTCATGAAAATGGTCTAGTTATGAGTAAATGAATTAAATATGTTTTGTGAAGAAAGAAAATTAGAAAATAGGATTTTATGGCTTGAGAATCCTATATGAGGTATATGCAGATTTTTGATGAGGGTTTTGGTTATTGATGATGAAATTGTAAGAGTTGGCATTTTATGATGATTAAATGCATTAATTAGTAAAGTGTAAACAATTAAAATAAATTGTTTATAAATTTAAGTAATGTTATTCTTTCAATATCATTATACCGAAATATTGGTATGAATTTTATTGTAGAATTTCTATCTTTTGTGTCGGGGTTACTATTCATGAGTTACGAATATTACTCTTGAGATTAAAACTATATGTTGATCATATTATTTTTATCATCATATATAACATTTTTATAACCCTGATGTTGAAATTCTCTTTCACTGGAGTGTAAAGATGGGTAGATTATTGGTATGATCATGACTAGGGTTCTCTTTGGCCTGTAGTGCAAAGTTGAATTGTGACTGGTATGATCATGACCATTGAATTTATAATTGAATATCTTTAGCTTAAGTGCAAAGGTGAATTGATCAACATGGTTATAATTATTGTTTATATAAATTCTGAAATGATTATATATTTCTTTGAGATATGAATATATTTGGCCTGTAGTGCAAATATGAATTGTTGATGAATATCTTTGGCATGTAGTGCAAAGATGGCCTGTTGATGAATATCTTTGGCCTGTAGTGCAAAGATGAACTGTTGATAAATATCTTTGGCATGTAGTGTAAAGATGAACTGTTGTTGAATATCTTTGGCCCGTAGTGCAAAGATGGTTTGTTGATGAATATCTTTGGCCCGTAGTGCAAAGATGGTTTGTTGATGAATATCTTTGGCCCGTAGTGCAAAGATGGATTTGTTAGTATGATTATAAACAGGAATTGTGATTTGGTATAACCATGATCTTTGATGTTTCAGGTAAAGACAGGTGATGAAAATATTCTTCGTCTTGGGTGCGAAGAAAAATTTAGAGTCACAATTATGATTATGAGTTATTCATATGATTGTGGAAAAGGAACTGTTGATTGATGTTACAGGGATAAAACATTGTTGGTGGATTTTTAACATGGAGAAGATAATAGACTTTATAGTCTATTTGACTCTTCTAATGGATTGCTCGTTCCGCTGCAACTATGGTTGAAATTTTTATCATTTACCATATGTTCTAAATCTCTGATTTATTATTGATGAAGGCTATTGATAATTTAATTATCTTTAGTCATGATATTCTTTACTGAGCTAGTTGTGCTCACCCTTTTGCTTCACAATTCCTTTCAGGTAATAAGAGTGTAGCTGGGTCGAGCGGGGGTAACAAGGGAATAGAACGGTGGTCATCATTTAGTAGTTTTATTTGGTGAATCCAATAGGGTAAGGTGTACCCAACGTTGGAAGGGTGGTTTGCCACTATCATACAAGATGTCTAACGACATACAACCTCGTGTCATCATAGGACAGGGTTGTGCTCATCCACTTGCTGAGTATATCTATGGGCACTACCTATATAATCTTGGTGTTTGTTTGAAGTATAATTCTCAATTAGAGACAGTGGAGATAATGATAAGTCAAGAGAAGACTCACCATTGGGAAGAATATGATAGTAATCTTCTCGTTTTTCTTTGGGGTCTATTGGGTCAACCAAGGATAATTCTGTGGCCATATGATATCTATCATAACCTAGACGCGTGCCCTCCCATGTACGAAGGTTTCCTTGAGCACTTCCCAAAGATTCTAATTTCTAAAACAGTTTTTGACTATACCTTTATGTAAGTTACCTTTGTGAAGTGCTGATACATGATGGTGTCCAACGTTACAGTTGGTATATATTTGTATCCAAACTCACAGCATATGTGTTGTTGTATTTTGCACGATAATTGTTGTAATAAAGTTGTAGTTATTTTCTGTACCATGTATTTGACGACTCAGAATGGGTTGGATGGAATGGACCTATTTTGGGGTTGTTACATTTGGTATCAGAGCTTAGGGATATGATCTCTGGCGGAGATCGGGGAATAAAACTAGGAGGGGAGAGATGAGTAAATCCTTCGCTAGTGTGTCCTACCTAAGCTTATTTGTTGGTCAGTCATAATATCGGGATATTATTTGATATGTTAATTTGTTCAATTAACCCTTGTTTTGAAGCTGTATTCTAGAATGATATCTGAAATACAGGAGATGAGCAATGGAGAAATCATGATGACAGGGAAGATGGAATCTGAAATGAAAGCAAGGTATTCTCAACTCTTTGAAATACCAGGTACGTAAATTTCGGGGACGAAATTTCATAAGGAGGGGAGATTGTAAGACCCCGAATTTTATGAAATAAAAGTATTCAATTTTCTTATAATTACTATTCAGTAAATGGTTAAATTGATAAAAGTTTAAAGTTATGGGTGAAATATGAATTTTTTTCAAAATAAGCAAGTGGTTATAAAATAATCATTGTTGTCGGGGAATATTCGTTTGGTCGTGGAATATTCTTTCTGTCGGGGAATATTCGTACGACGGCGCAGCTATTTGTGGGCCCCATAACGAATAACTGTCGGGTGAAGAAAACGACAAATTTGAGTTTTTACAAATAACGGCGTAGTTGTTACCGTTAACACTGTTGGAATACCCGGTGGTTAAAATACAGTAATACGCGTTATTGCACAGTAGCACACGGTATTGCATAGTATTTTTGAAATTATTGATTCTTACGTAAGAAGGCACTACTCAATAATTGTTACAGTAATTACTGTTCAATATTTTATTTTATTGATTCAATAATTGTTGCGTTGATATTTTATATTATTGTTGTTTCAATAATTGTTGCTGCACAGTATTTTCCTTTATCAGATCAATAATTCATATTATTTGAATAATATTATTAGATAACATTATTGGCAATGTCTAGAAAGTTCTGTCTAAGGAGAGGTTTGGTCATCTAATTGCGCGCCAGTAAGGAGAAATTCTTATTGGAAAGCCCCCTCTTTCCTGGGAACGGCCTGGTTGTCATAAATGTGATTCTGTAATATTATTTGTGAATAATTAATTATTGATTCATATGATAAGGAAATATTTATTTTATGTGGATATAAATGAGGGATATATTTTTGTGGTTAAAAATGAAGGAGTTAATGTTGAGGTTTTTATCAGTATTTTTGTCGGAATGGAGGTATTAAAAATCAGGGTTTTTGAGATATTTTGCGGGGGTTATAATTTTTAATCCGACCGTTGGATCGTGGTAATTTTTGGATATGTTATACATATATAAGTTGAGTATATGTCCACAAATTTTGAACCGTTAAAAATGAACGTATGATTTGTTATGAATTTTACGAGATGACTGGTTCAGAAATTGTTGAATTTTCGGAGTTTATCATTTTGGTGGAAAATTCTAGAATTGGTGGGCCCCACTTGTGGTTGGTGAAGAAATGTGCTGAATTATATTTCAAATGTGGTGGGTGGGAATAGTAGCAGGTAAAGCCATCAGGTTGCAGGTCAAACCTACCAAAATTTTCCTATAAATAGAGGGCTAAGTTAGAATTGAAAATCACACCAGAAACATAAGCTTTCTCTCTTTCTCTCTCTATATTATGAAGCATATTTTGTGAGTATTTAGATACTTTGAGAGTTGCTATTCAGTGCAAGTTTCCTTCAGCTTTGCATTCCAGTCAGAAGTACTGCTCTTTTGAGGTAAGGGATAGTAAGGGATAGTAAGGGATTTTAAGGGTTGTTATGATTTTCAGTTTCGTAATTTTTCTGAACTTCAAAAATTCTGAAAAAATTTAAAATGATATTTTGATGAGTTTTCTTGATTGTGTCCAAAAATGGTGATTTTTGGATGTATAGATTGAGAGTTATGAATTTTATGAGAAAAGACTATTTTAAAAGTAACGCTTATAATTCCTTGTGGTTAACTCCAAAATTGATGAAATTTTTATTGGGAGTACATGTATATGATAGAAGTATACTCTGTAAATTTCAGAATTTTTGGACAAAAGTATAATTTTTGATAAATGTCTAAATATTCGGCTGTTTTGGCCATATGAAAAATAGTAAATGACTTTTAAAAATTCTGAGAAAAATATATGTTCACTATGGGACTATATTATGCTAAATCCCAGAAAAGAAATATTTTTGGAACTGATTTGGTATTTTTCATGAAAATGGTCTAGTTATGAGTAAATGAATTAAATATGTTTTGTGAAGAAAGAAAATTGGAAAATAGGATTTTATGGCTTGAGAATCCTATATGAGGTATATGCAGATTTTTGATGAGGGTTTTGGTTATTGATGATGAAATTGTAAGAGTTGGCATTTTATGATGATTAAATGCATTAATTAGTAAAGTGTAAACAATTAAAATAAATTGTTTATAAATTTAAGTAATGTTATTCTTTCAATATCATTATACCGAAATATTGGTATGAATTTTATTGTAGAATTTCTATCTTTTGTGTCGGGGTTACTATTCATGAGTTACGAATATTACTCTTGAGATTAAAACTATATGTTGATCATATTATTTTTATCATCATATATAACATTTTTATAACCCTGATGTTGAAATTCTCTTTCACTGGAGTGTAAAGATGGGTAGATTATTGGTATGATCATGACTAGGGTTCTCTTTGGCCTGTAGTGCAAAGTTGAATTGTGACTGGTATGATCATGACCATTGAATTTATAAGTGAATATCTTTAGCTTAAGTGCAAAGGTGAATTGATCAACATGGTTATAATTATTGTTTATATAAATTCTGAAATGATTATATATTTCTTTGAGATATGAATATATTTGGCCTGTAGTGCAAATATGAATTGTTGATGAATATCTTTGGCATGTAGTGCAAAGATGGCCTGTTGATGAATATCTTTGGCCTGTAGTGCAAAGATGAACTGTTGATGAATATCTTTGGCCTGTAGTGCAAAGATGAACTGTTGTTGAATATCTTTGGCCCGTAGTGCAAAGATGGTTTGTTGATGAATATCTTTGGCCCGTAGTGCAAAGATGGTTTGTTGATGAATATCTTTGGCCCGTAGTGCAAAGATGGATTTGTTAGTATGATTATAAACAGGAATTGTGATTTGGTATAACCATGATCTTTGATGTTTCAGGTAAAGACAGGTGATGAAAATATTCTTCGTCCTGGGTGCGAAGAAAAATTTAGAGTCACAATTATGATTATGAGTTATTCATATGATTGTGGAAAGGAACTGTTGATTGATGTTACAGGGATAAAACATTGTTGGTGGATTTTTAACATGGAGAAGATAATAGACTTTATAGTCTATTTGACTCTTCTAATGGATTGCTCGTTCCGCTGCAACTATGGTTGAAATTTTTATCATTTACCATATGTTCTAAATCTCTGATTTATTATTGATGAAGGCTATTGATAATTTAATTATCTTTAGTCATGATATTCTTTACTGAGCTAGTTGTGCTCACCCTTTTGCTTCACAATTCCTTTCAGGTAATAAGAGTGTAGCTGGGTCGAGCGGGGGTAACAAGGGAATAGAACGGTGGTCATCATTTAGTAGTTATATTTGGTGAATCCAATAGGGTAAGGCGTACCCAACGTTGGAAGGGTGGTTTGCCACTATCATACAAGATGTCTAACGACATACAACCTCGTGTCATCATAGGACAGGGTTGTGCTCATCCACTTGCTGAGTATATCTATGGGCACTACCTATATAATCTTGGTGTTTGTTTGAAGTATAATTCTCAATTAGAGACAGTGGAGATAATGATAAGTCAAGAGAAGACTCACCATTGGGAAGAATATGATAGTAATCTTCTCGTTTTTCTTTGGGGTCTATTGGGTCAACCAAGGATAATTCTGTGGCCATATGATATCTATCATAACCTAGACGCGTGGCCTCCCATGTACGAAGGTTTCCTTGAGCACTTCCCAAAGATTCTAATTTCTAAAACAGTTTTTGACTATACCTTTATGTAAGTTACCTTTGTGAAGTGCTGATACATGATGGTGTCCAACGTTACAGTTGGTATATATTTGTATCCAAACTCACAGCATATGTGTTGTTGTATTTTGCACGACAATTATTGTAATAAAGTTGTAGTTATTTTCTGTACAATGTATTTGACGACTCAGAATGGGTTGGATGGAATGGACCTATTTTGTGGTTGTTACATTTGGTATCAGAGCTTAGGGATATGATCTCTGGCGGAGATCGGGGAATAAAACTAGGAGGGGAGAGATGAGTAAATCCTTCGCTAGTGTGTCCTACCTAAGCTTATTTGTTGGTCAGTCATAATATCGGGATATTATGTGATATGTTAATTTGTTCAATTAACCCTTGTTTTGAAGCTGTATTCTAGAATGATATCTGAAATACAGGAGATGAGCAATGGAGAAATCATGATGACAGGGAAGATGGAATCTGAAATGAAAGCAAGGTATTCTCAACTCTTTGAAATACCAGGTACGTAAATTTCGGGGACGAAATTTCATAAGGAGGGGAGATTGTAAGACCCCGAATTTTATGAAAAAAAAGTATTCAATTTTCTTATAATTACTATTCAGTAAATGGTTAAATTGATAAAAGTTTAAAGTTATGGGTGAAATATGAATTTTTTTCAAAATAAGCAAGTGGTTATAAAATAATCATTGTTGTCGGGGAATATTCGTTTGGTCGTGGAATATTCTTTCTGTCGGGGAATATTCGTACGACGGCGCAGCTATTTGTGGGCCCCATAACGAATAACTGTCGGGTGAAGAAAACGACAAATTTGAGTTTTTACAAATAACGGCGTAGTTGTTACCGTTAACACTGTTGGAATACCCGGTGGTTAAAATACAGTAATACGCGTTATTGCACAGTAGCACACGGTATTGCATAGTATTTTTAAAATTATTGATTCTTACGTAAGAAGGCACTACTCAATAATTGTTACAGTAATTACTGTTCAATATTTTATTTTATTGATTCAATAATTGTTGCGTTGATATTTTATATTATTGTTGTTTCAATAATTGTTGCTGCACAGTATTTTCCTTTATCAGATCAATAATTCATATTATTTGAATAATATTATTAGATAACATTATTGGCAATGTCTAGAAAGTTCTGTCTAAGGAGAGGTTTGGTCATCTAATTGCGCGCCAGTAAGGAGAAATTCTTATTGGAAAGCCCCCTCTTTCCTGGGAACGGCCTGGTTGTCATAAATGTGATTCTGTAATATTATTTGTGAATAATTAATTATTGATTCATATGATAAGGAAATATTTATTTTATGTGGATATAAATGAGGGATATATTTTTGTGGTTAAAAATGAAGGAGTTAATGTTGAGGTTTTTATCAGTATTTTTGTCGGAATGGAGGTATTAAAAATCAGGGTTTTTGAGATATTTTGCGGGGGTTATAATTTTTAATCCGACCGTTGGATCGTGGTAATTTTTGGATATGTTATACATATATAAGTTGAGTATATGTCCACAAATTTTGAACCGTTAAAAATGAACGTATGATTTGTTATGAATTTTACGAGATGACTGGTTCAGAAATTGTTGAATTTTCGGAGTTTATCATTTTGGTGGAAAATTCTAGAATTGGTGGGCCCCACTTGTGGTTGGTGAAGAAATGTGCTGAATTATATTTCAAATGTGGTGGGTGGGAATAGTAGCAGGTAAAGCCATCAGGTTGCAGGTCAAACCTACCAAAATTTTCCTATAAATAGAGGGCTAAGTTAGAATTGAAAATCACACCAGAAACATAAGCTTTCTCTCTTTCTCTCTCTATATTATGAAGCATATTTTGTGAGTATTTAGATACTTTGAGAGTTGCTATTCAGTGCAAGTTTCCTTCGGCTTTGCATTCCAGTCAGAAATACTGCACTTTTGAGGTAAGGGATAGTAAGGGATAGTAAGGGATTTTAAGGGTTGTTATGATTTTCAGTTTCGTAATTTTTCTGAACTTCAAAAATTCTGAAAAAATTTGAAATGATATTTTGATGAGTTTTCTTGATTGTGTCCCAAAAATGGTGATTTTTGGATGTATAGATTGAGAGTTATGAATTTTATGAGAAAAGACTATTTTAAAGGTAATCGCTTATAATTTCTTGTGGTTAACTCCAAAATTGATGAAATTTTTATTGGGAGTACATGTATATGATAGAAGTATACTCTGTAAATTTCAGAATTTTTGGACAAAAGTATAATTTTTGATAAATGTCTAAATATTCGGCTGTTTTGGCCATATGAAAAATAGTAAATGACTTTTAAAAATTCTGAGAAAAATATATGTTCACTATGGGACTATATTATGCTAAATCCCAGAAAAGAAATATTTTTGGAACTGATTTGGTATTTTTCATGAAAATGGTCTAGTTATGAGTAAATGAATTAAATATGTTTTGTGAAGAAAGAAAATTGGAAAATAGGATTTTATGGCTTGAGAATCCTATATGAGGTATATGCAGATTTTTGATGAGGGTTTTGGTTATTGATGATGAAATTGTAAGAGTTGGCATTTTATGATGATTAAATGCATTAATTAGTAAAGTGTAAACAATTAAAATAAATTGTTTATAAATTTAAGTAATGTTATTCTTTCAATATCATTATACCGAAATATTGGTATGAATTTTATTGTAAAATTTCTATCTTTTGTGTCGGGGTTACTATTCATGAGTTACGAATATTACTCTTGAGATTAAAACTATATGTTGATCATATTATTTTTATCATCATATATAACATTTTTATAACCCTGATGTTGAAATTCTCTTTCACTGGAGTGTAAAGATGGGTAGATTATTGGTATGATCATGACTAGGGTTCTCTTTGGCCTGTAGTGCAAAGTTGAATTGTGACTGGTATGATCATGACCATTGAATTTATAATTGAATATCTTTAGCTTAAGTGCAAAGGTGAATTGATCAACATGGCTATAATTATTGTTTATATAAATTCTGAAATGATTATATATTTCTTTGAGATATGAATATATTTGGCCTGTAGTGCAAATATGAATTGTTGATGAATATCTTTGGCATGTAGTGCAAAGATGGCCTGTTGATGAATATCTTTGGCCTGTAGTGCAAAGATGAACTGTTGATGAATATCTTTGGCATGTAGTGTAAAGATGAACTGTTGATGAATATCTTTGGCATGTAGTGCAAAGATGGTTTGTTGATGAATATCTTTGGCCCGTAGTGCAAAGATGGTTTGTTGATGAATATCTTTGGCCCGTAGTGCAAAGATGGTTTGTTGATGAATATCTTTGGCCCGTAGTGCAAAGATGGATTTGTTAGTATGATTATAAACAGGAATTGTGATTTGGTATAACCATGATCTTTGATGTTTCAGGTAAAGACAGGTGATGAAAATATTCTTCGTCCTGGGTGCGAAGAAAAATTTAGAGTCACAATTATGATTATGAGTTATTCATATATTGTGAAAAGGAACTGTTGATTAATGTTACAGGGATAAAACATTATTGGTGGACTTTTAATGTGGAGAAGATAATAGACTTTATGGTCTATTTGACTCTTCTAATGGATTGCTCGTTCCGCTGCAACTATGGTTGAAATTTTTATCATTTACCATATGTTCTAAATCTCTGATTTATTATTGATGAAGGCTATTGATAATTTAATTATCTTTAGTCATGATATTCTTTACTGAGCTAGTTGTGCTCACCCTTTTGCTTCACAATTCCTTTCAGGTAATAAGAGTGTAGCTGGGTCGAGCGGAGGTAACAAGGGAATAGAACGGTGGTCATCATTTAGTAGTTTTATTTGGTGAATCCAATAGGGTAAGGTGTACCCAACGTTGGAAGGGTGGTTTGCCACTATCATACAAGATGTCTAACGACATACAACCTCGTGTCATCATAGGACAAGGTTGTGCTCATCCACTTGCTGAGTATATCTATGGGCACTACCTATATAATCTTGGTGTTTGTTTGAAGTATAATTCTCAATTAGAGACAGTGGAGATAATGATAAGTCAAGAGAAGACTCACCATTAGGAAGAATATGATAGTAATCTTCTCGTTTTTCTTTGGGGTCTATTGGGTCAACCAAGGATAATCCTGTGGCCATATGATATCTATCATAACCTAGACGCGTGGCCTCCCATGTACGAAGGTTTTCTTGAGCACTTCCCAAAGATTCTAATTTCTAGAACAGTTTTTGACTATACCTTTATGTAAGGTACCTTTGTGAAGTGCTGATACATGATGGTGTCCAACGTTACAGTTGGTATATATTTGTATCCAAACTCAGAGTATATGTGTTGTTGTATTTTGCACGACAATTGTTGTAATAAAGTTGTAGTTGTTTTCTGTACCATGTATTTGACGACTCAGAATGGGTTGGATGGAATGGACCTATTTTGGGGTTGTTACATGATATGCCGAACTATATCGTAAATCCGTGCCCATAGCTTTTTGTAAACTAACCCAAAATCGTAAAGTGAATCTTGGGTGTCGATCATAAACTATGGATACTGGCATACCATGCAGTCTTACAATCTCGTTTATGTACATACGAGCAAGACGTTCAAGTGTATAAGTTTCTCGTATCGGTAAGAAATGAGCAGACTTGGTCAATCTATCAACAATGACCCAAATCGCATCTACACCTTGAGAAACCTTAGGAAGACCGGTAACGAAATCCATGGTAATGTGCTCCCACTTCCATTCTGGAATTTCAAGTGGTTGCAATGGACCTTTTGGTACTTGATGCTCCGCTTTGACTCGTTGACAAGTTAGACACCTTGAGATAAACAACGCTATCTCTCTCTTCATATTGCTCCACCAAAATGTATGACGAAGATCATGATACATTTTGATACTTCCATGATGGATTGCAAATGGTGTGTTGTGCGCCTCCATTATAATTTCATACTTTAAATCAGGGTTGTTAGGAACACAAAGTCTGGAGTTGACTCGAAGTATTCCTTCTTCATTGATTCTTGCTTTCGGTATTGTACCTTCTTGCACTTTCTTCTTCATACGCATCAGCTCCAGGTCTGTAGCTTGAGCAGCTTTAACTTTATCGATTAAAGTTGGTTCTACTCGTATATTCGCCATCATCACATTGGTCCCTGGAGTCTTTAACTCTATCTCCATCCTTTGCAAGTCACACAAAATGGGCCTTTGTGTTGACAATATTGCACTCGTACTTGCATATGATCTTCTACTCAATGCGTCAGCTACCACGTTCGCTTTTCCAGGATGGTATTGAATGGTATGATCATAATCTTTCAACAGTTCAAGTCAACGTCGTTGTCGCATGTTGAGTTTCTTTTGAGTGAAGAAATATTTGAGGCTTTTATGATCCGTAAAGATCTCCAACTTCTCCCCATACAAGTAATGCCTCCAAATTTTAAGTGCAAAGACAACAGCTGCCAACTCTAGATCATGAGTAGGATAATTCCTCTCATATTCCTTGAGTTGTCTTGATGCATAGGCTATGACTTTTCCATGTTGCATGAGAACGCATCCCAACCCTTTGCTCGAAGCATCACTGTAGATGACAAATCCCTCCAAGCCAGATGGTATTGTTAGAACAGGTGCTGAAATGAGTCTCCTCTTGAGTTCTTGAAAATTCTTCTCACATTCTTCGCTCCAACCGAACTTTGTATCTTTCCGAGTCAGCTGAGTTAATAACCAGCTAAACCAAGAAAGCTACGTACTTCGGTTACTAATTTAGGTTGCTCCCAGCTTTGAATAGCTTCAATCTTTTTCGGGTCAACCGATATTACACGACTTGATACTATGTGCCCAAGGAATGCTACCTCCTCCAAACAGAACTCACATTTCTTCAACTTAGCATAAAACTTGTATTCACGAAGCTTTTGGAGTACCAGCCTCAAGTGTTGCTCATGATCTTCACGGCTTTTGGAATAAATAAGGATGTCATCAATAAAGACGACCACAAAGTGATCCAAATATTCCTTGAATACCCGGTTCATCATATCTATGAAGGCAGCAGGAGCATTAGTCAATCCAAAGGACATGACTAGGAATTCATAATGCCCGTACCGAGTTCTGAAATCCGCCTTTGGAATATCCTCAGTTCTAACCTTCAGCTGATGATATCCAGAACGAAGATCGATCTTTGAAAAGAATTGTGCTCCTTGCAACTGGTCAAACAGGTCATTAATACGTGGCAATGGGAACCTATTTTTGATGGTGACATGATTCAACTCCCGATAATCAATACAAAGTCGCATACTTCCATCTTTCTTCTTCACGAATAGCACAGGAGCACCCCAAGGAGAAGTACTAGGACGAATAAAGCCGATGTCTAACAATTCCTGCAGTTGGATCTTTAACTCCTGAAGTTCAATAGGAGCCATTCGATATGGGGCTTTGGAAATGGTTTTTGTACAGGGTTCAAGGTCGATAAAAAATTCAATTTCACGCTCTGGGGTAGGTCAGGAAGTTCTTCAGGGAATACGTCAGGGAATTTATTAACAATAGAAATATCATTCAAAACTGACGTATTTTTGTTTAGATCCGTGACATGAGCTAAGAAAGCTTGACATCCGTTTTTTAATAAACGAATAGCTTTATGGCTTGAGATGACAGTGATTGATTTTAATGGTTTGGTTGCTTGAATTCGCATAATAGGTCGATTAGGAATATGAAAGCTAACAACCTTACGAAAACAATCAATTTTTGCATGATGAGTAGTTAAACAATCAATCCCTAGAATCACGTCAAATGCAAGTATTTTTAATGAAATAAGATCGACAGGTAATGTGTGGGTACCAACTTGAACCAAATAAGACTTATAAACCGTGGATGTAATGAAGGTTTCCCCCAATGGAGTTTCAACAGATAAGTCAAAGCCTAATTTCTCCAGAGTCAAATTTAATCGATGAGCGCAAGTAGTAGAAATAAAGGAATGGGTAGAACCGGTATCAAATAAAGTATAGACTTCATTAGAGTTTATGATAAGCTTACCCGTGATGACCTCATTCGGGTTCCTTACTTTCTGGGAGGTCACAACAAACGCTCTCCCTTGCACTACCGGTTTTGACTTTTCTGGGACGGTCTTTGGTGTCACCATCTTGGCTGAACTTGTTTTTGGTAAACGACAAAATCGAGCTAAATGACCTTCTCTTTCACAATTATAACATGCTTTAGACGACATCGCGTAGTTTGGACTGATGTGCCCCTCCCCTCCGCATTTGAAACATATAATAGGTGGTCGTTCTCCTTCCTTAACAACGGGTGCTGGTGCTGACGTATTTCCATCATTGTTGAATCTCCTCTTTTTGAAATGACCATTCTTATTATTTTGGCCCTGATTACCACCGAAGTGGTTACCATTTCTGGCATGTTGATTCTCTCCACGCTTGTTGTCACCGCTTCGATGACTGCTCTCACCGGTATTATCATTTTGCCGACTGCTCTCTTTTGGTTGCGTTGACTCATTATCGCGCTCCACTAACTGAGCCCTATTCACAACATCTGAATACAAACATAGTTTATGAGAAATAAGATGTTGACGTATCTCAGGTTTCAAATCTCGCAAAAATATTCGCGTCATTCGCTCTTCATTATCCACCAAGTGGGACGCAAACCGGGTCAACTCAATAAATTTATCCTCATACTGTGATACGGTCATATTATTCTGCTCCAATTTGATGAACTCCACCTCCTTCATGTGACGAACACTTTCGGGAAAGTATTTGTCATTGAACAGCTCTTGGAACTTCTCCCAAGACATCTTTAATGCGGCAGGTTGAGTACGCTTAATCTATTCCCACCAGTAATCTACCTCTCCTCGCAACATAAAGGCAGTAAAGGGAACCTTTTGCTCCTCGGAGCACCCATGACATCAAATATCTTGGTGATCTGCTTTATCCATGTTTCCGCTATAAGTGGTTTTGGCTCTCCCTTAAACTCTGGTGGTCCCAGCTCCTTGAACTATTTAGCAGTGACCGTCCCAGAGTTTTCAGCGTTTCCACCTATATTTTGGACAGGAGCCGCTCTCGCTTGCTGTTGCATGAACTGCATAAAGCTTCTGAACATTCCATCATTCATCATCTGGTCAGTGTTGTTGTTTGCATGAGGATTGTCACCTTCCTGATGCACATTATCCTGATTATTGATATGTGGTGAATCAACAGTCGCCTGTGCTCCATTGTTATTCTCAACATTCTCAGATGTCATTTTCAGATACTTCCACAAAACAAAAGTTAATTAATATGTGATATATTATCCTAACATGATGACCGACCAATTAAATATCATACAAATAAACTTAGATAGGTCATACTAGCGAAGGAATTCTCCGTCTCTCCCCTCCTAGTTCTATTCTCACATCTTTGCCAGGAATCATATCCCTAAGCTCTGATACCAACTGTGACGCCCCCAAAAATAGGTATACATCACCCATCTTGGGTCGCCAGATAGATGGTACAAAATTCAAATACAACTTACTAATACAACTGTTGTGCACAATACGACAAAATATAAACTGTGAGTTTGAATACAAATATTATCTTCTACAGAGTATCCATACTCAAAAGGAGTCCTCATTACAATTATTATCACACTACTACATAGAATAGTGAGGACTATTAATACTATCATCTGGTCCATCACTCCGTTCCCCAACTCGTCCCAGCTATATTCTCATGTCCTGAAGAGAACAGTGAAAGAAAGGGTGAGCTGAACTAGCCCAGTAAGAAATATTATGACTATGATAATGCAGAATAAATTATCATTAGCCTTCAACAGTGTTAAATTGATAAAATATAACGAACATCAAGTTTAACTGCAGCGGAACAAGCAATCCATTAAAAGAGTCAAGTAGGAAATAAAATATACTATCTTCTATAATTTAAAAGGTTTTTCAACACTGTTATCGCTGAGACTCAGCTTAATAAAATAATCCACATCATCGAATCACCCCTGTACTACGGCCAAGGATATTCGTGTATTCATTAATGGTCATGATCATGCCAACAACTGTCCATCAATGCACTACGGGCCAATGAGAACTTTTACCACATCATTTGTAACATTATGGTCATGATTATACCGAATAATCCCTGGTCATAATCATACCAAGTCCATCTATGCACTATAGGCCACAGATGACTTTTAATATTTTATAAACATGAGGATGATGATAATGATATAAGAATTCAATAAAACAAGTTCAAGAATTAATTTATCCAAGAATTAACAACGTCCAAATTGTCAACATGATACCGCTTTGTGGAGTAAAATTCAAGAATGCTTAGAAGAATATTTTTATGAAAAGATACTGGATGAAGCGCAATTATCAAGGATATTCCACTAATTTCATGGAGTATAGATGTTAAAACTTAACCAACTGAGTATAGTAAAAATGGAATAACAAAAGAAATCACCAGGCATGCGATAGACCACACAGACAGGTTATTCTAACAGAATAATAAATAATAAAACCAGGTCTGCGTAAACACACAGACATGATATTTCGACAGAATAATAACAAAATAATAACAAGGCACAAACAGGATGTTCCAACAGAATAATAACAAGACGGAACCAGGTCCGGTGTAAAACACACAGACATGATGTTCCAACAGAATAATAACAAGAAGGAACCAGGTCCTCTGTAAAACACACAGACAGAATGTTCCAACAGAATAATAATAAAAACGGAACCAAGTCCGGTGCATAACACACAGACAGGATGTTCCAACAGAATAACAGAAGAATGTCACCAAGTATAGGGTAGACCGCGTATACAGGTTATTCCAACAGAATAATAAAAAATGAAATAACAACAGTTCTCTTCATGAATAAGAAAGAATAACACCCCTTACCATTTTAAAGAAGAGCTGAAATAAGGAAGTAGTTAAGTAGCAGAATACTTTTCTTCTCTCTCTCTATAGTTTCTCTCTATAGTTTCTCTCTCTAGAGTTCAGTGAATTCGTAAGAAATAATGAAGGAATGAGCTGCTATTTATAGAAAAATGGAATGCATAGTAACTAATCCATGAACGGTCCAGATTGATTACTTTAATCTGACGGTCCATATTTAAAAAAAATTCTTTTAAATAAAATATAATATATTCTATTTATAGAATAACTTTAATAAAGTATTTTATTTTATATAAAAAGATGTTTCTGTTTTATTACGTTAATAATACGAATAAAATAATACGTCATTATCTCTAAATAATTCATATTATTAACTGACAATAATTCAATCAAACTGAGTGACTTCTCACATAAGCATTAATAATAAATACCATGTGCTACTATGCAACCATACGTATTACTGTACTTTTACTACCGAGTAGTTCAACAGTATCAATGGTAAAACTTCCGCCGTTATTTTTAATAAAATATTTTTGTCATTTTCTCAATTCGACAATAATTTCGTTGTGGGGTCCACCAATGATTGTGACGTTGTACGAATATTCCCTATTAAAACGAATATTCCCCGACCAATCGAATATTATATAACAACTTGCGTACTTTGAAAAATTTATAAATATTACCCACAACTATAACATTATATCAAATTAACTCCATAATATTCAAAAATAATATTTATAAAAAATTTGTCTTTATTTATAAAAGTTGGGGTCTTATATTCTCCATGGGAATTTTCCCCTTTGATTTGATGGTAGGCTTCATCACCCGTTGGGGAAGATACAGTAGATTTTTCTTCGACACTGCAACAGTTGTATGAGAGGTGGATCCTTGAGCTTCTCCATAATCCCAGGGGACTTTTTGTAAGCTGATAATAGGATATTGCGCTCTGAATGGCAATGCAATTGGCTCTGGCGCAACCACTTTCAAAGGTTTGTCAACTCCTTTGAGTTGAATTGCTTGTATTGTGAATGGTTTAACAGTCCCATCAGCCTCAGCAGATATAACTGCTACCAGTCTCTTCCATTTAGTAGGACAAGTATTTTCACTCTCAAATAGTACAGTATCATTGTCTGCCAGTTGCAGGACACCGCTATCAATTAGATTCTGAATAAGGTGGCGGAGTGCCCAACATTCTTCTGTGTTGTGATCGCGAGAATTGGAGTGATAATGACATACTCCATCAGAATTAAACCGTCCTGAATGGGGATTAATTGGAGGTAGAAGGGAAGTGATCTTTCCTTTATTGATTAGCATCTAAAGTATCTCCTCCATAGGTTAGCCCAGGTATGTAAATTCCCTTCTATTGGCAAAATCCTGACGGGCTTTAGCAATTGCTCTCTTTATCACTTTGTCCTCCAATGTTTCATTTTTTAAAGGTGACGAGGGAGTATTCATAACCAAGGGAAGGAGACTAGCATGCTCTTAACTAACTAATTGGCGTGTGACTTGATGCTGATAGGTCACCAGTTCTGCAAATTGCTCAATCTGCTTACACAGAGCTTTCATCTTTTGTTCCATCACAAACTGGAACTTTGCATAATCCCATTTGTCAACACTGTCTTTGATGGTCTGGGAGGCTTCACACTTAAAATTGGAACTCTGTCCACTGCTCCAATTAATCATGTTGACCTCTCCCTCTTTGTGTTGTGGAAGAGGGTTGTCTTGTACGTGAAGTTTATCTGGTTTGGTGACCATGATCTCACCGTTGTCTATCAAATCTTGGATCTTGTGTTTGAAGGCCCAACAATCTTGAGTATCATGTCCAAGTGCCCCGGCATGACGAGCACATTTCTGAGTAGCATTGAAACCCTTCCCATTAGGGTTGGCTGATGGAAGAAGATGCGTAATTTTCTTATGAGTGGTTAGAAGAATTTGAATGTTCTCGAGTGAGTCCCCTAGGGGTGTGAACACTCGAGGGCATTTAGCTTCTCCACCCTTAGGCAATAGAGGGTTTGAAGACTGTGCTTGAAAAAGAGTGTAATTTCTCCTCTGAATAGGCATATTCTGATTGCCCTTTTGACCTTGTAGCATTAAGGAAACATCCTCCTCTTTCTTATTATGGACCCTCCGTGGGTTGTTTCCATAAGTTTCGGACTGGATGTGTTTAGCAACAGCTTTAAGAGCGGCTAGGTCTTGAATCTTTCTTGACTTCAACACCATTTCAGCCATCTCTCCATCTTTGATCATTTTAGAAAATGGTTTACCAATGCCAGCTAAAACTCTCTCATAGAAAGGAGCTTCTTATATGTCGATAAAGGTCATGACCATTTCTGACTCTGTCATAGAAGGAATCACTTGAGTAGCAAGGCGCCTCCACCTTTGAGCGTACTCTCTAAAAAACTCATTAGACTATTTCTTAACCTTGTTAATTGGTACCAGTCCGGAGCCATCTGAGACTGGAAGCTGTATTGTGTGGTGAAGGCATGAACCAGTTCTTCCTAACTATGGATCTTTGAATTGTCTAATCTGGTATACCACGAATGGGCTTCTCCAGTCAGACTCTTTTTGAATAGCTGCATTCTGAGCTTCTCGTCCTCTACATAAGATCCAAGTTCTCCAATGAACACCTTCAAATGTATGTAAGGATCTCCTAACCCGTCATACTTTTTGAAGTCAGGAGTTTTGAACTTCTCTAGATAATGGACACCAGGGAATATACAAAGGTTAGCTCCAATTCCTTTGATAGAACGAAGGGTTTCTTCTATTTGAAGGACCTTTTTTTGATGTCACTGGTGTCTAGATCTCCTTTAAGATGGGTGTTTTCAGGATTTTTGTCTGTGGTAAGCAATTATAGTTCCGAATTTGTTTTCTTTGACCTTTTAGCTGCTCCATGTGTAGAGGATTTAGCATGTATGGGTATCTTCGTATCCTGAGTAGACTGATGTAGTTCTTTAAGCAGAATAGCCAAATCTATAATTTGCTTAATTAATCCATCAAATTCTTCACGAGAAACTGGGTTAGACTGGTCAGATGAAGATATGATTGGCTGTAGGCTCGTGGCCTTTTTGGACTTTGATCGGGTAATAGGTCTGACTGCTTCCTCGTGATAAAACTTACATAGTTTAGTCTTAGGGATTGTATAAATGTTTACATGCTATGTGATGTATCTGCTTTAGGATTGTTATCCTGCAAAACGGATGTTAGCTGTTTGTAATACATGATATCATGTTAATTTAAATATGCACATGCACATATTTCTCCATATTTCTCATTACATGGAGATGAATATGGAATGAAATTACAAGTAATTAACTTTACGAGCAATTTAAAATGAGAAAGCATGAAGAGACTTTTCTCTGCATTTGGTTTATCAGAGGCTGACCTATCTTAGGTTACTCTCGTAGCTTTTTGATAAGTGGATTTTATATCCATGAATCGATGTCCATTTCAAGCTTAATCGTTGTTAATTTCTTGATTTCATGTTCATTATGACTTGTTGATTGTTATTTAATGTGAAGGTATGGTGGTGTGGCGTTTGAGGATAAAAGGAGTGCATTTGTAGTAGTAATGTGGCATGCAAAGAAGGACACTGACCAACTAGCAGAAGGTACCCCCGCCGGGGCGGGCCTCTTTTAGCCTTACACCCCCGCCGGGGCGGGGGGTCTTCAACTCTGCGTGACACGGGCCTAGCCCGCCGGGGCGGGCATTTCCAATGCAAATACCCCCGTCGGGGTGGGGGGGTGCCGAAACTGAACTGTTCTGAATGGCTTCGAACTCTGCTGGAACTTGGTTTTAGGACTTGGGATAGAGTATGGACTCTACATAACATGGGATTTTTACCAAACCTCAGGCATGGGTTATTTATTGAGCAACAAATAACGAAATAAGAGAGATATAGAGCAATTAACAGGGATTAAAAATAGAATTTCATATCGAGCAACGGAGTGAAGATTTTGAAGAACGATCGTATTGATTGCGGATTAAGGCTAAAGTGAAGGGTGTTCTGCGTTATTCTTCTTCTTTAGTTTTGTTTCTGTAATTGAGAAGATGTTATCTTTAATTTATTCTGTTATTATTTTATTTATTATGAACTAATTACTTTTTAGGTTTAAGACGGATCTTTAACTAGAACGATGATTATGTAATCTTTGATTTCAGTTTAATAAGTTATTATCTGGTTTATCTATATTAATTTGAGCGTGAATTTATGAATTATCTGATCAACGATTCTTTGTGGGCTTGTATGAATTCGAGAGATGAAATACGAGTCTAGACTTAGTTAATATAACATGTATTCTTGATTTATGTGAATGAACAGAATCTTGATGAATGTTAGGGTAGAGATATACTTGACATAGCATGTAATCGGATAAAGAACTTGAGCTTAAACCTTCTTTAATTGTAATTCACATAGAGATATAGTGAGTTAGTTAATTAAGGTGTTTAACTTGATTCTATATTAATTGTGGATTGAAGTTAATATGGTATTGGTGCATCGAGAGGTGGCTAGTACTACATACGTGTTCTTGATTAATAAACTGGGATAGTGAATTAAACTGGAATAAATGTATAATAATCAGAGTGATACTGAGAGTGAAGTCGGAAGCCTAATTCTCCATCATTTGCTTGAAAATTTAGTTTTTAGGGTTTGTTGATTGTTTGGTGATTTTTATATTTTTAATACTTTAATTATAAACTGGAAATTAAGTAGTTTAATAAAATTAGGATTAATAGAAAATTGGTAATAGTGAAAGTTAATTTCTTACTAAGTCTCTATGGGAACGATACTCTACTTACTATTATATTACTTGTTGACCGCGTATACTTGCGTGTTGTGCGTAATTCGATTTTACCCAACAAGTTTATGGCGCCGCTGCCGGGGACTTTAGTATAGATTTTAATATTTTTCAATATCAGTTTAATTAGTCATGTTTTACTTAAACATTTTTGCGTGTTTTGTTCGACTTATTTCAGGTTTTTGAAGTTGGTTTATGCAAACTCGATCTAAAAATCCAAACTTGCTTCCTTTTGAGGACAACATCGAAAGACTCTTTCAAAGGCTAAGTAAGTGGATTAAGGAAACAAGGGACGACTTTGAAAATTCTGAGAAAGAAGAAGCAATGGCTGCCGAAGACCAGAAAGTGTTAATGGACTTTGCTACACCCAAGGTGACTGAGCTGCAGTCGAGTATCACCAGGCCTGCTATAGCTGCGAATACATTCGAGATTAAGCCTGGGACTATTCAGATGATCCAGAACTCGGTTCAGTTTGGGGGACTGGCAAATGATGATCCTAACGAGCATCTGATCAGTTTTTTGAAAATATGCGACACTTTCAAGTACAATGGGGTGTCGAAAGACGCGGTAAGACTTCGCTTGTTCCCATTCACTTTACGGGACAAGGCGAAGAGTTGGTTACATTCTCTACGGCCTAGATCGATAACTACATGGGATGACCTTACTCAAAAATTTCTTGCAAAATTTTTCCCACCAGCGAAAACTGCAAAAATGAGGAATGAGATAACTATGTTCGAACATCAACATGAGGAATCATTGTACGAGGCATGGGAGAGATACAAGGAATTGCTCAGAAAGTGCCCACATCACGGATTGCCTAAGTGGTTGCAGATGAACACATTTTACAACGGACTACATGGGAATCTCAGGACCATTATTGATGCAGCGTCGGGGGGAGCTTTTATGGCAAAGAATTATGAGGAGGCATATCAGTTAATAGAAACGATGGCTTGTTAACAACTATCTGTGGCCCATGGCAAGAATGACACAACCTACAGTCGCCGGAGTGTTAGAGGTAGATGGAGTGACGGCAATAACAACTCAGATTTTAGTACTCTCCAAGAAGTTCGACGTTTGGTCAGGGGGACAGACACAGCAAGTTGCAGTTATTTGTGAGTTGTGCGCGGGTGAACATCCGATGGATCAATGTGCAATCAACCCAGAATCGGTACAATTTTTGAGTAGCTATAACAGAATTCCCCAGAATACGTATCAGAATGCATATAATCAGGGGAATAGGAATTTGGTGTGGAACAATAATTAGAATCAACAATTCCCATGACCATCGTATCCCCCTGGATTTCAGAATCATTAACAACCAGTTCAACGTCAAGAAAGGAAATCAGATTTAGAGGAATTGTTATCGATATATATAACAAGCAACGAGGTAGCCATAAAAAACCAAGCAATAGCCATCAAGAATCTAGAGAATTAGATGGGACAGATAGCGTTGGCATTGAATAACAAGACTCAAGGAACATTACTAAGCGATACAGAGAAAAATCCAAAAGGTAATCATGAGCAATGTCAGATAATTATGTTGCGAAGTGGAAAATAGCTTGAGGGTCGGAAAATAGAAACTTCGGTTGTAAAATATGTTGAGATAGACAGTGAGAATAAAGTGGCTGAGGACAAATCGGGGGAAGAAAATGAAGTGGAAAAGAACAAACCAGTTAACGAACCAATTGTCTATCCTCCCTCACCTTTTCAGCAAAGAGTTCAAAAGCAAAAATTAGATAAGCAGTTTGCGAAATTTTTGGAAGTTTTTAAGAAATTTCAGATTAATATCTCATTCGCAGAAGCCCTAGAGTAGATGCCAAGTTATGCGAAGTTTATGAAAGGGATTTTGTCCAGAAAAAAGAAATTGGAAGATTTCGAGACAGTGGCATTAAAAGAGGAGTGTAGTGCGGTTTTACAGCGAAAGTTGCCACCAAAGTTGAAAGATCGCGATTGGGAACATGTCATTCAATAAGTGCTTGTGTGATTTGGGGGCAAGTGTGAACCTTATGCCGTTATCAGTTTATACAGAATTGGGTTTGCCCCCTCCAAAGTCTACGAACATCTCATTGCAGTTGGCAGATAGGTCAGTCACATACCCGAGAGGCATTGTGGAAGACATATTAGTCAAGGTAGACAAGCTCATATTCCCCGTGGATTTCATTATTTTGGATTTCAAGGAAGATAAGAATATCCCAATCATCCTAGGGAGACCGTTTTTGGCTATAGGTAGGACACTCATCGATGTATAAAAAGGTGAACTAACGATGAGGGTCCAAGATCAAGAAGTAAAATTTAATGTTTTTAAAGCCATGAAATTCCCTACAGATGAAGAAGAGTATTTTAGGATGGATATTATTGATCAGATAATTAGCGAAGACATCGGTAAGAGTTGAGTTAACGATCCATTGGAAACGACTTTGTTGGGAGATGAAGAATCAGATGATCCAGAATTTATGGACTACTTGTAGATGCAAGACTCCCTGCCACGAGTTAGCAGATTTAGAGCACCATTTGAACCCTTGCACACGGATGATAAATCCACAACAAGGATAAAACTGTCATTGGAAGAGCCACCAACTCTCGAACATAAGCCACTCCCTAAACAACTAAGGTATACATACCTAGGCCATTCTAATTCTTTACCTGTTATTATTTCTGTTGCACTTAACGAATTGCATGAAGAAAAGTTGCTGAGAGTGCTTAGGGACCACAAATCAGCTATAGGATGGACAATTGTGGATATCAAAGGAATCAGCCCATCCTTTTGCATGCATAAAATTCAGATAGAAGATGATGCAAGACCGAAAGTGGAGCAATACAGACGGCTTAACCCAATCATGAGAAAAGTGGTCAAGAAAGAAATCCTGAAATGGTTAGATGTGGGTATCATTTACCCAATTTCAGATAGTAAATGGGTCAGTCCGATACAATGTGTGCCAAAAAAGGGAGGAATGATAGTGATTCAGAATGATGACAATGAGCTAATTCTGATAAGGACAGTGACTGGTTAGAGGGTTTGCATGGACTACAGGAAGTTAAATAAGGCGACCCACAAAGATCACTTTCCTTTGTAATTTATCAATCAGATGTTGGACAGATTAGCGGGACATGAGTACTATTACTTATTGGATGGATATTCGAGTTATAATCAGATCGTCATCGCTCCTGAAGATCAAGAAAAGACTACGTTCGCGTGCCAATACAACACATTCGCATTCAGGAGAATGTCATTTGGTTTGTGTAATGCACCCGCTACTTTCCAAAGATGTATGATGGCCATCTTCTCAGACATGGTGGAGAAAAATGTGGAAGTCTTCATGGACGACTTCTCTATCTATGGGGATGATTTTGATGCATGTCTGGAGAATTTGGTAATGGTCTTACAAAGATGCACAGACACGAATTTGATCCTTAACTGGGAAAAATGCCACTTCATGGTTGAAGAAGGCATAATTTTGGGGCACAAGGTCTCGTCTCAAGGGTTATAGGTTGATAAAGCGAAGCTGGAAACAATTGAAAAGCTTCCTCTACCAAGTTCAGTTAAAGGAATTAGAAGTTTTCTGGAACATGCTGGGTTCTACAGAAGATTCATAAAGGACTTCTCTAAAATTGCAAAACCTTTATGCAGTCTTTTAGAGAAGGATTCGGTGTTCAAGTTTGATGAGGAGTATAAATTGGCATTCGAGTTGTTGAAGAAGAAATTGACCACAGCTCCTATAATCGTTGCACCAGATTGGACCATGCCATTCGAATTAATGTGTGATGCAAGTGACTATGTGGTTGGGGATGTTTTGGGTCAACGCCAAGAGAAGGTATTTTATGCCATATATTATGCAAGTAAGACACTTATGGATACTAAAATGAACTACACAACTACGAAAAAAGAATTACTTGCAGTGGTTTATGCGTTCGATAAATTCTGGGCATACTTGATCGGGACAAAGGTAGTAGTTTATACAGATCACTCGGCCATTCGGTACCTAATTTTGAAAAAAGATGCTAAGCCATGCCTTATCAAATGGATTCTCCTTTTACAAGAGTTTGATTTAGAAATTAAGGATAGAAAGGGGACGGATAATCAAGTTGTCGATCATTTGTCAAGGCTAGAAAATCAGGGTAAAAAGGAAGAGGACAAGTGTGTAATCAATGAGTCATTCCCAGATGAGTAATTGTTTGGGATAAATACAGAATTTCCATGGTACGTGGACTTCACAAATTATCTAGTGAGTAACATTCTTCCTACTGATCTTACAAAACAACAGAAAAAGAAGTTTCTTCATGACGTCAAGTGGTATATGTGGGATGAACCTTACTTATTCAAATAGTGCGCCGACAAGATGATCAGAAGATGTGTGCCCTACAGTGAAGTGAAAAACATACTACATGAGTGTCACTCATTGGTGTATGGGGGACACTATGGTAGTGAAAGAACAGCGGCAAAGTGCTTCAAGCCGGGTTCTATTATCCCACATTATTTAAAGACGCCCACCAATTTATTAAAACTTGTGATAGATGTCAACGGGTGGGCAACATATCGAAAAGGAATTAGATGCCACTTCAAACTATTTTAGAAGTTGAGATTTTCGATGTATGGGGCATAGATTTCATGGGGCTATTCCCTTCATCATTGACCAATCAGTACATTTTACTTGCGATGGACTATGTCTCAAAGTGGGTTGAAGTAGTAGCACTTCTGATTGACGATGCCAAAATGGTTCTAAAATTCTTGCAGAAGAACATTTTTACAAGGTTCGACACGCCGAGAGCCATTATAAGTGATGAAGGTAGTCACTTCTGTAACAAATCGTTCACAGCTCTATTGGTAAAGTATGGGGTCAACCATAAGGTAGCTACATCATACAATCCCCAAACCAGTGGGCAAGCTGAGGTTTCGAACAGGGAAGTGAAGAGAATCTTGGAAAAGGTGGTAAACCCGAATCGAAAGGATTGGTCGCTCAGGTTGGACAATGCACTATGGGCCTACCGGACTGGGTATAAAACACCGATTGGTATGTCACCATATCAACTACTATACGGGAAGGCTTGTCACCTACCTGTCGAGTTACAGCACAAGGCCTACTGGGCTATTCAAAAACTGAACTTCGATCAAGCAGCAGTGGGTGAAAAGAAACTACTTCAGCTAAATGAGCTCGATGAATTCTGATTACAAGCTTACGAGAACTCGAAATTATACAAAGAAAAGGTCAAGAAATGTCACGACCAGAAAATCATGCACCGAACGTTCGAGCCAGGGCAATCAGTACTGCTGTTCAACTCACGATTGAGGTTATTCCGAGGTAAGCTTAAGTCGAGGTGGTCGGGACCATTCACCATCAAAAGAGTTTTCTCACATGGCGCCGTTGAACTCTACAGTAGACACCCATTGGAAACTTTCAAGGTCAACGGTCAACGGTTGAAATATTATTGGGGTGGCGAATCCAACACGGATGTCAGCACAATCACATTATCCGACGCACCTTAAACAGGGAGTAGTCAGGCTGAACGACTTAAAATCTAGCGCTAATTGGGAGGCAACCCAATCGTACTTTTATTTTTCATATTTTTAATCATAACTGTTAGATTATAGTTAGCATAATTAGTAATTTATATTAAGTGCAATAAGTAGTTATTATATTGTATGAGTCTTGTTAATCTCTCAACCATGCTCAAAATGATCAACAATCTACTCACATATATGTTTCATGGCTTGCAGGATGTTAAAATATTCATTAAGTGGAATAACATGAAGGAAAGAAGAGCAGAGAACATCAGTTAACAATAAGCATACCCACCGGGGCGGGCTTCTTATGCCTTGCACCCCCCGCTGAGGTGGGGGTCCTGGAACTCAACCGACTCTTCGGCAGTTACTTCTTGCTCAACCCACAACCCCACTTCCTCATTCTACTCTCCTTATTCATCCATTACAACTACAACCTCCATCCATTACACCCCACTTCGTTCCCACGATTTTGGCATCATCCAATCTATCTCCCCACCACTTCAATCCATTACTCCTAACTCACTCCCTCACATCATCCACTTCTATAAATTCACTCCCTCATACCCCAAACTCACCACATACTTTCCACTCCTTTTACAAAAAGCTACGACTTCAGCAATGTATTGGGGTAAGTTTAGAGCAATTGAGTTTTGTTTTGGCACAATACTACAACTTCTTCATCTTCGCTCACCCTAATTGCCACAAAAATTGACAAGTTTGGGGGAAGAAACCTCTGTGCACACCAAGTGTTTGATAGTTTGTGTGAACCAAGTTTGGGGGGGGGGAGATAGTGTGTTCAAGCATTCGGAGTTCAATGACATCTCAACCTACATCCAAACGACAAGAAGGAGAAAGTTCAAGGCCCACACCACCATCACGAACCTTCGACCGACGCAAGTTCCAAAGTGCTACGCCGCCGACCGTTACGACTACATGGTAACAAAGGCTCTTACACCGGAATGGGGGTTGGCACCGGATCATGTGGATGGGGAAATGATGCAACAGATTTATCAGAAAGGGTGGAACAAATTTACTGAGGAACCCAAGGCCGCCGTTGTCAACGTGGTCAAAGAGTTCTATGCTAACGCCGAGGACAAGGCACCTTTCAACTCTTTTGTGCGGGGTAGATTGGTTCCATTTAGTACCGATGCAATCAACACTTATTATTAGTTATAAGTGCTGAGACATTGTCAGTATGCTCATTTACGTGATAACGAACCAGATTTTGAGGCTATTCTGAAGGACATGACTAAGCCGGGTACAATATGGATCAAGGGTTGGAAAGGAGGCACAGTTTTTCACAGCAAGGATCTTAGCAGGTATGGGAAGATATGGTACGTATTCTTGTATGCCAAACTGTTTCCGTCCACGCACACATCAGACGTGACCAAAGAGAAGGCACTACTGTTATACGCGATTGTGCAAGATTTCATCATCGACGTTGGGGCCATAATCAATTTTTCCATTCGCTGATGGTTACAAGGAAATTTTTTGGGTGGCTTGCCACACCCATCACTCATTTATGGGTTGTGTCGCCAAGTGGGTCTTAGATGGTCTAATGATGAACTCACTCAGATGTCGCTGCAGCTACTAGATTCCAGAATGATCGCACGATATTCGATGTGGGCAGAAGGTGAGTCACTCAGATGTTCAGCTTGATTGCTTTTATTTTCGAGATGTGAAGCATCTTCGAGAAAATAATGTACAAAGCAGTGCCGAACTCCTCGTGGGCATGAAAACCATCTGAGGAAATCCAAACACCGTGAATAAATTTACAAGCTGCTTACAGCTGAAAATGTCCATCACAGAAATCAAATCTAGATTTAGTAAACTGAATCTATGATCACATGATTCCTAGGCTCACATGATAACGCAGTTTATATGAAAACTATAAGCAGTTATATATATAAAAGCTGTAAATATTTATATACAGACATGATCAACCACCACGAAGCACCTCCATGGGGGATCGAAAATTTAAATATATAAAAGTGGTAAATATATATATATATATATATATATATATATATATATATATATATATATATTGACGTGATCAACCACCACGAAGCACCTCCATGGGGGATCCGAAATATAAATAAAGTTGTAAAAGCAATCAACCGCCACGAAGTAAACTCCAAGCAGAACGAAACGTAAATAAAGCAGTAAAAACGGTCAACCGCCACGAAGTAAACTCCAGGCAGGACGAAATGTGTGTGTGTGTGTGTGTCTATATATATATATATATATATATGTGTGTGTGTGTGTGTGTGTGTGTGTATGTGTATATATATATGTGTGTATATATAAAAGCAAGTAAACGCACCAGATATAAAATCCAAGCTCATCGAACAAAGTCCGACAATAAATAATATATATAAGTATATATATATATATATATATATATATATATATATATATATATATATATATATATATCTGATGTAAATTCCAGGCTTATCGAACATAGTTCGACACATAGTTCATATATATATATATACACACACACACACACACACACACAAAAGCAATTAAAATATATATATATATACACACACACACACACACAAAAGCAATTAAACGCTCCAGATGTAAGTCTAGGCTCATCGAATAGAGTTTGACACATAGTTCATATATATAAGTATATATATATATATATATATATATATATATATATATATATATATATATATATATATGTGTACGAAAGCAATTAAACGCTCTAGACATAAGTCTAGGCTTAATCGAGGCATAACTCGATAATGTTAGTCCATATATAAAAATATATATATAAGTATATATATATTTATATATACAAACTGAAATGAAACCACGGACCGAAGTCTGGGCATGCACACGTAACACGACTCTCAACGTGAAGAATAGTGTGTGAAAAGATGAAGAGAAAGGCTTTAAAGTGTGTAAGAAGGCTTATAGTGGGCTGCCAAAGAAGACTTCTATAGGTTTAAGTGGATGAACACTCGGCTCCCGCCGGTTAAAAGTAGCTATATATGAGCTTACAAGTGTTTAAAATGAGAAAGCACTCAGTTTAGGGTGTGTACAGAGTAAATTGGACAGGGCTTCCTCGCCTTTTTCTCTTACAAAATGGCCACCCCAAGCCCTCTTTATAGAGGTGTGAGCCGCAGGTGTACCTGCGGCTGTCCACTGATGTACCTGCGGCTGCCCGGGGTGCCCCGGGCTTCGTGGGTCCAGCCGTCTCGAAGTACGTGCATGCATGCAACGTGATGTCTGCTCGAACTTTTAGAACTTCAATCCAGGCATCCGATTGAGGTGTATAAGACCTATTTCGGACCGCCGTTGTCGAGAGTTACGCAATGACTTGGGATTATAGGTTGTACGAAGTCAGGAAGATGGGAAGATGCCCTCCGGTCTTCATGCTTCAAATTATATTTGTTTACCCTACACAATAGTCACTTGGGATTGGACTTCCTTGGTTCTTGTGGGATATTGTTGTGTAGAAATGTATGTATGAAGTGTTGAGACAGTGCGATGTGGCATCAAGGTGGCAAGATGACGACTTTGCACCTCACTGGGGTTATCTCCAATTTGGGCTAACAAAGCAGACGTTGCTCAGGGTTATCTTTTAGATTGGACCGCTGCAAGTGTTGAAGGTCCTCAGTGTCATCTCTAAGGTGTGCCTGTCTTCCTGGTGTTATCTCCGGGTCTTGTAGTGAGTGCCTCAGTGTGAGTGTCGAGTGTTCTAAAGTTGTTTATGTGGCTTTGAAACAAGCATTTCTGGGGTTATCTCTGGAACTGTAACTGCATTCCTTGGGGTTATCTCTAAGGTTGGTGTTGCTATTCCTGGTGTCGGGACTGAGACTAAATACCTTGGGGTTATCTCCGAGATGAATCGGCCTTCTCCGGTAGAATTTTCGGTATTGGAACTGCATGCCTCGCGGTTATCTCTGAGGTTGGAACTGATACTCCCAGTGTGTGTTCCAGAGTTGAGACTGAACTTTCGGTAGTATCCGGACTAGATATGAGTTGTCTTCCAGGATTATCTCTGGAAGACGAATCTACCCTCCTGCAATGTCAGTAACAGGTGTGCAGAAAATTTTGAGTGTCTACAGTGGTTATACATGAAGTATATTTAATGCCACCAATTTACCACATTAAAATAATTTAATATTATAAATTATTTTAATTTTACCCATATAATTTCCTTTAATAATTTACTCATACACCTTACGTACATAAAATAAATATATAATTCTAATATATTTATTATACACCACGTCACATATTTCATGGCACATATTCCTTTGTGCACTACAATATCACATAACATATCATCTAATAATAATTTTCTTTATTTAATTTTTATTATAATATTATCCAAAAATTTGGGTTATTACATCCACCCCTTCTTCTAAGAATTTTGTCCTCGAAATTATAGCATACTAATCTCTGCTTATTCTATTGATCAAAACTAGGTTTTTAACTTAACCTTTACAATTTTCTCTATAAAGCCCCTAAATTCATGTACTTGAAACCCAAACTCGGTGCTTTACGATACCATTTCTATGAGCGGAATAATACTAATAATAATAACAATAATATAGATACCAACTTAATTTACATATTTATCAAAGTCTAAATCCCAAGTTCGCAACCTTTAATACATTCCTCACAATATGTGATAGGTAATACATATCATACTTGTCTTAATAAAGATAACTATTACATAAAATGGTATTGAATTCATTCTGCAACCTTTCATTTCCCTTTATTCTTAGTTGAGCCTTCTACTTGTTCACACTTAGCTGAAAATATTTAAATTAAGCAAGGATGAGCATTTGAGTGCCTAGCAAGTAATAGCCATTATATATATATATATATATATATATATATATATATATATATTATATATATATATATATATATAAGCAGAAAGAATTTAAATATTTTCTTTATACTATAATTCTACAACAAATCAATAGTTGTGAAGTAATCTGAACCGATAATATTAACACAACAACCCTCTTTCAAATTTTAAAACTACGCACTGACTATATATATAGTTAAGGGGACATACTATGAATATTATTTTCATTTTCAAATAGGTTTAGTAGAACTTCATCCACAAACCGTCATAACTTACGGGCACGAGGGTGTACATCGCATGGACCCTATATTGATCAATACTGCATGCAGGAACGATAGGATCGTTCACTCTGTCCGCCTTGAGCGCATAAAAGTTTTCCCGTGTAAGGGAAGTTCATACTCGTCAGGGTTCCAAACCAAAGAAATTCGGTTGGATAATAATAAGGTTTTATCTTGTTCAACAATAATCTATAATTCAACATATATATACTGGTAATTAACAAAGGTATATCAACATGTGGTTAATTGTAATGATTATCCAAGTGGGGACACTTGTATAACCATTTATAGAAATTATCGAACAGAATATATACCTGAATTATCATATACTAACACGTTGATAATCAATGAACGTATATAATATAGGGTTAATAATATGTACAGTAATAATATAATTCTGAAACATTTTTACTCATGTCCTGTAAGACTCCAAATTATTAATAAATGAAATTTAAGTTCCTCTATTTATTATTTTGAAATAGTATGGGTTGATTTGATTAATGTGGTTAGTTATGGGTAAAATGCACGAATATTTTAAAAATAAATAGGTGGTTATAAAATATTCATTTTTGTCTGGAAATATTCGTTTGGTCGTGGAATATTCTTCCTGTCGGGAAATATTCGTACGACGGCGCAGCCTTGTGTGGGCCCCATAACGGAAAGCGATTGGATGAAGAAAACGACAAAAAATAAGTTGTTTATAAATAACAGCGTAGTTGTTACCGTTAGTACTGTTGGAATACCCGGTGGTTAAAACACCGTAGTACGCGTTGTTGCACAGTAGCACACGGTATTGCACCAATTATTAATTTTTACGTAAGAAGGCATTACTCAATAATTGTTACAGTAATTACTGTTCAGTATTTTATTTTATTGATTCAATAATTGATGCGTTGATATTTTATATTACTGTTGTTTTAATAATTGTCACTACACAGTATTTTCTATTATCAGAGCAATAATTCATATTATCTGAATAATATTATTAGATAACATTATTAGCAATGTCTAGAAAGTTCTGTCTAAGGAGAGGTTTGGTCATCTAATTGCGCGTCAGTAAGGAGAGATCCTTATTGGAAAGCCCCCTCTTTCTTGGGAACGGCCTGGTTGCCAGTACTGTGATTCTGTAATATTATTTGTAAATAATTAATTATTGATTTATATGATGAGAAAAATATTAATTTTATGTGGATATAGATGGAGAAAATTTTTAAATGTGACAATTGTTGAAAATTAATATTTTATCTTTTTCTGATAAAATAATTCATTTAAATATATTATTTTAATAATATATTAATGGTGATATTTTTATAATTAATGTGGGATATATGGGTATATGAGGAGAAAGAGTATTTTTGTTGCATTAAATAATTAACACATATTTTGTGTGTCGGTGAATCCATTTCTTGACTGAAATATGATTATAGCCTGTAAAATCGTCCGTTTTTAGATTTCGGTCAATTTTTATTTGGAATTTGGAAAAACTTTCTTCTGCAAAGTTGTAGAGAATTGAATTTCCTATAAAAAGTCGCAAGATTCGAATTTTCTGATAAAAATGCTATTTTTTGTGAATTATTGAAGTTTCTGAGTTTCGAAATAATTGATTTTTGGAAGTTTTAATTATTATTTTGAAGAAAAACATTTTTTGTACTTTGGTGGCCCTCACTTGCACATGTTAATGGCTGAATTCAAGTATCTAGAGGTGGGCTTGAATATTTTGTAATTATATTATTATTATATTCAATTTTCTGCTTCGGTGTTCTAAGCATTTTCTTATAAATAGGGTGCTTAGGTTAGAATTAAAAATCACACCAGAAACTGAAATCTTCTCTCTCTTTCTCTCTCTATATTAGTGAGCATATTCTTGTGAGTATTCTAATACTTTGAGTATTGTTATACGGTGCAAGTTCAAATCGTAGCCTATATCCGGTGTTTCAACTAGAAGTACTGTCTTTACGAGGTAAGGGATGTTATTTTATTCGAAAATGATATTATTTCTTCAATATCATTATATTGGATGAAAATTTTTATCAAATTTGGAACTTTTCATGTCGGGGTTACTATTAATGAGTTACTATTCACGAGTTACTATTCACTAAAAAATAAAATTTTCTTCTTTGCGTCCAAAATATCTATTCTGGATACTAGCTTTGATTGTATCCTTGTTTTGATCATTCTTGAATTTTACTTCACTATGATAATTTATAAGGTATTTTTGGACATGGATAAATCGAAATACGAATCCTTAATATTTGTTATTTTATTTCACTGGATTCGTTTCTTTTAAAATATTTGTCATCATCCTCAGTCCAAAATGATGATATAACTGAATATCTTTGGCCTATAGTGCAAAGATGAATGATTTTTGATGAATATCTTTGGCCCGTAGTGCAAAGATGAACAGGTGTTGAGATGAACATGACCAACTGATGAATATATTTGGCTTGTAGTGCAAAGATAAATATTGATTGATGTTACAGGGATAAAATATTGATGATGGACTTTTAAATTTATAGATAATAGTAGATTTCATTCTCTACGTAACTCTTCTATGAATTATTATTTTCCGCTGCGAATATTGATTTAAAACTTGTTGTCTATTGTATTCTATTAGATTTTTTCTCTGTTGAAGACTAACGATAATTTGTTCTATATTATCTTAGTCATAATATTCTTTACTGGGCTAGTTGAGCTCACCCTTTTCCTTTTTGTTCTATTTTTCTCAGGAGGCGAGAATGTAGCGAGTACTAGTCGGGGTATGGAATGATGGTTCTAGAAGTTATTTTAGTAGTCCTCACCATTTTTGTGAAATAATGTATCAATAATTGTAATGAGGACTTATTTGAGTGTGGATATTGTCTAGATGACAATATTTGTATTTAAACTCACAGTATATGTGTTGTCGTATTTTACACGACAATTGTAATAATAAAGTTGTAGTTGTTTCTGTACCATGTATTTTAGTGACTCGGAATGGGTTGTGGATTGGACCTATTTTGGGGGCATCGCAGTTGGTATCAGAGCTTAGGGATATGATCTCTGGCGGAGATCGGGGAATAGAACTAGGAGGGGAGAGACGAGTAAATCCTTCGCTAGTGTGTCCTACCTAAGCTTATTTGTTGGTCGGTCGTAATATAGGGATATTATGTGATATGTTAATTTATTAAATTAACCCTTGTTTTATGGAAGTATTTGAGAATGTCGACTGAGAATGTTAACAGTGGAGTAAATGAGACGGTGGAGATGCCTATACTCACCAACGAGGAGAACGTGCAACAGGCTGGCAATGTTCCTCCTGTGAACAACACCACTGAGCAGACGATGAACGATGGGATGTTTAGAAGGTTTTTGCAGTTCATGCAAAATCAGACGAAGGAGATTCCTGTTCAAAATATAGGGAGAAACAATGGCAACGCACAGCTGGTTACAGCCAAGCAGTTCAAAGAGTTGGGACCACCAGAATTATGGGGAAAGCCGGATCCGATTAAGACGGAGACATGGGTCAAGCAAATTACCAAGATATTCGATGTCTTGGGATGCACGGAGGAACAGAAGGTTCCATTCACCACCTTTATGTTCCGTGGCGAGGCAGACTACTGGTGGGAGTCTGTGAAGCGTACCCATCCAGCCGCACTCAGCATGTCTTGGGAGACATTTCAGAAACTATTCAATGACAAGTACTTCCTTGAAAGTATTCATCATATGAAGGAGGTAGAGTTTATTAGACTGGAGCAGAATAACATGACGGTGTCCCAGTACGAGGCGAAGTTTGCAGAGTTATCCAGGTTTGCACCTCATTTGGTGGAGGATGAGGAACGTATGACGCGAATGTTTCTAAGAGGTTTGAAACCCGGCATACGTTAGTATCTCATTTCTCATAAATTTTCTCTCTATTCAGATGTTGTTAACAGGGCTCAATTATTAGAGCGAGATAACGAGTACGGTCAATCGAGGGACCACAACCAGGATCATATCGGTGACAGCAGTCACAGAACAATGATAACCAGCGGAGAAAGAAAAATACAGACAAGAACGGCAACCACTCTGGTGGTAATCGTGGCTATGAAAATAGAAGAAGCGAGGCGGGAGGAGATTTTAAAAAGAGGAGATTCAACAATGACAATACGAAGACATCAGCACCAGCAGCAACTGGTTCCAAGGGAGGAGAACGACCACCGATTATATGCTATATGTGCGGAAAAGAAGGACATATCAGCCCAAACTGCCCACAACAGTTTAAGGTATGTTATAATTGTGGAAAAGAAGGACATATCGCTCGAGATTGCACTGTAACGAAACCAAGTCCAGCGGGGATGGTGACTCAAAAAGCTGTCCCAGAAAAGATAAAGTCAACGGTTCCTGGAAGAGCGTTTGTCGTGACTGGTCAACATGCGAGGAACCCAAACGAGGTGATCACGGGTAAGCTATTCATAAATTCATGCGAAGTTTATACATTGCTAGATACTGGTGCTACCCATTCATTTATTTCTCCTGCTTGTGCTCAACGTTTAACCTTGACTCCGAAGAAGTTAGATTTTGATTTATCTGTGGAGACTCTGTTAGGAGAAACTTTCATCACATCCACTGTTTAGAAATCTTGCTTGATTCAGGTTGGCACTATCACATTACCTGTTGACCTTATTTCTTTAAAGATACTTGCTTTTGATGTGATTTTAGAGATTGATTGGTTAACAACTCATCATGCCAAAATTAATTATTTTCGTAAGGTTGTTAGTTTTCATATTCCTAACCAACCTGTTGTACGAATTCAAGCAACTAAGCCATTAAAATCAATCACTGTTATATCAAGCCATAAAGCCATTCGTTTATTAAAAAACGGATGTCAAGCTTTCTTAGCCCATGTTATGGATTTGAATAAAGACACGTCAAATTTGAATAATATTCCTGTTATTATTGACTTTCCTGACGTATTTCCTGAAGAACTTCCCGGTCTACCCCCGGAACGTGAAATTGAATTCTTTATTGATCTTGAACCTGTTACAAAGCCCATTTCTAAAACCCCATATCGAATGGCTCCTATTGAACTTCAGGAGTTAAAGGTCCAACTACAGGAATTGTTGGACATCGGTTTCATTCGTCCTAATACATCTCCTTGGGGTGCTCCTGTTTTATTTGTAAAGAAGAAAGATGGGAGTATTCGACTTTGTATCGATTACTGGGAATTAAACCATGTCACTATCAAAAATAGGTATTCGCTACCTCGTATTAATGACCTGTTTGACCAGTTACAAGGAGCACAATTCTTTTTAAAGATCGATCTTCGTTCTGGATATCATCAGCTGAAGGTTAAAACTGAGGATATTCCGAAGACTACCTTCAGAACTCGGTACGGGCATTATGAATTCCTAGTTATGTCTTTTGGATTGACTAATGCTCCTGCGACTTTCATGGATATGATGAACCGAGTATTCAAGGATTATTTGGATTAGTTCGTTGTTGTCTTTATTGATGACATTCTCATATATTCCAAAAGCCGTGAAGATCATGAGCACCATTTGAAGCTGGTACTCCAAAGGCTACGTGAAAACAAGCTATATGCTAACTTGAAGAAATACGAGTTCTGGCTTGAGGAAGTAGCATTCCTTGGGCACGTGGTATCAAAACATGGAGTATCTGTTGACCCACTGAAGATTGAAGCAATACAAAGTTGGGAGCAACCAAAGACGGTGACCGAAGTACGTAGCTTTTTGGGCTTAGCTGGTTATTATCGGAGATTCGTGGAAGGGTTTTCTCGAATCGCTACCCGATTAACTCAGCTGACTCGGAAAGATATCAAATTCGTATGGAGCGAGGAATGCGAGAAGAGTTTTCAAGAGCTTAAGAGGAGACTCATTTTGGCACCTGTTTTGACCATACCATCTAGTTCGGATGGATTTGTTATCTACAGCGATGCTTCAGGCAAAGGGCTAGGATGTGTTTTCATGCAACGTGGGAAAGTTATAGCCTATGCCTCGCGATAACTTCAAGAATATGAGAGGAATTATCCTAATCATGATCTAGAGTTGGCAGCAGTCGTTTTTGCGCTAAAGATCTGGAGGCATTATCTATATGGGGAGAAAGTGAGATATATTCAGACCATAAAAGCTTCAAATATTTCTTCACTCAAAAAGAACTCAACATGCGGCAACGACGTTGGCTCGAGCTGTTGAAAGATTACGACCACACTATTCAATACCATCCTGAAAAAGCAAACGTGGTAGCTGACGCATTGAGTAGAAGAACTTATGCAAGAACGAGTGCGATGATGTCAAGTATACACGTAGAACCAACTTTAATAGATAAAGTTAAAGTTGCTCAAGCCACAGACCCGGAGCTGATGCGTATGAAGAAGAAAGTGCAAGAAGGTTCTATTCCAGAAGCAAGAATCGATGAAAAAGGAATACTTCGAGTCCACTCCAGAATTTGTGTTCCTAACAATCCAGATTTGAAGTACAAGATCATGATGGAGGCACACAATACACCATTTTCAATTCATCCTAGAAGTACCAAGATGTATCGTGATCTTTGACATACATTTTGGTGGAATGATATAAAGAGAGAGATTGCAAAATTTATTTCGAGGTGTTTAACTTGTCAACGTGTAAAGGCGGAGCACCAAGTGCCAAAGGGTCAATTGCAGCCACTTGAGATTCTGAAATGGAAGTGGGAACACATTACCATGGATTTCGTTACGGGTCTTCCCACGGTTTCTCAAGGCATAAATGTTATTTGGGTTATTGTTGATAGATTAACCAAGTCTGCTCATTTCTTGCCGATACGGGAGACTTATTCCCTTGAACGTCTTGCTAGTATGTATGTGAATGAGATTGTGAGGTTGCATGGCATGCCAGTATCCATAGTTTCGGATCGTGACCCAAGATTCACTTCAAGATTTTAGGTTAGCTTGCAAAAAGCTATAGGCACGGATTTACGATTTAGTTCGGCATACCATCCTCAAACGGACGGGCAATCAGAGATGACTATTCAAACTCTTGAAGATCTATTAAGACTTTGTGTCCTAGATTTTAAAGGGAGTTGGGATAAGTGCCTACCATTGGTGGAATTCTCCTACAATAACAGTTATCAGGCAAGTATAGGTGTGGCTCCATTTGAAGCATTGTATGGACAAAAGTGCCGCTCTCCAATATGTTGGGATGAGGTGGGTGAAGCAAAATTATTGGGACTTGAGTTGGTACGTATGACTACGAAAAAGATCCAAAGGATTCGACAACGTATACAAACGGCACAGGATCGACAAAAGAGTTATGCGGATCTTCATCGAAAGGACGTGGAATTTGACATTGGGGATCATTTATTATTGTGTGTGCCTCCATGGAAGGGAGTTACAAGATTCGGGAAGAGAAGAAAGCTCAATCCACGATTTGTTGGTCCATTTCATATTCTTGACCGAGTAGGAAATGTGGTCTATAGACTCGCGTTACCTCCAAGCATGTCTCATGTTCATAACGTTTTTCACATATCTATGCTTCGTAAATATGTGAAGGACCCAAACCACGTCATTGAGTTAGAACCGGACGAGATAGCGGAAGACTTAACGTACGAAGAGGTACCTGTCAAGATCTTGGATAGGAAGGAGCATGTCCTACGCACGAGGGTTATACTACAAGTTAAAGTTTTGTGGAGAAACCATGCTATTGGCGAAATGACCTGGGAGTTGGAAACAAAAATGAAAGAGAGGTATCCTCACCTTTTCGAAACACCAGGTACGTACGTCAATTTCGAGGACGAAATTTCATAAGGAGGGGAGGTTGTAAGACCCCAAATTATTAATAAATGAAATTTAAGTTCCTCTATTTATTATTTTGAAATAGTAAGGGTTGATTTGATTAATGTGGTTAGTTATGGGTAAAATGCACGAATATTTTAAAAATAAACAGGTGGTTATAAAATATTCATTTTTTCGGGAAATATTAGTTTGGTCGTGGAATATTCGTCCTGTCGGGAAATATTCGTACGACGGCGCAGCCTTGTGTGGGCCCCATAACGGAAAGCGATTGGATGAAGAAAACGACAAAAAATAAGTTGTTTATAAATAACGACGCAGTTGTTACCGTTAATACTGTCGGAATACCCGATGGTTAAAACACAGTAATACGCGTTATTGCACAGTAGCACACGGTATTGCACCAATTATTGATTTTTACGTAAGAAGTCATTACTCAATAATTGTTACAGTAATTACTGTTCAGTATTTTATTTTATTGATTCAATAATTGCTGCGTTGATATTTTATATTACTGTTGTTTTAATAATTATCACTACACAGTATTTTCTATTATCGGAGCAATAATTCATATTATCTGAATAATATTATTAGATAACATTATTGGCAATGTCTAGAAAGTTCTGTTTAAGGAGAGGTTTGGTCATCTAATTGCGCGCCAATAAGGAGATATCCTTATTGGAAAGCTCCCTCTTTCTTGGGAACGGCTTGGTTGCCAGTACTGTGATTCTGTAATATTATTTGTGAATAATTAATTATTGATTTATATGATGAGAAAAATATTGATTTTATGTGGATATAGATGGAGAAAATTTTTAAATGTGACAATTGTTGAAAATTAATATTTTATCTTTTTCTCATAAAATAATTCATTTAAATATATTATTTTAATAATATATTAATGGGGATATTTTTATAATTAATGTGGGATATATGAGTATATGAGGAGAAAGAGTATTTTTGTTACATTAAATGATTAACACATGTTTTGTGTGTCGGTGGACCCATTTCTTGACTGATATATGATTATAGCTTGTAAAATCATCTGTTTATGGATTTCGGTCAATTTTTGTTTGGAATTTAGAAAAATTTTCTTCTGTAAAGTTGTAGAGAATTGAATTTCCTATAAAAAGTCGTGAGATTCGAATTTTCTGATAAAAGGCTATTTTTTATGAATTATTGAAGTTCCGGAGTTCCGAAATAATTAATTTTTAGAAGTTTTAATTATTATTTTGAAGAAAAACATTTTTTGTACTTTGGTGGCCCTCACTTACACATGTTAATGGCTGAATTCAAGTATCTAGAGGTGGGCTTGAATATTTTGTAATTATATTATTATTATATTTAATTTTGCTTTGGTGTTTTAAGCATTTTCCTATAAATAGGGTGCTTAGATTAGAATTAAAAATCACACCAGAAACTGAAATCTTCTCTCTTTCTCTCTCTGTATTAGTGAGCGTATTCTTGTGAGTATTCTAATACTTTGAGTATTGCTATACGGTGCAAGTTCAAGTCATAGCCTATATCCGGTGTTTCAACTAGAAGTATTGTCTTTACGAGGTAAGGGATGTTATTTTATTCGAAAATTATATTATTTCTTCAATATCATTATATTGGTTGGAAGTTTTTATCAAATTTGGAACTTTTCATGTCGGGGTTACTATTCTTGAGTTACTACTCACTAGTTACTATTCACGAGTTACAATTCACCGAAAAATAAAATTTCCTTCTTTGCGTCCAAAATATCTATTCTAGATACTAGCTTTGATTGTATCCATATTTTGATCATTCTTGAATTTTACTTCACTATGATTATTTATAAGGTATTTTTGGACATGGATAAATCGAAATAAGAATCCTTAATATTTGTTATTTTATTTCACTGGATTCGTTTCCTTTAAAATATTTTTCATTATCATCAGTCCTAAATGATGATATAACTGAATATCTTTGGCCTGTAGTGAAAAGATGAATGATTTCTGATGAATATCTTTGGCCCGTAGTGCAAAGATGAATAGGTGTTGAGATGAACATGACCAACTGATGAATATATTTGGCTTGTAGTGCAAAGATAAATATTGATTGATGTTACAGGGATAAAATATTGATGATAGACTTTTAAATTCATAGATAATAGTAGATTTCATTCTCTAAGTAACTCTTCTATGAATTATTATTTTCCGCTGCGAATATTGATTTAAAACTTGTTGTCTATTGTATTCTATTAGATTTTTTTCCTGTTGAAGACTAACGATAATTTGTTCTGTATTATCTTGGTCATAATATTCTTTACTGGCCTAGTTGAGCTCACCCTTTTCTTTTTTGTTCCATTTTTCTCAAGAGGCGAGAATGTAGCGAGTACTAGTCGGGGTATGGAATGATGGTTCTAGAAGTTATTTTAGTAGTCCTCACCATTTTTGTGAAATAGTGTATCAAATTGTAATGAGGACTTATTTGAGTGTGGATATTGTCTAGATGACAATATTTGTATTTAAACTCACAGTTTATGTGTTTTCGTATTTTGCACGACAATTGTAATAATAAAGTTGTAGTTATTTCTGTACCATGTATTTTGGCGACTCAGAATGGGTTGTGGATTGGACCTATTTTTGGGGCGTCACATGTCCATTGCATAAAAAAAATACAAAGGTAGGATACTTGCCTGATGCGCTGCTTACAATACACAACTTAGTTTTATCATTTATATCACAACCTATCATTAATCAGATCATTCGTTCTATTAGAACAATATACTATAACATATAGTACTGCATTTCACACTCAGCACATAACCTAATCACATTATCACACATGTTCAACAGTTATTGCATAACAAACAAACATTAATAAAGTCAAAATATCTAAGTCCAGATCAATTTCTGAATTATGTCGGTGTACTGACAGCTTTTATCAGGTAATTATCGAGTCTAAGACTCTATTCCGAAGCTCAATAACTATAAGTATTAGTCATATCATTTTGAATGACTTAATAAACATTTAATATAATTTATCATGAATTTCAAACACTAGAATCATTATCAAATGATTTAAGTATTAAACAATTCTATTATCACTTAATTATTATTTAACTATTAATGAAACCATTGCCAAAATTATTCAAGTTATTTATAATAACTCAAAATATTTTTAAAACATTTATATTACCCTTAAATGATTTTTAAAACGTTTAAAAATTATTTTTAAATAATTACCATTAATATTAAGATATTAATGTACAATTTCTTAAACTATTAAAAGTCATTAAGTATAACTTAAAATATTTTTAATTCACTTAATATTATTAATCTTGATAATATTTAATTTATCTCTTAGTATTATTAATTCACTAATAACACTTTTATTCGTTTACTAATATTATTAACATCTTAACAATATTTTAATACTTTACTAATATTATTAATCCTCTTAATAATATTTTAATCATGCATTAATATTATTACATTGATAATATCTTACTTATGCTTTAATATCATTAATCAATTAATAATATTTTTAGTCATTTACCAATCGTATTAATATTTTATTTATTTACTAATATTATTGATTATTTAATAATATTTTATTTATTTACTAATGTTATTACATTAATAACATTTTATTTAATCTCGTATATTATTATTTACCTAATAATATTTTAATCATCCAATAATACTTTAATTTAATATTATTAATCTTTTAATAATATTTTAAATCTAAGATTAATATTTTAATCTAATATTATTAATCATTTAATAATACTTTAATTATTTATTAATATTTTAAATCAAATATGATTAACCATTTAATAATATTTTAATAAAGTTTTAATCTTAATATTTTTATTTACTTAACAATATCATAGTCTAATATTATTAATATCATAATAATTTATTAGATCAATAAATAATTTATTTTAATTGTTCACCCTTTATAAAACCATTTATTTAATATTCATAAAACATCATAAGTAATATTTCTTATTATAAATTACCAAAATACCCTAAAATAGTCATAATATTATATATTAGGAGTATTCAAGCATTAAAATCATATTTTTCTTATTTAAGACATCATCTAACCATTTATTTTCTTTTATTCATAACTTAATCATTTTTAGGAAAAATAGTAAACTGATTCCAAAAATTCTCATTTTTTGGATTTGGACAGTGTATGGATTCCAAAAATTCTCATTGTATTACGATTCTTTTCTATGTTATGATCGTTTTGTTTTACGATTTTCTTTCCCTTTATACTTTTAGTCTTATAGACTCTATCTATTCATTATTACTTTTCATCTTCATTATTAGAGTTGGGTAACTCCGTATCTTAGCATTTACCACTCTTACTTGAGTTTAAATCGTAAAATTTTGTAGTACATTATCTTTATAGCATAAAGCTATATCATTCCAATCACTTAACATATCGTATGTTATTCAACAATTTAATCTGATCACGTCGTGATCTTATTTTGTAATCATTTCTCCTTATACTTATGATCGTTTTATACTACGATCTTCTTATTCTTCTCTTTAATCATAATATATTATGATTTTATTTACACTTTTCATCTTATAGACATCGTCTATTTATTATCACTTTTAATCTTTATTACTGGAGTCAAGTAACTCCGAATTCTTATCTTTATATCTCTTCAAGATTCTTCTTTGAATCTTATTTATCATTCTATTTTACTTAATAATGAATTTCCAAAAAAATTCATCACTTAGCACGTAAACCCTATTTGAGTTTATTCTGTATCCTTATCTCTGCGGTTATAGCCTAAGGTACTTAAGGTTTATCGCATACAGCTTTGATACCAACATATGACGCCCCCAAATTCGGGTACTTTTTACCTCGGATCTGATACTTCATTTCTATAACTATTGCGGAATATATAAACATAAATTGTTTATAAAAAAAAACCTTAACAACATAAACCCCATGGTCTACAACCTTAACTTAATATATACCTTCAATATTTTAAAGGTTTACAATATCATTTGCATCAGAAAATTTAATAGTTCTAACTGCATCATAGTTTAGTCTTGCACTTTGCCTTTGCCTCTTTCTTTATTCGAGCTTTCATCTTAATCTGAAAATTTTATCATGATATAGCAAAGGTGAGCAACAAATTTTCCCAACAAGCTTTAAATACAATGAAGATATATCATGATTGAAAAGAATGAATAAGCTTTCAAGTTTTCAACAATATAATAATTATGAAATAACATGAATCAAGTTTCAATAATTGTATGACTGAATCAATAATGTTTGGAGGTTAACAATGACCATGAACACTTTAACTAAACCATAGGGTAATGAAGGTGATCAACCTTTCATACCAGATGAACATATGCAATGTGACACCCCCAAATCCGGGTACTTCATTCCCACAAAATTTGATGCTCACTTAACAAAAATAATTACATCTAACTAGCCATAATAAATGTAAAGCCCCCAAATCCAGGAACTTGAAACCCGAACTCGGTACTTCACGATACCAATTCTATGAGCGGAATAATACTAATAATAATAACAATAATATAAATATTAAACTTAATTTACATAATTATCAGAGTCTAGCTCCCAAGTACGTAACCTTCAATACATTTCTTACATAGCATGATAGATAATATATATCATTATCCTAATAATATCAAACTATTATATAGAATACCATAAATCTTATTTGGTTAGCTTTCCTTTTCCTTTGTTTCTGCATGAGCCTTCTGGTTCTTCACATTTAGCTGAAAATATTTAAATTAAGCAAGGATGAGCATTTGAATGCCCAGCAAGTAATAGCAATTATATATATAAGCTGAAAGAATTTAAATATTTTTTTTGTACTACCCTTCTACAACAAGTCAATAGTTATGAAGTAATCTGAACCGATAATAATAATATAACAACCCTCTTTCAAATTTTTAAAACTGCGTATTGGCTATAACTAGGGTTAAGGTGACATACTATGAACATTGTTTTCATTTTCGAAAAGGTTAAACAGACTTCATCTGTAAACCGTCATAACTTACGGGCACGGGGGTGATCAGCCTGTTGTACCCTGTATTGATCAACACTACATGCAAGAATGAGGCTATCGTTCACTCTCTCCGCCTTGGGCGCATAAAAGTTTTCCCTTGATCGGAATGTTCATACTTGTCTGAGTTCCAAACCAAAGCAATTCAGTTGGATAATAGTAAGGCTTTATCTTGTTCAACAATAATCTATAATTCAACATATATATATATATATATATATATATATATATATATATATATATATATATATACGGTTAATTAACAAAGGTGTATCAACATGTGATTAAATACGATGATTATCCAAGTGGGGACACTTGTATAACCATTTATAGAAATTAACGAACATAATATATATATGAATTACCATATACTAATTCATTTATATCCTTTTTAAATAATTTTTAAATTAATATAACCATTTAAAACTATTTATTTAATATAATTATTAAATAAATTTAATATCATTAATGTTAAATAAATATCATTAATATTAAATTATTAATGAAATTATCCTTTAAATATTAAAAGTTATATTTTATAACTTAAAATATCTTTAAACACTTTATTTTCATTTAAAATAATTTTTATAATATTAAAATTATTTTTAAACTAAATTATTTAATATAATTATTAAATAACTTTAATATCATTAATAATAATTAATTAATGAAATTTACCATTAAATATTGAAAGTTATATTTTATAACTTAAAATATTCTTAAATACCTTATTATTATTTAAAATGATTTTTAATATAATAAAATCATTTTTAATTAATTTATTTAATTCATTTAGTAAATAACTTAAATATCATTAATATTAATTTATTAATGAATTTCATCACAAAATATTAAAAGTCATTAAAAATAACTTAAAAATTTTTCTTATATCATAATATAATTTTAAATGATTTTTTAAGTATTAAAATCATTTTTAAATAATTTATTTAATATAATAATTAAATAAATTAAATACCTCTAATGTTTTAAAAATATTAAATATTTATGAAATATAATTAAAATAATTAAAAACAAATTTTCAAACATTAAAATAATTTTTAATAATTTATTTTGTATTTTTAATAATTAAAATCTAATTTTCTATAATTATTTAATGAAATTATAATTTTTATATTTAAACTGTCGCTAAAGACCACCTATAGCGACAGAATCGTCGCTATAGGTGTTCTTCATGTTCTTCATGCAAACCTAGATCTTCATACACAGTTTCGAGGGACCATGTTTGACCATGATTAATTCTTAACAAGAAATGTTTATGGACATGTTGTTGACTAGATCGTGTAGTTCTGATGCAAGACTACAAGATCCAATAACAATCATGATCATTCATCACATAACCAACGAGATCTAAGGAAATGAAGAACAGTTCGACTTGTCCATTTTGGGCTTCCACAACTTGCAATTCTGTTGATGTATTAGTGATCTTAAGCCTTCAGCGTGTAGACTACATGTAATACTACAGATTCATTACATAATATCATCATAACAACAACCTATCAAGCATAAAAGATCCGGTCAAACTGTTGTCAGAAACACGTTCTTGAAGTTTTCTGGAATTTCCAGAAAACGAAATCGTGAGCTTCTGTACCACTTTGACCAATCACTACTATCGACTCGTTTAATATTAAAGAGATTTTAAAGCATAAACATGAAGTTTATATACCAGACTACAACTTAGATACAACAATCAAACCAAAAAATTAACACACTGACAGATCCAAGGCCAACAAAAACTTGTCAGACGCTAGTTCACGGTTTCTGGGTTGCCCAGAAATGGCCCGGTCATGGTCGGTCAACCAACTTTAACCATCAATAACTTGCAACCTAGACCAGGTCTAAGTCTGATTCTTGCTCCAGATCAAAGACTACTTGTCAGACTACAACTACCAACTTTCAAAACACAAAACACATTAAAGATCACAGAGATATAAGGCATGACATTTGGTTATCAAACATCAAAAACAAAATTTCTAGATTTTTGAAAACTTCAAATTCGAGCCTCTAGATGTCATGGATCTAACATCTAGCAACCCAGATCATCATTATACACTATATATAACATGTTCAACACAAAAATTTTAACATCAAACAACAGATCAATGGTCAGATTCTCGAATATGGTTTATACCTTTACTTTGATCAATCTTGATCTTAGGGTTTTGATTTGATATAGATGTTAGTGGGGCTTGAATATGGGATTGATTTGTCTTATGATTTCGTTGGTTTAATAGAGAGAGAGTCTAGGTTTAGTACTTGTGCCAAATGAGGTAACACGTGAATTTTTCTCTCTCTTTAATCTATATATAGAGCAAGGTGTAATGTAATGGCTGATAATTGAATTATGTGCTGAGATTTTGGTCAATAAAGAAGTCAAGATTAGTTTACCAACTCTATATATGGCAATATACACAAGTTACCTTAAATAATGCTAGAGGGGCATTTTAGTCTTTTCGCTTGAAAATTTAATGGCATTTTGGGCAATTGGCAAACCCTTAGGGTTTGACCCTTAAGGTTTAACCGTTAGGGTTTAGTACATAGCATTTACAAGATTTATCAATTAGGTTTTGAAAAATATAAAATTTTAGTTTCAAAAAATTAATTTCTAAAAATTACAAAATTAAGGTTTTCTTAATTAGGTTAGGTTTCTAAATATATTATACAAGAACATTAGGGTTGCAATCACTAATTATAATTAACCCTACTAATTACAGTAATTAGGGTTTATAATTTTTATAATTAGGGTTACCAAATATCAATCAGGGTTTATTATTAGGGTTCTAGTCATTAGGGTTTTAAATTACTAATTAGGTTTTCCCTAATTAACAATTATAATTTTGACACTTGCTAATTAATAACATTAACACATTTACACAATTTCTGACTGATCTCTAACTCCAGTTTAGGTTTCAAATTAGGGTTTTAATCTACAATTAGGGTCTCTTATAATTAGAGTTTTTCTAATTAATGTTAATAGTTATAATAATGGTCATAAATCACATAACACAATTATAAAACAATCTTGTACTCTAATTTGGATCTCAAATTATGGTTTAGTACAGTAAAACTAAGGTTTGACATAATACACCATAATTGACCAACCATTGTCAATCCACATACATACAGTACATATTTATAGCACTGAAAAATTAAAATATAATTAATATTATATTATTATTCTCATCCATTGATCAAAATCCAAAATTAGAGTTTGGATTCCATATCTGATTTATTCTTCCATATTTAACCTTAATAATTAAGATAAAATAATTAACTCAATAATCTATACTAAAATTCATATAATAAAATAATTATTATAATTATTCTAAAAATCTTTTCATATATTATTTAAATAATATATACTTATATTTTCATGAAAAATAATTAATAAAAACCTTTCTACTATAAAATTAAATATTATAAGAACATACTTTATAATAATCAATATTTCTGAAATAAAATTATTTTTAATTATTCATGTAATAAATACATAAATACATATACCCAATATCTTGTACGAATCCTCATCTTTAAAATAAATAAAAAAATTATACGCAAAATTTCTGATTTTATTTATATAGAAAATATCGGGTTGTTACAATAAAGGATAAAGACATCAAATACCTTAAATAATAATCTTCCCCATTAAAGGGTTACGTCATCTCAAAAACAATCCCAGGTAAAGTAACCTTAAATTATTACATAAGTTTGTGGAATACATCATAAATTAAAACAAGTCTTATAACATAAGTCATTTAAATAAGTTCTCATAAATCTTCAACACTTGGACATCTTGCCCTTTCCTTTGCTAGTAGATGGCTCATCAACTCTTTCAACTTTAGCTGCAGTGTTAATTGCAAGAGTGAGCAAACAATTGCTCACTGATATAAAGAGTAGTAATGATAACAACATGAGAGTTAACAACAAATGCTGAACAATAATGAACTTGTTCTATGAATCAAAAATAGAAAACAAGTTCGAACTTTAATGACTGAGGGTCTTAAGACCACGAACTATGTCCCCGATGATTAGGTATTACTACCCCAACCTTAACAGTCACTTAGACTATACAGACCCTACTTAACGTACTTAGGGGGATTAGCCCTTTGTACCATATATTGTGCACAAACATCTCAATGTAACACGTACAAAATCCCCTATGTTAGGGTTGTTCGTCTCAGTTTGAATTTAGAATTTCCGCACTAATGAAAATTTAGCTCGGAACTAACTTATCAGTGGTTCTAGAATTTTAAAACACTATTTCATAATAGATTAGTTCAATCAATAAGAGTTTGCTTACTACTTGAAAGTTTAATACAACAATATAGAATTGAACAAGGTTATCAAGATGAAAGATCGAATAACAACAATATATAATTGAGTAAACATGATATACATGCAAAGTGCTATATTCAAAGAGTTAGAACAATCTCCTTTGAATCGATGTATTAGAACAATATATGCTTTGAATAATATTAAGGAAAGTGAAATTTGCTCAATAAAAGTTTAGGATAAGAAACTTGCCTTGTATGTAAGCTACACAAGTAATAATATTCGCCAATTACCCTACATATATCATTGAAATAATTGCAACAACAATTAATTTTATGAATATTAGCTTTAGGGGTTTAAACCACCATTTAAGTCATAACCTTAGCTTAACTTCTAATCATGTTGGTGAATATCCTTAACGGATCTGAAATTACATTATAAACTAACATAAAACTTATCATTTATCTTTAACTTTTAAAAATATCACGTTAGGTTTCATTACATAACTTATTCAAATGACTACTTAAAATCTCCGTATTTTGGTATTACATCATACCAACATCTGTTATTCTGGTCCACATTATGTTAAACATCTTTATCATGCATGCCAAATGAGCTTAAGCCCACATATCACGGTCTGCAAACAAACAGAACTCTCTGCTTAGGCTCAGGGCACGGCGCAGCTGCGTTGTCCCAAGCCTTGGCACCGGCGCAACTGCGCTGCTGTAGATTCGCAGAAGGCCTACGGCGCAGCTGCACCATTTCTGCCTATGGTAATGGTGCAACTGGGCCACGCACAAACAGAAACTAGTAGCAGCAGCTCTACTACACAATAGACACCCAACTCAACCCAAAACCACAAAAATTCACAAACCTAAACGTCTAAAACTCTGTAATAACATAGTTAAGCATGCTATACACCATTCTAACCACATAAACATCATATACACACAAATTTGAAGAATCAAAACCACAATTTTCCAAATTTCTCCAATTTTTACACTTATAGCGAAATCGATCGCCACTACTTCGTTTCTTAACCAATTGACATGATTCAAACTATGTCGCTTTCATTTCTTAACATACTAACAAAATCCAACATAAATTTCTAGATTATCATACATATTATACACAAAATTTTGTACTTTCTTAAGCCATTTTTCATAAAGATGCATTATTATTCACTTTTCTCCCTACAAACCCAAATTTCATGTATTTGAACACCAACATGGAATTATAGAGGATACCTAACAGATTTAGCAAGAGAATACATACATATAAACAACATCTTCTACAACAATTCAACAAAACCCAATTTCCATAGAATAGAAAATTACAAAAAAAAACTAAATATTAGAATTAGGGGTAGATTATACCTTAACCCTTTGATGTTAACAAGGTTCTATCAAATCCTTCTCAATCCTACTCCTTCTCCAACTGTCAATTCTCCGTATTCTTTCTCTTTACCTCTCTGTTCTTCTTAGTTAGCCATTAGGAAAAATAAGACGGGTAATATAACTGATAGGGCCTTACCTCCCACGTACTTATCAGTTAAAAAAAATAAAAAGACGTCAGTTAAATAAACCAAAGGCCACAAGGCCTTTTTGGCCACACACCAATTCCCCCTTCCTATTTATTTTAATAGTCTTATATTATATAGTTTTTACTTGTCACACTTTAGTTAATTTAAATACCTTTAGTTTAGATAATTTAAATAACTTATAATAGTAATTGTAAAAATTTCTATTATAAATATATTTATGAATAATAAATAATTATATATCTAATTTAAATTAATAAATTAGACTTAAACATAACTTTATTTAATTTACTTATTTTCTTAAATATTAAAAAATTTATTTAATTTAATTATTTTCATTAAATTAAATCCTCAAATAATATATTTACCATTCATTAATTTAGTTATCACACATACTCAACTAAATTATTACATCACAATTCATCAAATATTTATTTTTCTCAATAAATAAAATATTTATTTAATCAATAAATATTTAAATTAAATTATAAATTTCTCTATCGTTACATCCTTCCCTTCTTAAAAGGATTCTGTCCCCAGAATCACAACTCGATAAATTCATTCGTCACATTCTTCCCTCCTTAATAAGATTCTATCCCCATAATCATCATACAAGATTAAGCAAATAACTGAGGATAATTTCTCATCATAACATCTTCAAGTTCCCATGTAGCTTCTTCAGTATTGTGTTTCCTCCAGATTACCTTAACAGAAGTTATCACTTTATTCGTTAGTACTTGCTCTTTCCTGTCGATAATTTGAACAGGGACTTCTTCATAGGACAAATCTTTCTCAAACTGTAAGGGCTCATATTCTATAAAATGTTTATAGTCATGCTTATATGGTCTCAACACCGAGACATGGAAAATATTATGGATATGCACCAATTCTGGAGGCAAAGCTACCTCGTACGCCACTTCACCAATGCGTCGAAGCACTTCAAAAGGTCCTATAAACCTACGGCTTAATTTCCCCTTCTTGCCAAATCGAATTTTCCCCTTCCAGGGAGATACTTCCAAGAAAACATGACTACCAACATCGAATTCCTTATTTTGTCGGTGTCGATCGTCATATTTCTTCTGTCTATCCTGTGCAGCTATCAATCTTGCTCGAATCACCTTGATGATCTCGACGATTTGTTATACCAACTTTAGACCCAATAGCTGACGTTCACCTACCTCATCCCAACATAACGGAGTTTTGTACTTCCTGCCGCATAACGCTTCATAAGGCGGCATGCCTATACTCGCGTGATAACTATTATTATAGGAAAATTCAACCAATGGTAAATGATCATCCTAATTTCCCTTGAAATCCATAATACATGCTCTGAGCATATCCTCTAATGTTTGGATGGTTTTCTCACTTTGTCCGTCGGTTTGAGGATGGTACGTTGTGCTCATTCTCAGTTGTGTTTCCAAGCATTCTTGTAGTCATTTCCAGAAATTAGATGTGAAACACGGATCTCTATCTGATACAATGGACACAGGTACACCGTGTCTTGAAACAATTTCCTTATTGTAAAGTTTTACCAACCGATCTAGGTTAAATCAAATCTTAATTGGCAAAAAGTGTGCCGACTTTGTCAATCGATCAACAATCACCCAAACGGCGTCATAACCTTGCTAAGTTATTGGAAGACCTACCACAAAATCCATTGTGATATGTTCCCATTTACACTTCGGTATCTCCAACGGTTGTAATAATCCGCTTGGCCTTTGATGTTTAGCTTTAACTTTCTGGCATGTTAAACATTTTGCCACACACTCAGCCACATCCTTTCTCATATTCGACCATCAAAAATGATGTCTAAGATCCTGGTATATTTTTGTACCTCTAGGGTGAATCGAATATCCTGAGTTGTGAGCTTTACTCATAATTTCCTTTTTAACTTCCAGTACTGGCGGAACCCAAATTCTTCCTTCGAATCGTAGTAACCCTTCTGAATTGATTTTGAATTTTTTTCCTCACCTTTGGATACTTTCTGTTTTATCTTTTCGCAGTCTTCATCCTGAAGTTGTGCATTCTTCACCTTGTCCACCAACGTTGAACCGTTTCCTATCTAGAACACCCTTTCGTCAGATTCTGTCAGATATTTAATTCCCAATTCCATCTTAGCCATTTCCGACACTAACTTCTCCTGAGCTGTCAACATCATTAACTTCTCCCGTCCCTTTCTACTTAAAGCATCAGCAACAACATTCACCTTTCTGGGATGATAGAAAATCTCGCAGTCATAGTCTTTGATCAGCTCCAATCATCTTCTCTATCTCATATTCAAGTCTTTTTGTGTAAAGATATACTTCAGACTTTTATGGTCAGTATATATCTCACACCTCTCTCCATAAAGATAATGTCTCCAAATCTTCAGGGCAAACACCACCGAAGCCAACTCTAAGTCATGAATCGGATACCCTTTCTCATAATCTTTTAATTGATGTGATGCATAGGCATTAACTCTGTCGATCTGCATAAGCACACATCCTAGTCCTTTATGCGATGCGTCACTATACACTACAAAATTCCCTGTATCATCAGGCAATGACATCACAGGTGTCGTACTCAACCTCTTCTTCAATTTGTAAAAACTTTCCTCACACTTCCCGTCCAAACAAACTTAACCGCCTTCCTGGATAAATTTGTCAACGAGGTCGCGATCTTGGAAAAGTCTTGAATAAAATGCCTATAGTAACCTGCCAATCCTAAGAAACTCCTTACCTTTGACGGTGTCTTCAGCTGATCCTAGTTCATTATAGCTTCAACCTTTGATGTATCTACCGAAATTCCGTCCTTATCAATAACGTGTTCTAGAAATTGTACACGTTCCAACTAAAATTCACATTTTGAAAATTTTGCGTACAACTTCTCTTTTCTAAATGTCTCCAACGTTACTCTTAAGTGTTCAATATGTTCCTCCTTGGTCTTAGAATACACCAGGATATCATCAATAAACACCACCACAAATTTGTCTAAGAATGGTTTAAACACCATGTTCATCAAATCCATGAACGTTGCAGGTGCATTGGTTAAACCAAATGACATAACCAGAAACTCATAATGACTATACCAAGTTCTGAATGTTGTCTTCGGTACATCCTCCGGCCTCACCTTCAACTGATGATAACCACTCCTCAAGTCTATCTTTGAGAAATACCTCGCTCCCTTCAGTTGATCGAACAGGTCATCGATTCTAGGTAATGGATACTTATTTTTAATTGTGACCTTATTCAATTCTCGATAATCAATACAGAGCCGCATCGATCTATCCTTCTTCTTAACAAATAACATTGGCTCTCCCTACGGCAATACGCTCGGCTGGATATACTTCTTGTCAAGCAATTCTTGCAACTGCACCATTAACTCTTTCATCTCTACTGGGGCCATTCTGCATGGTGCCTTAGATATCGGGGCCGTTCCTGGTAGTAAATCAATCACGAACTCGATTTGTCGATCCGGTGGAAGGCCCGACAAATCGTCAGGAAATACATCTGCAAAATCTTTTATGATCGTTATCTCTTCTAACTTCACACTCTTCTTTTGTGTATCGACTATGTAGGTTATGTATCCTACACATCCTTATCTTAACAACTTCTTAGCTTGCATCACCATCGGACAACTTGCTTGTCGAGGTGACTTGCTGCCATAGAACACAACCTTTAACGGAGTTACAAGGTTAACACATTTCCTTTGGCAATCAATTACCGCTCCATGATTGAATAACCAATCTATTCCCAATATAATGTCAAACTCACCAAGTCTAATTGGTATCAAGTCTACCATCATCTCTCGTCCCTTTATAACCACTCTACAATTCTTATATATGATTCTAACAGGAATCACTTCTCTATTCGCAATCTCTACGCTAAAAGGATAATCTAATTCTTCCTGAGGCAAATCTAAGTTCTGAGCAAATTCATCAGATATAAATGAACAAGTAGCACCTGAATCAAATAGTACATAAGCATTAATACCATTAATCAGAATGATACCTGACACCACATCCTTAGATTGCACAACATCTTACACGGTCATATTGAAAGTCCTCGCAGTAGGTCGGCTTGACTGTACTGGTCCAGTGATAGTCAACACACCACCACTGTTGTTATTTTCCTTTCCTCCACTTGCACTCCCCGCTGGCTTTTTAGGACAATCACGAGCCATGTGATCCTTCAAATCGTAGGTAAAACATGCTCATTTCTTTGGAATAAAACAGTTCGGTGCAATGTGTCCCACCTGATCACAGTTAAAACACACTCGCTTTCCCTTCAAACATACCCCAATATGGTTCTTTTCACAAGTAGCACAAGCTTCAAACTTTCTCTTCTGCTGACTTCCTTGCTATCCTCCCATAGTCGAACTCTCGCTCCACTTCCTCTTTTGACTGTTACTTCCAATGTTACTTCCACCAGCCTTATTTTCATTTTCATTCTTCCTCTTCTTCTGTTCTTGATTGTACTTGGTCAAGGCATCACTTCCACCTTCCGCGATAATTATCTTTTCCAGTACAGCCGCAAATGTATTTAACTAGAACATTGAAACCTTGCTATATAGCCAGGGTTTTAATACTTGTTTGAAACTTCTCGTCTTATGCTCATCCGTATTGATTTGATAAGTGGCAAACCTTGCCAACTCGTTAAACTTCGCAGCATATCCTGGCACTGTCATAGTTCCTTGCTTCAACTCCAAAAATTGTACCTCCAACTGATTCTGAGAACTCGCTGGAAAGTACATTTCAAAAAACATCTCCTTAAATATATCCCACGTTATCACTCCTTGTCCCCCACGAACCTTATTTGCTTGCCACCAGTAGCTAGCTTCAGACTTCAGCATAAACGTCGCGAACACAGTCTTCTGATCTTCGTTAACTCTAGTAACATCAAACACTTTCTACATTTCCATGAACCAGGTTTGGGCTTCCACTTGATTCAAAGACCCTTGAATCTCTGGCGGTCCAACCGATTTGAATTCCTTGAAGGTCGTAACTTGAGCTTGCGGTTTATTCGCAAGTGCTCCCGTCAACAAAGTCACCAACTGTTGAACCGGGTTAGTGTTGGCCTCGTTGTTATTGTTAGTAGACCCCTCAGGAGATGGTTGTTGGCGTGGTTGTCTTCTTCAAGGAGGCATTTTCTTTTAAATATACACTTATTAGTTCATTTATTCAATTCCTTAAATATTTTAAAGTTTAACTTTAAACATTCTAAGATTAAAGCTATAACACATAACATTTCAAATAACTTTGATATTTTATTTATCCATAACGTTTTAAAACATAATAAAGATAGCATAATCGCTATTAACATCCACTTTCCTGAACTAAACAAGTTTCAGGATTGCATACACATACTACCCCATCATTCATCTCAAAATCAGGGATTTAAAATTTTATTTATTCACATAAATAATCACATATTATTATCACTCTTATTCTTTCTATCTAGGCATATTAAGACGTAGAGAGGTTTCTCTGCGCTCTTCCTCCGTAATACGATACGCCGTCGTACGATCCATCACAAACCACGACATGTCTTCAAATTGAGGTGGGCAATAAAAGACTCGATCTTGGGCCCTATCAATCACAAAATTAAAGGCATGATCAATTTCGTTTATTTTGGCCTTCTTCACTTGGACTTTAGCTTCAGCACGGTCTACACGGTGAGTCGCCTTCATCCAAGCGTCCTCTGCTTTTGCAAGCTTAGCTGATTCCTCTTTGCAGTCATCTTTTAATTTCTCCATGTTAGTCTTCATCTTCTCGTTCACTGCCAACAGATCCTCATGCTGTCCTTTTGTATGCACCAAGTCCCACTCTGTATTTCCAAGGTGTGAGTCGAGGTGCTGAATCTCCGTATCCTTCTGCTCCATCGTAACGTGATGCATCTCAACCAACTCCTTCAGCTCCTCAACCTTGTCCTGTAATTCTATGTTCTGATCATACAAAGCGTCATACATCTCAGCTGATATGGAGTTTGGTGGAAACTCTATAGGATCCTCTTCCCCATCATCCTCCTCTATCTCTTCAGAACTATCCTCCTCGGGATTAGTCATAGGTTTATCCTCCTCGATGAACTGTTCCCGTACTACGTAAATATCCCGGGGTTCGTCATCTCTACGTATCTGAGGTATCACCTCCCTAGCTGGACTAGATCCTCCTTCGTTAGACATCCTGTCAACAAAATATTTTAAGTTTTACTTAACATTTTCGATACTCGCGAGCACATAAGTTATTAACGCATAGCACATAATGTCTTTCATTGTTTAGCTTTACTTAAAACGCTTTGTCGTGCTTGTTAGGATTTGTAGAAAATCTAATTTAGGAACCCTAGATTACAAACCCTAACCCAAATTTATAAACCCTAACCCTAATTAGCTAGATCAAACCCTAATTAGGTTATCTGAACACCTAATCATGATTGCTAAGCTTCAATTAGGTACTAATAAACATCATTAAGTAACCCTAATCATAAAAAATAAAACCCTAATCAAGATTAATGAGGATTAGGGCATAATTAAGCTACTAATTTGGTCAACTAGCTCACAAGTAGGTTAAAAGTCATCCACACAAGTTTCAAGACATCACATGACATGCTTCCAAACTCCCAAGCACCACCATAGTCATAGATAAGATCTTTTAGGAGGCAAGTAGGTGATTAAATGACCAAAAAGCCAAGTTGGAAAATTCTATAAAAGGAAACCCTAGCTCAGTGCAAACTCACAAAAATTATAAGCCCATACACTCATATAACCTACATATACAAGCCCTGGTGATAGCAACAACAGATTTAATGGCCAGAAATCAAAAATTAAGCAAGAAAAGGTGCAAACCCTAATTGGTAGCAAGATCTTTGATGCTTTGTTCAAATTATTGTTTAGATGTTGAGATATATGTAATAACATGTTAGATAATATGCTAAATTGATAGAACATGTTTTCATAACATCTAGATGTATCAAATTAGTATTTTAGGCAATCTGGAAATTTTGGAAAAACAGGTCTGACAGTCGAATGTCAGAGCCTGTAGATCCGTGTATGTTAATAGTTAGGTCTGTTAATTGTATGTTATTTGTAGTATAACATGAGGTCTTTAATCTGAAAAAGAAAATATGTCCATTGGAACCATATATTGCAAGATATAGGTGGTCAAAAGTGGTTGACCAATCACGAAGTTCTATTTTCTTGGTTACCAAGAAAACTCTAAAAACAGGTTGACCCGACTACTTTGACCAGCCTTTTTATCGCTTTCTATTTGATGTTATAATTACTTATTGTAATGAATTAATACCTTGACATACATACTACATAGCTATGACATTCAATTGCTTAAACAATTCATAGGATTACTGGAATTAATGGTCGAAAGTCGTTGACCGAGCATGACTAAGTTTTCTAGGTTACCTAGAAAACTGATGAACATGAAGAACAACCTTTGTCTGTATTTTGACCATCATAGATCGAGACCTTAGAGTCATGGTTTGTCCAAATCAGTGTTAAATACAAGTACCTTGACATATAGACTACCTATTACAACAAACAAAACACAAATCTATCGCACGGATGGAAAGATATAGAAGCTATAAAACCGTTGACCGACCATGATCACTGTTCTGGGTTACCCAGAAACTTAAGAACAACTCTGACAGTGACTTTGAGCCTCTATAACTTCTTGTTATATGTAGGTTAAAGCATGAAATTGGTCCAATGTTGTACTACTGAATGAGTACTATAACATCCATACTTGTCCAAACCCAAAATCATCAACAGTAGCAAAATAGATCATGGTCAAAGTGGTCCATTGGCCATGACCAACTGATTCCCATAAACTCAAGAACACATATAGCGACACTTCCTATCACTATTGGGCTTTAGTGACAGACAGAAAATATTTTCTAAGAAATTAATTAATAAAAATTAGAAATAACTAATAAATAAATATAAATAATTATAAAAACAGTTTTAAAAATTAATTTAAGTTATAATAATTAACTTTTAATATTTTTACATAAATTTAATAAATATTTTAAATTATTTGAGCATTATTAATAATTAAGTTAATAATAAAGTAATTAGAATAATTATTTATATATAATAAATAATTATTTAAAAATAATATCTATGATATAAAAATCATAATAAATAATTATAAATTATTTAAAAATAGTAAACAAAGTTTTTATAATATTCTAAGTAAATATTAAATCATTTAGAAATAGAAATAAATGATTTAAGGGATAAATAAATACTTAAAAATTATTATAAGCTTCCAGAAATTATTATAAAGGATATTTAAATTATCTAAAAATATAATAAAGCTTATAAATAAAATTTTAGTCGAGTTATCCACTTATTAAGTACTCGGTAAGGTTTTTGGACACCGAAACTATATCAAACATAACCCAAACATATGTAGTTTATGTATTTGAGTATTGTTATCAATACTAATGTGTTAGATTTATATGAATGAACATCTGTTGACTTATGTCATACTTCATTCTAAATATTTTGATGATGACCATATTATTCCTCTAATCATGCTCTATGAAATTTCAGGAAATGAAATGGCATTACATGAACATTGAGGAGGAAACTATAAAGACTTGGATCTGTGAAGGATGTAACGACATTTTAAGTCCTAGGGAAGATATGTAAGATCTTAAACATTAATTACTTTTCGATACAAGGCTCTAGGACATGTGCATTATATATATATATATATATATATATATATATATATATATATATATATATATATATATATATATATATATATATATATATGCTCACATATCCGGTGCTAAATATTGATAAACTAAGATTGTGATATGAATATTTAAAAGGAATGGCTTTAACTTGTGCACCATAACCTAAGGAATCTATTTCTGTTAAACCATATACGGTAGCTTGGGGTAAATGATTGATTGAATAAAATATCATAAATTATGCATTATTAGTCATTAGCTATCTCTACCAACCCAATTCACGGTAAAAACAAATATGGTATATCATGAATCATGCGTCATAATATTGCTCCATAATCTAAGGAATCTATTGGTTATTCCCACCGGCCCAATCTATGGTAAGTTATATGGTAATTAGTCAGTGGATATTTTATGGTAACAAATATACTAGCTCCCAGCAATTAAGTCGCTGGCATATATTGTTATAAGGGAAATAATGGAAAGCTGTAAGAGATATGTTCTCCTATGTTATGAGTAATCAATCTGGCCTAAATATCTTTCTCTATCACACTAATATAGGATAAACCTTCAGCGTGATATCTCAAATCACGTACAAAAAGGATTTCTACGGTGGGTATATGTCTAATAAAAGATCTGAGCATATTATGATTGACGTGTTAAGTGCATGATTTCTGCACTGTGTTTCAAATGAACATATTACAGAAGTGCTTCTATGTAACGGTAACATATTATGGTTGCCTATAAAAGAACTGAGTCTAATGATAAGAAAAAGTAAGAAATACATACTACATTCGTGAATATCAAGAATGCAGAAAGCTTGTATTTCGTCTTCCTTCCAATTGTTGATTGCATCTATATTGAAGAAGTTACTGTTTCTAAAGGTGATCTTGTAGCAAATACTCCGGTAATATCTTTCTTGCATATCATTACATACTAGATCGTTGCATTGTTAAGTGATAAATTGCTTAAGATCATTAGACCTCTATTGTGTATTTTAAATTTCTCATACAAATCAATATTGTCTAAATTGTAATCCGGGTTGGATTATTGTATTGTTACAATCAAGTTCTGAGGAAGCATAGGTGCTTACAGGTGCATAGGTGCACAAGGAGTAAGGGTGCTCTAGAGGTTGGAACTTTTATTGTAATTGAAATTGTTTAATAAAAGTCAGTCTCCAATACTAGTTGGTATTGGACGTGGATTAGGCTACTATTATAGAGGGTAGTAGTTAAACCACGTAAAAATTCATGTGTTCATGTGATTGCATATTGAGCTATTTTATTTTATTATTATGTTAACTATCCAGCAGCCTGTATTCCATATCCATAAGCTTATCAAATTAATTCAGCAAATTGGACTCACATAATCACATTCTAAAAAAAGGCAAGGTATCTAATTTAAGCATTTAGGAAAATCTTATATTGTCCAACATATTGTCTCAACATCTTTAATCTATAAGGGTTCAAAATCCAGCCCACTTCATTGAATATCCGAAGGAATTTTTAGTTGATAAAAAGTTGGACACTGTTTGCTCCTACACTTATTCAACCGCCCCTTATAAGTGTGCCTACTTAAATTTCAGCATCTTAGGTGTTTATTAACGAATCGAGTAGCATTACTTGACTGATCTTCGCTCAGGCAAGTTCCCTAAACCTAATTACTTAAGTATCTAAACCTTATTTCTTTATTGCAAGTTTCCTACACTGTGCAAATTTTCTATTTTCTTTGCAAGTATTCTATCCGTAAACTTATTACATTACGCAAGTTTACTAAACCCAAATTATTAATAACACAAACTTCTCAGACCCTACTTATTCGTTGAACAATATTTCTATCTTGAATTGCTATTGATATGCTATACCAAACCTAAATTTGAATTGCCAATTATTGTAAAGCTATTGCTATAGTTTCAGTATAACTCAAAAATGAATTGTTTATTCATATGATATTATTGAGCATAAATTGTTGTGTCAAACCAAATTGCTTTGGTAAGACATTCTATACTGAAGTTGTGTATCCCGAAAAGGGATCGATGTTTGGTCAAATAAATATTGACGTTTAGTGCATGTGAGCACTAGTAGGATGATATGCATAATCCTGGGATATTGAATAGGCTGATCCCCTATCTCATAACTAATCAAAATTTCTTAGTCTTTGTGATTAACAGAAATAAAAAGTCCATAAATGGTTGAAATAGAAATTCCAGAAATGGTAGCAACTATCAGTTGAGTTTTGAATTGTTATACTTCTTCAAATTATATATTTTATTTATATAAAACTTGCTGAGCATGTCATAGCTCACCCTTGTAAATTATTTCCTTTGCAGTATTAGATGGTAACCCTGACACTTCTAGAGTTAATAAAGGGAAGCGTCCCTCCTTAGATTAGTTTATATTACTGTCTAGTTGAATGTAATACTTTATAATAAGAAATTCTTTATGAAGAATCATGTAATCGAACCATAATGATATATATATATATATATATATATATATATATATATATATATATATATATCATCTTTATTTCCACAACCGTATTTTCTTACATATATAGATGTAATTAGAATTTTCAATCTAGTTTGAGATCCTTGGGAACTATTTATCTAAGTGAGGGTATTAACAACATGGACTATTCATGTTATTGTTGATATTCTGGATTTCGGATAGATAGGTACTATTGATATGATAGTGTAATTCACATGACATAGACTATACATCTGAGTGAGAGTATTGGTAATATGGATTGTTCATGTTATTACTTGTACTCTGAATTTTGAATAGATAGATACTATTCACATATACAGTTCATACATCTAAGTAAGGGTATTCAAACACAACAATAGTTCTCCTGGGAATTGTTATATGTTATGGAATACTGTGAATCTTGGATCTATGGGAATTGCATCTGGTTATAAATTGTATAGTCACTTAATTAGATATAAGCATATAATTAGATACCATGGGTGTATAGATTTGAATGCATTATATACATTAACTTGTAGTAAGCACCATATCGGATACCGTGGGAGTATAGATATGGGGGCGTTACATTAATGGTACCAGAGCTGTTAAGGCTATAGATATAAGGAAGAGAAATCTTAGTATATAGTCTTCGAGTCCGTAAAAATATTAAACTACACATAAAAATAACATTAAAAATATTATGTTTGTGTAAATTTCTATACCAGTATTAAAGGAGTTTTATTTTATAAGATGTCCAACTCCAGTGCTGAAGAAATGGTGATAGTAAACAATCCACCACAAATTGAGTCATTTACAGCTAGTGATGCAGAGGATGAAGAATTGCTTCATGATCAACAATTGCTAGATGCTGAGGAAGAGGAAGATCCAGTAGCAGGGCAATTAATGAGAATTGATGAACATGATGAAGCAATGGCATCACTAATGAAGACTTTGAATATGTGAATAATAAAATGAAGTTTAGGGCACACTTAGCTGAAGGAATGTTAGAAAATGAAAGGGGAACCAATAACCGACTGAAAGTACAACTACACCATGCACAAAAGGGCAGGAAGGAAATACAGTCAAGGCTTCTCAAATCATTGAAATCATCTCTAGGTACTCGAGATGTCTTCAATGATTTGCAGCGTCGAGTAGTTCAATATCTAGTGGAGGAGAAGAAAAATGCCTATCTGATAGATCGATATGTGGTATGCCACATGATCCAGGATTCCTTCGATGATGTTAATGAATTCTAGAGGGTAGTATAGAAGTCTAAATACTCTATAATAGTATGAATAAAAGAGCATTTAAAGTTTGTAATATAGCTGGTAGTATGTGTAAACTACTAAGTTATTTTGTATGAATCTTGTGCCATATGAATAAAAGATATGTTTGTATTACTCAAATTTTTATGTGGTTTTTGTTGTTTTATATAGAATAATGCCACCAACCAGAAGAACTCAATGAGAGATAGATAATGAAGATAATCCTACCCAAAATTTATTAAAACTTTTGTTAGGTGCTATGAATAGACCCCAACCCCAAAACCCTTCCTTTAAAGATTTTAAACTAGTTGGTCCACCCGAGTTCAAAGGTACATCTGAACCTATTGAGGCATAAATTTGGATTACTGAAGTAGAAATTTTTTTTCTTAGTAACTAATGTTAATAACAATCAAAAGACAACTTTTGCAACCTTTTTCTTGAAAGGTGAGGCGAATTACTGGTGGAAATCAACTAAGGGTCAGGTAGAAACTGAAATTGTGCCATGGGATAGATTCAAGGAATTGTTCTTTGAAAACTATTTTTCCTAATCTCTGAAGGATCGTATGGAAGTACGATTCCTAGAATTGAAACAAGGAAACCTGACTATATCTCAGTATACAACCAAGTTTAATGAACTGTCCAGGTTTGCTCCTCACCAAGTCAATACTGAACTTAGAAAGACTGAGAGGTATCAGGAAGGTTTGAAACCTCAGATAAGAAGTAAGTTATCCATATTCCAAATAAAGACTTTTTTCGAAATACTTGAAAAAGCTTCTATAGCTGAGAGTGAAAACGAGAAACTCATTAAATTTCATCAAGAAAAGAAGAGTCAAAATGAGATGGGAAAACAACAAAAACCTGGTGCTACTTGTTCCTTTGTGTCTAATAGTTTTTCTAAAAACCTGAAAATACCATGTGAAAATTTAGACAAACCGTTTTGTGTAGAAATTGCAAACAATGAAAAGATTTCGGTTAAGACCATATATAGGGACTGTAGTGTGGAGATAAAAGGACACAATTTTCTGGTAGATCTTATTCCAATTCAGTTGGGAGAATTTGATATAATCTTAGGAATGGATTGGTTAGTTAACCATAACGCGATGATCGATTGTCATCAAAAACGTATAAGCCTTTTGACTACGTCAAAGTCAAAGGTAGTGTTCACCTAAGCAATCTCGATGTCTGACCATAACCCGGGCAGAAAGGTTACATAGAAAAGGTTGTTAAGGATATTTGGCCTATATAGTTGATACTCGACATAAAGGAGTAAAATTAGATCAAATACCTATAGTTAAGGATTTTTTCGGTGTATTTCCAGATGACTTACCAGGTTTACCTCCAGATAGGGAAATTGAGGTTGTCATTGATCTTACACCGGGAACGACATCAATTTTTAAGGCACCATATAGAATGGCAACTGTAGAACTGAAAGAGTTACTAGTACAACTACATGAACTCTTGGATAAAAAAGTACATACAACCTAGTGTTTCACCTTGGAGAGCACCAGTATTGTTTGTAAAGAAGAAGGATGGAACCATGAGGTTATGTATAGACTATAGAGAATTAAATAAATTAACCATTAAGAATAAATACCCTTTACCAAGAATTGATGATTTGCTTGACCAATTAAAGGGGGCCGAACACTTTTCAAAAATTGACCTTAGGACAGGTTATCATCAGTTAAAGGTAAGAAAGGAAGACGTTCCGAAGATAGCATTTAAGGCACGCTATGGACATTATGAGTTTCTGTGACAACTCGAGAATTTAGAAAATTTTTAAAATCATAATTGATTGATTTAAGGTTCAATATTAGAACCTATACAGAAAATAAGTGTATGCGTTTGATATATCTGGGAAGGAATTTTGAGGATTTCAAAATTATGTGAAGGATTTTGGTGAATTATTCAGGATTCAGGGTTTAAGTGTATATGTTCTGTGAGTATGGTCATGTATGTGTATAGTATGTGGTTAAGGGTCAAGGGATGACCAGATAATCTTTATCAGTGGCAAACCCTAATATTATATTAAGAACGTCAACGTTCAGTTAGAAAATTCTTACGATTTATAAGAAACCCTAAAACCGGTTCTAGAAATCCTAATTTCAGTTTCGGGAATTAGAAATCCTAATTCGAAAGTAGAAGACCCTAATTTGGGAATTCAAATGCAAGTATAAGGTTGAAACGTTATAAATTATATTTAATTAGGGATAACCCTAATTGGTTTTTTAGAAAATCCTAATTTCTAGATTAGAAACCCTAATTTATAATTAAGGAAAATCTAATTGTTAATTTAATAATTTTAATGTTAATTAGGAAACATTAATATTAATTTTCAAGTTATGAATAATTAGAAACCCCTAATCTAATTAGGAAAACCTAATTTCTAAATTAGAAAAATTATTTTTCTATGTGAAAACCTAATTCTTGGGTTATAACCCCTAGTGTACCATTTTGACCCTAATTGCTTAATTAGCAATTTTAATTGGAAATATTAATCCTAATTAGCAAGATGGAATTTATGATTAGGAAATCTTAATATAATTATAGAATCCTAATTATAATTTAGAAATATTAATTTTTATTTTTTAAAACCTAATTTGAAAAATGCTATAAATTTATTTTTGGAACCTTAGGTTTTAACCCTAAGGGTTAAACCCTAAAGGTGGTAGCAAATGTCCATTATAACATTAAATTGTTAAGCCAAATGACCAAAGTGCCCTTATTGCATTGTTTGACTTAACTTGCAAATGTTTTCCTATTGTAGTTGGTGAACAACCCTAGACCTAGCATGTGCCTTAAAATCACAGCAATCAGCCTTTAAGTGATCAGCCAACACATTGTATTCATTATACATATAGATCAAAGAAAGAGAAAAAGGGCTCATTTTACTTCTCATTCATGCCAACCTCTTTCTCTCTCTAAAAATCCAAAAGTTAGAGTGAGAGAGAGAGAGAGAGTAGATAAGCCATGTTCAAGATTTAGTTTCTCAAGATCAGATCACCAAAGTCAGAATCTAGATCAAGCTTTAAAAGTGGTAAAAACCCTAAAATTTTGAAAACATGTGATCTTATGTTATAAGTTGTAATTTGTTGGTTAAAGTTGTGTATTAGGGTGTCTTTGAGTGATCTGGGTTGATAGATCATGGATCTATAACATCAAGATACATGAAAATCAAAATTTTGAAACGAATCTATGAACCCTAAAACATGGTCTGACAGCCGAATGTTAGGGCTCATAGATCCTTACCTGTTAAATGTTTTTGTGTTTTAAAAGTTTATACTTGTAATATGTAGTAAGGACTTTGATCTAGAACTTGAATCAAGTCCAGATCAAGTGTATATTAAAAGTTATAAGTGGTCAAACCTCATTGACCGATCACAGAAACTGTTTCTAGGTAACCCAGAATTTTCCCAAAAGGTCTGACAAGATTTTTAAAGCCCCTGATCTTGCTGATCTTTGTTGTTTTGGCCATGTTGTTGGTTAGATATTGTAGACTGGTATATAGGCTACATACTAAAGTTCTTAGAACAGGCAGATCTTGTGCAGGATCAAAGTTATGGTTGGTCAAAATAGCATTGACCATCAGCCGGATGAATAATCGGGAAAACCTAGATTGTTCATGAACCATTTTTTTGTCAGACTTTGACCGGCTTATGTTTCTCTCATGTGATGTTAATAGACTGTAATAGTGAATGATATGTGTAGCTTAACATATGGACTACAGGTGTGGACCTTTACAACACTAAACCAAGACCTGGAAATCAAAGATTTAAAGCTTCAAAATAGCATCCTTGGCACTGCTTGAGTTTCTGGGCATCCCAGAAACTCAAGAACACGCCTGACAACAACTTCTGTCGCTTAGATCTGGCAATTTTGGTTATAGTTCAGTCATGATATCGATTTATGGTTATAGAATTACATGCACACTACAATATAAAAACAAATACGAACCCAGAATATGTGCGATCTAAGATCTACCACTGGTCAAACCTGATGACTCGAGCACTGATTTGAAGTTTTGGGTTCGTGCTCAAGAACACCAAGAACACCTATAGCGACAGTTATATCCCTATAGGCAACCTTTAGCGACAGTTTCTTAGAAAAAATAATTATTTTAATTAATAAATTGAAATAAATAGTTTTTAATTATTAAAAATACAAAATAAATTCCTAAAAATTATTTTAAAGTCTGAAAATTAGTTTTTAATTATTTTGAGTATATTTCATAAATATTTAATATTTTTTGAATATAAATGGTATTTAATTTATTTAATTATAATATTAAATAGATTATTTAAAAATAATTTTAATACATGAAAAATTATATTATGGTATAAGAAAATATTTTAAGTAATTCTTAATGACTTTTAATATTTTGTGAGAAATTTCATTAATTAATTAATATTAATGATAATTAATTTATTTAATAAATATATTAAAGAAATTATAGAAAAATAGGATTAATGATTTAAAAATCATATAAAAATGATTTAAGTGTTATAAAAATATTTTAAGTTATAATATATAACTTTTGATATTTTGTCATGAAAATATTAATAATTTAATATTAAAAGCAATTATCGGATAATGGATTTAACGGTTTAAAAATCAAATAAATATGATTTTAAGGTATTAAAAATACTTTGATATATTATAAATATATTATAATTTTATGACATGAATTTCATTAATATTTGATAATAAATAAATATTCATGATAAAAGAATTATGTGGTATTTAATTCATATAAATACGTTATTAATGATTGAAAAATCATAATAAATGATAATAATTATCTAAAAATTATTACAGGCTTATGAAAAATGTTTTGACTATTAATAAATTATCTTAGATAATGGTTAAGTGTTTAGATAGAGTTTAATTGAACTTAGACTTGAAATTTTATCCGACTAGACCGTCGGGATGTCAGAATTGTGCCGAATTTGACTCAGACAGTAAAAGTTTGACTTGAGGTTAAGTCAAATGTATGTTATAGACTGATAGGGTTATGTAATAATGTGTTTAGATTATTTTAAATACTGTGATGATATTATTCTAATTAGTATATCGATATTATTTATATATTTGGTTCAGACAAAGCTTATTAATTGTGTAACGGTAATCAATGGTTTAGGCAAATATTTCTTTAATTCGACCTCGAGTTGTATTATTCAATTATATTTATGATTAATCATTCTGATTGCCATGTCTAAGAATTTTTAAATTACACCATGTGCGTATGACATGTATTTATCATGTATGAAAGGCTGATCACCTTCATTACCATTCGGTCCAGATATATTTATTCATGTTAAATGCTTGTTCAGTCATAAAATTTGTTCGTGCTAATTAACAACAATATTGTTGAATTATAGCCAGCTTATTATTCAAATTCTTTCAATCATGATATATCGTTAAATTATTGAACTTAAACTTACTGGGCAAACTTATGCTCACCCTTGCTATATAATGATTAACAAGGAAAGGTCAAAGACATTTCTAGCTTTAGTAAACGTATGCAGTTAGATTTGCATAATTATTATATATTAATGTTGTTATAAGTCAAATAAGTTATGAATTGTGTATTAAGTTAAGGTTATTCGACCTTGGAGAATAGTGTGTAATGTAATGTATAAAAAAATTATGTTTATATCTTTCGCAGTAGTTATAAAATGATTGTACCAGGTCCGTGGTGATTTAGGACCCGAATTTGGGGCCCTCACAGTTAGTATCAAAGTTGTTGGTTATGAACCTTAGGTAGGAATACTGAGACTAATAACCGTAGTGAATATGATAAGATCTAACTCACATAGAGTTAGTTGGTCGGTAATATTCAAAGACGAATCTTGGCTAGTTATAAGATACAGAGTTTTCTAACTCTGATAATAAAGTTGAATAGTAGTGGTTAACAGATAGGGTCTAAAAGACTAATAGTGCAGTGGTAGGAGATCGTAAAATAAAATGATCAAGGCATAGAAATGAATCGTAATATTTACGATGTGATCACCCCGTGATCGGATAAGGTGATAGCAGGGAGAAGGATCAAGCGAATGATTAAAAAGTTTATGGCAATAATGTTGTGTGAAAGTTGTACTATGAATTGGTACAGATTTAGGAAATGATTATGAATACGAGTTGAATGAAATTTGTATTGAGAAGAAAGTTAAGATTAAGTGGGGATTTCAATTGAGGACTCATGTCAGCAGTTAAGTTGTATGATTCTTTGTATGGGAGTTGAATTGTACTTGGTGTAACAACCACTTAGTTTCTGACACTGATAATCAATGAAATTTTTGTGTCGCGCTATTTGCTATATGCATGTTAAGAGGGTGATTCCTTTCTCATGTATATAACAAATAGATAGGTTATAGGTAGAGAATATAAGGTTAAGTACGAGTTCTTAAAACTCATACTTATGGTATGTTCGTGATTCATAGTTATATGAAATGTTTATGAACCCCTCAGCGAATGGACGCCAAAGGTCTGACTAGGGTAAGTTCTTAAACTCATATGATTGTGGAAAGTTCCTGAACTCATAAGTGTAGTTTGATGAACTGGGAATAGTTATGTGTAAACAGAATATTGAGGATAATAGGAATAGATAGAATACTAAGCAATTGATCATTAGTGGAGACATAAGTTTTTCAAAACTCCTAGCTATGCTAAACTTCGAAATTTTGACATCAACCTAAAAACACACTTTGTGTTTTTGAATATATATATATATATATATATATATATATATATATATATATATATTGACTCATAATAATTTTTGAAACGGTTTAAAGTATTGTCTATGCTACTCATTTCGGCTAGACGCAAATGATTTAAAATATCAAAATATATTTTATTTATCGCTTATGTACCATGTAACCTGGTGCAGAGATGAAAAAAAGTTGATGGATTTGTAAATGCAGGAATACTTACTGTTGAATTTGATCTAACATCGCTATTCCACTATTGGATGATGTATTATGACAAAGTCACTAGATGACGGCATCCTCAAACGGACTGTTAATACAGTACGACATCATAACGCCATTCTCAAAAATATTTTCAAAAATTTTAATTGCCAACGGGGTTTGGCTACACTTAAATAATTCGATTGAACTGAATTATTGATATGAGTTTATGCTATTCGATTCAGCTAGATCAACGTTTATGAAAATTCTAAGCGTTCTTTGAAATATTCTCGAACCAAATTATTTTAGTGCATAATCAAATTAGACTGAGATAAATTTTTTGTGCCTATGGCAGTGACGAGAAATAGAGTCGACCAGCAGTACTTAATAAGTACAGGGCATATCGGGCTAATTACCTATTATTTCGAAAAACTGAATTTGGTTCGGGAAGAGATATCTGACAAAGTTCAACCCAAGTCAAATGAAATAATCTTTCTCGGATATGCCATAGACAATAAGGTTTATAGAGTGTTCAACAAGAAGACGTTGAGTGTTGATGTCTCGATTCACATAATCTTCGATGAAATAGACTTGGACAAAACAGTGTTTCAAGACACTACGAACAAAAATTCAGACACTACGAATGAGGTCGTCGAGCTCAACACCACGATCGTAGTCCCAGAAAATAAAATTGTCGAGTAAGGAGATGAGATCGTAGAGAGAACTATGCAAGACAACGAACCTCCACATCAAGAAGTAGAAATTAATCTTGAAGGTCTCAGACAAGAAGGCATCAGGACAGATGTTCCAACAGGAAATAGATGGGCAAAAGATCACACTCAAGACTTAATCATTGGAGATCCAAATGTATGAGTTTTTGGCTGACATTATTGGGAAATGCATATACTGTAAGAGCTCTGGCCATGACTCTATGAATGAAGTGCAACTTAAGCTCATGACAACAATCTTCTTTGGGATTCAACTCAACTATGGGGCTCTACTCATCGACTGGATTGGGAAGTGGATTCTCAGTTCGAAGAAATCAAAGAGCTCTGGAAAGATGCTTTATGGGCGATTTATAAGCATCATCCTACAATCAGCACTGGGTGATAAAATATGGAATAATGAAGGAGAATCCATCAAACTCAATAGAAGGATGACCCAGCAGCTGTTTGAAAATTGGAAAAGAAATCCAGTAGAAAATGTCAGGATGATGTCTGAATCTAGTGGAAGAACTAGTGAAGCGAAGGAGTCTAGGCTACCAGGAAATATGTCAGTTGTAAAGGAAACTGAAAAACAAGAAGAAATCAACAAAGAGGAACCCATTGCTTTTGTGAGAAAAAGCAAGGGTAAGAGAAAAATGAAGGCTCAAATGTTAGAGGAGCCTCAAGGTTCAACTACTGATGCACCTCAAGAGAGTTCATGCACTGAAACTCTAAAGAAATTGAAGAGGAAAGAACGGCAGTCTGAGGAAGAAGAAGATAGAGCTACCATCTCTCAGCTTCTTAAGAAAGGAAAGCACATTCATAAGTAAAAGAAGTCTTATTTTCTTCGATTGTAGAGTCACTACCGATCGTAGAGTCCAAACTAGACACCACTCCAGCAGAGGATACTACAACAGCTTCTCAGCTTGATCAAACTCTCAGTGCTGAAGCTGAAGAAAACACTGAGGCTGTGGCTCAGCCTAGGAAGACAAAGAGAAAACTTGTCAAGGAATACATTCTTATCAATGAAGGAGTGTTAAAGGAGGAAGACAGAAGAATGGCTACAGAGAAAGGGCTACCCGAAGCAAGTAATGAGAATACAGCTCAAGTTGAGGGGGAGTTTCCTGAAGTTCTTGTACTAGATAATGCTCCAGCTGAGGGGGAACTGCTTGAAGTTGAAATGGATGATCGAATTAAGGGGGAGCCTCACGAAGTTCCTTTGTCAAAAAAGGCTACAGCTGAGGAGGAATTGCCAAGAGATCATCATGAACCTTCCTCAATCCCTCAAAAGATCTTAGCTTCAAAAACTGTAGAAATGGAAAGGATTAAAGCTATGGAGGATGAGAGAGCAGAAAAGCGAAGAAGAGAAGTGGAGATGATTGATGTAGTGGAAACTTCAAATGAAGACAAAGAAGAAGAAGAGGATGACGATGTTGAGATTATTGCAGTTGAAAGTAGTATGCACATAAGCCAATCATGTTTGATGATAAAGCATATACTTTGTAACAATCTTATTCATTTATTAATAAAAAGTATTAATTTATTAAATGCTTTTAATTATCTACATGATGTTGTTTTATAATATGTGATAAACCCATAGTTTTAAGTAATATTTTTAGAATAATGATGGTGATAATTCTAATGAGATCTAAATTCTTAGAAAGCTTAAAACTAAAATAGTTCCCAATCGTTGGATTACTAAATTGAGAATTAGTGAATCCGAATATATTGGTACATACGTTGCTTGCTCATTGGATGAGGATGATTGCTCTCATGATCATTTGTGTGGAGACACTAAAGCAAGTATGTAGGTGCTTATTAGAGAATAAGTTCACTGAACGTGGCTCGCTAAGGAATACCTAATGGAGTTTTACTTGCATGTCAATAGGAATTCCTGTAGTGATAGTAGTACAAGTAATCCTTGGACTTGAGATTATCATAGTATCTTGTGTATGATGAGTTATACTTTGACTTATTACTTAAGACACTTAGGGTATATCAAAGGGTATGCTTGGGTATAATAAGTTATACATAGAGATAACGTATTATCAATAAAGAATTTACCACTTCTAGTAAAAGAAGAGAAATGTCCTATGTGATTCGATAAATGACAACCCAGTTGTCCTTGGCCAAGGTAGAATGAAACTAGAAAGGAGTTTCTAATTTGCATTATTTGGAATTGTGAATTTAATAATCGAAATACATATAATTAAATAAAATGAGACTTGACAGAAATTCCATGTCTTATATTTATTTAGGACATTGTATGGTGGAAGGATTGAATTGTACGATAACTATTTACTCAAAGGTTCTTTTATGACTAATGTTGAAATCTATATTATCTGAAAAGTCGTTGATTGCTAGAGAGGCTTATCCCTATAGTAAAATAAATATTATTTATTTAAATAAATTAATAGTTTAATTTATTTATTTAAATAAGATTAGAATTGTTCTAATTGATTTATTCACAACTGGTTTAATATGGAGAACCTAAAGGGTCACACCATAAAAGGAAGAATAATTATTTAAGAAGTTAATGGCATAATCGTAATAATAAGTTAAGTATATTTAATTTAATCTATGGTGATAGAATAAATTAAATAGCTTAATATTTATTATTTAATATTTTGAAAATATTAAATATAAATTAATAAGATGAGTCTTATTATTATTATTACTATTATTATTATTTAATTCCTAAAGGAGTTTGGGAATTAATTAATAAAAGTACTCTTATATAATCCTAATAAGATTAGGAGGTTAAATTAATTAAAAGATTTTAATTAATTATTCCTAATAAGATTGAGAGCATAATTAATCAAAGGAATTTAATTAATTAAAATAAAAACTCAATTCCTTAATTGTTAAGGAGAGTTGTCCACATCTATAAAATAAGAGGAGACTTATTATGAGTGTAGGTGGTTGTTAACTTTTTCATAACATACGTAATTTCAAGAGTTGGGAGAGTACACCTCTTTCTATAAGATATAGAAAAATTAGGGTTCTGCCAAACATCCATCTTCTTGAATCTTTCTTCTTCCTTGGTGGATCACCTCTAGAGGCCAAACACTTGGGTGGCTAACGTTGATCAAAGGAAGGAACCAAACCTGGTGGATTTAAGTTGAACGCGAAAAGGATTTGGAGGTGAACTTGTACATGAGGAAGCTCGAATCTTCAAGGGTATGATTCTTGTTCTTTATCTTTTCGTTTAATTAATAATTGTGCATAAAGGATTATCCGGGTATATGCACAATTTTATACAATTTTATACAATTTTCCATGCTTCCGCTTATTTTATACAATTTGATTGTGTTCATGAATATTACAAACCTAATAGTGGCATCAGAGCTAAACCTTTATGCGAATTATTAATTGTTTTAATTTGATATGTATATTGATATGTGTTTAGAAAAATTTAATTGGGCATAATTTATTGTATAAAATCTATTTAAAAAAAATGCGCGGAATAAAGGATTTCGCGAATTGACGAATTAGACTGTTGCGGATTCTCAGTTTTCAAAAAAAGAAAACAACTGAAAACAACTTATAGTGTATACATTAAGTTATAGCCTGATTCGCATCATTCAAGAGTTAATATATATATATATATATATATATATATATATATATATATATATATATAATATTCTAAACTATTTTATAATTAAAAAAATTATTTTAATTTTAAAATAAAAAGTTTATTTTAATTTTAAAATAAAAAGTTTATTTTAATTTTAAAATAAAAAATTTATTTTAATCTTAAAATAAAAGGTTTATTTTAATTTTAAAATTAGATTTCATGCTATCTAATTAGAGTTGGAATTAGATTCTATGATAACTAATTGGAGTTGAAATTAGATTCCATGTTTCCTTAAATAAAGGAGTTTATTTAGATATGAAATAAGATTTCATATTATTCAAAATAAAAGGATTTTATTTGTGAATATGAAAGAGAATCTATATTTCTTTAAATAAAGGAGTTTATTTAGATATGAAATAAGTTTTCATATTATTCAAAATAAATGAGTTTATTTGTGAATAGGAAAGAGAATCCGTGTTTCTTTTAATAAAGGAGTATTTTTTTCATGAAATTGGATTCCATAATTAATTAAAATAAATGAGTTTATTTTGATTAAATATTTTGATTAAAATAAAATAGTTTATTTTATTCAAAATTGGATAAATTAAAACAAAAGAGGTTTATTTTAATTTTAATTTGGATTAAAATAAAGGAGTTTATTTTGATTCAAAATTAGATTTTATACTAACTAAATTTAAATTTGCCTATTAAATGATATCAATATATATATATATATATATATATATATATATATATATATATATTAAATGTTTATTATTCATTAGATGAATGTTATTTATTGATGCATATGGTGATGTATATGATAATAAATGAGATTGATTATGGACTATTGACCAATGTGATAGGATTTTATTTTAGTTGGATGCATGAATGTATGAGTTTTATTAAATGGGGTATGCGTACCTCGTCTTCTCTAATTTTTCTTAATGTAAATTCTATTATCCTCCTATGTACTTCCCCTTAACTGCTGATCAAGGTTTCTATTTTTTTTAAATAGTTTTGTAATAGGAATAGTTAGAATTATTTTGAAGAATTGGAGATCAAGGAACATTGAGCGCTTGAAGACCCGTTTGTAATGGAGCCCGAGTTTAAATGTAATAGTTATATTTAAATATAAATTCTTGCACCTCTAGGGTTTGACCTTTTAGTTCACTTAGTGGCTCTAGTGAACCAAACTAGAATAAAAGTCCATAATCAATCCAGGTAGAATATAGTATTCTATATGTGCATGGTTATACTATATATATTATATATTATGTAAACATGCTTCACATGTTCGTTAATATGACACATATTTTATATATATATGTGCATGCGCACTAAACAAGATGAGACAAATTAATTACATGTAAACCCCTCAAATTTTTATATTAAGTCCTAAGTGTTCAAAGATATTTGGAATATCGAATGTCGCCTTCTAGCATGATTGAAACAATAGAGTATTGAATATTTAATATGAGTTTGTTGTGCACACACAAGGAAAGTATTAAATATTTAAAGATGTTGTTTTTATTACATATGATGTTTATAAGGAATTGAACATTGCTTCTTTGTTGTGCACACACAAGGGCTCTAGTTTTCTCTTCACTTATATAGAAATGCTGGGTCTGACTTAACTTAAATCATTTTAGTTCGGATGTGCACACACTTGACCATTATGATTTAAGAGGCAAAATATAAGGAGTTACATAATTGATATAATTGACAAGAGTTGTCTACCTATTTATTTATATATAGTTTGTTGTGCACACACAAGGCTATATACATTTGAAATGGGACCCTTATTCTCACTAGCATATTTTTAATTAGATATTGTCGAACTATATATATTGAAGGTAATATAGTTTAAAGAGAATAGTGGGAGATACCAATTTAAAACAAGACCTAATTTATTTTGGTAATTAATAAAAGAAATTATGCTAAAATGTTATTAATTACAAATTCATTTACAGAATTTTACAATGTCTAAATTACTATCACTGTGAAGCATATTAGATGCTATTTAACCGAACTGAATTACTCGGATTGGTTAAGGAATTTGAGAATAGTTCTCATGGCTGAAAAGCTATCTTATGTCCTTAATACGCCTATCCCTGCAATGGTTGCAGACAATGCCTCTGAGGAAGAGATTGTTACTTTTAGAAAGTGGCAACATGATGAACAGTTCGCTCAATGCATCAGGCTCGCATCCATGAGTAACAAGCTTTAGCGTCAGCATGAAACTATGAATGCTCCTACTATACTCCTGCACATCAAGTAATTGATGGTGAAGAAAGTAGGACTAATAGATATCAGATATCTAAGGAGCTCTTCTGATCTAGAATGACCGATGACACTACAGTACAGATAAAAGTCCTTAACATAATCAATTTGATTGATCAATTAGGACAACGAGTTTTGTCATGGATGGAGAGTTGAGCCAAGATTTGATCTTTCACTCACTCATGGACTCCTTTCACAATTGTTGTGAATTTTTCATATGAACAAGCTAGATATCAACTTCGTTGATTTGCTTAACATGTTGAAAATGCTGAGCCACTTTCCACCAAGAAAGACCAAGTTTTACTAGTATGGCCAAAAGATCTTCTGAAATGAAGAACGATTCTGTGAAGGTAAATAGAAAAGGCAAAAATAAAGGATAATAAGAACAAAACAGACACAGATAGCAAAGGAGTTTGCTTCCACTGCAATAAGCCAAGACACTGGAAAAGAAATTGCGAGAAGCATCTTGCAGAGCTAACTAGAAGAAGCTTAGTGAAGCTTCGGTTACAAATATAATTTTGTTCATGATTTAAAATAAATTTTCTTTAAGTCAAGGTTCTACTTGGGTATTGGATACTGACTTTGGTTATCATAAATATAGATTTATGAAGGGACAAAGCAGAAGTAGAAAGCTGAACAAAGATAAGTAATCTTATGTGTGGGAAATAAAGCAAAGGTTGCTGCATTAGCCATATAAACTTATAGTTTAGCATTGCCTATGAGCAAATCTATTAAGTCAATAAGTTGTTATTATATTCCAGTTCTCATTAGAAACATTATTTCCATTTTATTGTTGGACAATGAAATCTTTGGTATTATATTTAAGAAAAATTATTGTTCTATTTATAATAATAATGTTTTGTTTAAAACTGGAATATGACTTAAAGGATTTTGTATACTTGACTTACGTGAAAATAATTTTGCATATTGAACAAATTAGTATAAGAAAAGGAGATGATCATTCAAAGAGTTGAATGTGTGTATTTGCTGAAATACTAGTGTGAATTATTTGAAAGGTTCAAAGAATTTAGAAGTGAAATAAATTGGTAAAGTGTTAAGATTCTTTGATTAGATCAAGGAATAAATACTTATGCAATAAGTTTCTAGATCATCTCAAATGGTTTTCTCACAATGGACGCCTCCTGATATGGTAATAATTGATTGATGTATCTGGAAAAAAAATTGTACCTTGTTGGACATGGTGCGGTCCATAATGATTTTACCGACATTCCAGTATCGCTCTGGGGTCATGTCCTAGAAATGGCAGCATATCTACGAAAAAGATAACCTCAAAATTCGGCCCTAAGACTCCATAAAAATTATGGTTAAGGAGGATTCCTAATCTTAAGTATGTTAAGATAAGGGATTGTCCAACTTATGTGAAAAGATTTCAAAGGATAAGCTTGGGACAAGATTTGACAAGTGTCGATTTGTGGGACATCCTAAAGTAAGTTTATGGTATATGTTCTATAATCCTACTTAGAAAAAGGTGTTTGTTGTAAAACACACTGCCTTCTAAGATAAAAGTGTTTATCATTGAAGGGGCTAGTGGGAGGATAATAGATCTTGAAGATTTTAAGAACCACAAATCACTATAAGTCAAATAAGAGGAACCTGTAGATAGACCTATTGTACCACAACCGAATTATAAATTTGGAATAGTACCAAAGATACCTGGGAGGTATGGATTCATCAAGGATGATGATGATGAGGTACGCATCATAAAGATAATGATCCAATTACATATGATGATGTAAGAGTTATAGACACTCAGAGAAATAGATTGAAGCAATCTTCTCAAACATGGAACACTCGTTTTGATGAGATAATTAAAAGAGTTTGATTTTATTAAAAAATAAGAATGAATCTAGTGTGTACAAAAGGGTCAGTGCGAGTGTCGTGACATTCTTAGTATTATATGTTGATATACTACAGATAAGGAATGACATACTAATGCTACAATCAGTAAAAATAAAATTGTCTAAACATTCCTCCATGAATAATTTGGGAAGAATATCGTAGGGATACAAATTTGTATAGATAGATTTAAAATGATACTCGACTAAACCCAAGGAACGTATATTTATTTGATGCTAAAGTTGTTTGGCATGGCAAACTCCAAGAGATATCTCATGTTGATGAGCCCTGGAGTGTATCTCTCTTAATAGTCCCCACAGACTCCTAAAAGAGAGAGATCGCATGAGTCACAATCATGTATACAATGAAATATACGAGACCTGATGATAATCGATCATATTCTAGAGAAGATCACTGTAATACAGTGAAAAATATCTTAAAGTACCTAACCGGCACTAAGGATGTGATCAAAATTTATGGTGGGTCTAAATTAAAACTAGAGGGCTTAACAGACTCAAGTTTTTCAGACAGACCAAGACGACAGAAAATCCACTTTAAGGTAAAGCGTTACCTTGAACGATGGTGCAGTAAATTGAAAAGGTTCTAAATAGCAAAGAGTTGCTGGTTTAGTGATAAAGACAAAGTATATAGCTGTAAATGAAGCTGCAAGTTGATTATTTGGATAAAAGTTCAATACAAAATTAGGAATAGTTCCTAAGTCTCATCTTGGATCTAAACATGTGTTGTGGCACTTTTATTTGATTATAAGAATCATTGAAAGATGGAAAATCACTATAGAGATAGTGGACTCTCAAGAACAACATTACATATCTATTAACTAAAGCTTATCCAACAGTAGGATAATCGTCACTTAAAGAAGAAGGGTATGAGATACCATGGTGATTGGCTTTACTGCAAGTGGGAGATTGAAAGTAGTATGTATACAAGCCAATCATGTTTGATGATAAAGCATATACTTTGTAACAATCTTATTCATTTATTAATAAAAAGTATTAATTTATTAAAGGCTTTTAATTATCTACGTGATGCTGTTTTATAATATGTGATAAACCCATAGTTTTAAGCAATGCTTTTAGAATAATGATGATGATAATTCTAATGAGATCTAAATTCTTAAAAAGCTTAAAACTAAAATAGTTCCCAATCGTTGGATTATTAAATTGGGGATTAGTGAATCCGAATAGATTGGTACATACATTGCTTGCTGATTAGATGAGGATGATTGATCTCATGATCATTTCTATAGAGACATTAAAGCAAGTATGTAGATACTTATTAGAGAATAAGTTCACTGAATGTGGCTCGCTAAGGAATACCTAATGGAGTTTTACTTGCATGTCAATAGGAATTCCTGTAGTGATAGTTGTACAAGTGATCCTTGGACTTGAGATCATCATAGTATCTTGTGTATGACGAGTTATACTTTGACTTATTCTTTAAGACCCTTAGGGTATATCAAAGGGTATACTTAGGTATAATAAGTTGTACATGGAGATAATGTATGATCAATAAAGAATCTACCACTTCTAGTAAAAGAAGAGAAATGTCCTATATGATTCGATAAATGACAACCCAGTAGTCCTTGGCCAAGGTAGAATGAAATTAGAAAAGAGTTTTTAATTTGCATTATTTGGAGTTGTGCATTTAAGAATCGAAATACATATAATTAAATAAAATGAGACTTGACAGAAATTCCATGTCTTATATTTAATTAGAACATTGTATGGTGGAAGGATTGAATTGTACGGTAACTATTTACTCAAAGGTTCTTTTATGATTAATGTTGAAATCTATATTATCTGGAAAGTCGTTGATCGCTAGGGAGGCTTATCCCTATTGTAGAATAAATATTATTTATTTAAATAAATTAATAATTTAATTAATTTATTTAAATAAGATTAGAATTGTTCTAATTGATTTATTCACAACCGGTTTAATATGGAGAACCTAAAGGGTCACACCATAAAAGGAAGAATAATTATTTAAGAAGTTAATGACATAATCGTAATAATAAGTTAAGTATATTTAATTTAATCTATTGTGATAGAATAAATTAAATAGCTTAATATTTATTATTTAATATTTTAGAAATATTAAATATATATTAATAAGAGGAGTCTTATTATTATTATTACTATTATTATTATTTAATTCCTAAAGGAGTTTGAGAATTAATTAATTAAAGTACTCTTATATAATCCTAATAAGATTAGGAGGTTAAATTAATTAAAAAATTTTAATTAATTATTCTTAATAAGATTGGGAGCATAATTAATTAAAGGAATTTAATTAATTAAAATAAAAATTCAATTCCTTAATTGTTAAGGAGAGTTACTCACATCTATAAAATAAGAGGAGTCTTATTATGAATGTAGGTGGTTGTTGACTTTTTCATAACATGCGTAATTCCAAGAGTTGGGAGAGTATACATTTTTCTATGAGAGATAGAAAAACTAGAGTTTTGCCAAATACCCATCTTCTTAAATCTTTATTCTTCCTTGGTGGATCACCTCTAGAGGCCAAACACTTGGGTGGCTAACGTTGATCAAAGGAAGGAACCGAACCCGATGGATTCAAGTTGAATGCGAAAAGGATTTGGAGGTGAACTTATACATGAGGAAGTTCGAATCTTCAAGGGTATGATTCTTGTTCTTTATCTTTTCTTTAATTAACAATTTTGCATAAAGGATGATCCGGGTATATGGCTTGTAAAATTTTAAAACTCTGATTTTTCATGCTTCTGCTTATTTTATACAATTTGATTGTATTCATGAATATTACAAGCCTAACAGCAGTGGGCTGGGATGGTTATAGGAGATCCAACTACAATCAACCGCTCTCCTATTTACCTATGATGCCCTTGCACAGAGCCCAGATCCTCAACTCTTGGGATCATATGTTCCGGACCTTCAAAACTTATCCAGCAATCTCCGTGCTAGCTCATGGATTCCCAGGCAACCTCACCTTTTCCCGAAAGCTGATCACTAATGGTCCCTCTTCAGAAAATGGGCACGAGGTACAAACTATTCCCATCTCTTTCAGGGTTAGTCATTGTCCACCATCAACCTTCAACCAATTCTATGAAATGCCAAGATGGTTGGAAGTGATACTACATCCACTAAATCAATTTCCAGTTATAGAATCCCAACATTCTGCAACTGATGAACCAAATGTGCCTAATGTTATGTTGATCCAGTCTCCTATCATCTCTCACTCTACGATTATTTGTCCAAATTCAATCGTAAAGTCACCTGCTCAAAACGTAGAGTCACCTCCTCCTCAGACTCAACCTCACACACCTGCTCCTCCATCAGATATCACTTCCTCATCAACCAATAATTATTTCAATCTTGATCTTGCTCTTCACAATATGCAAGATCAATATACAAGAGCCTCTCCTCCAAATAATCAGCAACTCCTTGAGCTCATATCAGATCTTCCTACATAGCGGAGTTGTCTAAAGCATCTTAGAAGGTGACCAAGGACATACAAGAATATCTTGAAGTTCACTGAGACCTTATTCATCTGAGGCTGACTCACTTGATCGATGTTGTCAACACTCTCCCCAACAACCTAAGTTATGAGCTTACAAAGAAGGTTAGGGAGATCATAAAAGAGATTATTCAGAGTATCAATAAAAGGGATCAAATCCACTTTCAAGCTGCCCAGAAACACAGATAAGCAGTTCTTATTTTGCAGAATACTCAGGAATCCCAGAATAATCTGATGATGGAAAGCTTCACGAGTCTACGAACTTCAATGAAAGAATTCCAAGCATTCTCCATGGGCCAAATGCAACAAATAGAAATTGTCTTGGCCATTCTACAAAAGAGAGAGTCTTGAACTGATTCTCTACTCCAAGAAAACTGTGAAGAAATTGTTCACTCCAAGAATCAGCTCCACGAGCTCGTACAAGGCATGAATCGACTATCTGAAGATATTCGAACCCTTGATGCTGACATAAAGGGGGAGAATAATGGGGAAGGAGAGAAAGGCAAAGGCAAATTCATCGGTCAATCTTCAAGGAGCCCTCTTGCAAGACAGCCTCGCCATCAGACTCCACGATCTGAACAGCAGCAAATTATCACGGCACAACCGCTAAGAAGTCAAGAGCTATCTTCTAGCTCACAAGGTATAACCAACACATGCCTAAACATGCCAATTAGAGATCCTGCATTCATGAACAGACACGATCATTTGAAACGGCTAAGTCAAAGCGAGTTGGAAGATAAAGCATGGAGAGACGAAGCCACCAGGAGAAGGAGAGCTGTAGAATATGTCAATCCTCCAAGGAACAAAAGGCAAAAGAAATAGAGAAAAGTTGCAACTCAATTCTTATCGATGTAACTAAGATTAATTGTAATATATGTCCTTACAATCATTAATAAATTCATGCTTATTCTCTAGAGATTTCAGTTGCTCACTAAAATACTAAGTTATATTTACTTTCTAACAACTGCATCTAGAAATTGATAATCATGACACAAATCTCCTTGGTTATGTCAACATCAAATAGGAGGAGATTGTTGGGAATTTGCATATTTAAATATGATGTTGAAATTAAATATCCATGATTATATGTAAAGTCCTTCAAGGAATACATGTACAAGGACTTAGTGGTAGATCAATTTTGTTAGGTTGATCTGAGCTTATAATGTTTATCATTTTGTAAATGAATGTATAGATGAAGAGATCAAAGATGTTAGGTTGATCTATATCTTGAAATGTAATAGATAGGCTTCAATAGAATCGTAGTCTATCAAGCTGATCAAAAGATTACAGAAGCCAAGGTAGAATCGTAGAGCATCGATAATCGTAGTGTGTATGCTTTGGAGGGCCTCTCCTGGAAATCGTAGAGTGGTCCAAATGCCTGCCGAGTCAAACTCAAGAAATATAGAGTGCTCTCGGAATAGTAAATTCTGCAAGTCAAGCAAGTTAAGATCGTAGTGTGCCCATGCTTAAGAGAAATCGTAGTGTTCTCTTCTGTCAGTACCGAATCAAGCACCAAGGTGGCAAGAGACCACGATCAGAATCATAGAGCATCATCTATCTGTATTAGAAGCATCGAGCCTTACCCATTTGTTTAAAGATAAATCACAGCAAATGTGGAATGGATTATATACATTGAAGTCCTTGGGTGTCCCAATGACACAATAGTCATCCTTAGTATATAATAAAGAGACGTATTGAAGAAGCTAAGGAAAGTACTATAGGTCAGTAGAAAACACCTTTTCAGGTTTTAGGTGAGATAGCAGTCTGTTGTGTCAGTGGGCCAGACTACAAATCAAAAGGTGTACAGAAATCTCCATCAAAGCTCAGAAATGTCAAATACATTTAATGCTTCAACGGACGTCTTCAAACGGATACATTTCAAAGGAATCATATATAAAAAACATCAGCAGATGAAAGAAATCAAGCAAGCACTAAACAAAACTGCTGAAGAACACTCAACGCTCAACTCTACGATCTGAAAAAGAAAGGTTGCTCAGCTACTCAGTTCTTTCAAACACAAGCTTAACGGCAACTGAGTAGCACCATTCAAGAACTCAACTATTAATCAAGTGAAGTAAGAAGTTCCAAGTCAGAACGACTTGAAGAGTTCTAAGTGAATTGAGAAGTACCAAGTCTGCTGGACTTGAAGAGTTTAAAAGTAAAGTAAGATGTTCCAAGACTGCTGGTCTTGAAGGAATTTATGAGATTCAGATATTGTAAAGATATCCTTAGTGGATTTCCTACTCGAGGAGTAGAAGAGTGGACTAGGAGCTTTAAGTGCTCTAAACCACTTAAAATCTCTGTGTCTCTTATATTCTTGTCATAACTGTTATAACTGTCATAACTACTTTACTCCTATTAACTTGTTATATCTTAAAGGGAAAACAAACAGATCTCAATTCCTCTGTGTTTAAACCATTATCAAAACTAACAAGTATTTCAAAAAGAATTTAAAATATCTATTTAAACCCCCCCTTCTAGACAACTATTGTGCCTCTAGGAGCTAACACTCCGTAGTAGCCCATTTATGCACAAAAGCTAGAGTAACTTGGGATGATGAGCAGCTACAGTATCCAAGTTAGTACATTACGGAATGCACTATTCAGAAGTTTGAGGATTGGGTTGGTGGAACACCACACCTTTGGGGAAAAGGGTTTATTTTGCCAGCTTCATCGTCTGTGCCATCTCCGCAGCCAACTGAGGCAGCCGCTCCACCTCATGCCACTTCAGAAATTGACGATCGCAGGCTAAGGCGATTAGAGAGGATGGTGGATGCGCTGCATAACAACTTTTTAGCATTCACAAATGGGCTATCACTACAAGAAAAAGGCCTAACACCGACCAATAATATCAGTGACCGTATTCCCAGTCGCTGATATTAGTAATAGTGACTGACATCTGCGACCATTATTTCATCCAGTCGCTATATTATATAAGCGACCGCATGCGGTCACTGAGCGATCGCCAGTACAAATTTACCTCCCAAAGTTTAGCTGGAAATGTTGGCGCGAAGGTTTTGTGCGACCACTTAGAATCAGCGACCGCATGCGGTCGCTAATAAGTCCATATCATTAAAAATCAGTGACTGCAAGCGGTCGCTGATAGCGGTCACTGATCAAACTTAATGTAATCAGTTTCTGTCATTCGCTCGACACAGCAGGTGAAAAAAAAACAAAAGAGGGAGCATAGAGAGAAGAGGGAGAAAGGGGGAGAAGAGAAGAAGGAGGTCCGCCACCGCCACTGCCGTAGCCATCGGCCACCGGTGAGTTCTAGTTTGTTAGTAATATATACTTTGAATGTTATTTCTGCCTCTTTTTTGTGGATTTCTGAGAGTTCAGATCCTTGGTGCAACTATTATGGAATGCTTTTAAACTCCAGTAAATTAACATCCATTCAAATGTGCTATATTCATCTAATTCTTTAACCTTATTTATTTTACTGAGAGTGATTTGTACTGTCAAAATGAGCTTTCTTCTGTTCAAAATTCGCACCCATGGTCTGAGTGGGTCGAATTAATGGGACAATTACTGAAAAAGGGGTACTTTGATGAAATTGGGAACCCTTTTGGAAACCAAGAATTGGGTACCAAGTATTCGAATCAAATTCGGAGTGCTTGCCACAATTTTCCGTGCCATCGGTTTGATCTCATAAGGTTTCCATTTATTATTTGGACGTTATTTAGTTATTGATAGTCAAATTTGTATGTGAAATTAACTTGTTTTGATATGTTTGTGGGATGTAGTGGAAATGGGTGTTTGGTAAAAATCTAGGTTGGAGGGTGGGATGGTTCCGTGTTTGGACTGTTTTGACTTTACAACATGTACACTACCTGTTTGATAGTGGAACTATGTGAGAGATGTATAAACAGTAGTTACATATATGCTTGCTTCTGCTGAATGTGTTATGTTGGGATAACAAAATTAGCCACCTCAATACCTTCTAATTAGGCAAATATACCAGTAAGATAAGACAATCCTTTTTTATAACTCTTTGTGTGGAGGATTTCAAAGTCTAGTTTTATGAATGTATGGCACATTTCAACTTTATGTATTGCGTGTAGTGCTCTATTGATAAAGAAATAGATACAAAACGGTTTTCATATAGAAATATTAGTTTCCTTTTTTTATTACAATTCCTTAGACACCAAAGCATTACTAAAGCATTATTGCATATGAAAAATCAAGTTAAACCTTTACTGGAATTATCTGAAAGTCTTGCATGCATCCTAGAAATAATCAAGGACTCTTATTTTAAAGAAAAATAAAATTTAAAATCAATAGATACCACACAGAAAATGTCCCAACAAGTAGCCGGCGTAGTAGCATAACTAAATCATCTATAAGAGTGGGTTTATGATTGCTAAAAAGAAGAAGTAGACACAACTTATTTAGATTACTGGAAAAGGTAGAGAACATATAAATAAGCTCGTCTAATCAAACACATGTTCTGTAACAACCCGATATTTTCTATATAAATAAATAAGAAATTTTGCGTATAATTTTTTATTTATTTTAAGGATGAGCATTTGTACAAGATAATGTGTATGTGTATTTATGTGGTAAATAAAAATATATTTATTACATAAATATTTACAAATAATTTTATTTTAGAATTATTGATTATTATAAAGTATATTCTTATAATAATTAATTTTATAGTAGAAATATTTTTATTAATTATTTTCCATGAAAATATAATTATATATTATTTAAATAATATATGGAGTGATTGTTAGAATAAATATAATAATTATTTTATTATATGAGTTTTAGTACAAGTTATTAAGTGAAATATTTTACCTTAATTATTAAGGTTAAATATGAAGAATAAAACAGATATTTAATCTAAACCCTAATTTTGAATTATTATCAAGGTATGAGAATAATAATATAATATTAATTATATTTTATTTTTTTAGTACTATAAATATGTACTGTATGTACGTATTATTGATGATTAGTCAATTATGGTGCTTAATTTCAAAGCCCTGATATTAATAGGTTAAACCCTAATTTTACTAGGGAAAAACCTAATTTGAAAATCAATTGTGGGTTTAAGACGGTTATTTAACTATGTTATGTGTTTTATGTTGTGTATTAAGTGATTAATTAGGTAAACCCTAATTAAAGTTCTACAAACCCTAAATAATTTTTAGAAAATCCTAAATTATTAAAAACCCTAATTTTAAGTGTTAAACCCTAGTTTAAAACTCAATTATGAGTTCGAGATTATTATGTAACGATGTTATATGACTTTATGAATAATTAGGTAAACCCTAATTAACATTTTGAAATATTAATTTTTAGAAAACCCTAATTTCTATAATTAGTAACCCTAATTTCTATTATAAAACTTAATTACTAATTGTAAACCCTAATTGCTAAATTAGCAAAGTTAATTATAATTAGAGATATTACACCCTAATGTTCCTGTATAAATTAATTAGAAACATAATCTAATTAACAAACCCTAATTGTCTAATTTTAGAAACTAAATTTTTTATTTTTTATTTTGTGTAAACCTTAATTGCTAAATTCTACAAATGATATGTACTAAATCCTAGGGTTAAACCCTAAGGATCAAACCCTAAAGCTTTGCATGATTATAAGTTTGCCATTAAATTGTCAAGCCAAAAGACCTTTTTGCCCTCTTGAATAATTGAAGCTAAATATAGGTTTTGACAATAAGGGAAGTTGGTGACCAAATCCAACAACCCCACATGCTCAATAATGCCAGCAATCAGCCATTTGTGCAACCAAATACATTGTATATGTGAAGTATATATAGAATTGGAGAGAGAAATAATTCAATTGCTAGCTCATTTGTTCACAATAACCATCTAAGACCCTCTCTCTCTAAAACCTACGAAATCCTTTACTAAATTCAGGCACAAGATCAACCCCACGATCACCTTGAACAGATTCAGAAGCTAGAATCAAAACTTGTTCATATAAGGTATAAACCTAATTTGAAAAATTTGATCTTAGTTTCTATGTTAGATGTTAGTTTTTATTGTTAAAATATGTTAATTATAATCTATTTTGATGATCTGGGTTGGTATTTTACAGATCCATAACATCTAAGTCTTCAAATTGATGATTTTCAAAAATATGGAAAAAACTTGGTATTGTGGTATGACAACGAATGTCAGTGGCCACATATCCTTACCCGTTTATGATTTGTGTTGTTTTTAAGTTGATATGTGTAGCTTGTAATGTGGTCTTTAATCTACAAAAAGAATAGAAGTCATTTGATGTCTAGATTTGTAGTTATTAACGGTCAAAGGCCATTGACTGGCATTGACCGAGCTATTTCTTGGTAAACCCAGAAAGCCTTATTCAGACTCTGACAAGTTTTGCTATGTCTAGATCTGTCAGGTTATTCATTGTTTGTTGATGTTGTTGTATACATGTTATAGCCTGCTAGATGAAGTATAAATATGTGCCTTAAAACCTTTTAAACAACAACTATGTTGGATTTAGGAGATGGTCAAAGTAGCCATCCGAGACTGATTTTGAGTTTATGGAAATTTCCAGAAACCGTATGAACAAGATTCCTGACATTGTTTGACCGGCTTTGTTATGCTTGATCTGTTGTTATTTCAGTGATATAATGTAATAGAACTCTTCCCTGTTATGTTGGCTACACACTGCAACCTTTAATTCACTAAAATATTATAAGGATTACAAGTTGTAGAAGCCCAAAAATGGACAGTCGAATTGTTCTTCATTTCTGGGTAACCCAGAAATGAAGAACAGGTCTGACAACCATTTTTGAGGCTCAGATCTCTTAGGTTATGCAGTGTTTGGTTATGTTTGTTGTTGGATCTTGTAGTCCTACACTAGCACTACAAGCTCTGACTAACATCATGCCCAGAAACACAACACACACTAAGTTATAATTGGTCAAACATGCCCACTTATTCACTGCCATGCATTTTCTAGGTTTGGCCAAGAACACGAAGAACACCTATACCGACGGTTCTGTCGCTATAGGCAGTCTTTAGTGACAGTTTTATTAAAATTAATTAAATTAATTTCTAAAAATCATTTAAAAATAGTAATTAATTTTCGAAAATTACAAAAATTATTTTAAAAATTATTTTTAAATTATAAAAATTAACTTTTAATAATTTGAAATATTTTTCGTAAATATTAGTATTTATTTAAATATTGTTGATAATTAATTTATTTATTAAATGTATTAAATAAATTAATTAAAAATGATTTTATTATATTAAAAATTATTTTAAATGATAATAAGTTATTTAAAAATATTTTAAGTTCTAAAATATAACTTTTAATATTTTAAAGTAAATTTCATTAATAAATTAATATTAATGATAATTAAGTTATTTACTAAACGAATTAAATAAATTAATTAAAAATGATTTTATTATATTAAAAATCATTTTAAATAATAATAAAGTATTTAAAAATATTTTAAGTTATAAAATATAACTTTCAATATTTAAAGGTAAATTTTATTAATTAATTATTATTAATGATATTAAAGTTATTTAATAATTATATTAAATAATTTAGTTTAAAAATGATTTTAATATTATAATAATCATTTTAAATGAAAATAAAGTGTTTAAAGATATTTTTAAGTTATAAAATATAACTTTTAATATTTAAAGGATAATTTCAATGAAAAATTAATATTAATAATTATTAATTTATTATTAATGATATTAAATTTATTAATAATTATATTAAATAAATAGTTTAAAAATGGTTTTATTAATTTAAAAATCATTTAAAAAGGATATAAATGAATTAAAAATATTTTAAGTTATACTTAATGACTTTTATTATTTTGATAAATAAAATATTAATACTTTAATATTAATGATAATTATTTAAAAATAATTTTAAATGTTTTAAAAATCATTTAAGGGTTATATTAATACTTTAAAAATATTTTAAGTTATTATAAATAACTTTAATATTTTGAAAATGATTTCATTAATAGTTTAATGTTAATTAAATATTAATGATAATAGGATTGTTTAATACTTAAATCATTTAATAATGATTCCAATGTTTGAAAATTCATGATAAATCATAATAAATATTTTAAAATTATTATAAGTCATTTAAAAATAATATGAGTGATATTTATAGATATTGAGTTACAGAATAGAGTCTTAGACTCGATAATTACCCGATAAAGCTGTCGGTACACTGACATGTTTCAAAAATTGATCTGGACTTAGATAATTTGATTAAATAAGTGATTATTTGCGATTCAATGATTGTTAAACATATGTGCCAATGTGAGTAGGGTATGTGCTGACTGCAATAAGTAGTGTTATGTGTTGTAATATGTTATTCTAATCAGTAAAATGATCTTATTACTGATAGGTTGATATACAAAAGATAAATCTAAGTTCAGAATTGTAAGCAGCGTATCAAGCAAGTATCTTACCTTTGCATTTTCTTTATGCAATGGACAAGAGTAAGAATGTTTCTAAGTTATATTATTACTGTACAAATTATTAACCCTATATTATATACGCTCATTGATTATCAACATGTTAGTATATGATAATTCAGATATATATATATATATATATATATATATATATATATATATATATATATATATATATATATATATATATATTCTGTTCGTTAATTTCTATAAATGGTTATACAAGTATCCCCACTTTGATAATCATTGTATTTAATCATATGTTGATATACCTTTGTCAATTACCCGTATATATATATATATATATATATATATATATATATATATATATATATATATGTTGAATTATAGATTATTGTTGAATAAGATAAAATATTTGATTTGGATCCCAGACAAGTATGAACATCCCTATACGGGAAAAAAAATTTATGCACCTAAGGTGGACAGAGTGAACGATACCCTCGTTCTTGCACGTAGTATTGATCAATGCAGGGCATTACGGGCTGATCACCCCCCGTGCCCGTAAGTTATGACAGTTTACAGATGAATTTCTGTTTAACCTTTTCAAAAATGAAAATAATGTTCATAGTATGTCACATTAACCCTATATATAGTCATTACGTAGTTTCAAAATTTTGGTATAGAATTGATATATTATTATCATTGGAACAGATTACTTCACAACTGTTGAATCGTTGTAGAAGGGCAGTATAAAGAAAGCATTTAAATTCTTTCAGCTTAAAATTATAACTGCTATTACTTACTGGACACTCAAATGCTCATCCTTGCTTAATTTAAATGTTTTCAGCTAAGTGTGAACGACCAGAGAGCTCTGCTAAGAACAAGGGAAAGGGAAAGATCATTGCTGAATGAATGAATGTTATCTTGTGTAATAGTTTAATATTATTAAGACGAGTATGATATATATTATTTATCATGTTATGTAAGGAATGTATTAAAGGTTACGTACTTGGGAGCTAGACTCTGATAATTATGTAAATTAAGTTTGACTTTTATATTATTATTATTATTATTATTATTAGTATTATTCCGCTTATACAAATGGTATCGTAAAGCACCGAGTTCGGGTTTCAAGTATCCGGATTTGGGGGCTTTACAGGTTGGTATCAGAGCTATAGGGTTAAAAACCTTAGACGGGCTAGACCTTAGGCTATAACCTTAGAACAGAGGGAAACGTTGAAAATATAAATAACTCATATAGAGTTTAAAAAGAGATGAATTGAATAAATTCGCCGTCAAACAAAATAAAAGATAACTTATATAAAACTATTATTTGCTGTGTGCATATACTATTTGCTAATCAGGATAATTTATGTGTATAGATGTCTGGTGAAAAAGGCTTGTTATATGCTTATAGCATGAAGAAGGATCAAACCCATACACCCGAGCTGATATCGAAGCCAATAGCTGAAATAAAGGCTCACAATGAAAATAACTCAGACGATGTGGTTATCGTAGAAAACGTAGTACCAGATCCGGAGATGGTGGAGCTGACAGATAGTGATTCGGACACTAAAGTTGAAGCTGATCAAGCATCAACGGAGGTGCAGGATCTGAGGAACAAGATTTCTTCTCTAGAAAGGTTGTGGGAGATAGAAAAGCTGTTGAATAGTCAATTGCGTCAAGCGTTAATAGAAACAATGAAAGAACAAGATAAGCTTAAAATCCAAATTGATCATATGGGTGCCACAAGCAACACATCGTGTGCAGCTCCGATCAAGAAGGGAAAATGAAAGATATAATACCATGATGTAGGAAAACCTGATAAGAAGAAAGGGAAAAGAATATGTTATCTTTGCGGCTATGAAGGATATACTACTCTATATTGTCCTGACTATAAACTAGGAGTATATTTTATCTGTGGGGTAAAAGGTCATCAGGCGAAAAGTTGTCCAAGGAAAAAAGAGTTGTAAATAGGTAGTATAGGTTCTGTTGTGTAGGCGTGTTTAATGTAATATATATATGTATGTGTAATGTAATGTTCCCAACTTTTGTATTACTCAAGACTGTAAATCCCTACTTTTGTGATCACAAAGGGATAGCTGATGTTTAAAGCATTATGTGTTATGCTATGTAAAATATTCGTTGAAGGAATATGAATCTATGTTTGAGTAAAGAAACAAGTTTAATATGATAAACTTATATGATAAGGTTTAGAATGTAAGTTAAATTTGTGATTTTGTTTAATCAGATAATGTCGCCAAGACGTCGAACTCGCAATCAAAGGGCAGAAGAATCTGTCAACAACGCTGAGGGACAACAACAAGCAGACCCGATGCAGAACATCGCGAACATGATAGCTCAGGCTATGCAATAGGGAATACCAGCTGCAGGGAACCAGCCGGACAACCGCTTAGCTAACTTCAAAGACTTTAAGGCTGTAGGACCGCCGGAATTCAAAGGTACAACTGACCCTGTTGAAGCCAAAACTTGGGTCAAAGAGATTGAAAAAGCATTCGTGATAGCTAGGGTAGAAGAGGGGCAGAAGATCGCTTTTGCCACCTACATGATGAAGGGTGAGGTAATTTTTTGGTGGGAAGCGAATTAGGCGAGAGCTGGAGAAGGTATAGTCACATGGGAAAGGTTCAAAACTCTATTTTTTGAAAACTATTTTTCACCAACTATGCAGGCTAGGATGGAGGTAAAATTTTTAGAGTTGAAGTAGGAGAATATGACGGTGTCTAAATACGTCGCGAAATTTAATGAGTTAGCTAGGTTTGCTCTGCATCAAGTTGATACGGAGGTTAGGAAGGCGAGAAGGTTTGAGCTGGGATTAAAACCCTGGCTCTACAACAAGGTGGCAGTGTTGCAGATCCCTATATTTGCAGCACTTATGGAGAAGGCGATTATTGCTGAGGAGGGAAGTGAGGCCATAAGCCTCTACAACAAGGAGAGAAAGAATAAGGGTAAGGTACAAGGAGCTGGGAAGGCAGGAACTAATAGTGGGAGCAGGAGTGGAGATGGCAAAAGAAAGGTGAACAACTTTGGGAATGTGCAGGTGAAGCAAGAAGGTGTGTAGAAACAGACTGTGCTGTGTAAGAATTGTGGAAAGAACCATTCTGGGGAATGTCTGAAGGGGAAATTTTTTTGCTATAAGTGCGAGCAGGAGGGCCATATCTCTCCCAACTGTCCCAATCCAAGAATGAATAGTGGGTGCTTTCTGTGCGGATCGACTGAGCACAAGGTGCAATATTGTCCAGAGAGGAGGATGGAGGCAGGAAGTGTGAATACTGGCACTGGCAGCGGAACTTTAGCAATCACGGGACCTACGTCATCGAGCAAGCCAACAAAATCAACAGCAAGGATCTACAACATGACAGTCCAGGATACGGCAGCAGCTAGCAGTGGAACTCTAGGTATTATTCGTATAACTTTTATTTTCTTATATACATGATTTTCATATATATAGTAAATTATTTCTAAAGAAATTTTGAGGAGGAATTTGAGTTCTTTTAGAAATTAAATTTCCGTTTAATCAGAAATACAAGCTTTATGTGAATAGTTAAAGATTAGTTCGATCAAAGTTGATCGAGATCTACTTGCGATGATTGCGTATGTTATGTACCCGTGTATGTATAGATTTTAAAACGGTGATTCTGGGGACGGAATATTTATAAGGGAGGGTGAATGTAACAACCCGATATTTTCAATATAAATAAATAAGAAATTTTGCGTATAATTTTTTTTTATTTTAAGGATGAGGATTTGTACAAGATAATGTGTATGTGTATTTATGTGGTAAATAAAAATATATTTATTACATAAATATTTACAAATAATTTTATTTTAGAATTATTGATTATTATAAAGTATATTCTTATAATAATTAATGTTATAGTAAAAATATTTTTATTAATTATTTTTCATGAAAATATAATTATATATTATTTAAATAATATATGGAGTGATTTTTAGAATAAATATAATAATTATTTTATTATATGAGTTTTAGTACAAGTTATTAAGTGAAATATTTTACCTTAATTATTAAGGTTAAATATGAAGAATAAAACAGATATTTAATCTAAACCCTAATTTTGAATTATTGTCAAGGTATGAGAATAATAATATAATATTAATTATATTTTATTTTTTTAGTACTATAAATATGTATTGTATGTACGTATTATTGATGATTAGTCAATTATGGTACTTAATTTCAAAACCCTAATATTAATAGGTTAAACCCTAATTTTACTAGGGAAAACCCTAATTTAAAAATCAATTGTGGGTTTAAGACGGTTATTTAACTATGTTATGTGTTTTATGTTGTGTATTAAGTGATTAATTAGGTAAACCCTAATTAAAGTTCTAGAAACCCTAAATATTTTTTAGAAAACCCTAAATTATTAAAAACCCTAATTTTAAGTGTTAAACCCTAGTTTGAAACTCAATTATGAGTTTGATATTATTATGTAACGATGTTATATGACTTTATGAATAATTAGGTAAACCCTAATTAACATTTTGAAATATTAATTTCTAGAAAACCCTAATTTCTATAATTAGTAACCCTAATTAGAAATTATAAAACCTAATTACTAATTATAAACCCTAATTGCTAAATTAGCAAAGTTAATTATAATTAGAGATATTAAACCCTAATGTTCCTATATAAATTAATTAGAAACATAATCTAATTAACAAACTCTAATTGTCTAGTTTTAGAAACTAAATTTTTTTATTTTATTTTGTGTAAACCTTAATTGCTAAATCCTACAAATGCTATGTACTAAATCCTAGGGTTAAACCCTAAGGGTTAAACTCTAAGGGTTTGCATGATTACAAGTTTGCCATTAAATTGTCAAGCCAAAAGACCTTTTTGCCCTCTTGAATAATTAAAGCTAAATATAGGTTTTGACAATAGGGGATGTTGGTGACCAAATCCAACAACCCCACATGCTCAATAATGCCAGCAATTAGCCATTTGTGCAACCAAATACATTGTATATGTGAAATATATATAGAATTGGAGAGAGAAATAATTCAATTGCTAGCTCATTTGTTCACAATAACCATCCAAGACACACTCTCTCTAAAACCTTCGAAATCCTTTACGAAATTCAGGCACAAGATCAACCCACGATCACCTTGAACAGATTCAGAAGCTAGAATCAAAACTTGTTCATATAAGGTATAAACCTAATTTGAAAAATCTGATCTTAGTTTCTATGTTAGATGTTAGTTTTTATTGTTAAAATATGTTAGTTATAATCTATTTTGATGATCTGGGTTGGTATTATACAGGTCCATAACATCTAAAGTCTTCAAATTGATGATTTTCAAAAATCTGGAAAAAACTTGGTTTTATGGTCTGACACTGAATGTCAGTGGCCACAGATCCTTACCCATTTATGATTTGTGTTATTTTTAAGTTGATATGTGCAGCTTGTAATGTGGTCTTTAATCTACAAAAAGAATAGAAGTCATTTGATGTCTAGATTTGTTGTTATTAACGGTCAAAGGCCATTGACTGGCATTGACCGGGCTATTTCTTGGTAAACCTAGAAAGCCTTATTCATTGTTTGTTGATGTTGTTGTATACATGTTATAGCCTGCTAGATGAAGTATAAATTTGTGCCTTAAAACCTTTTAAACAACAACTATGTTGGATTTAGGAGATGATCAAAGTAGCCATCCGAGACTGATTTTGAGTTTATGGAAATTTCCAGAAACCGTATGAACAAGATTCCTGACATTGTTTGACCGGCTTTGTTATGTTTGATCTGTTGTTATTTCAGTGATATAATGTGATAGAACTCTTCCCTGTTATGTTGGCTACACACTGCAACCTTTAATTCACTAAAATATTATAAGGATTACAAGTTGTAGAAGCCCAAAAATGGACAGTCGAACTGTTCTTCATTTCTGGGTAACCCAGAAATGAAGAACAGCTCTGACAACCATTTTAGAGGCTCAGATCTCTTGGGTTATGCAGTGTTTGGTTATGTTTGTTGTTGGATCTTGTATTCCTACACTAGCACTACAAGCTTTGACTAGCATCATGCCCAGAAACACAACACACACTAAGTTATAATTGGTCAAACCTACCCACTTGTTCACTGCCATGCATTTTCTAGGTTTGGCCAAGAACACGAAGAACACATATACCGACGGTTCTGTCGCTATAGGCAGTCTTTAGTGACAATTTTATTAAAATTAATTAAATTAATTTCTAAAAATCATTTAAAAATAGTAATTAATTTCTGAAAATTACAAAAATTATTTTAAAATTATAAAAATTAGCTTTTAATAAATTGAAATATTTTTCGTAAATATTAGTATTTATTTAAATATTGTTGATAATTAATTTATTTATTAAATGCATTAAATAAATTAATTAAAAATAATTTTATTATATTAAAAATTATTTTAAATGATAATAAGTTATTTAAAAATATTTTAATTTATAAAATATAACTTTTAATATTTTAAAGTAAATTTCATTAATAAATTAATATTAATGATAATTAAGTTATTTACTAAATGAATTAAATAAATTAATTAAAAATGATTTTATTATATTAAAAATCATTTTAAATAATAATAAGGTATTTAAAAATGTTTTAAGTTATAAAATATAACTTTCAATATTTAAAGGTAAATTTCATTAATTAATTATTCTTAATGGTATTAAAGTTATTTAATAATTATATTAAATAATTTAGTTTAAAAATGATTTTAATATTATAATAATCATTTTAAATGAAAATAATGTGTTTAAAGATATTTTTTAAGTTATAGAATATAACTTTTAATATTAAAAGGATAATTTTAATAAAAAATTAATATTAATAATTATTAATTTATTATTAATGATATTAAATTTATTTAATAATTATATTAAATAAATAGTTTAAAAATGGTTTTATTAATTTAAAAATTATTTAAAAATGATATAAATGAATTAAAAATATTTTAAGTTATACTTAATGACTTTTATTATTTTGATAAATAAAATATTAATACTTTAATATTAATGATAATTATTTAAAAATGATTTTAAATGTTTTAAAAATCATTTAAGGGTTATATTAATACTTTAAAAGTATTTTAAGTTATTATAAATAACTTTAATATTTTGGAAATGATTTCATTAATAGTTTAATGTTAATTAAATATTAATGATAATAGGATTGTTTAATACTTAAATTATTTAATAATGATTCCGATGTTTGAAAATTCATGATAAATCATAATAAATGTTTTAAAATTATTATAAGTCATTTAAAAATAATATGACTGATATTTATAGATATTGAGTTACAGAATAGAGTCTTAGACTCGATAATTACCCGATAAAACTGTCGGTACACCGACATGTTTTAGAAATTGATCTGGACGTAGATAATTTGATTAAATAAGTGATTATTTGCGATTCAATGATTGTTAAACATATGTGCCAATATGAGTAGGGTATGTGCTGACTGGAATAAGCAGTGGTATGTGTTGTAATATGTTATTCTAATCAGTAAAATGATCTTATTACTGATAGGTTGATATACAAAAGATAAATCTAAGTTGAGAATTGTAAGCAGCGTATCAGGCAAGTATCTTACCTTTGTATTTTCTTTATACAATGGACAAGAGTAAGAATGTTTTTAAGTTATATTATTACTGTACAAATTATTAACCCTATATTATATACGCTCATTAATTTTCAACATGTTAGTATATGATATATCAGATATATATATATATTCTGTTCGTTAATTTCTATAAATGGTTATACAAGTGTCCCCACTTTGATAATCATTGTATTTAATCATATGTTGATATACCTTTGTCAATTACCCGTATATATATATATATATGTGTGTGTGTGTGTGTGTGTGTGTGTGTGTGTGTGTGTGTGTTGAATTATAGATTATTGTTGAATAAGATAAAACATTTGATTTGGATCCCAGACAAGTATGAACATCCCTACACGGGAAAAAAATTTTATACACCTAAGGTGGACAGAGTGAATGATACCCTCGTTCTTGCACATAGTATTGATCAATGCAAGGCATAACGGGCTGATCACCCCCCGTGCCCGTAAGTTATGACAGTTTGCAGATGAATTTCTGTTTAACCTTTTCAAAAATGAAAATAATGTTCATAGTATGTCACATTAACCCTATATATAGTCATTACGTAGTTTCAAAAATTTGGTATAGAATTGATATATTATTATCATTGGTACAGATTACTTCACAACTGTTGAATCGTTGTAGAAGGGTAGTATAAAGAAAGCATTTAAATTCTTTCAGCTTATAAATATAACTGCTATTACTTGTTGGGTAATCAAATGTTCATCCTTGCTTAATTTAAATATTTTCAGCTAAGTGTGAACGACCAGAGAGCTCTGCTAAGAACAAGAGAAAGGGAAAGATCATTGCTGAATGAATGAATGTTATCTTGTGTAATAGTTTAATATTATTAAGACGAGTATGATATATATTATTTATCATGTTATGTAACGAATGTATTAAAGGTTATGTACTTGGGAGCTAGACTCTGATAATTATGTAAATTAAGTTTGACTTTTATATTATTATTATTAGTATTAGTATTATTCCGCTTATAGAAATGGTATCGTAAAGCACCGAGTTCGGGTTTTAAGTATCTGGATTTGGGGGCTTTACAAGTTGGTATCAGAGCTATAGGGTTAAAAACCTTAGGCGGGCTAGACCTTAGGCTATAACCTTAGAACAGAGGGAAACGTTGAAAATATAAATAACTCATATAGAGTTTAAAAAGAGATGAATTGAATAAATTCGTCGTCAAACAAAATAAAAGATAACTTGTATAAAACTATTATTTGATGTGTGTATATACTATTTGCTAATCAGGATAATTTATGTGTGTAGATGTCTGGTGAAAAAGGCTTATTATATGCTTATAGCGTGAAGAAGGATCAAACACATACACCTGAGCTGATATCGAAACCAATAGCTTAAATAGAGGCTCACAATGAAAACAACTCAGACGATGTGGTTATTGTAGAAAACGTAGTACCAGATCCGGAGATGGTGGAGCTGACAGATAGTGATTCGGACACTAAAATTGAAGCTGATCAAGCATCAACGGAGGTGCAGGATCTGAGGAACAAGGTTTCTTCTCTGGAAAGGTTGTGGGAGATAGAAAAGCTGTTGAATAGTCAATTACGTCAAGCGTTAATAGAAACAATAGAAGAACAAGATAAGCTTAAAATCCAAATTGATCAGATGGGTGCCACAAGCAACACATCGTGTGCAGCTCCGAGCAAGAAGGGGAAAAGAAAGATAAAATACCATGATGTAGGAAAACCTGATAAGAATAAAGGGAAAAGAATATGTTATCTTTGCGGTTATGAAGGACATAGTACTCTGTATTGTCCTGACTACAAACTAGGAGCATGTTTTATCTGTGGGGTAGAAGGTCATCAGGTGAAAAGTTGTCCAAGGAAAAAGGAGTAGTGAATAGGTTGTATAGGTTCTGTTATGTAGGCGTGTGTAATGTAATATATTTATATATATATATATATATATATATATATATATATATATATATATGTATGTATAATGTAATGTTCCCACCTTTTGTACTTTTGTGATCACAAAGGGATAGCTGATGTTTAAAGCATTATGTGCTATGCTATGTAAAATATTCGTTGAAGGAATATGAATCTATGTTTGAGTAAAGAAACAAGTTTATTATGATAAACTTATATGATAAGGTTTAGAATGTAAGTTAAATTTATGATTTTGTTTAATTAGATAATGTCGCCAATACGTCGAACTCGCAATCAAAGGGCAGAAGAATCTGTCAACAATGCTGAGGGACAACAACAAGCAGACCCGATGCAGAACTTCGCGAACATGATAGCTCAGGCTATGCAACAGGGAATACCAGCTGCAGGGAACCAGCCGGACAACTGCTTAGCTAACTTCAAAGACTTTAAGGCTGTAGGACCGTCGGAATTCAAAGGTACAACTGACCCTGTTGAAGCCCAAACTTGGGTTAAAAAGATTGAAAAAGCATTCGTGATAGCTAGGGTAGCAGAGGGGCAGATGACCGCTTTTGCCATCTACATAATGAAGGGTGAGGCAAATTTTTGGTGGGAAGCGAATCAGGCGTGAGCTGGAGAAGGTATAGTCACATGGGATAGGTTCAAAACTCTATTTTTCAAAAATTATTTTTCATCAAGTATGCAGGCTAGGATGGAGGTAAAATTTTTAGAGTTGAAGTAGGAGAATATGACGGTGTCTGAATACGTCGCAAAATTTAATGAGTTAACTAGGTTTGCTCCGCATCAAGTTGATACGGAGGCTAGGAAGGCGAGAAGGTTTGAGCTAGGATTAAAACCCTGGCTCTACAACAAGGTGGCAGTGTTGCAGATCCCTACATTTGTAGCACTCATGGAGAAGGCGATTATTGCTGAGGAGGGAAGTGAGGCCATGAGCCTCTATAACAAGGAGAGAAAGAATAAGGGTAAGGTAGAAGGAGCTGAGAAGGTAGGAACTAATAGTGGGAGCAGGAGTGGAGATGGCAAAAGGAAGGTGAACAACTTTGGGAATGTGCAGGTGAAGCAAGAAGGTGTGAAGAAACAGACTGTGCCGTGTAAGAATTGTGGAAAGAATCATTATGGGCAATGTCTGAAGGGAAAATTTGTTTGCTATAAATACGGGCAGGAGGGCCATATTTCTCCCAACTGCCCCAATCCAGGAATGAACAGTGGGTATTTTCTATGCGGATCGACTGAGCACAAGGTGAAAGATTGTCTGGAGAGGAGGATGGAAGCAGGAAGTGTGAATGCTGGCACTAGCAGCGGGACTTTAGCAATCACGGGACCTACGTCATCGAGCAAGCCAACAAAATCAACAGCAAGGGTCCACAACATGACAGTCCAAGATACGGCAGCAGCTGGCAGTGGAACTCCATGTATTATTCGTATAATTTTTATTTTCTTATATACATGATTTTCATATATATAGTAAATTATTTCTAAAGAAATTTTGAGGAGGAATTTGAGTTCTTTTAGAAATCGAATTTCGGTTTAATCAGAAAGACAAGCTTTATGTGAATAGTTAAAGATCAATTCGATCAAAGTTGATCGAGATCTACTTGCAATGATTGTGTATGTTATGTACCCGTGTATGTATAGGTTTTAAAACGGTGATTCCGGGGACGGAATATTTATAAGGGAGGGTGAATGTAACAACCCGATATTTTCTATATAAATAAATAAGAAATTTTGCGTTTAAATTTTTTTTTTATTTTAAGGATGAGGATTTGTACAAGATAATGTGTATGTGTGTATTTATGTGGTAAATAAAAATATATTTATTACATAAATATTTACAAATAATTTTATTTTAGAATTATTGATTATTATAAAGTATATTCTTATAATAATTAATTTTATAGTAGAAATATTTTTATTAATTATTTTCCATAAAAATATAATTATATATTATTTAAATAATATATGGAGTGATTTTTAGAATAAATATAATAATTATTTTATTATATGAGTTTTAGTTCAAGTTATTAAGTGAATTATTTTTTCTTAATTATTAAGGTTAAATATGAAGAATAAATCAGATATGGAATCTAAACCCTAATTTGAGATTTTTATCAAAGTATGAGAATAATAATATAATATTAATTATATTTTATTTTTTCAGTACTATAAATATGTATTGTATGTACGTATTATTGATGGTTGGTCAATTATGGTGTTTAATTTCAAAACCCTAATATTAATAGGTTAAACCCTAATTTTACTAAGGAAAACCCTAATTTGAAAATCAATTGTGGGTTTAAGACGGTTATTTAACTATGTTATGTGTTTTATGTTGTGTATTAAGTGATGAATTAGGTAAACCCTAATTAAAGTTCTAGAAACCCTAAATATTTTTTAGAAAATCCTAAATTATTAAAAACCCTAATTTTAAGTGTTAAACACTAGTTTGAAACTCAATTATGAGTTCGAGATTATTATGTAACGATGTTATATGACTTTATGAATAATTAGGTAAACCCTAATTAACATTTTGAAATATTAATTTTTAGAAAATCCTAATTTCTATAATTAGTAACCCTAATTAAAAATTATAAAACCTAATTACTAATTGTAAACCCTAATTGCTAAATTAGCAAAGTTAATTATAATTAGAGATATTAAACCCTAATGTTCCTATATAAATTAATTAGAAACCTAATCTAATTAACAAACCCTAATTGTATAATTTTAGAAACTAATTTTTTTTTTATTTTGTGTAAATCTTAATTGCTAAATCCTACAAATGCTATGTACTAAACCTTAGGGTCAAACCCTAAGGGTTTGCATGATTACAAGTTTGCCATTAAATTGTCAAGCCAAAAGACCTTTTTGCCCTCTTGAATAATTGAAGTTAAATATAGGTTTTGACAATAGGGGAAGTTGGTGACCAAATCCAACAACCCCACATGCTCAATAATGCTAGCAATCAGCCATTTGTGCAACCAAATACATTGTATATGTGAAGTATATATAGAATTGGAGAGAGAAATAATTCAATTGCTAGCTCATTTGTTCACAATAACCATCCAAGACCCTCTCTCTCTAAAACCTACGAAATCCTTTACTAAATCCAGTCACAAGACTAGCCCCACGATCACCTTGAACAGATTCAGAAGCTAGAATCAAAACTTGTTCATAAAAGGTATAAAACTTGTTCAGATTTAGGAGATGGTCAAAGTAGCCATCCGAGACTAATTTTGAGTTTTTGGAAATTTCCAGAAACCGTATGAAGAAGATTCCTGACATGGTTTGACCGGCTTTGTTATGCTTGATCTGTTGTTATTTCAGTGATATAATGTGATAGAGCTCTTCCCTGTTATGTTGGCTACAAACTGCAACCTTTAAATCACTAAAATATTACAAGGATTACAAGTTGTAGAAGCCCAAAAATGGACAGTCGAACTGTTCTTCATTTCTGGGTAACCTAGAAATGAAGAACAGGTCTGACAACCATTTTAGAGGCTCAGATCTCTTGGGTTATGCAGTGTTTGTTTATGTTTGTTGTTGGATCTTATAGTCCTACACTAGCACTACAAGCTCTGACTAACATCATGCCCAGAAACACAACACACACTAAGTTATAATTGGTCAAACCTGCCCACTTGTTCACTACCATGCATTTTCTAGATTTGGCCAAGAACAAGAAGAACACCTATAGTGACGGTTCTGTCGCTATAGGCAATCTTTAGTGACAGTTTTATTAAAATTAATTAAATTAATTTCTAAAAATTATTTAAAAATAGTAATTAATTTCCAAAAATTACAAAAATTATTTTAAAAATTATTTTTAAATTATAAAAATTAACTTTTAATAATTTGAAATATTTTTCATAATTATTAGTATTTATTTAAATATTGTTGATTATTAATTTATTTATTAAATACATTAAATAAATTAATTAAAAATGATTTTATTATATTAAAAATCATTTTAAATGATAATAAGTTATTTAAAAATATTTTAAGTTATAAAATATAACTTTTAATATTTTAAAGTAAATTTCATTAATAAATTAATATTAATGATAATTAAGTTATTTACTAAATGAATTAAATAAATTAATTAAAAATGATTTTATTATATTAAAAATTATTTTAAATAATAATAAGGTATTTAAAAATATTTTAAGTTATAAAATATAACTTTAAATATTTAAAGGTAAATTTTATTAATTAATTATTATTAATGATATTAAAGTTATTTAATAATTATATTAAATAATTTAGTTTAAAAATGATTTTAATATTATAATAATCAATTTAAATAAAAATAAAGTATTAATTTAAAAATCATTTAAAAAGGATATAAATGAATTAAAAATATTTTAAGTTATACTTAATGACTTTTAATATTTTGATTAATAAAACATTAATACTTTAATATTAATGATAATTATTTAAAAATAATTTTAAATGTTTTAAAAATCATTTAAGGGTTATATTAATACTTTAAAAGTTTTTTAAGTTATTATAAATAACTTTAATATTTTGGAAATAATTTCATTAATAGTTTAATGTTAATTAAATATTAATGATAATATGATTGTTTAATACTTAAATCATTTAATAATGATTTCGATATTTGAAAATTCATGATAAATCATAATAAATGTTTTAAAATTATTATAAGTCATTTAAAAATAATATGACTGATATTTATAGATATTGAGTTACAGAATAGAGTCTTAGACTCGATAATTATCCGATAATATAACATTCCAGATTTTATAAATGTAAATTATAAATATTTATTAATTTATATAAATATTTATTAGATGTGTTTATTATTGAATAAATAATTGTTTAATTTGATTGAGTTGAGTTAGTTAATTATTTATTTATTAAATAATTAATGTGTTATGTGGATTGAGTTATGTCATTAAGTAATTTATTTAATAAATTGTTATTAAATAAAGTGTGACAAATAATTATGTTATAAACAGTTATTAAAATAAATTAAAGTAATTTAAGTTGGTTTTATCCAAACAATGCTTAAAGTTATTAAGTGTTTAATTATAAATTAGTTAAGCCAAACAAAGCCTACGACTTTTGGATTTTGAAATTTAAATAATTAATAAAATAATAATATAATATATACGTTAGTTTTGTAACTGATATGTTATTAAATAAGACGTATTAAGGTTAGCGGTTTTATTTTACGCGTTATAGCTATCGGTTTTTTTCTTTTTACATAGTCTAGATTTCTAGTTGCTGAGAAAAGAGAGAAGAACATTAAGAGAGAATTTCAGAGAAAGTTTAAGAGAGAAAAGGCTGTGTTTTTCAAATAAGTTCTGAGTTTGTCAAAGCTATTCTCAGTGATTATCAAGTGTTGTCGGAACAAATTAAAGGTAGGTTGTATAAACCTTATCATATATGTTTACATTATATAGTTTTTGAGAAATTTTATGTCTCTATTTTTCTTGAAATAACCGTGTATAAGTTTTTACCAAATTTGTCTGTAAACCTTGTTTTAGAATTTGTTTTGGTATTACATGTTTTGTTGTTATAATTGTTATAACTAGCATGTATATATATATATATATATATATATATATATATATATATGAGTGGTATTTTAATCATGTGTTAAAGAAAAAGAAATAGTTTTACTGTGAACATAAACATGTATGAATGTGTGTTTTTCAGAGTACCAAAATTTATACTTGTATTGTATGATAATCATGGAATTTAACTATGATTATATGAATTGAGTAAGAATTAAATAAAATATAGTTAGAATAAATCAAATTGTTTTCTAACTATGAATACAATGCTTACTATATCAACAATGGAGTTTTGATTTTTAAAGGTTTGGTTTTAAAGGAAAACAATGTTTTCAAATAATTAGTTCTCTGATATTGTTGTTTAGTTGTGTAAAATTCGTACACAAATGCTTCATAACTTTTATGTGTAATTTTTATGAAGTTAAACATGTTATTGGATGTCATTGGCTGTTAAAAAAAATTAGACAGTAACTTTGCTCTGTTTTTCTGGGTTGGTTCTGTGAGTTTCGGCACCCCAGCGTCAAAATTCACGCTCCAACGTCAAATTTCGCGCCCTAGCGCCAAATTTCGCGCCCAACGCCAAAATAGGCCAGAAGTTCGCCCCCCAGCGCTAGAATTCGCACCCCGGCGCCACTGTTTTGTGCCCTGGCGCAACTGTTTTGTGCCCCAGCGCTGGAAAAGTGGTCTGGGTCGGACAGTTTTGACCTCCTGTAGTAAAACGGCCATAACTTCCTCATACGAACTCCAATTGAGTTGATTCAAGATGATCCTGAACGAGGACGAATAGGCTTACAACTTTCATGCTTTAAGTGTTTTTATTTGAGGTATGTAACAGTAGTCAAAATGGCCATCTTTAGGACTATTGTGTATTTGGAGCCAATCGGAGGGCGTCGGGATGCACGAATGCAAGTGCAACCCTTTGTGTATTAGTATAACTTAATGATAACATGTTGGACATGTAATAGGATGTTGTATTAAGTTGTTAATGTGCATGTGGTGCAATGACATGATTACTTAAGTAGTGGTAATAAAGCTAAAAAGTAATGCTCATGAAAAGATGTGATGTTGTTTAAACTTAAACTTAGTTAGTAGCTATACTAAGAGTAATAAAGTAACTCATAAAGGTAATGTTAGTGTAACTAATATGTATTATAAATACATATGGTATGTGTAGGACTTAGGGTGAACGTGAATAGTAATTGTTAAACCTACGCACGAGGCAAGTTCTCTAACTCTACTTTTATAATTGTGCAAGTATCTAGCTATCTTTGAGCAAATTTTCTAATCTATTAACTTGTTAATTCAATTACTGTTTTCAATTCGATTACAATACAATGATGTAAGTTATTCTGGAGCAAGTTATTCTTGTATTTAACTTGTTGTTTAGCATGCACAACTATATATACTAATGTCAAACATTTCTATCGTTCAAATTGCTATGCATGCTTAGTATTCAACTCTAATTAACCTTTGCTTAGTATTGCTCAAGCAAGGTATGCTATAGTTATTCAAATTATATGCTATTAGATTATTCCTAAAGCATGACTTTAGTTTACTATTATTGATTCAATCACGATTATTCTATAGTATAGTGTTATTGGTTTTATTCAACTACTCCTTAGTTGATGTTCGTTGAATTCCAAATTCCCTTGAAAGCTTATCCAAACCAAACTTACTTTGGTGCGGACTTGTATTCTAAATACTGAGATGAAAAACTCTTTTAATAGAGGTTTACGCTTAGCGTTGAAATGGTTGTGCACAATACATTGTACGAAGGGTTGATCCCCCTTAGTACGTGGAGTCCTTATAGTCTTATGACTGTTAAAGTTAAAGTTGAAATTGAAAGATTACTTATAACTGTGGACATGATTCGTGGTCATTAGACCCTCAATGAATGTTATAATTTTCAGAAAGTTAATAGAATATATTGTTCAGTTCTATTGAGCCTAATATTGGTAATTGATGTGAAAGTTTAAAGATTTACTTATTGTTATTTCAAGTGGGCCTTGTTTGCTCACTCTTGCCTGTAAAATTTTTTACAGCTAAAGTTGAAACGGGTGACGTACCTAGCACCAGTAAGGGAAAAGGAAAGATGAATAAATACTGAAGACTTGTAATAGTTTTGATAATTTACTTTCAGAATTTGATTTAAAGATTGTAATGAAGTTATTTAATTTTTCGCATTTGAATAATTGTTGTTAAAGGTTAGATAACCTGGGAGAATTTTTATTTAAGTTTAATCCTGTATGGGCAGGTTTTCTTTTATTATTCAATTCTATTATGATTAGGTAGTTAGAAATGAATGTTTTGATTACGTGAACACCAAATCTTGAGGTAATGAAGTACCGGGATTTGGGGGTGTCACAGGTTGGTATCAAAGCCTTAGGTTATAAACCTTAGGTGGGGGGAAAAGCCTTAGGAAGTAACCTTTGAAAAGATAGTGGAGATAACCCTTATCGAGTTTTAAGAAAGAAGTAATAAAATACTTATGTGCTTATGTGATTATAATTTATGTACTCGTGAGTGTCGAGTAGTAATGATTAATAATTAAAACTTTAAAACTTTGTTGTCAGGATGACTAAAATAGGAGAATCCAGTCAGGCTAGGGAGGCGGGACCTCAAATGCCATTAGAGGAGGAGCCTCGCGACATTCAGGTAGTTTGGGAACAACTACTGCCACGGGAGTCAGCCCCGTTGGTCACAGTAGTTAAGGATGAGGATGATGAGGTGGAGACAGACGAGGAGGATCCCGTTGAGTTACCACAGGAGGATGAGGATGATGAGGACGAGGAGGAAAGGATTCCACTTAACTTGATAGCAGGCCGTATATACGATGAGGTGCATGACCGTAACGTGGAACTTCAGGATACAGTTGAGGAGTTACAGGAGATAGTAGCTGAACAACAGACTGCAATGACACAAAAAGACGGCGAGATCTAGGAACGTGAGGAACGACTAACAAACGCTGAGGAGAAACTAGTACAGACCGAAGGAGAAAAAGAACAATTAATCTAGGTGGTTGCTGAACTGAAGAGCAAGCTGAGGGAAGAAGCTGCTAAGAGGGCAAGAGCTGAAGATGCATACGAGGAAGCTTATCAACGAAATGGAAGAGCAACGAGAGACGCGCAGGTAAAGAGGATGAAGATGGAAGAGATGGATAAAGTATTTAACACCGCAATTAATCGAGCTCAAGATCGGGTCATGGGATATCCGATTCAGTTTGAGACGCTGCCATCATTCGTGTTAGATCGTAGAATAATGTTTCGAGTCATGGAGGAAGAACGTGATAGGGCTAAGAAGTATCTTAATAGAACATCGTAGATGTATTACGATGAGTGAAAGGTTAAATAAATTGTAAATCCCAAGTGTTATGCAACCTATGGGATATGACTATGATGTTGTCCTGAAACTTTTGTAGTTCAGGAATGTAATGTAGATAGTAGTGATGCTATTGTTTTATGTTTTCCAAAAAGGTTTTGAATAAATAAAAGTTGTTACTTTATTCAAAGTGTTATGTGTTATATGGCTATTTCTTTTATGGAGGCAAGTTAATTAGAAAATACTTAAAGAAGCTGAGTAATAGTCTAATAGATGTTTTATTTTAACAGAAAATGCCTCCCAGACGTGAACCACGTCGACAGAGAAACAATGAGAGAACTACCAATAACGAAAATGTTGACGATAACCCCGTTCAACAACTAGTGACACTGCTGATAGGAGCATTGCAGAATCAACCACAAAACCATGGTACAACGTTTAAGGAATTTAAGGCAGTTGGACCACCTGAATTCTGTGGGTCCATGAATCCAGTCGAAGCACAAACCTGGATTATAGAGATAGAAAAGGTGTTCGATGTCGCTAGGGTAGGGGATGATCATAAGAATGCTTTCGCAACTTTCATGTTGAAAGCAGAAGCTAGTTATTGGTGGCAGGCCAATAAAACTCGTGAAGGGCCAGGAGTGATGACCTGGGATAGGTTCAAGGAGTTGTTCTTCGAGACTTATTTCCTGGAAAGTTCGAAGAGTCAGCTAGAAGTGCAGTTTCTGGAACTAAAACAAGGAACGATGACGGTATCTGAGTATGCCACGAAATTCAACGAATTGGCAAGGTTTGCGCCATATCAAGTCAGCACAGATGAACGTAAGGTGAAGAGATTTGAACAGGGACTGAAGCCCTGACTATACAGTAGGGTTTCCCTGTTCCAGTTGAAGACATTTGTAGCGGTGATGGAGAAAGCAGTGCTCGCTGAAGGTGGAGGCGAGGCAGTGACAAAGTTTAATCAGGAACAGAAGAAGAAAAAGAATGAGAATGAGATTAAGAATGGAGGTGGTAGCAATGGAAACAACAACAACAACAACAACAACAACAACAACAACAACAGCAACAACAGCAACAACAGCTTGAAGAGAAAGTGGAATGGGAACATGGGTGCTGGAAACCATCAGGGTAACCAGTAAAACAAAAAGTTTAAAGCATGTGCGATATGTGGGAAATTTCACAAGGGTGCGTGCTTGATGGGGAAACGAGTTTGCTATAATTGTGGCCAGGAGGGTCACATCGCCCCAAATTATACTCAACCGAAGAAGAAGGCGTGCTTTACGTGCGGATCCAAGGATCATTTTGCTCATGAATGCCCTAAGAAGAAGGAGGGAGGGACAACCAGAAGCAATGGAGGTAACAATGGAAGTACATGGGCCATTACAGGGCCTGTAGCATCAAATAAACCCACAGCCAAAACCTTCAACATGACTGTGCAATCAAAAGATGTGGTCTCAGGTATTATCCCAATCAATGATATTAATACATATGTATTATTTGATTCGGGTGCTACTTGCTCGTTTATATCTGATGAATTTGCCAAGAGGTTAGAATTGCCTAGAGAAGAACTGAATTTTTCTTTGAACATAGAAATTGCGAATAAGGAAGTAATCTCTGTTAGATTCGTATACAAGAACTGTAGGATGAACATTAAGGAGAATATCTTGTTAGTAGATTTAATTCCGATTAGACTCGGGGAATTTGATGTAATTTTGGGAATGGATTGGTTGTTCAAATACGAAGCGGTAATTGACTGCCAAAAGAAGTGTGTAAACCTTATGACTCCGTCAAAGGTAGTATTTTATGGTAACAAGTCGCCTAGACAAATGAAATGTCTGACAACTATGCAGGCCAAGAAATTATTGAGTCAAGGTTGTGTGGGCTATTTAGCTTACATAATCGATACTCAGAAGAAGGGGGTAAAACTAGAAGAAATACTGGTAGTGAGAGAATTCGAAGACGTGTTTCCAGAAGATTTGTCAGGACTTCCGCCTGACCGAGAAATTGAGTTCGTGATCGACTTAGCGCCGAGAACAGCACCGATATCGAAGGCCCCGTACAGAATGGCTCCGGTAGAAATGAAGGAACTGATGGTACAGTTGCAAGAGCTGTTGGACAAGAAATATATTCAACCAAGTGTATCGCCATGGGGAGCGCCAGCTTTATTTGTGAAAAAGAAGGACGGATCAATGCGTCTTTTCATTGATTACAGGGAGTTAAACAAAGTCACTATTAAAAACAAATACCTATTGCCAAGAATAGATGACTTGTTTGACCAATTGAAGGGTGCCAAATACTTTTCGAAAATAGATTTGAGAAGTGGGTATCACCAGTTGAAAGTGAGGAAGGAGGATATACCACGAACGACATTCAGAACTCGGTATGGACATTACGAGTTTCTGGTGATGTCTTTTGGTTTAACCAATGCACCTGCTGCGTTCATGGATTTGATGAACAGGGTGTTTAAACCATTCCTAGACAAGTTTGTAGTGGTATTCATCGATGACATTCTAGTGTATTCCAAGACTCAAGAAGAACACGTGGAACACTTACGTTTGACATTGGAGACACTACGAAAGGAAAAGCTGTACACAAAATTCTCTAAGTGCAAATTTTGGCTCGACCGTGTACAATTTTTGGGTCATGTTATTGATAAGGATGGGATTTCAGTGGATCCATCAAAAGTGGAAGCTATAATCAATTGGGAATAACCAAGAACACCGTCAGAAGTGAGGAGTTTCTTAGGACTGGTTGGTTATTATAGAAGATTCATTCAAGATTTTTTTAAGATAGCCACTCTGCTAACAAATTTGACAAGGAAAGCTGTAAAATTCGTGTGGACGGAGAAATGTGAAGAAAGTTTTCAAGATTTGAAGAAGAAGCTAAGTGTGGCACCTGTGTTGGCATTACTAGATAATACAGGAAATTTTATGGTGTATAGTGATGCCTCACACAAAGGGTTGGGTTGTGTTCTTATGCAGAACGACAAAGTTATTGCGTATGCATCAAGACAACTGAAGGATTATGAGAAAGGGTATTCGACTCATGATTTGGAATTGGCTGCAGTTGTATTTGCTCTGAATATATGGAGACACTATCTTTATGGAGAGAAATGTGAGATCTACACAGACCACAAAATTCTGAAGTATATTTTCACTCAGAAGGATTTGAACATGCGTCAAAGAAGGTGGATGGAATTGGTAAAAGATTACGATTGTGAGATCTTTTATCATCCGGGCAAAGCGAATGTGGTTGCAGATGCTTTAAGCAGGAAAGGTCGGGAAAAGTTGATGATGATAACAACTCAGGAGGAACTCATCTCAGCAATGACAAAACTAGAGTTGGAAATCCAATTTCCAAAAGAATCTGACGAACAACTATTCTAGATAGAAGTTGGTCCAACTTTAGTGGACAAAGTGAAGGATGCTCAACTACAAGATGAAGAGTGTGGGAAAATCAAAGAGAATCTGGTTGGCGGTGATGTAAAATACAAGGTCAATACCAAAGGATTACTACGGTTCGAGGGAAGAATTTGGGTTCCAACAGTGCTAGAACTGAAAGACGAAAGCTTAACCGAAGCACACAACACAAGATATTCGATTCATCCAGGAAGCACGAAAATGTATCAAGATTTGTGCCGACATTTTTGGTGGCCAAACATGAAAAGGGATGTTGCTGAATGCGTAGCGAAATGCTTGACATGTCAGATAGTAAAAGCCGAACATCAAAGACCCAGTGGATTACTCCAACTGTTGGAAATACCGGAATGGAAGTGGGAACATATCACGATGGATTTTGTGGTGGGTCTTCCAACTACTTAGAAAGGATACGATGCGATTTGGGTAATAGTAGACAGAATGACAAAATCTGCACACTTTTTGCCAATAAAGATTAGATTCAATCTTGATCAGCTGGCAAAACTATATATTAAAGAGATCGTTGCAAGACATGGAATTCCAATGTCAATTGTGTCAGACAGAGATCCGAGGTTCACATCAAACTTCTGGAAGAGACTACAAGAATGTATGGGAACACAGTTGCGAATGAGTACGGCATATCATCCGCAAATAGATGACCAAAGCGAACGAACGATTCAGACATTGGAAGATATGTTGAGAGCATGCGTCATGGATTTCGAAGGAAGCTGGGATGAATAATTACCGTTGGTGGAATTTGCCTACAATAACAGTTACCACGCTAGTATCGGCATGCCGCCTTACGAAGCATTATATGACAGGAAGTGCAGAACTCCATTGTGCTGGGATGAAGTCGGTGAACGCCAACTGTTAGGACCAGAATTGGTGCAACAAACTGCTGACGTTATTAAACTTATCAGGACAAGATTAGTAGCAGCCCAAGATAGATAGAAAAAGTATACTGATCAACACAGACAAGATCGTGCATTCGACGTAGGAACTTTTGTATTCCTAAAAGTTTCTCCCTGGAAGGGGAAAATTCATTTCGGTAAAAAGGGAAAGCTAAGCCCAAGGTTTATTGGACCCTTTAAAGTGCTGCGAAGGGTGGGAGAAGTGGCTTACGAGGTAGCTCTACCTCCAGAGTTGGAAAACATTCATAATGTTTTTCACATTTCGGTGTTACGACCATATAAACCCGACTACAAACATGTGATCGAGTATGAACCGTTACAGTTCGAGAAAGATTTGTCTTATGAAGAGGTTCCTATCCAGATAGTCAACAGGAAAGAACAAGTACTCAGAAAATAAAGTGATACCTTCTGTGAAGGTTATATGGAGGAACCACAACGCTGAAGAAGCTACGTGGGAACTCGAAGAGAAAATATTGAAAGAATACCCCGAGTTATTTGTTTAATCCGTGTCTTCGATTTTGGGGATAGAATCTTTATAAGTAGGGAAGAATATAATGAATGTGTTGTTTGAGTTGTGATTCTGGGGACAGAATCCTTATAAGAGGGGAATGATGTAACATTCCAGATTTTATAAATGTAAATTATAAATATTTATTAATTTATATAAATATTTATTGGATATGTTTATTATTGAATAAATAATTGTTTAATTTGATTGAGTTGAGTTAGTTAATTATTTATTTATTAAATAATTAATGTGTTATGTGGATTGAGTTATGTCATTAAGTAATTTATTTAATAAATTATTATTAAATAAAGTGTGACAAATAATTATGTTATAAAGAGTTATTAAAATAAATTAAAGTAATTTAAGTTGGTTTTATCCAAACAATGCTTAAGGTTATTAAGTGTTTAATTATAAATTAGTTAAGCCAAACAAAGCCTACGGCTTTTGGATTTTGAAATTTAAATGATTAATAAAATAATAATATGATATATACATTAGTTTTGTAACTGATATGTTATTAAATTAGACGTATTAAATTTAGCGGTTTTATTTTACGCGTTATAGCTATCGGTTGTTTTCTTTTTACACATTCTAGATTTCTAGTTGCTGAGAAAAGAGAGAAGAACATTAAGAGAGAATTTCAGAGAAAGTTTAAGAGAGAAAAGGTTGTGTTTTTCAAATAAGTTCTGAGTTTGTCAAAGCTATTCTCAGTGATTATCAAGTGTTGTCGGAACAAATTAAAGGTAGGTTGTATAAACCTTATCATATATGTTTACATTATATAGTTTTTGAGAAATTTTATGTCTATGTTTTTCTTGAAATAACCGTGTATAAGTTTTTACCAAATTTGTCTGTAAACCTTGTTTTAGAATTTTTTTTGGTATTACATGTTTTGTTGTTATAATTGTTATAACTAGCATGTGTGTGTATATATATATATATATATATATATATATATATATATATATATATATAAATGAGTGGTATTTTAATCATGTGTTAAAGAAAAAGAATTGTTTTACTGTGAACATAAACATGTATGAATGTATGTTTTTCAGAGTACCAAAATTTATACTTGTATTGTATGATAATCATGGAATTTAACTGTGATTATATGAATTGAGTAAGAATTAAATAGAATATAGTTAGAATAAATCAAATTATTTTATAACTATGATTACAGTGCTTACTATATCAACAATGGAGTTTTGATTTTTAAAGGTTTGGTTTTAAAGGAAAATAGTGTTTTCAAATAATTAGTTCTCTGATATTATTGTTTAGTTGTGTAAAATTCGTACACAAATGCTTCATAACTTTTATGTGTAATTTTCATGAAGTTATACATGTTATTGGATGTCATTGGCTGTTAAAAAAAATTAGACAGTAGCTTTGCTCTGTTTTTCTGGGTTGGTTCTGTGAGTTTCGGCGCCCCAGCGTCAAAATTCACGCTCCAGCGTCAAATTTGGCGTCCCAGCGCCAAATTGCGCGCCTCAGCGCCAAAATAGGCTAGAAGTTCATGCCCCAGCGCTGGAATTCGCGCCCCGGCGCCACTGTTTCGCGCCCCAGCACTGGAAAAGTGGTCCGAGTCAGACAGTTTTGACCTCCTGTAGTAAAACGGTCATAACTTTCTCATACGAACTCCGATTGAGTTGATTCAAGATGATCCGGAACGAGGAAGAATAGACCTACAAATTTCATGCTTTAAGTTGTTTAATTTAAGGTCTGTAACAGTAGTCAAAATGGTCATCTTTAGGACTATTGTGTATTTGGAGCCAATCGGAGGGCGTCGGGATGCACGAATGCAAGTGCAACCCTTTGTGTATTAGTATAACTTAATGATAACATGTTGGACATGTAATAGGATGTTGTATTAAGTTGTTAATGTGCAAGTGATGCAATGACATGATCACTTAAGTAGTGGTAATAAAGCTAAAAAGTAATGTTCATGAAAAGATGTGATGTTGTTTAAACTTAAACTTAGTTAGTAGCTATACTAAGAGTAATAAAGTAACTCATAAAGGTAATGTTAGTGTAACTAATGTGTATTGTCAATACATATGGTATGTGTAGGACTTGGGGTGAACGTGAATAGTAATTATTTAACCTACGCACGAGGCAAGTTCTCTAACTCTACTTTTATAATTGTGCAAGTATCTAGCTATCTTTGAGCAAGTTTTCTGATCTATTAACTTGTTAATTCAATTACTGTTTTCAATTCGATTACAATACAATGATGTAAGTTATTCTGGAGCAAGTTATTCTTGTATTTAACTTGTTGTTTAGCACGCACAACTATATATACTAATGTCAAACATTTCTATCGTTCAAATTGCTATGCATGCTTAGTATTCAATTCTAATTAACCTTTGCTTAGTATTGTTCAAGCAAGGTATGCTATAGTTATTCAAATTGTATGCTATTAGATTATTCCTAAAGCATGACTTTAGTTTACTATTATTGATTCAATCACGATTATTCTATAGTATAGTGTTATTGGTTTTATTCAACTACTCCTTAGCTGATGTTCGTTGAATTCCAAATTCCCTTGAAAGCTTATCCAAACCAAACTTACTTTGGTGCGGACTTGTATTCTAAATACTGAGATGAACAACTCTTTTAATAGAGATTTACGCTTAGCGTTGAAATGGTTGTGCACAATACATTGTACGAAGGGTTGATCCCCCTAAGTACGTGGAGTCCTTATAGTCTTATGACTGTTAAAGTTAAAGTTAAAAGATTACTTATAACTGTGGACATGATTCGTGGTCATTAGACCCTCAGTGAATGTTATAATTTTCAAAAAGTTAATAGAATATATTGTTCAGTTCTATTGAGCCTAATATTGGCAATTGATATGAAAGTTTAAAGATTTACTTATAGTTATTTCAAGTGGGCCTTGTTTGCTCACTCTTGCCTGTAAAATTTTTTACAGCTAAAGTTGAAACGGGTGACGTACCTAGCACCAGTAAGGGAAAAGGAAAGATGAATAAATACTGAAGACTTGTAATAGTTTTGATAGTTTACTTTCAAAATTTGATTTAAAGATTGTAATGAAGTTATTTAATTTTTCGCATTTGAATGATTGTTGTTAAAGGTTAGATAACCTGGGAGAATTTTTATTTAAGTTTAATCCTGTATGGGCAGGTTTTCTTTTATTATTCAATTCTATTATGATTAGGTAGTTAGAAATGAATATTTTGATTACGTGAACACCAAATCTTGAGGTAATGAAGTACCGGGATATGTTGAATTATAGATTATTGTTGAACAAGATAAAACCTTTGATTTGGATCCCAGACAAGTATGAACATCCTTACACGGGAAAAAAAATTTATGCACCTAAGGTGGACAGAGTGAACGATACCTTCGTTCTTGCACGTAGTATTGATCAATGCAGGGCATAACGGGCTGATCACCCTCCGTGCCCGTAAGTTATGACGGTTTGCAGATGAATTTCTGTTTAACCTTTTTGAAAATGAAAACAATGTTCATAGTATGTCACATTAACCCTATATATAGTCATTATGTAGTTTTAAAAATTTGTTATAGAATTGATATATTATTATCATTAGTACAGATTACTTCACAACTGTTGAATCGTTGTAGAAGGGTAGTATAAAGAAAGCATTTAAATTCTTTCAGCTTATAAATATAACTGCTATTACTTGCTGGGCACTCAAATGTTCATCCTTGCTTAATTTAAATGTTTTCAGCTAAGTGTGAACGACCAGAGAGCTCTACTAAGAACAAGGGAAAGGTAAAGATTGCTGAATGAATGAATGTTATCTTATGTAATAGTTTAATATTATTAAGACAAGTATGATATATATTATTTATCATGTTATGTAAGGAATGTATTAAAGGTTACGTACTTGGGAGCTAGACTCTGATAATTTTGTAAATTAAGTTTGATTTTTATATAATTGTTATTATTATTAGTATTATTCCGCTTATAGAAATGGTATCGTAAAGCACCGAGTTCGGGTTATAAGTATCCGGATTTGGGGGCTTTACATGTTCTCCCATTGTTGTGGCGATATTACTCTTTCTTCTGTAGTTCCTTGAGAAAATCAAACCAGAAGCTTTATATAACAAGTAGATAAAGAATCACAAAATAAAATTGGGCAATGCATACTGATATATTCTTCATGCACAACCGTTGAAAATAAATTAATCACACAAGTTCTTAATAATGCTCTCTACGCATGCGCTCACACAAGACATCTGAAAATTGGGCTTTTTGGTTAGTACATGAACTTTATCCAACCTAAAATTTCAATCTAACCTATCTTCAAATTAAGAACATAGTGGTAGGAGAAGTGTACGAGTACTTTACACTTCCTTACAAACCAATGGAATCAGGTTGAGATTATTGAATACAGAAATTGAGATAGAATGAGATAACTTATTTTTCGACATCCCAAGATATATAGGAGCTCACCTTAAATGAGACAAAGTGAGTATATATTAAGATAAATCTACAATCAGCCAATATAACTAATATCACTCATTTCGAGCATAGAGAAATGTGAAAATAGAATTCCATATTACCATAAAAGCTTTAACAACTTCAAGTGAATTCACGGACTTATAAAATAAATTAATTACTTCAGTAATCTAAAGAAGGACTTCTAATGTAAAATCATAAAGACCACTCAAAATATGTGCAGACCACTCAAAGAAGTACTTACAATAGTTAGTTAGCCAGTATGCTCAAGTCATATGCTTACAAGTATGCTTAAATGCTAATCATATGCTTACAAGTATGCTCAAGTCATATGGTTACAAGTATGCTCAAGTTATATGCTTATAATCATGCCATGCATTAATAAGCTCATATTGTCTATAGTAGGTACCGTGGTATCATGGACCTCTATTCAGACCGTAGTTGGATGGCACAATGAAAGTCAAGTGCTCAGATAGGTGCTACCGCTGAATTTAGAGCTGGTCGCCAATTGTTTTTGGAGTATGGGCATAGTCACCCGGAATGTATGAATGGTCAGTCGCAGATACGATGTCCATGCTTGAAGTGTAAGAATGTAAATTATATGGACAGAGACGTGGTAAACTATTATTTACTTATTTTAGGGTTCATGAAAAATTATGAAGAATGCTGGTGGGCACATAGGTAGAAAAGAGATGGTGGCATCACAGAAGTACACAATTCGGGCAGTAGTACTCATCGTATGAATGAAATGGTTCATGTTATTGCAGGGCCAGATTTTGATTGGGAACAAGGCAGAGAGTAACCTATGATTTCTGATGCCAAAGACTTCTTTAAGTTGTTAGACGAGGGTAGCGAGCCATTGTGGCATGGTTGCACCAAACACACTACATTGTCTGTAGTGGCGACATTACTTAACATCAAGGTTGATCACAACATGAGCCATGAGTGTTTTGAGTCGCTCTTGAAGGCCGTTAAGAGTATATTGCCTGACGGTGAGAAATTACCCGGTAACTATTACTTTTGTAAGAAAATGGTCAAGAAGTTGGGTCTTGGATACCAAAAGATCGATGCCTTGTTGGTTTGACTGTCATCGTCGGTTCTTGTCGGTAGATCACCCGTTTCGAAGAAATAGAGAACACTTCAGGAAAGGGAAAATATATAATGATATGCCTGCACCGCGATTGTTGGGAACAGAGATGCGAGATCGTGTGATGAGATTGTCGATCATCCATTTGGTAAGATTGATGCCACAAACATAATCAATGTGTTTGGCGAATCTTATAACTGGGTTCAGAGAAGCATCTTTTGGGAACTGCCTTACTGGTCTGCAAATTTGATTTGTCATAATCTAGATGTGATGCATATTGAAAGGAATATGTTCGATAATGTGTTTAACATCGTGATGAATGTTATGGGGAACACAAAGGATAATGATAAGGCACGTTTGGACATGAAAGATATCTGTAAGCGTCCTAGATTAGAACTTTATGAATCTCCTAATGGTAAGATTGTCAAACCGCATGCAAGGTACACATTATCCAAAAAGCAAGTTGAAGATGTGTGCACGTGGGTTAAGTCTCTGAAACTACCAGATGGATATGCGTCAAACATTGCAAGATGTGTTACGGGTGGAAAATTGCAAGGGATGAAGAGTCATGACTGTCATGTGTTCATGGAGAGACTCAGGCCTATAGCATTTTGGGATCTGCTTGATAAACCAATATGGGATGCTTTGACGGTTCTTAGTTGTTTCTTCAAAGACTTATGTTTAAAAACATTAAATGAGAAGGACATGTCTATACTTGAGAAGAACATCATAGAGATCACGTGTAAACTGGAAAAAATATTCCCACCTGGTTTTTTTGACTCCATGGAGCATTTGTAAATCCATCTTCCCTACGAAGCTCATGTTGGGGGTCCAGTTCAATATAGATGAATTTACCCTTTCGAGAGAGTGGTGGGAAACCTTTAGAGGAAGGTGAAGAATAGAGCTTATGTCGAGGGGTCGATATGCGAGGCATACAGTTTCGATGAGATATCTACGTTTGTCTCATACTATTTTCTGGACGAAGTCTTGACAAAGGCCAATCGAGTATCGAGACATGATGATGGGGGAAATGTTGAACTAAATGGTCGGCTCTCTGTATTTGGTCTATCGGGTCGCGCTTATAGAAAAGGGAAGCGCATATTCCTCCCTGAGCAAGAATTACATGCTGCACATACTTACATTCTTATCAATTGCGAGGAGATTGGCAAATTTGTGAGGTACACATGTAAACTTGATAATTTATCTCTTAACTTGAAAATTTATTCCAATATGTTAATGTTTATAACATTGTATAGATTGTACGATAACGAGTTAAAAATGAAGCATCCCGGTATAACTGATAAAGATATTTAAATCAATTGTGATAAAAAATTTGCACTTTAGCTAAAGGACAAAGTAGGTTCAATTTCTTAAGCACGACATATATATATATATATATATATATATACTCCATATTAACTATGACTTCATTTAACAAGATGGATTTTTGTAGGCTTTGATTGAGGGATCAACGATTCCGGCTAATGTACAAGTCCTAGCTATGGGGCCAGACAGGGACTAAGTCAGCCGCAATGGTTACAAAATAAATGGTTGTGAATTTCATACAAAGGCATATGGGTGCGGTAAAAGAACAACGAACTCTAGAGTGTGTGTCCAAGGAGATTGTTACAATGAGCTTGGTCGTGCCTTTTATGGGGAGTTGGAGGAAATTGTAGAGTTGTCGTACAAGGGCACGTACGGGGGTCATATTAACTTGTTCAAGTGTCATTAGTTTGATTCAAAAAAAAGGATACGTGTTGACAAACATGGAATCGTCAATATTGACCTCCATAGGTCTGCGTACTCTAACGAACCATTTGTTTTACCAACTCAAACAATACAAGTATACTACACTCCTAGTCCTGTTAGGAAAAGGGATAAACCGCCTACAGATTGGTAAGTTTTAATTCATACTCCCGCGCGCAGTCGTGTAAAAGTAGTTGATGGGGAGATTTACCAAGAGCAGATGCTTCATAGTCAAACTATAATAAATGTGGAGGACGACAATGAAGTAATCCAGTTAGATGGTGGAGATGAACCACATGAATTAGATCCTAAGTCAATACTTGTGTCAGATGATATTGATACTGAGGAGGAAGAGTTATTGACTGAATCTGACACTGAATTTGAAGCAGATGATGGTTATGAATCTGCAATACGTATACAAGATGATTCTGAATCAGACATTGACACTTGAACTTTTCATTTATGTTTAGCATTACATGTTTTTTATATCATTGTCATGTTTATATACTTAACTATTTAAATGCAATTTTCTGTCATTATTGTCATTTTATATTCATATATATATATATATATATATATATATATATATATATATATATATATATATATATATATATATACGTGCATGTAATCAAAATAACTCATACCAACATCTTTTATGAGTCGCTCATGTTTATGATTGTTACTATTTAAATGTAATTTCCTGTCATTATTGTCATTTTATATAACTCATAATAACGTCTTGAAATTTGTAATATATAGATGGCTTCTGAAGTAGCGCAGAAAAAGCGCGGCTTGGGTAGGGGGTCTAATCATGTGCCCAAGGCCCTTACTAATCCGGATGATCGGATTCTTATTCAGATTCGTCCTCCTCCGAATAACACGTAAGTCCCGCATCATTTATATATAAGCATTTTAGATTCCATTTATACAAGATATATAGAACTTAGATGTAAATTGCTTTAATATATCTACTTATCGTTGATATAAATTGTTATATATTATAGTAATTTTTCAGATAATAAGATCGTCAAGTGCATATCACAGTTATGCTTACAGAATTAGCCTACACCTGTGATTACGAGGGCGAGCACACTTATCGCCCATAAGGATGCTGTTTGGGCTGAATTTCAGGTATGTTTTTTTTAATTATGAGAGATAATATAATATTCTAAGGATAATTATTTAGTAATGTTATTATTGTTATTTTATTTGCAGAAGCGGTATAGATAGGAGGACGCGCAGGTTTCAGTGATACAGACATTATTCTGGTAGAAGTGCATCGTTCGCACCAAAGACAATTTGAACAAAGAACAACAAAAATCCCTTCACAATACATCGATCGACCATCCAGACTAGGCAACGGATTACATACACGAACATAGCCCCTGGTGGTGCACCCAGTCCATATGGGCTGAGATGTGCGACCAATGGAAAGCTGAGAGCTGGGTGAAAAGACGAAAGACTGCTGTAACGACCCCAAAACAGGTTCATTCCATCCAACCTATTCTAAGTCGTCAAATACATGGTACAGAAAATAACTACAACTTTATTACAACAATTGTCGTGCAAAATACAACAACACATATGCTGTGAGTTTGGATACAAATATATACCAACTGTGACTCATGTCCCAACCTTGGATAGCACGTCACAATGACACCTTACATAAAGGTATAGTCAAAAACTGTTTTAGAAATTAGAATCTTTGGGAAGTGCTCAAGAAAACATTCGTACATGGGAGGCCATGCATTTAGGTTATGATAGATATCATATGGCCACAAAATTATCCTTGGTTGACCCAATAGACCCCAAAGAAAAACGAGAAGTTTACTATCATATTCTTCCTAGTGGTGAGTCTTCTCTTGACATATCATTATCTCCACTGTCTCTAATTAAAAATTATACTTCAAACAAATACCAAGATTATATAGGTAGTGCTCGTAAAGATACTCAGCAAGTGGATGAGCACATCCCTATCTTATGATGACACGAGATTGTATATCATTAGACATCTGGTATGATAGTGGCAAAACACCCTTCCAAGTTAAATTCACCTCACCCTCAACATCTATAGACCACCGTTCTGTTCCCTTGTTATCCCCCGCTTGACCCTGCTACACTTTTATTACTTGAAAGGAATTGTGAAGCAAAAGGGTGAGCACAACTAGCTCAGTAAAGAATGTTATGACTAAAGATAAATAAATTATCAATAGTATTCAGCAGTAATAAATCAGAGATTTAGAACATATGGTAGATGATAAAACTTTTCAACCATAGTTGCAGCGGAACGAACAATCCATTAGAAGAGTCAAATAGACCATAAAGTCTATTATCTTCTCCATGTTAAAAGTCCACCAACAATGTTTTATCCCTGTAACATCAATCAATAATTCATGTCCACAATCACATGTATAACTCATAATCATAATTATAGTTCTAAATTCCTCTTCTCATCCAGAACAAAGATAATTTGCATCACTTGTCTTTACCTGAAACATCAAAGATCATGGTTATACCAAATCACAGTTCATGTTCATAATCATACTAATAATTTCATCTTTACACTACGGGCCAAAGATATTCATCAATAACTCATCTTTGCTCTACAGGTCAAAGATATTCCTCAACAACTCATATTTGCACTACAAGCCAAATATATTATTATCTCAAAAAAATATATAATCATTTCAGAATTTATATAACCAATAATTATAACCACGTTGATCATTTCACCTTTGCACTCAAGCTAAAGATATTCAATTATAAATTTAATGGTCATGATCATACCAGTCAACAATTTAACTTTGCACTACTGGCCAAAGAGAACCCATAGTCATGATCGTACCAAAAATCTACCCATCTTTACACTCAAGTCAAAGAGAAATATCATCATTAGGGTTATAAAATGTTATATATGATAATAAAATCAATATAATCAATACATAGTTTTAATCTCCAGAGTAATATTCATAAATCAACTATAATTTGGTTAGAAAAAGAAACCAATTTTGTCATGAATAGTACCTCGTGAATAGTAACCCATGAATAGTAACTCGTAAATAGTAACTCATGAATAGTAACTCATGAATAGTAACTTATGAATAGTAACTCATGAATACAAACTCGTGAATAGTAATTCCTGAATAGTAACTCCTGAATAGTAACTCGTGAATAGTAACTCATGAATAGTAACTCGTGAATAGTAAATCCGACACAAAAAGATAGAAATTTCACAATAAAATTCATACCAATATTTCGGTATAATGATATTGAAATAACATTTCTTAAACTTATAAATAATTTATTTTAATTGTTTACACTTTACTAAATAATGCATTTAATCATCCTAAAATGCCAAACTCATAAGATTTCATCACCAATAACCAAAACCCTCATCAAAAATCTGCATATAACTCATGTATGATTCTCAAGCCATAAAATCACATTTTCCAATTTTTTTTACTTCACATAACATATTTAATTCATTTACTCATAACTAGACCATTTTCATGAAAAATACCAAATCAGTTCCAAAAATATTTCTTTTCTGGGATTTAGCATAATATAGTCCCATATTGAATATATATTTTTCTCAAAATTTTTAAAATTCATTTACCATTTTTCATATGGCCAAAACCTCCGAATATTTAGACATTTATCATAAATTGTACTTTTATCCAAAAGTTCCGAAATTCCCAGACTATATTGATATTATATAGATGTACTCTCAATAAAAATTTCATCAATTTTGGAGTTTACCACAATGAGTTATGAGCGGTTACTTTTAAAATAGTCTTTTCTCATAAAATCCATAACTCCTAATCTATACATCCAAAAATCGTCATTTTTGGACACAATCTACAAAACTCATCAATATATCATTTCAAATTTTTTCAGAATTTTTGAAGGTCCAGAAGAATTTTGAAATTGAAAAATATAATAACCCTTACATACTAACGACAATATCTCTTACCTCAAAAGAGCAGTACTCCTGATTGGAATAACACTGAACGAACTTGCACCGTATAGAAACACTTAAGATATCAAAAAACTCACAAGAATACACTCGATAATATAGAGAGAGAAATAGAGAGAAAACTTCAGTTTCTGGTGTGATTTTCAATTCTAACATAAGCACCTTATTTATAGGAAATTGCTTAGAACACCAAAGTAGAAAATTGAATATAATAATATTATATTTAAAATATTGTCAAGCCCACCTTATAAGATCTGAATTCAGCCATCAACATGTGCAAGTGGGTCCCACCAAAGTGTAAAAAATGTTTTTGTTAATAAAAATAAATAAAACTTTCAAAAATCAATTATTTCGGAACTTCAGAACTTCAATAATTCATAATAAATAGCCCTTTTATCAGAAAATTTAAATCTCATGAGTTTGTATAGGAAATTTAATTCTCTACAACTTTACAGAAGAAAGTTTTTCCAAATTCTAAATAGAAATTTACCGAAATCCACAAACGGGCAATTTTATAGTCTATAATAAATTTTCGGTCAAGAATTGTGTCCACCAACACACAAAACATGTGTTAAACATTTAATCCAACAAAAATACTCTTCCTCCTCATTTATTCACATACCCCACATTCATTGTAAAATATCACCATTAATATATTATTAAAATAATATATTTAAATGAATTATTTTATCAGAAAAGATAAAATATTAATTTTCAACAATTGTAACATTAAAATTTTTCTCCATCTATATCCACATAAAATCAATATTTTCCTCATCATATAAATTAATAATTAATTATTCACAAATAATATTACAGAATCACATTACATACAACCAGGCAGTTCCCAGGAAAGAGGGGGCTTTCCAATAAGGATCTCTTCCTTACTGGCGCGCAATTAGATGACCAAACCTCTCCTTAGATAGAACTTTCTAGACATTGCCAATAATGTTATCTAATAATATTATTCAGATAATATGAATTATTGCTCCGATGATAGAAAATACTGTGTAGTGACAATTATTAAAACAACAGTAATATAAAATATCAACGCAGCAATTATTGAATCAATAAAATAAAATACTGAACAGTAATTACTGTAACAATTATTGAGTAATGCATTCTTACGTAAAAATCAATAATTTGTGCAATACTGTGTGCTACTATGCAACAACGCGTATTACTGTGTTTTAACCATCGGGTATTCCAACAGTGTTAACGGTAACAACTACGTCGTTATTTATAAATAACTTACTCTTGTCATTTTCTTCATCCAATCGCTTTCCATTATGGGGCCCACAAAAGGCTGCGCCGTCGTATGAATATTTCCCGACAGTAAGAATATTCCACGATCAAACGAATATTCCCCGATAACAATGAATATTTTATAACCACTTGTGTATTTTGAAAAAAAATTCATATATCACCCTTAACTTTAACATTTATCAATTTAACCATTTACTGAATAGTAATTATAAGAAAAATTGAATACTTTTATTTCATAAAATTCGGGATCTTACAACTGCCACCACTAACAGATCCTCGGGTGTACCCAATGGCAAAAAGGCTAAAGGAACATACAAGGGCGAAAGTATTTCATAGTTGCAGCATATCACTGCCAGGGTACGTATTTACAAGTTTTAATATGTTTACAATCATGAATTATAGAATATATATCACATTTACTTAGTAATACTGGAATATTTTTTGTATAGGAGTCTCAGTCTCAAGGTCAGGCTATCCATTAGTTGGATGTGTACATGGCTACCCGTGATGGTCTGACTAACGCTATCCAGATAGCGATAATAAGTTTTAACAACTTGATCTTGTTTATCAATGCTAACAAAATTTATTTTTTAACTATTTAATTGTTAACATTGTAATAACCCGATATTTTTTATATAAATAGATAAGAAATTTTGCATATTATTTTTTTTACAATGAGAATAAGTGTCAAGTATTGTGATGTTAAATGCGAATATATTTATTACTTGAAAAATTAGAAATAATTTTAGAATTATTAATTACTACAAATTATATTCTTATGGTAATTAATTTCTGTAAGTAGAAATGTTTTTATTATTTATTTTCCATGAAAATATAATTTATATATTATTTAAATAATATATGAAGTGACAATTAGAATTATAATAATAAACATGTTATTATATGAATTTGTTCAGAATATTTAAGTTAATTATTTTAACTTGATTATTGATGTTGTGTACGAAGGATAAGTCAGAAATGGAATCTAAACCCTAAACTTGGATTTTTATCCAAGAATGAGAATAATAATGTAATATTAATTATATTTTAATTTTTAGTGCTTAAATATATACCGTATATCTGTAGACTGTTAATGTTGATCAATTGTGATAAATTGGGTCATAACCTAATATTGTGTTGTGAAACCCTAATTGTTAAACTCAATTATGAGTTAAGACTGAGTAGTAATTGTGTTATATGAATTCTTCTGCGTATTAGAATTTCTGTAATTAGAAGAAACCCTAATTATTGTTTTATGCTGATAATTAGGAAAAAACCCTAATTATTTATTTGAAAACCCTAATTGCAAATTTTAGAAACCCTAATTATTATTTTGTGAATTATAAAGATAATTAAGAAACACTAATTAATTTGGGAACCCTAATAATATTTTGGAACCCTAATTTAAAAACCGTAATTTCTATTAAAAATCCTAATTTAATTAGTATGTTTTAAATTAAAATTGTATTACACTTTAAATTTTAAATTGTTCAAACCCTATAAATTAATTGGGAAATTGTAAGATTTTCAATCTAGTGAATAAACCCTAGATTTAATCACCTTGTACAAGAATGCCCTTGAGATTATAAGTGAAATTACCAAAATGCCCTTTTGTCTCTTTAGTGTATTATTAGTGAATTATTGTGCATTATTGCTATCAAAGCATGGCAAACATCCTACCCTACCAATTTAGCATCCAAGACTCAATTATATTCAGATTCAATCAACCATTTTGAGCATTCAATGCATCTAATTTGGTTTATATATAGATTGGAAAGAGAATTAAGGCATTTTGTACACTAAAAATTACCCAACTCTCATCCTTGAGCTTCTCTCTCTAAAACCTACGAATTATTGTAGTATTTCAGTCCCAAAACAAAGCCCTACTACCAATCATAACAAATCATAAGCCAAGAATCAAGAATCAAAGCTTAGAAAAGGTATAAACTCTAGCTATATTTTTTTTAAATTTTTTGGTGTTAGATGTTATGTTTAAATGTTAGAACATGTTGATTATAGTGTCTAAGGATGATCTGGGTTACTAGATGTTGGATCCATAACATTTAGAAGCTCGGATTTGAAGATTTCCAAAATCTAGAAATTTTATTTTCTGTGATTTTTTGGCAAATGTCAAGCCTTATATCTCTGTGATCTTTAATGTGTTTTGTGTTCTAAAAGTTGATATGTGTAGCTTGTTATGTGGTCTTTAATCTCCAAAACGAATCAGGTCCATATCTATTTTGGATCAAAAGTTATTTAAGGTCAAAGTGGATTGACCGGCATTGACCGGCTGTTCTTCAAACCCAGAAAATATTCTAAGTGTCCAAAAAATATTTTTTGTCAAATGTCAGAGCTTATAAATCTTTGCTCGATCATGATTTTTGTTGTTTAAAAGTTGTTATGTGTAGTCGGATATGTCGTCTTTAATATGAAAAAAGAATCAAGTTCATAGCTTTTGTAGATCGGGAGTTATTCATGGTCAAAACTCGTTGCCTGAAAACGCTGAAGAACACAAACTCAGAATTTTTTTGAGCAGATTCCGTGTTGAAGTTTGGCCAGCTAGATCTTGCTCATGTTATGATGTTAATGTGTTATGATGCTTTGTAGTTGAAGTCCTACATGTTGTCTACACACTCCAATTGATAGATCACACAAACAATACACAGATTGGAAGTTATAAGGATCCAAAGTAGGCACCTCGACTGTTCTTCAGTCGAAGAACAGCCTTGTCAGACTTTTTGATGGCTAATAACTCTTAGATCTGATGTTTTTTAGTCATGATATTTGTTGGTAATTGTAGTATTACATAAGCACTACAAGATTCAAGTGTTAGATTGCCCAGAAACGTAATGGATTGAGAATATATTTTAAAATTTTCAATTTCTGAAAATTTCGAAAATGATTTAAAAATTAGAAAAATTAGATTTTAATTATTAAAAATACTTAATAAATTCTGAAAAATTATTTTAAAGTCTGAAAAATAGTTTTTAACTATTTTGAGTATATTTCAAAAATATTTAGTATTTTTGGAATATAAAAAAAGTATTTATTTATTTAATTATAATATTAAATAAATTATTTAAAAATGATTTTAATTCATGAAAAATCATGAAAAATTATATTATTGTGTTAGAAAATATTTTAAGTTATTTTTAATGAATTTTAATATTTTGTGATGAAATTTCATTAATTAATTAATATTAATGATGTTTAAGTTATTTAATAAATATATGAAATAATTATGGAAAATAGAATTAATGATTTTAAAAATTATTTATAGTATCATAAAAATATTTTGAGTTATAAAATATGACTTTGGATATTTTGTCATGAAAAATATTATTAATTTAATATTAATGATATTAATTTAATATTGATGATATTTAGTTTATTTAATAATTATATTAAATAAATAGTTTAAAAATGGTTTTATTTATTTAAAAATAATTTAAAAAGGATATAAATGAATTAAAAATATTTTAAGTTATAAAAAAATGACTTTTAATATTTGGATAAATAGTGCATTAATATTTTAATATTAATGGTAATTATTTAAAAATAATTTTAAATGTTTTAAAAATCATTTAAGAGTAATATAAATGTTTTAAAAGCATTTTGAGTTATTATACATAACTTTAATATTTTGGCAACAGTTTCATTAATAATTTAATATTGATTAAATGTTAATGATAATAGAATTATTTGATATTTAAATTATTTAATTATGATTTCGATGTTTGAAAATTCTTGATAAATTATAATAAGTGTTTAAAAATTATTTTAAGTCAATTAAAAATAATATGACTGATACTTATTAATATTAAGATACAGAATAGAGTCTTAGACTCGATAATTATTAAATAAAGCTGTCGGTACACCGACAGGTTTCAGAAATTCATCTAGACTTAGATATTTTGAATGTATTAATGATTAAATATGATTCAATGACTGTTGGATATGTGTGATAATGTGATTAGGTTATGTGATGACTGCAAAATGCAGTACTATGTGTTATAGTATATTATTCTAATCGAACGAATGATCTTATTACTGATAGGTCGCTGTATAAAAGATTAATCTAAGTTGCGTTATTGTAAGCATCAGCTCAGGCAAGTATCCTACCTTTGCATTTCCTTTATGCAATGGACATAAGTAAGAAGTTTCAGAATTAAATTATTATTATGCTATATTATCAACTTTACTGCGACATATTCTATATCCGCTCATTGTTTATCAACATGTTAGTATATGGTAATTCAGATATATATTATGTTCGTCAATTTCTATAAAATGGTTATATAAGTGTCCCCACTTGGATAATCATTGTATTTTAATCACATGTTGATATACCTTTGTCAATTACCCTTATATATATAGGTTGAATTATAGATTATTGTTGAACAAGATAAAACCTTTGCTTTAGAACCCAGACAAGTATGGGCATCCCTTACATAGAGAAAACTTTTATGCGACCAAGGCGGAGAGAGTTCTTGAAATGTAGTATTGATCAATGCATGACACAACGGGCTGATCACCCCCGTGTCCGTAAGTTATGACGGTTTGCAGATGAATTTCTGTTTAACCTTTTCGAAAAAAGAAAATAATGTTCATGATATGTCATTTAACCCTACTTATAGTCAATACGTAGTTTCAAAAATGTGAAAGAGAGTTGTTATGTTATTATTATTCTTGGTACAACTTACTTCAGAACTGTTGATTCGTTGTAGAAGTGTCTTTCAAAGAAAACATTTAATTCTTTCAGCTAATATATATTATTGTTATTACTTGCTGGGCACTCAAATGCTCATTCTTGCTTAATTTAAATGACTTCAGTTAAGTTTGAAGAACCAGAAAGCTCGTGCAGAAACAAAGAAAAAGGAAAGCTAACTGAATAAGATTTATGGTAGTTGCTGTAATAGTTTATATTATTAAGACAATGATATATATATAAATAATATCATGTATTGTATGGAATGTACTTTAAGGTCTCGTACCTGGGGAGATAAACTCTGATAATTATGTAAATTAAGTTGTTATTCATATTATTGTTATTATTATTCGTAGAATTCCGCTCATAGAAATGGTATCGTGAAGCACCGAGTTCGGGTTTCAAGTACCCGAATTTGGGGGCGTCACAGGTTGGTATCAGAGCTATAAGCATGAATTTGCAAAGAACCCCAAGCCTCTCGCTGGTGACTTCCTTGTGTGGAATGCACCGAAGCCAGACTCTCCGTAGGGGATGCCGAGCTAGTCGGTGGCAAGCTGATAGGTACCACTGTGAGGTGCTATGGTTGGAAGCACCATGAAAGTCACAGGTTGGTATCAGAGCTATAAGCATGAATTTGCGAAGAGCCCCGAGCCTCTCGTTGGTGACTTCCTTGTGTGGAATGCACCGAAGCCAGACTCTCCGTAGGGGACGCCGAGCCAGTCGGTGGCAAGCTGATAGGTACCACTGTGAGGTGCTATGGTTGGAAGCACATGAAATCACAGGTTGGTATCAGAGCTTTAGGGTTAAAAACCTTAGGTGGGATCGACCTTAGGCTATAACCTTAGGACGGGGGGAAACGTTGAAAATACAAATAACTCATATAGAGTTTTAAAAGGAGATGAATTGAATAAATTCATCGTTGAACAAAATAAAAGATAACTCTTATAAAACTATTGTTTATTGTGTGTATATACTATATGCTAATCAGGATAATTTATGTGTGTAGATGTCTGGTGGAAAAGGATTGTTATGGGCTTATAACTTGAAGAAGAATCAGATCCATACACCCGAGCTAATATCGAAGCCAATAGCTGAAATAAAGGCTCACAATGAAACCAACTCGGACGAGGTAGTTATTGTGGAAAATATAGTACCAGATCTGGAAATGGTGGAACTGACAGATAGTGATTCGAACACTAAAGTTGAAGCTGATCAAGCATCAACGGAGGTGCAGGATTTGAGGAACAAGATTTCTTCTTTGAAAAAGCTGTGGAAAATAGAAAAGCTGTTGAATATTCAACAGCGTCAGGCATTAATAGAAACAATGGAAGAGCAGGATAAGCTTAAAATCCAAATTGATCAGATAGGAGCCTCAAGCAACACATCGTGTGCAGCTCCGAGAGATAAGGGAAAAAGAAAGATAGAAGACCATGATTTAGGAAAACCTGATAAGAAGAAAGGGAAAAAGATATGTTACAATTGTAGACATGAGGGACATACCTCTCATCATTGTCCCGACTTTAATCTAGGCGTACGTTTTGTTTATGGGATGGAAGGTCATCGATCAAAAGATAGTCTGAGAGAGAGCCTTAGTAAATAGGTAGTACAGGTTCTGTTGTGTAGGTTTGTTTAAGGTAATATGTGTGATAAGTATGTTACGTAATAAAATATTTTCAACTTTTGTGTTGGTCAATGTTGTAAATCCCGATTTTTGTAGTCACAGAGGGATAGCTGGTGTGTAAAGTAGTATGTGCTATGCTATGTAAAATATTCGATGAATGAATATGAATCTAAGTTTGAGAAATGAAACAAGTTTAATAAATTAATCTTATGCAACAAGGTTTAGAATGTAAGTTAATAAAGTATAATTTATGGTTTTACTTAACCAGATAATGCCGCCAAGACGTCAAACTCGAAACCAAAGGGTAGAAAAATCTCTCAACAACACTGAGGAACAACAACAAGACTCGATGCAAAACTTTGCAAACATGGTAGCTCAGGCTATGTAGCAGGGAATACCAGCCACAGGAAACCAGCCAGATAATTGCTTGGCAAAATTTAAAGACTTTAAAGCAGTAGGACCACCAGAATCCGGATGATCAACTGACCCTATAGAAGCCCAGACATGGGTTAATGAAATAGAAAAGGCGTTCGTAATTGCTAGGGTAGATGAGGGGCAAAAGACTACTTTTGCCACTTATATGATGAAATGAGAAGCCAACTTTTGGTGGGAGGCAAATAAAACTAGGGCAGGAGAAGGAGTAGTTACTTGGGATAGGTTTAAGACTTTATTTTTGGAAAACTATCTCTCAGCTAGTATGCAACCTAGGATGGAGGTAAAATTTCTGGAGTTAAAGTAAGAGAACATGACTGTTGCGGAGTATGTCGCAAAGTTTAATGAGTTAGCTAGGTTTGCTCCACATCAAGTTGATACGGAGGCTAGAAAGGCAAGGAGGTTTGAGCTGGGCTTAAAACCCTGGCTCTACAATAAGGTGACAGTATTGCAAATCAATACTTTTGCAGCACTCATGGAGAAGGCTATCATAGCTGAGGAGGGGAGTGAGGCCATGAGCCTCTACAACAAGGAGAAGAAGAACAGTAGCAAGGCAGAAGGATCTTTGAAGGTGGAAGAAAATAGTGGAAATAGGGGTGAGAAAAGAAAGAGGAATTTTTTTGGGAATGTTCAGGTGAAACAGGAAGGTGTGAAGAAGCAGGTAGTGCAGTGCAAGAATTGCGGGAAGAATCACTCTGGTGAGTGTCTGAAGGGTAAGTTTGTATGTTATAAGTGCGGGCAGGAGGGTCATATCTCTCCCGACTGGCCCAACCCAAGGATGAACAGTGGGTGTTTTATATGTGGATCAACTGAACATAAGGTGAAGGATTGTCCAAAGAGGAGAATGGAGGCAGGAAATGTAACCACGGGGAAAGGCAATGGGACTTTAGCAATCACAGGACCGACCTCAACCAATAACCCAACAAAAGCCACTCCGAGGGTCTTCAACATGATGTTCCAGGATACTATGGCAGCTGGAAATGGAACTCCAGGTGTTATTTTAATAACTTATATATCTTATATGATTTTCTTATATATATAGTAAATTAATTTATAAAGAAATTTTGAATGAAGAATTTGAGTCCTTTTAGAAATCAAACTTCTGTTTAATCAGGTAGACAAGCGTTATGCTGAATAGTAAAAGATCAGTTCGATCAATTATGATCGATGTCTACTTGCAATGATTATATATGCTATGTACCCTTGTATATATGAGTTTTAAAATGGTGATTCCGGGGACGGAATCCTTATAAGGGAGGGTGAATGTAATAACCCGATATTTTTTATATAAATAGATAAGAAATTTTGCATATAATTTTTTTTTACAATGAGAATAAGTGTCAAGTATTGTGATGTTAAATACGAATATATTTATTACTTGAAAAATTAGAAATAATTTTAGAATTATTAATTACTACAAATTATATTCTTATGGTAATTAATTTCTGTAAGCAGAAATGTTTTTATTATTTATTTTCCATGAAAATATAATTTATATATTATTTAAATAATATATGAAGTGACAATTAGAATTATAATAATAAATATGTTATTATATGAATTTGTTCAGAATATTTAAGTTAATTATTTTAACTTGATTATTGATGTTGTGTACGAAGGATAAGTCAGAAATGGAATCCAAACCCTAAACTTGGATTTTTATCCAAGAATGAGAATAATAATGTAATATTAATTATATTTTAATTTTCAGTGCTTAAATATATACCGTATATCTGTAGACTGTTAATGTTGATCAATTGTGATAAATTGGGTCATAACCTAATATTGTGGTGTGAAACCCTAATTGTTAAACTCAATTATGAGTTAAGACTGAGTAGTAATTGTGTTATATAAATTCTTCTGCGTATTAGAATTTTTGTAATTAGAAGAAACCCTAATTATTGTTTTATGCTGATAATTAGGAAAAACCCTAATTATTTATTTGAAAACCCTAATTGCAAATTTTAGAAATCCTAATTATTATTTTGTGAATTATAAAGATAATTAAGAAACCCTAATTAATTTTGGAACCCTAATAATATTTAGGAACCCTAATTTAAAAACCGTAATTTCTATTAAAAACCCTAATTTAATTAGTATGTTTTAAATTAAAATTGTATTACACTTTAAATTTTAAATTTTTCAAACCCTATAAATTAATTGGAAAATTGTAAGATTTTCAATCTAGTGAATAAACCCTAGATTTAATCACCTTGTACAAGAATGCCCTTGAGATTTTAAGTGAAATTACCAAAATGCCCTTTTGTCTCTTTAGTGTATTATTAGTGAATTATTGTGCATTATTGCTATCAAAGCATGGAAAACATCCTACCCTACCAATTTAGCATCCAAGACTCAATTATATTCAGATTCAATCAACCATTTTGAGCATTCAATGCATCTAATTTGGCTTATATATAGATTGGAAAGAGAATTAAGGCATTTTGTACACTAAAAATTGCCCAACTCTCATCCTTGAGCTTCTCTCTCTAAAACGTACGAATTATTATAGTATTTCAGTCCCAAAACAAAGCCCTACTACCAATCATAACAAATCATAAGCCACGAATCAAGAATCAAAGCTTAGAAAAGGTATAAACTCTAGCTTGATTTTTTTTAAAATTTTTGGTGTTAGATGTTATGTTTAAATGTTAGAACATGTTGATTATAGTGTCTAAGGATGATCTGGGTTACTAGATGTTGGATCCATAACATTTAGAAGCTCGGATTTGAAGATTTCCAAAATCTAGAAATTTTATTTTCTGTGATTTTTTGGCAAATGTCAAGCCTTATATCTCTGTGATCTTTAATGTGTTTTGTGTTCTAAAAGTTGATATGTGTAGCTTGTTATGTGGTCTTTAATCTCCAAAACGAATCAGGTCCATATCTATTTTGGATCAAAAGTTATTTAAGGTCAAAGTGGATTGACCGGCATTGACCGGCTGTTCTTCAAACCCAGAAAATATTCTAAGTGTCCAGAAAATATTTTATGTCAAATGTCAGAGCTTATAAATTTTTGCTTGATCATGATTTTTGTTGTTTAAAAGTTGTTATGTGTAGTCGGATATGTCTTCTTTAATATGCAAAAAGAATCAAGTTCATTGCTTTTGTAGATCGGGAGTTATTCATGGTCAAAACCCGTTGACCGAAAACGCTGAAGAACACAAACTCAGAATTTTTTTGAGCAGATTTCGTGTTGAAGTTTGACCAGCTAGATCTTGCTCATGTTATGATGTTAATGTGTTATGATGCTTTGTAGTTGAAGTCCTACATGTTGTCTACACACTCCAATTGATAGATCACACAAACAATACACAGATTGGAAGTTATAAGGATCCAAAGTAGGCACCTCGACTGTTCTTCAGTCGAAGAACAGCCTTGTTAGACTTTTTGATGGCTAATAACTCTTAGATCTGATGTTTTTTAGTCATGATATTTGTTGGTAATTGTAGTATTACATAAGCACTACAAGATTCAAGTGTTAGATTGCCCAGAAACGTAATGGATTGAGAATTATAATCGGTCAAACTAGGCACCTTGATAACTGCCTTGTCAGTGTTCTTGAGGCTCAAGAACACCTAAGGCAACAGATAAGCGTCGCTAAAGCCTTTAGCGACGGTTTTGATATATTTTAAAAATTTTAATTTCTGAAAATTTCGAAAATGATTTAAAAATTAGAAAAATTAGATTTTAATTATTAAAAATACTTAATAAATTCTGAAAAATTATTTTAAAGTCTGAAAAATAGTTTTTAACTATTTTGAGTATATTTCAAAAATATTTAGTATTTTTGGAATATAAAAAAAGTATTTATTTATTTAATTATAATATTAAATAAATTATTTAAAAATGATTTTAATTCATGAAAAATCATGAAAAATTATATTATTGAGTTAGAAAATATTTTAAGTTATTTTTAATGAATTTTAATATTTTGTGATGTAATTTCATTAATTAATTAATATTAATGATGTTTAAGTTATTTAATAAATATATGAAATAATTATGGAAAATAAAATTAATGATTTTAAAAATTATTTATAGTATCATAAAAATATTTTGAGTTATAAAATATGACTTTGGATATTTTGTCATGAAAAATATTATTAATTTAATATTAATGATATTAATCTAATATTGATGATATTTAGTTTATTTAATAATTATATTAAATAAATAATTTAAAAATGGTTTTATTTATTTAAAAATCATTTAAAAAGGATATAAATGAATTAAAAATATTTAAAAATTATTTTAAATGTTTTAAAAATTATTTAAGAGTAATATAAATGTTTTAAAAACATTTTGAGTTATTATACATAACTTTAATATTTTGGCAACAGTTTCATTAATAATTTAATATTGATTAAATGTTAATGATAATAGAATTATTTGATATTTAAATTATTTAATTATGATTCCGATGTTTGAAAATTCTTGATAAATTATAATAAGTGTTTAAAAATTATTTTAAGTCTATTAAAAATAATATGACTGATACTTATTAATATTAAGATACAGAATAGAGTCTTAGACTCGATAATTATTAAATAAAGCTGTCGGTACACCGACAGGTTTCAGAAATTCATCTAGACTTAGATATTTTGAATGTATTAATGATTAAATATGATTCAATGACTGTTGGATATGTGTGATAATGTGATTAGGTTATGTGATGACTGCGAAATGCAGTACTATGTGTTATAGTATATTACTCTAATCGAACGAATGATCTTATTACTGATAGGTCGCTGTATAAAAGATTAATCTAAGTTGCGTTATTGTAAGCATCAGCTCAGGCAAGTATCCTACCTTTGCATTTCCTTTATGCAATGGACATAAGTAAGAAGTTTCAGAATTAAATTATTATTATGCTATATTATCAACTTTACTGCGACATATTCTATATCCGCTCATTGTTTATCAACATGTTAGTATATGGTAATTCAGATATATATTATGTTCGTCAATTTCTATAAAATGGTTATATAAGTGTCCCCATTTGGATAATCATTGTATTTTAATCACATGTTCATATATACCTTTGTCAATTACCCTTATATATATAGGTTGAATTATAGATTATTGTTGAACAAGATAAAACCTTTACTTTAGAACCCAGACAAGTATGGACATCCCTTACATAGAGAAAACTTTTATGCGCCCAAGGCGGAGAGAGTTCTTGAAATGTAGTATTGATTAATGCAGGGCACAACGGGCTGATCACCCCCGTGTCCGTAAGTTATGACGGTTTGCAGATGAATTTCTGTTTAACCTTTTCAAAAAAAGAAAATAATGTTCGTGATATGTCATTTAACCCTACTTATAGTCAATACGTAGTTTCAAAAATGTGAAAGAGAGTTGTTATGTTATTATTATTCTTGGTACAACTTACTTCAGAACTGTTGATTCGTTGTAGAAGTGTCTTTCAAAGAAAACATTTAATTCTTTCAGCTAATATATATTATTGTTATTACTTGCTGGGCACTCAAATGCTCATTCTTGCTTAATTTAAATATCTTCAGTTAAGTTTGAAGAACCAGAAAGCTCGTGCAGAAACAAAGGAAAAGGAAAGCTAACTGAATAAGATTTATGGTAGTTGCTGTAATAGTTTATATTATTAAGACAATGATATATATATAAATAATATCATGTATTGTATGGAATGTACTTTAAGGTCTCGTACCTGGGGAGATAAACTCTGATAATTATGTAAACTAAGTTGTTATTCATATTATTGTTATTATTATTCGTAGATTTCCGCTCATAGAAATGGTATCGTGAAGCACCGAGTTCGGGTTTCAAGTACCCGAATTTGGGGGCGTCACAAACATGATGACAGGATACTTATAAGCATTTATTGAATGAGCGCTATCTTGAAGGCACTCCATGTCCGCTAATTGATCAAGAGTTATGAGAGAGAGCGTCTGTTGTGAAGAAGAACTACATTAAAGGTCAAGGACAACGATGACGCCCATCCTTCAGTGGCTCAGGCAGCTCTGCTACCCAGTCTTCATAGACATTGAGTCATCCAGTTGTTCATACTCCTGCTAACTGTGTGAGAGTTATATGTCGAGATCGCTATCTTCTAAAGATACTGGGCAGGCATCTGGCGGCTATGAGTCCTGATGAGTTAGCTGATGCAGTGGTGACATCAATAGCAGCACAACATGGGGATGGCGACGAGGTAATCAATTTTTTGTATATTGTCGTAATACCAGTATCAATATAGTTACTATATTTGTAACTTAATTTATTATTTTGTTAATTACAGGGTGATCAAGGAGAAGCGGATCAAGATAATGATGCTTGATGACCGATTTAGTGTTGTTTTGTAGTTCTTTGAGAATCTTATACTTTTATATTTAAATTTTGGATGTTTGTATGTTACTTAAACATTACATTTGTTTATATTTATTCAATTCATATTGGTTTTTAAAGGTTAGTATAGTTTATATACTAGTTTGGTGTATGTGTCGGTGGACAATGGATGTTTGTATTGTTGTGCGCATTATTTATATTATTGTGTATGTGTATTGGGATAAAGCAGGTACAAAACAGGTACAATTTTTTGGGAATTCTGCAAAACAACAAAATTTTGGTTTTTAGTTTTTTAAAATCAGTGACCGCATGCGGTCGCTGATAATTATTAGCGACTGCTAAACATTCGAGGGTATCAGCGACCGCGTTCGGTTACTGATAGTGATTGCTGACACGTGGCCCACGTCAAACTTTGCCCTGAACCTTATTGACTCAGCTTAGCGATGAATTCAGTTGCTACTATCGGTTGCAGATAAGTCGGTTGTGAGGACCCCAAACTCGGGTACTTGAAACCCGAACTCGGTTCTTCACGATACCATTTCTATGAGCGGAATAATACTAATAATAATAACAATAATGTAAAGATCAACTTAATTTACATATCATCAGAGTCTAATCCCCCAAGTACGTAACCTTCAAATATTCATTACAACCCATGATAGATAATATATATCATAATTTTCTTAATACTATCAAACTATTACATAACATAGTAATTCGTTCATTTAGCAACCTTTCCTTTTTCCTTTGCTCTTAGCAGAGCTCTTTGGTCGTTCGCACTTAACTGAAAATATTTAAATTTAAGCAAGGATGAGCATTTGAGTGCCCAGCAAGTAATAGCAATTATATATATATAAGCTGAAAGGATTTAAATATTTTCTTTATACTATTCTTCTACAACAAGTCAATAGTTGTGAAGTATTCTGAACCGATAATAATAACATAACGACTCTCTTTCAAATTTTTGAAACTACATAATGACTATAACTGGGGTTATGGTGACATGCCATGAACATTGTTTTCATTTTTGATAGGGTAAGACAGAAATTCATCTGTAAACCGTCATAACTTACGGGCACGGGGGGTGATCAGCCCGTTATGCCCTGCATTGATCAATACCTGTCTGGGTTCTAAATCAAAGGTTTTATCTTGTCAACAATAATCTATAATTCAACATATATGTATACGGGTAATTGACAAAGGTATATCAACATGTGATTAAATACAATGATTATCCAAGTGGGGACACTTGTTTAACCATTTCTAGAAATTAACGAACAGAATATATATATTAAAAGTTACCATATACTAACATATTGATATTCAAGGAGCTTATATAATAAAAGGTTAATAATTTGTACCATAATAATATAGCTTAAAAGCATTCTTACTCACATCCATTGCATAAAGAAAATGCAAAGGTTAGATACTTGCCTGAAGCGCTGCTTACAGTTTGTAATTTAGATTTATCGCTTATCTCACGACCTATCATTAATAAGATCGTTCGTTCGATTAGAACAATATATCTCAACACATAATACTGCTTATTGCAGTCAGCACATACCCTAATCACATTGTCACATATGTTTAATAACCATTGAATCACAAATAATCACATATCTAATTAAATTATCTAAGTCAAGATCAATTTCTGAAATATGTCGGTCTATCGGTAGCTTTATCGGATAATTATCGAGTCTAAGACTCTGTACTGTAACCTAATATCAGTCATATTATTTTTAAATGACTTAATATAATTTTAAAATATTTATTATAATTTATCATGAATTTTCAAATATCGGAATCACATAAAATGATTTAAATACTAATCAATTCTATTACCATTAATATTTAATTAGTATTAAACTATTAATGAAATCATTTCTAAAATATTAAAGTTATTTATAATAACTCAAAATATTTTTAAAATATTAATATTACCCTTAAATGATTTTTAAAACATTTAAAATTATTTCTAAATAATTGCCATTAATATTAAGGTATTAATGTTCTATTTATCAAAATATTAAAATTCATTATTCATAACTTAAAATATTTTTAATTCTTTTATATCCTTTTAAATAATTTTTAAATTAATAAAATTATTTTTAAACCATTTATTTAATATAATTATTAAATAAATTTTCTATTTTTAATAATAAGTTAGTAATCATTAATATTAATTTATTAATGAAATTATTCTTTAAATATTAAAAGTTATATTTTATAACATAAAATATTTTTAAACACTTTATTTTCATTTAAAATGATTTTTATACTATTAAAATCGTTTTTAAACTAAATTATTAAATAACTTTAATATTATTTATAATAATTAATTAATGATATTTATCATTAAATATTAAAAGTTATATTTTATAACTTAAAATATTTTTAAATACCTTATTATTATTTAAAATAATTTTTAATATAATAAAATCATTTTTAATTAATTTATTTAATTCATTTAGTAAATAACTTAATTATCATTAATATTAAATTATTAAATAAATTTATTACAAAATATTAAAAGTCATTAAAAATAACTTAAAATATTTTCTTTTATCATAATATAATTTTTAATGATTTTTCCAATATTAAAATCATTTCTAAATAATTTATTTAATATTATAATTAAATAAATTAAATACTTTTAATATTTCAAAAATATTAAATATTTATGAAATATATTTAAAATAATTAAAAACTAATTTTCAGAATTTAAAATAATTTTTAATAATTTATTTTATATTTTTATTAATTAAAAACTATTTTTTTCTATTTAATAATTAATTTCTGGAAAATAATAAGCTGTCTGTCGCTAAAGGCCACCTATAGTGACAAAACTGTCGCTATAGGTGTTTTTCATGTTCTTGGCCAAACCCAAAAAATGCATGGCAGTGACCGAGTAGGCAGGTTTGACCAAATATAACTTAATGTGTGTTGTGTTTCTGAGAATGATATTAGTCGGAGCTTATAGTGCTAGTGTAGGACTACAAGATCCAACAACAAACATAATCAAACATTGCATAACCCAAGAGATCCGAGCCTCCAAAAGTGTTGCCAGAGGCTGTTCTTCATTTCTGGGTTACCCAGAAATGAAGAACAGTTCGAGCCTACATTTTTGGGCTTCCACAACTTGAAATCCGTATGATGTTTTTGTGATTTAAAAGTTCTGGATTGTAGAAAATATGTACGACAATCGATCCATTACACAAATACACTTTAACATCATAAAAATCATAAGATCCGGTCCGGTCAAACCATGTCAGAAGACATGGTCATCAGTTTTCTGGGTTGCCCAGAAAACCGATCCCATGATCTTCTGCTTGGTTTGACCAATCCACTACATTTTTTCTGGTTATCAATTAAGTGGTTTACGGCCATATATATGTAGTCCACATAACATATTATGATTTCATTACAACAACAACAACAAAACAGCAAACATAAGTAAGATCAAGGCTCGTCAATGTATTGTCAGACGCTGTTCATACGTTCTGGGTTACCCAGAATTCTACCCGGTCATGGTCGGTCAACGACATTTGACCATCAATAGCTTGCAATTTATGCATGATCTGGTCATGATACCAGTTCTAGAACACAGATCTCACAGCATACAACAAGATAAAACACTTAAACAACAAAAAAACTTAACATCCTGAGATCTACATGGTCTGACATTTGTTGTCAGACCACCAAAACAATTTTTTTCCAGATTTTTCAAAACACTAATTTCGTGTATTTAAATGATATGGATCTATCAAATACTAACCCAGATCACTTAATTAGACTCCATACAACATATATAACACAAAAAAAATAACATCAAACATGGAATCATGGACAGATTTTTCTAGGGTTGGTTTATACCTTCTTGAGCGATTTTGATTTCTATGCTTCTGATTTGTTAGGGATGGACGTGGGGCTTGATTATGGGACTGATATGCTACTGAAATTCAGAGGTTTGGGGCTTGAGAGAAAAAGTTTGAGTGTTGGACAAAATGTAAGTAACAAAAATGAATTTCTCTCTCTTCAATCCTATTTATAGACCTACATGGTGAATGTATTGGCTGATTGCTGGCTTGTTTGCTATCAATTGAAGCATGTGGAGTTGTTAAAGTGGTTCACCCACTCTTCCAATTGTCAAACTCTACTAATATAGCCAAATAACAAACTAGGGGCAAAATGGTCAATTGATAATTTATTTAATGACAAAATTGGAACTTGGCAAACCCTTAGGGTTTAACCCTAAGGTTTAGCACAAAATAAAGGATTTTCCCACTAGGGTTTACACAAAATAAAAATTAAATAAATTTTAGTTTCTAAAATTTTGAAATTTGGATTTTCTAATTATGATTAATTTTCTAATTACGCTATACAGGAACATTAGGGATTAATATCATATAATTATCATTAACATTGGTAACATAGCAATTAGGGTTTACAATTTTGATAATTAGGGTTATCAATTTATAATTAGGTTTTCTAATTATCAAATTAGGGTTTAAAATTTTAGGGTTTCCAAAATTAGCAATTAAAATTATAATACTTGCTAATTAATCACATTAACACAATTACAACCAATCTCGAACTCTAATTTAAATTTCAAACTAGGGTTCTTTATTTTCAAAAATTATTTAGGGTTTCTAGATTATAATTAGGGTTTTCTAAAAAATAGGGTTTCTAGAATTTTAATTAGGGTTCACCTAATTAATACATTTAATACACGACATAAATTACATAACACACTTATAAAACAATCTTGCACTCTAATTTGGATCTCAATTTAGGGTTTAACATTATTACTAGAGTTTGATCACAATACACCGTAATTGACCTACCATTATCAATACAGAAATACAGTACATATTCATAGCACTGAAAAATCAAAATATAATTAATATTATATTATTATTCTCATACCTTGACAATAATCCAAAATTAGGGTTTGGATTCCATATCTGATTTATTCTTCCTATTTAACCTTAATAATTAAGGTAAAATAATTAACTTAATAGCCTGTACTAAAATCCATATAATAAAATAATTATTATAATTATTCTAAAAAGCACTTCATATATTATTTAAATAATATATGATTATATTTTCATGGAAAATAATTAATAAAAACATTTCTACCATAATTTTAATTATTATAAGAATGTACTTTATAATAATCAATAATTCTAAAATAAAATTACTTGTAAATATTTATGTAATAAATATATTTTTAGTTACCACAAAAATACATATACACATAATCTTGTACAAATCCTCATCCTTAATATATATATAAAAAAAAATTATTCGCAAAATTTCTTATTTATTTATATAGAAAATATCGGGTTGTCACATTCACCCTCCCTTATAAAGATTTCGTCCCCGGAATCACCGTTTTAAAACCTATACATACACGGCACATAGCATACATAATAATTACAAGTAGATCTCGATCAACTTTGATCGAACTGATCTTTAACTATTCACATAAAGCTTGTCTTTCTGTTTAAACAGAAATATTTGATTTCTAAAAGAACTCATATTCCTCCTCAAAATTTCTTTATAAAATAATTTACTATATATAAGAAATAATATATAAGAAAATAAATTTGATTAGAATAATACCTGGAGTTGCATTCCCGTCTGCTACAGTTTCTTGAACGGTCATGTTGAAGACTCCTTCGGTTGGTTTTGTTGGTTCATTTGTTGAAGTCGGTCCCGTTATCGCCAATGCCCTGCTGCCTTTCCTCGTATTCGCATTCTTTATTTCCCTTCTCCTTGGACAGTCTTTCACCTTATGCTCCTTTAATCCACAAATAAAACACCCACTATAAATTATTAGATTGGGGCAGTTAGGAGAGATATATCCCTCCTGCCCACACTTGTAGCACACATTCTTTCCTTTTAAACACTTTCCCGAATGATTCTTTCCACAATTTCTACCATGCACGACTCGTTTCTTTCCATCTTCTGGCCTATTTTTCGTATTCCCAACATTATCACCTTTCCTCTTTGCAGTTCTACTACCACTACTCCCTCATTCGGCTTTAACTTGAGTTGTCTCCCACCAAAGATTCACCCCTCCTTTCGTTGTATAGGTGGCAAAAGCTGTCTGTTGCCCCTCCGTTACCCTAGCTATCACAACCACTTCTACAGGGTTAGTTGGTCTTCTAAATCCTGACGGTTCATTTGTCTTGAAGTTTTCAAAGTTTGCCGATCGATTATCTGGCTGATTTCCTGCAGTTGGTAATCCATTCTACATAGCTTGATCGTATATATTCGTCAAATTCTGCGTTGGGTCTAGTTGTCCTCCAGCTTTGTTGGCAGGTTCTTCTGTCCTGTGATTTCGTTTTCGTCTTGACGGCATTATCTGATTAAATTATTCTTTATTAACTTATATTCTAAGCCTTATCGTATATGTTTAGCATATAACCCAAAAGATTCTACTCAAATAATCATGTACTCAAAATATTAGATTTTAAAAACCTGGTTTACTGAATTAATCAATACTCATATAATTAACTACTATCTTTTCACCTACTTATTTCATTAATCCCATAAACTCATATTCATATCACTTGACATATCATAGCACCTTTTGCTTTAATCATTTGCTATCCCATTGTTACTTAAAAGTCAGGAATCGCTGCCATAACTTATACAAAATTTGAAAATTATTATCTTATACAAACATACCTATCATATACATAACATAAAATTATGTCTATTCAATTATTACTAATACTACTTATTTCTTACGCCTCTAATAAGGATCAATTGCTTAGTAATCTGTCTATTCCCCTTATCCTCAATAATCCATTTACACCTAACTACATCTAGTTCGTCCAACTTACCATACATTACGAGCTTAAGAACTCACCACAAACATACGAGTTTAGGAAATCGACATAGACCACATATTTTTTTTTATTAATTTTTTTTTTCAACTATAGTTTTTCTATCAGTCATTCGATCATTCTAGGATCTGGTACTACACTTTCCAAAATAACCACCTCATGGAGGTAGCTTTCAATGTGAGCCTCTATTTCAGCTATTGGCTTTGATATTGGCTCGGTTATGGAGGTTGACTTCTTCTTTACAATTTAAGGGTATCCTAATCCTTTTTCACCTGACATTTACACATATAAATTATCCTGATTAACATATAGTATACACACACACAGCACTTAAGAATTTTATATGAGTTATCTTTTATTTTGTTTGACGATGAATTTAGTCAATTCATCTCTTTTTAAACTCTAAATGAGTTATTTATATATTCAACGTTTCCCTCTGTTCTAAGGTTATAGCCTAAGGTCTAAGCCACCTAAGGTTTCTAACCCTATGGGTCTGATACCAACCTGTGAGGACCCCAAACTCGGGTACTTGAAACCCGAACTCGGTTCTTCACGATACCATTTCTATGAGCGAAATAATACTAATACTAATAACAATAATATAAAGATCAACTTAATTTACATATAATCAGAGTTTAATCCCCCAAGTACATAACCTTCAAACATTCATTACAACCCATGATAGATAATATATATCATAATTGTCTTAATACTATCAAACTATTACATAACATAGTAATTCGTTCATTCAGCAACCTTCCCTTTTTCCTTTGCTCTTAGCAGAGCTCTCTGGTCGTTCGCACTTAACTGAAAACATTTAAATTTAAGCAACAATGAGCATTTGAGTGCCCAGCAAGTAATAGCAATTATATATATATAAGCTAAAAGGATTTAAATGTTTTCTTTGTACTATTCTTCTACAACAAGTCAATAGTTGTGAAGTATTCTGAACCGATAATAATAACATAACAACTCTCTTTCAAATTTTTGAAACTACATAATGACTATAACTGGGGTTATGGTGACATGCCATGAATATTGTTTTCATTTTCGATAGGGTAAGACAGAAATTCATCTGCAAACCGTCATAACTTACGGGCACGGGGGGTGATCAGCCCGTTATGCCCTGTATTGATCAATACTATATTGCTAGAACGATATTATCGTTCATTCTTTGTCCGCCGGAGCGCATAAAAATTTTTCTGTGTAGGGATGTTCATACCTGTCTGGGTTCTAAATCAAAGGTTTTATATTGTCAACAATAATCTATAATTCAACATATATGTATACGGGTAATTGACAAAGGTATATCAACATGTGATTAAATAGAATGATTATCCAAGTGGGGACACTTGTTTAACCATTTCTAGAAATTAATGAACCGAATATATATATCTGAGCTACCATATACTACAATGTTGATATTCAAGGAGCTTATATAATATAAGGTTAATAATTTGTACCATAATAATATAGTTTAAAAGCATTCTTACTCACATCCATTGCATAAAGAAAATGCAAAGGTTAGATACTTGCCTGAAGCGCTGCTTATAGTTTGTAATTTAGATTTATCGCTTATCTCACGACCTATTATTAATAAGATCGTTCGTTCGATTAGAACAATATATCTCATCACATAATACTGCTTATTGCAGTCAGCACATACCCTAATCACATTGTCACATATGTTTAATAACCATTGAATCACAAATAATCACATATCTAATTAAATTATCTAAGTTCAGATCAATTTCTGAAATATGTCGGTCTATCGACAGCTTTATCGGATAATTATCGAGTCTAAGACTCTGTACTGTAACCTAATATCAGTCATATTATTTTTAAATGACTTAATATAATTTTAAAACATTTATTATAATTTATCATGAATTTTCAAACATCGGAATCACATAAAATGATTTAAATACTAATCAATTATATTATCATTAATATTTAATTAATATTAAACTAATAATGAAATCATTTCCAAAATATTAAAGTTATTTATAATAACTCAAAATATTTTTAAAGTATTAATATTACACTTAAATGATTTTTAAAACATTGAAAATCATTTCTAAATAATTTCCATTAATATTAAGGTATTAATGTTCTATTTATCAAAATATTAAAAGTCATTATTCATAACTTAAAATATTTTTAATTCATTTATATCCTTTTAAATGATTTTTAAATTAATAAAATCATTTTTTAAACTATTTATTTAATATAATTATTAAATAAATTTACTATTTTTAATAATAAGTTAGTAATCATTAATATTAATTTATTAATGAAATTATTCTTTAAATATCAAAAGTTATATTTTATAACTTAAAATATTTTTAAACACTTTATTTTCATTTAAAATGATTTTTATACTATTAAAATCATTATTAAACTAAATTATTAAATAACTTTAATATCATTAATAATAATTAATTAATGAAATTTATCATTAAATATTAAAAGTTATATTTTATAACTTAAAATATTTTTAAATACCTTATTATTATTTAAAATGATTTTTAATATAATAAAATCATTTTTAATTAATTTATTTAATTCAATAAGTAAATAACTTAATTATCATTAATATTAATTTATTAATGAAATTTATAACAAAATATTAAAAGTCATTAAAAATAACTTAAAATATTTCCTTATATCATAATATAATTTTTAATGATTTTTCCAATATTAAAATCATTTCTAAATAATTTATTTAATATTATAATTAAATAAATTAAATACTTTTAATATTTTAAAAATATTAAATATTTATGAAATATATTTAAAATAATTAAAAACTAATTTTTAGAATTTAAAATAATTTTTAATACTTTATTTTGTATTTTTATTAATTAAAAACTATTTTTTTCTATTTAATAATTAATTTCTGGAAAATAATAAGCTGTCTATCGCCAAAGGCCACCTATACTGACAAAACTGTCGCTATAGGTGTTCTTCATGTTCTTGGCCAAACCCAGAAAATGCATGGCAGTGACCGAGTAGGCAGGTTTGACCAAATATAACTTAATGTGTGTTGTGTTTCTGAGCATGATATTAGTCAGAGCTTGTAGTGCTAGTGTAGGACTACAAGATCCAACAACAAACATAACCAAACATTGCATAACCCAAGAGATCTGAGCCTCCAAAAGTGTTGCCAGAGGCTGTTCTTCATTTCTGGGTTACCCAGAAATGAAGAACAGTTCGAGCCTACATTTTTGGGCTTCCACAACTTGAAATCCGTATGATGTTTTTGTGATTTAAAAGTTCTGAATTGTAGAAAACATGTACGACAATCGATCCATTACACAAATACACTTTAACATCATAAAAATCATAAGATCCGGTCCGGTCAAACCATGTCAGAAGACATGGTCATCAGTTTTCTGGGTTGCCCAGAAAACCGATCCCATGATCTTCTGCTTGGTTTGACCAATCCACTACATTTTTTCTGGTTATCAATTAAGTGGTTTACGGCCATATATATGTAGTCCACATAACATATTATGATTTCATTACAACAACAACAAAACAGCAAACAGAAGTAAGATCAAGGCTCGTCAATGTATTGTCAAACGCTGTTCATACGTTCTGGGTTACCCAGAATTCTACCCGGTCATGGTCGGTCAACGACATTTGACCATCAATAGCTTGCAATTTATGCATGATCTGGTCATGATACCAGTTCCAGAACACAGATCTCACAGCATACAACAAGATAAAACACTTAAACAACAAAAAAACTTAACATCCTGAGATCTACATGGTCTGACATTTGTTGTCAGACCACCAAAATAATTTTTTTCCAGATTTTTCAAAACACTAAATTCATGTATTTAAATGTTATGGATCTATCAAATACTAACCCATATCACTTAATTAGACTCCATACAACATATATAACACAAAAAAAACAACATCAAACATGGAATCATGGACAGATTTTTCTAGGGTTGGTTTATACCTTCTTGAGCGATTTTGATTTCTATGCTTCTGATTTGTTAGGGATGGACGTGGGGCTTGATTATGGGACTGATATGCTACTGAAATTCAGAGGTTTGGGGCTTGAGAGAAAAAGTTTGAGTGTTGGACAAAATGTAAGTAACAGAAATGAATTTCTCTCTCTTCAATCCTATTTATAGACCTATATGGTGCATATATTGGCTGATTGCTGGCTTGTTTGCAGTCAATTGAAGCATGTGGAGTTGTTAAAGTGGTTCACCCACTCTTCCTATTGTCAAACTCTACTAATATAGCCAAATAATAAACTAGGGGCAAAATGGTCAATTGATAAATCATTTAATGGCAAAATTAGAACTTGGCAAACCCTTAGGGTTTAACCCTAAGGTTTAGCACAAAATGAAGGATTTTTCCACTAGGGTTTACACAAAATAAAAATTAAATAAATTTTAGTTTCTAAAATTTTGAAATTTGGATTTTCTAATTATGATTAATTTTCTAATTACGCTATACAGGAACATTAGGGATTAATATCATATAATTATCATTAACATTGCTAACATAGCAATTAGGGTTTACAATTTTGATAATTAGGGTTACCAATTTATAATTAGGTTTTCTAATTATCAAATTAGGGTTTAAAATTTTAGAGTTTCCAATATTAGCAATTAAAATTATAATACTTGCTAATTAATCACATTAACACAATTACAACCAATCTCGGACTCTAATTTAAATTTCAAATTAGGGTTCTTTATTTCCAAAAATTATTTAGGGTTTCTAGATTATAATTAGGGTTTTCTAAAAAATTAGGGTTTCTAGAATTTTAATTAGGGTTCACCTAATTAATACATTTAATACATGACATAAATTATATAACACACTTATAAAACAATCTTGCACTCTAATTTGGATCTCAATTTAGGGTTTAGCATTATTACTAGGGTTTGGTCACAATACACCGTAATTGACCTACCATTATCAATACGGAAATACAGTACATATTCATAGCACTCAAAAATTAAAATATAATTAATATTATATTATTATTCTCATACCTTGACAATAATCCAAAATTAGGGTTTGGATTCCATATCTAATTTATTCTTCCTATTTAACCTTAATAATTAAGATAAAATAATTAACTTAATAGCCTGTACTAAAATCCATATAATAAAATAATTATTATATTTATTCTAAAAATCACTTCATATATTATTTAAATAATATATGATTATATTTTCATGGAAAATAATTAATAAAAACATTTCTACCATAATTTAATTATTATAAGAATGTACTTTATAATAATCAGTAGTTCTAAAATAAAATTACTTGTAAATATTTATGTAATAAATATATTTTTACTTACCACAAAAATACATATACACATAATCTTGTACAAATCCTCATCCTTAATATATATATATATATATATATATATATATATATATAATTTATTCGCAAAATTTCTTATTTATTTATATAGAAAATATCGGGTTGTCACATCGGTCGTTAAAAGTGGTAGCTGATGTGCATTCCAGCTACTAGATTTTAAGTGACGCTTATCAGCGACCGCATTCGGTCGTTGATAAGGATCTGCGACCGCATGCGGTCTCTGATAAGCGGTCGCAGATAGCCCATTTTCTTGTAGTGCTAGATCGTTGGCCGAGGCATTTGTACAGCAAGGGACAATGGTAGAGTGGCCTCTTTTTGGTTCAACCATGCCGTATTCGCTGCCAGATCCACCACCCGAGGAAGGTGGCCATACCGAGTGATAGGGGAGTTTCTTTACCCTTTACCTTCATTGAGGACAATGAATATGTTAAGTTTTGGGGTATTGGGTCTAATCAGTAGTTTAGAGTATGTAGTGTAAATTGCATCATATTTTCATGTTTCATATAGTTATTGCATGTTAATTGTTATTAGTTTAATTTTGCAGTAAATTTTTTCTTTTTTGTTGATTATTATATGTTTAGTTGCATAACATTGTATAATACCAAGTTTCTAGTTAGTTGAATTCTAATTTGGCCAATGATAACTTAGAGATTTGATAGATTTTTGAGCTTAGTTGATATCTTGAGTCGAGTTATAATGTTATACATGATATAATTTATGTCTGTTGTTTAGATGCCACCGGGTAGCACATCAGTGTTCATATTTGCTTGTTGGTTAAAGAATAGTATGCTTGCTTGCTGAGAAGAAAATGTTATTTTTAATGATAGAATTGTGTAGGAAGTGAGTAATGACTGCTTGACACTGAAACTCATGTTTTGGGAATGCATAGGTATGCTTGCTATATAAAAAAATGAATAAATATCGTGGCTAGTCTTGTTTCGGGGCCTGTGTTACTTGAGTAAGTACGCCTGAGGGGATTGTCCCTATACCTCGCGCCCTAAGGTCTTAATTGTCTAGGAGTCGTTGGTTGAAAACTCGCTAAGGGGTAGCACTATTAGCCTAATGGAATGAGACATTGCACAGTCATGGAAAATTGAAAAAAATCAATAAACACCGCGAGAAAGTGCGAACATCGCCTTCGTGAGTAAAATTAAAGCAGAATAAACCCTATGCTGAACCTTAGCTTGTACTGATGTGTTGGAGTGGTTGTTATTTAATTTGTATGCAAAGTTCTTGATTTGAACCTCAATTTTCTGTCTTAAGAAGTATAACATGTGATATCTTCGCCTTTGTCAAGTTTATTTGTTAGCACATCACACACACACAACATCTTTATAGCAGGTTGGGATTATTTGATTGTACATCATTATGTATGTAGCTTAGTTTGATGCTTTGTTCTTGGATCTGAATATTTCTCTGAGGCATATCTTATTGGAATTCTAGCATGGCTAAAAATCTTGGGATTCATTTGCATAATAGTGTAATTGCATAGCATGTAGTTTGCATTTCTTAATTTGTATTTATGTTTATTGCTTGAGTGCAAGCAATAGTTCAAGTTTGGGGGTATTTGATAAGTAGGTTTTAGACCTACTTATTGATTACCAACTTACTAGAATTTTGCTTAACTTAAGTAGTTTTAGTATTATTTTATTATTTTTTATGTTTGTTTTGTAGTTTGCATCAATGAAACTCCAAAGGCATGGTGATGGCATGGCATGGCATGGTATGGTGAGCAATGGCTAGAAGGAAGAATGTAGCTAAGTGAGAGCTTAAGGAAATGGCATCAGAGAGGTCAAGTAAGGGATGAGGAAGGTAATCAAGTGAAGATTGAAGAAGTGAAGTGAAGAAGAAGGAAAAAAGTTAGCAGCAGCAGCACAACAGAAATACACCAGCAGTATACGGGAATCAGCACTCATGCGGCCGTGCCATCAATCAAGCCAAGGCCGGCGCGTCAGCGCCCGATTCCCTCTATGTCCCGGTGCGCCCGCGCCAGAAGAATCTCAGAAGCAGTAGTGGCACGCCCGCACCCAACTTGTACTACACTCCCGCGCGGCTGCGCTAGTCGTGGACACTTAAATTGCTGACTTTTCATTTTATACTGTTGTAGCGAGATTTCCATATAAGGGTGTAATTTCTTATTACGAAAGACGAATTTTATCAGTTACATTTTGATTCTTTAGGGTTTAATAGTTCTAGAGAGAATCCATAGCTCCATTCTACTATTTTTAGCTTCTATCTCTAGATTTAGTAGCTTGTGAATATTGGGTTTCATTTTGGTTTTGATTATGGATCTGAACTAAGTTGGAAGCACATTGTGGAGCAGGGTTTAATCAGATTTGCATCTCTTATCTCCTTAATGTCTTTGTTCTCTTTGTTTCCTTTCATGCTTGGCTTAAATCTCATAATGGTTGTTGTTTCAGTGATGAACTAACACCCATTATGGGATTCTGATGAAGTTTATTGTGTAGTTCAGACTTGTATGCCTTTTTGTGATTGCTTATATGATTATAGTTGGATTCCTAACTTGGTTGTGCTTAAATGTTTGGATGCTTGATCACCATTTACCCTAATAACTTGTATGGAATTGAAAAAGGAAATATAAGTTTAGATTTGGCCATGTCAGCATGTGTTCATGAGATTTACATGTGTTAGGTTTCCTGATTCGTGACCCGGATAGACATATATCGGCTTACCATGTGTAGTCATTAAGAGAGCTTGTGCTTAAATCATTATTGTTTGTAATTCACTAAGACATATAATGGGTTAGGTAATATTGATGTTTATATGAATTCTATCTTTTTGTGGATTTTGTGTGATATAGACATGGTTTATTGAAAAATGGCCATGTTACACTTTCGTGCTCTCGACTAGCAGTTCATAGTAATCAATCAAGCATAACAAAAGGTGTGCATTCTGGATGAAGCATTAAAAGACATTATGATCCCATATCTTTCCACTTTGAATCTCTTGGTTTATTACTTAGTAATTTTGTGTTGATAATTATTCTAGATTTTAATTTACCTGTTAATCGATCGTTTAAGTAGTCAGAAATAGCGATAAGGTTGTTGCATGCTAATTTAGAAATATTCACCTTTCTCCGTGGGAACAATACTTTCTTACTCTATACTACTTGTTGACCGTGTATACTTGCACGTGTTAGTGTCTATTTTGTTAACCCAAAATAAGCTCAACAGATATCGGGTCTTATATGTTTTAATGACTGTTAGGGATATGTGGTATTGTGTTTGAGTTATATTATAACTGTAATTAATAGTGGTAGACATTATGATATTATTCTAATTGAGAGATTGATATTATTAATAATAAGTCTTTCAGATGAAGCTTAATTAGATTGCGTAGCAGTAATCGGCGGTACATGTGACAACCCAAATTTTCGAAAATTATTAAATTAAGATTTTAATAAATAAAATTCTTATTATAAGATGTTTTGAGTTTGAGTATGTGTATATATGTGTTATATATTGTGAAATATGTGATTTGATGTGATTGTAGAAGATATATATATATATATATATATATATATATATATATACACACACACACACACACACACACACACATATATGTCTGGAATAACCACGTGAATGATATTCCTATTTACATATGATTTGATTATGATATATATACGAATGAATATGCAAGTATGCTTGCATTACGAAAAGCTGTAAAGTCCTTTGATAGATAATAGAAACATGTGTACAAGGACTTAGAATGAAATGATCAAATATGTTAGGTTGATCCTACATAAGCAAACCAGCTTTGTAAAGTCCTTAAAAAGAAATGATGTACAAGGACTATAAATATAAAAAGATCAAGCATGTTAGGTTGATCTTATGATGTAATAGATAGGCTTATCTGATCGTCGAGCACTGCACCAGAAATCGTAGTCTGCCAGGAGAGTCAAGGAAAACTCGAGAGTTGTTAAGGTAGAATCATAGTCTGTAAGACAGTTGATCTCGGAGTTCGTAGACTGCCAGGAGAGACGAGGAAGGATAGTAGTGTGTCGAGAAGAACTTCCTCGTAGCCGAAGTCTGCCGAGGAAGTCATGTTCAGAATCGTAGAGACAGCCTGCCTACGAGCATCTGCCGAATCCAAGTCAAGGATTGTAGACTACACTCGGAGTCGTAGAGTCTACTGATGCCAAAGCCAAGTCAAGAATCGTAGACTACACTCGGAGTCGTAGAGTCTACTAATCATATTTGAGGCAGGGATCGTAGTCGTGCAAGATCCGATGAAGACAACGAGCACAAGGATAGAAATCGTAGAGTGTCAAGATCTGATCTTAGAGTCACAGTGTCTGCACAGCCGAAGCTGAATCATAGAGTGCATAACTAAGACTTCAACAGAAGTGCTCACAATGCCAAGACAGAATCGTAGAGCAAATACGATTCTCGACAAATGAGCACTCTCAGAATATCCAAAGGAATGAAGCCTCTGGTTTAAGCTGCAATGTAACATGCAACCTGAAGGAAACCAGAGAGCACTCAATGAATGGCATGCAAGCTAACAGAAGATCTAAGCACCAACCCAATCAACATCCAGATTGAGTTGCGAAGCCATTCGAGATGAAGTCTTCCACAAGTTGATCAGAAGAAGACTTCAGTAACTGACTAAGGAAAGTCAGCAAGTGCAGTAGCTGTCAAGTGAATAGAAGACAACGATCTTGGAAGCAACCAGGATCGTAGTGTTTGCCGAACAAAGAAGGAACTGATGGAGTGTACACAGAGATACTGGTCAGCCTCTGAAGAACAAGGCCTAAGTTATTAAGCATTGGGTCAGTCCATTGATGATAAGTTAACAGGAGATCACAAGGAGAAAGAGAGCTGGACACGCCAAAAATTTGAAGTGTGTTGTTATTCAGAAGGGGCCAGAGCAAGGAGCCAGGCCATCAGTATCTGAGAGCAGTTGAGGCAAACAGAAGTGTTGAAGCACTGCACAAGAAAAGGAAGAGGTGTTCTACTTTGAAGATCCAATCAACACTCTTCAGGATCGTAGTGTTGACTCTACCAGTCAATGAGCAACATTCAACAAGACACTACGATCAAGTCCAAGACGGCATGCATCAGAATCATAGAGTTCGGTCATCCGAAGATTGAAGCATTGGCAACGGTTCAATCTGAAGAGTGATATTCGAAGAAGAGCTTATTGAGAGTATCGATGCAAAAGGACAACCTCTAATCAAGAAATTATATGGAGGAAATAAAGATGTCGACCTGCCCAAGACAATAAAGTGACATCTCTGATGGGGTAGGTGAAACAGTAGACTGTAGTGTCAGAAAGACATGTCATGTCACATCTGTAGTCTACCTCGGACAACTCGAGATCTGTGAAGAGATTTGAATAACTCCCAACGGCTACATTCCAACTAGAAGATTGCAAAGGAGTATAAATCTGCAAGAGCTTTAAAGATCAAGGGTTGCTGGATTGCTGATTTTGGAGAGATGGTGGACTGATCTAACCAACGTAAATAGTGAGTGACCTATGAAGGTCTGAAGGCTCACTCTACGATTCACCAAGAACACTTAGAGACAGAACAAGAAAGAAGTAGAAGTGAGAGTTCTACAATATAGAAGTGAGAGTTCTACTACAAGAAGAGTGTTCTGAACTGCCGAGAGAAAGAATAGCATCAATGTCATCTTGATATCTATCATGGGAAGACTCCAAGTACCAGAGAGAAGGGCTTACAGTCATCTTGGCAAGTCCATCATGAGAAGGCATCAAGTATCAAGAAAGAAGATCACCAATGCCATCATGGTGGCAAGCATGGGAAAGTTTCTAAGTACCTAGCAGAAGAGCTTACAGTCATCTTAGAAACTCATCATGTGCAGCCATCAAGTATCAAGAAGAATGATCTGTAAGGCAGTTCATCAAGGGATCATCAGAAGTGGTTGAGTAACTGAAGAACCTGAGTATTATGCAATACTCAACTGCACTTCAAGGATGATTATGCTAAGCTGCTAAGTACATAATATGTTCAGACCATAAAGACATCTTAACAGCTCAGCACCAACTTCAACAAACAAACAACTCAACAACAAGAAGCCAGGGCCTGAGGGGTCCTTATCCGGTGGGACTAAATAAAGTTCCAAGCCTGCTGGGCTTGAAGAGTTCCTAGGGAACTAAAGAAGTTCCAAAGCTACTGGCCTTGAAGAGTTCTTAGTGAACTGAAGTCCCAAGGCTGCTGGCCTTGAAGGAATCTTAGTGATTTAGGGTGCTGCCCTTCCTTAGTGGAAATCCTGCTAGTTGAAAGCAGAAGAGTGGATTAGAAGCCTGAGTCTCTGAACCACTTAAAACTCCTTGTGTCTTGTACTTTATGTCATTTACATTATGTACTTTAACTGCTATGTATGTTTTAACTACTTACAACCGAACTAACTCTAAGAACAATGTATGTATGATTACGAATATATCAATAAAGGGGATCTTTTACTTATTCCACTGTGCTTGAAAAGATTCTTATGTTTGTCATATGCTAAATCATTAGCAATACAAAATAAACGAGAAAAGTATTTAAAATTAAAAAGGATCTATTCAACCCCCCCTTTCTAGATCTATATTGTGCCTATTGGGAACTAACAATTGGTATCAGAGCAGGTTCTCATGCTATATTCAAAAGCTAATCGCTTTGAGTCTGATCCTAGGCACAAACATTGTTCTAAACTTAGTTTAGTAGTAAGTCACTTGTTATATGTAGATGAGCTCACACGTTAGAAATATTGTGTACAGGTAAATGTGTATATACACCTGAAGCTGATCAGATTAGTCAATGTTCTTGATTGCCATATCAACAAGACCAATCCCTGCCCATAGTTAATCTTGGAGTCTAAAGATAAGACTAGGAAGCTCAAGAGACATCAATAGAAAAGAGTCAAACATCCACCAGCCTGAAAAGATGCAAAGGCCATACATGCTAAGGAATGCTTATTTAGAGAAGAAAGAAGATCTTCTCAAACATGTGTCTGGCCAACCAGCAGCTGGATGTAAACCTTGTGAACTCAAAGATGTTAGAGAACTAAAGATGCTGAGATTCTCCTAGCTTGCATCTTCAAGACCACGACTGACTGAGTGAAGGTCAACTGAAAGGTAAAGAAAGAAAGTACACCGAGGGTGGAAACTCAAATGCTTATAAACTTTCTCTCCATCAAAGTTTTAGGTTGAAGATGACATCTTGAAAGAAATCTAAAATAGGTCATAAGCATATCAAAGGTTAAATTAATTCTATATGGGGTAATCTTTGTTGATGGGTTAATATATATGTACAAACCTACGTTCTAAGTATTTGATAACATTCAGAGTATGATCAGTTCTACAAGAGTATCTTGAAGATTCGTAGAAACTGATCACCTCTATGAATCAACCAGATACGCATAAGTAATAGTGTTGATTCTCACTCTGTGAACATTTAAACTCTATGAACATAACCAAGCAAATGATGAAACCATCAAAAGGAAAAGAGTGTTTTATTAAAATGGCAAATCTTTCATACATTCATCATCATGCATCTCAAAATGCAATATCTAAATTAGTTGCATTCCTGAATCTGATTGGTGGTGATCAATATGAAGTTAATTCTAATATATGTGGAATAGGGATTTTGAAAACTAATCTAGTAGTACCCATTTAACCATGGGTACCAAAAGAGAAATAAATCTAACCTACAGGTACTTGGTATAACTGACCTCACTAAGGAATGCTAGAGCAGAAGACTTCAGTCAAGAAGACTCAACTAGCAGAAGGCTTAGGACTGTTCAGAAATGATTCTGATAAAATTCCTATATGTCAAAGCCTATCCTTGAAGACCTGCTGAGTTAATCTGAATAAAGCTCACATGGCTGCTGATCTGTATTTGGAAGCAGGCCATTCAACCAAAGATGAAAAAGGTCTTATATGCTCAATCAGGTAAAGCATGATATAGGAGAAGAATCCTCAAGGAAGCTCACATCAGAGGATCATCGAGCATCAGTCATGAGGAACTCATTACAGAAGCAGAACTTCACAAACACAAGACTGTCAAAGAAGACTACGTTCGTAGTGTTGTCAAATGATCGTAGAGTGATCTGTCTAGAAGATATACATGCCTATGATATAAGAAGATTTAATAGAGAATGATGATTCCAGTCAGAAGGAGATATGCAAGGATGCCTTCTAATACACCTAAAGAAAAGGAAATCACATCCATTTGAGAAGACAATATCAACCATGGGGGAGCAGTGATCTGTTAAGAAACTACAGCACTGAGATATTATATGAAGAAATGTACCAGCTACAGAGTCCCAAAACTTTGTGGCTGATGAACCAAATGAAGATCCATAGTCAGTAGGAATGTCTCAAAACGTACTACTAATAACCTATCAGCCATCCAACTCAAAATCATGGAGTGCGTACGATCAAACATCTGATCGTAGTGTAAGAGCAGGAGGACACCACGACTACAGCCAATGCAAATGTCCAAAAGTTGGTAGAGGATCTCCTCAGCAGAAAAGGTCAAATGAGATATCAGTACAAATTGCTTTTAAGTATTTCATTTGGAAAGCGCCTCAGGGACAAACCTGACCCTAATGTTCACTCTAAGAGGTTGCCCCTTCCTGAGCAACCTTAATCGAGAAGGATTGATTAGTCAAGTTCATCTCAAGGACCAAGATAGTCAACGATCGTAGAGTAGAGTTTTAAGCGAATTCAACGATCGTGGCGCAACCTCAACGATTATAGGAGCAGACTCAACGATCGCAGTCCTACCAGAATACACTAGCTCTTAAGGAGCTCGGAAGAACTAAACAATTGCTCAACCATTCAAAGTATGAGGAGATAAGGTCGAACACTGGATGGAAAGATGATCTAAAGATTCATCTTAGAAGTAGAGTCACCAAACCTTTATAAAGTACATCAGTGGTTAAACTATACAGTCTCGAGATGAGGATTAGTGCCAAAACCATCCACTGCAGCATCACTTAGAAGTAGATCGTTGAGTCAACAAAGAAAAACGTGGAGTCCATAGCTATCTCACCAAGCTACTCTACGACCAAAAAGATCAACGATCAATCCACGTCAATTAAACGTCTATTCTCTTAAAAGAAATATCTAGCTGAGCAGTTAATGGGGAGTTACAGCTCATTAATGGGCATCATGCAACCAATGGATGGCTGACACATCACAGCCTATGCAGAGCTAAAAAGAAAATGTCATAAAGACATATTAAAAATCTTCAAGAAGTTATCAGAAACTATCGAACCTTTCTCCCTCCCATTTTCAAACCCTAGATTCCTCTTCGAAGCCAAGATTAACTAACTCTTCAAAGCCTTGCCCAAATCATAATCAGCTATCTCTCATAAATCTCTCTAAATCAAATACCCATATTCCTTAAACTCTTAAAATGGTAGAATGGTGAGTTATTACTGGAATCCAACTCAGCTTAAAAAAGTTCAAAAAATCAGAAAAGAAGTTCAAGGACATACTTGAGCTCGTAAAGAATTTGGTTTCTCTGAGTGCTTGGAGGCCGACACTCCAATCTATATAGAGCTAGTTAAGTAGTTCTACTCAAATGCTTCAATGAATTTTGAGCTTCTGACCACAAAGGTGAAAGGAGCAAGTATGAAGATAAGAGCATCAGACATCAATCAATGTCTAGGGTTTTCCAACCAAGGTCTGATAAACCTGGATGAGGTCGACATTGAAGAAGGCAAGAGGCTAATGCGATACCAAATAAACCTTAGTCTGAAGGACATGAAGAAGAAGGAGTTTTCTGAAGAATTCGAGTTCCTTGCTAAAATAGTGGGAAAATGTATATTGTGCAAGGATGCTGCACATGACACTGTGCTTGATCAGCAGTTGAAAATTATGTCAGCAGTAGTTCAGAAGAAGCGAATCAACTTTGGAGCCATCTTTTTCAATCAGATCTCCAAATGGGTAGAAAAGGCTGAGGTGAAGAAGTTTACAGAAAAACCTCTTACTAAGGTCTTTCATGGAAGACTGCTGAGTATTGTGATGGAAAAGAAGCTGGAAAACAAGATCAAGGATGATGAGGGAGAGCCTCTAAATGTTCACAAAGTAATGTCTCCTCAGTTGTTCATAAATTGGAAGAAGAACCCAAAGGAGAACAGGAAAGTAACAGCAACTAGGAGTAACAGTAAGGTCTCGGTGAAAAAGATGAAGGCGAAGAAGGTGGAAAGCTCTGAGTCTGGTGACTCTGCACCAGTAGTAGCCACACTAGTCAGAAAGAGATCCAGGGGTAGAAATAAAACAGAGGCTTCACCAAGAAGTCTCTCCACTGAAGACAAAGATGAAGATGAAAAGGTCTAGACTGCACTAGAGACCACAAAGAGAAAAAGCAACAGACTGCTTCAAGGGCCATCAAGAAAGAAAGCTAAGGTGAGAAACAAACTAACCTTAGCTTCCCAAGAAAGTCCATCTGACAAAGAAGAGGACGTGGAGTCAGAAAAAGAGAAGGCAACTGATAGACTCAAGTCTGAGTCCCCAAAGAACAAATCCAGCAATGAATGTGAAGCTGGAATCATGGAAGAAAAATGCAGAATCTGCTGATGAAGAAGAATGCACAATCCCTATGGCTAACTCTCTGAGTACTCATTCTGATGATGAAGAAAAGCTACAAGATAACCCAACTGCATCTCCAAATATAAATGCTCCAACAAACCTAGATGATGGGTCAAATAATGTTAATTCTAAAGAAGAAGGACCTGCCCCTACTAACGCTGAACGTTAAGGAAGTTTGTCTGATGATTCAAATGCCTCAAAGTCTGATTCTCCTATAGCTGAACCTCCAAGGAGAAGAAAGAGCTACAGACTACTTGCTAAATTTGTCTCAAATAAGCAAGATGAATCCTCCACTACAATTATTGAAGTAAGTGCTAAATTTGTCATAGTATATTAAATTCCATATCATTATAAATGACATTCATAATTATCTGTTTTATAAATACAGCTGCTCATTGTATATAAGATTCATTCATAACATGCATATGCACTTTTTGTTTTTTTCATAATCAAATAGGGGGAGATTGCCAAGAATAACCAGGTGAATGATATTCCTATTTACATATGATTTGATTATGATACATATATGAATGAAAATGTAAGTATGCTTGCATTAAGAAAAGCTGTAAAGTCCTTTGATAGATAATAGAAAAATATGTACAAGGACTTAGAATGAAATGATCAAATATGTTAGGTTGATCCTACATAAGCAAAACAACTTTGTAAAGTCCTTAAAAAGAAATGATGTACAAGGACTATAACTATAGAAAGATCAAGCATGTTAGGTTGATCTTATGATGTAATAGATATGCATGTCTGATCGTCGAGCACTGCACCAGAAATCGTAGTCTGCCAGGAGAGTCAAGGAAAACTCGAGAGCTGTCGAGGCAGAATCGTAGTCTGCAAGACAGTTGATCTCGGAGTTCGTAGACTGCCAGGAGAGATGAGGAAGGATCATAGTGTGTCGAGAAGAACTTCCTCGTAGCCGAAGTCTGTCGAGAAAGTCATGTTCAGAATCGTAGAGATAGCCTGCCTACGAGCCGACCGAGCATCTGCCGAAGCCAAGTCAAGGATCGTAGAATACACTCGGAGTCGTAGAGTCTACTGATGCCAAAGCCAAGTCAAGAATCGTAGACTACACTTGGAGTTGTAGAGTCTATTGATCATATCTGAGGTAGAGATCGTAGTCGTATAAGATCCGATGAAGACAACAAGCACAAGGATAGAAATCGTAGAGTGTCAAGATCTGATCTCAGAGTCACAGTGTCTGCACAGCCGAAGTTGAATCGTAGAATGCAGAACTAAGACTTCAACAGAAGTTGTGACGCCCCCAAAATTAGGTATACATCACCCATCTTGGGTCGTCAGATACATGGTACATAATACAAATAGAACTTACTAATACAACTGTCATGTATAATACGACAAAATATATCTGTGAGTTTGAATACAATTATTGTCTACTAGAGACTATACAAACTCAAAAGGAGTCCTCATTACAATTATTGTCACACTATTTAATAGAATAGTGAGGACTACTAATACTATCATCTGGTCCATCACTCCGTTCCCCGACTCGTCCCAGCTATATTCTCATTTCCTGAAGAGAACAGTGAAAGAAAGGGTGAGCTCAACTAGCCCAGTTAGAAATATTATGACTAAGATAATGCTAAATAAATTATCATTAGCCTTCAACAGTGTGAAACTGATAAAATATAACGAACATCAAGTTTAACTGCTGCGGAACAAGCAATCCATTAAAAGAGTCAAGTAGAGAATAAAATCTATTATCTTCTATGATTTAAAAGGTTTTTCAACACAGTTATCGCTGGGACTCAGCTTAATAAAATAATCCACATCATCGAATCATCCCTGCGCTACGGCCAAGGATATTCTTTAGTATCACGACCACAATTATCCATGCACTACGGGCCAAGAATATTTGTGTACTCATTAATGGTCATGATCATGTCAACAACTGTCCATCAATGCACTACGGGCCAATGAGGACTTTTGCCACATCATTTATAACATTACGGTCATGATTATATCGAATAATCCCTGGTCATAATCATACCAAGTCCATCTATGAACAACAGGCCACAGATGACTTTCAACATTTTATAAACATGAGGATGATGACAATGATATAAGAATTCAATAAAATAAGTTCAAGAATTAATTTATCCAAGAATTAACGACGTCCAAATTGTCAACATGATACTGCTTTGTGGAGTAAAATTCAAGAATACTTAGAAGAATATTTTCATGAAAAGATACTGGATGAACATCAATTATCAAGGATATTCCACTAATTTTATGGAGTATAGAAGTTAAAACTTAACCAACTGAGTATAATAAAGAATAGAATAACAAAAGAAATCACCCGGCATGCGATAGACCACACAGACAGGTTATTCCAACAGAATAATAAATAATGGAACCAGGTCCGGCGTAAACGCACAGACAGGATATTCTGACAGAATAATAAATAATGGAACCAGGTCCGGTGTAAAACACACAGACAGGATGTTTCAACAGAATAATAACAAGACTGAACTAGGTCCGGCGTAAACGCACAGACAGGATATTCCGACAGAATAATAAATAATGGAATCAGGTTCGGTGTAAAACACACAGACAGGATGTTCCAACAGAATAATAACAAAAACGGAACCAGGTCCGGTGTAAAACACATAGACAAGATGTTCCAACAGAATAATAGAAGAATGTCACCAAGTATAGGGTAAACCGCGTATACAGGTTATTCCAACAGAATAATAAGAAATGGAATAACAACAGTTCTCTTCTTGAAAAAGAAAGAATAACACCCCTTACCGTTTTAAAGAAGAACTGAAATAAGGAAGTAGTTAAGTAGAAGAATACTTTTCTTCTCTCTCTATAGTTTCTCTCTCTAGAGTTCAGTGAATTCGTAAGAAATAATGAAGGAATGAGCTGCTATTTATAAAAAATAGAATGAGCTGCTATTTATAAAAAAATAGAATGCATAGTAACTAATCCATGAACGGTCCAGATTGATTATTTTAATCTGACGGTCTATATTTAAAGAAAAATCTTTTAGATAAAATATAATATATTCTATTTATAGAATAACTTTAATAAAGTATTCCGTTTTATATAAAAATATATTTATGTTTTATTACGTTAATAATACGAATAAAACAAAACTTCATTATCGCTAAATAATTCATATTATTAACTGACAATAATTGAATCAAACTGAGTGACTTCTCACATAAGCATTAACAATTAATACCGTGCGCTACTATGCAACCACACGTATTACTGTACTTTTACTACCGAGTAGTTCAACAGTATCAATGGTAAAACTTCCGCCGTTATTTTTAATAAAATATTTTTGTCGTTTTCTCAATCCGACAATAATTCCGTTGTGGGGTCCACCAATGATTGTGCTATTGTACGAATATTTCCTGTTAAAAGGAATATTCCCCGACCAATCGAATATTATATAACAACTTGCATACTTTGCAAAATTTATAAATATTACCCACAACAATAACATTATATCAAATTAACTCCATAATATTCAAAAATGATATATATAGAAAATTCATCTTTATTTATAAAAGTTGGGGTCTTACAACCTCCCCTTCTTATGAAATTTCGCCCTCGAAATTAGGGTACGTACCTGGTATGTCGAAGAGGTAAGGATACCTTGATTTCATTTCAGATTCTAACTCCCAAGTCATTTTCTCAACAACGTGGTTTCTCCACAAAACTTTGACTTGAGGTATAACCTTGGAGCGTAGAATATGTTCCTTCTTATCCAAGATTTGAACAGGAACTTCTTCATACGTCAAATCCTCCGCTATTTCGTTCGGTTCTAACTCAATAATGTGATTTGGGTCTTCCACATATTTACGTAACATTGATATATAAAAAACGTTATGAACACGAGACATACTTGGCTGTAAAGCGAGTCTATAAGCCACAGTTCCTACTCGATCGAGAATTAAAAATGGACCGATGAATCGAGGATTGAGCTTTCCTCTCTTTCCAAATCTCATAACTTCTTTCCATGGAGCAACACGTAAGAACACATGATCTCCTATATCAAATTCCACGTCCTTTCGATGAAGATTAGTATAACTCTTTTGTCGATCTTGTGAGGTTTTTATACATTGTCGGAACGCTTGAATCTTTTCTGTAGTCATACGTACCAACTCCGGTCCCAACAACGTTGCTTCACCCACCTCATCCCAGCATACTGGAGAACGACATTTTCTTCCATATAATGCTTCGAATGGAGCCATTCCAATACTTGCTTGAAAACTATTGTTGTAGGAAAACTCCACCAATGGTAAGAACTTGTCCCAACTTCCCTTGAAATCAAGGACACAGAGTCTTAATAGATCTTCAAGAGTTTGAATAGTCCTCTCTGATTGTCCGTCCGTCTGAGGATGATATGCCGAACTAAATCGTAAATCCGTGCCCATAGCTTTTTGTAAACTAACCCAAAATAGTGAAATGAATCTTGGGTCTCGATCAGAAACTATGGATACTGGCATACCATGCAGTCTTACAATCTTATTTATGTACATACGAGCAAGACGTTCAAGTGTATAAGTTTCTCGTATCGGTAAAAAATGAGCAGACTTGGTCAATCTATCAACAATGACCCAAATCGCATCTATACCTTGAGAAACTTTAGGAAGACCGGTAACGAAATCCATTGTAATGTGATCCCACTTCCATTTTGGAATTTCAAGTGGTTGCAATGGACCTTTTGGTACTTGATGCTCCGCTTTGACTCATTAACAAGTTAAACACCTTGAGATAAACAGCGCTATCTCTCTCTTCATATTGCTCCACCAAAATGTATGACGAAGATCATGATACATTTTGGTACATCTAGGATGGATTACAAACGGTGTGTTGTGCGCCTCCATCATGATTTCATACTTTAAATCAGGGTTGTTAGGAACACAAAGTCTGGACCTGACTCGAAGTATTCCTTCTTCATCGATTCTTGCTTCTGGCATAGCACCTTCTTGCACTTTCTTCCTCATACGCATCAGCTCCAGGTCTGTAGCTTGAGCAGCTTTAACTTTATCGATTAAAGTTGGTTCTACTCATATATTCGCCATCATCACATGGGTCCCTAGAGTCTTTAACTCTATCTCCATCCTTTACAATTCACAAAAAATGGGCCTTTGTGTTGACAATAGCGCACTCGTACTTGCATATGATCTTCTACTCAATGCGTCAGCTACCACGTTCGCTTTTCCAGGATGGTATTGAATGGTATGATCATAATCTTTCAACAGTTCAAGCCAACGTCGTTGTCGCATGTTGAGTTCCTTTTGAGTGAAGAAATATTTGAGGCTTTTATAATCCGTAAAGATCTACACCTTCTCCCCATACAAGTAATGCCTCCAAATTTTAAGTGCAAAGACAACAGCTGCCAACTCTAGATCATGAGTAGGATAATTTCTCTCATATTCCTTGAGTTGTCTTGATGCATAGGCTATGACTTTTTCATATTGCATGAGAACGCATCCCAACCCTTTGCTCGAAGCATCACTGTAGATGACAAATCCCTCCGAGCCAGATGGTATTGTTGGAACCGGTGCTGAAATGAGTCTCCTCTTGAGTTCTTGAAAACTCTTCTCGCATTCTTCGCTCCAACCGAACTTTGTATCTTTCCGAGTCAGCTGAGTTAGTGGAGTAGCGATTCGAGAAAATCCTTCCACGAATCTCCGATAATAACCAGCTAAATCGAGAAAACTACGTACTTCGGTTACTTATTTAGGCTGCTCCCAGCTTTGAATAGCTTCAATCTTTGTCGGGTCAACAGATATTCCACAACTTGATACTACGTGCCCAAGGAATGCTACCTCCTCCAGCTAGAACTCGCATTTCTTCAACTTGGCATAAAGCTTGTATTCACGAAGCTTTTGGAGTACCAGCCTCAAGTGTTGCTCATGATCTTCACGGCTTTTGAAATAAATAAGGATGTCATCAATAAAGACGACCACAAAGTGATCCAAATATTCATTGAATACCTAGTTCATCATATCCATGAAGGCAGCAGGAGCATTAGTCAATCCAAAGGACATGACTAGGAATTCATAATGCCCGTACCGAGTTCTGAAAGCCGTCTTTGGAAGATCCTCAGTTCTAACCTTCAGCTGATGATATCCAGAACCAAGATCGATCTTTGAAAAGAATTTTGCTCCTTGCAACTGGTCAAACAGGTCATCAATACGTGGAAATAGGTACCTATTTTTTATGGTGACATGATTCAACTCCTGATAATCAATACAAAGTCGCATACTTCCATCTTTTTTCTTCATGAATAGAACAGGAGCACCCCAAGGAGAAGTACTAGGACGAATAAAGCCAATGTCTAACAATTCCTGCAGTTAGATCTTTAACTCCTGAAGTTCAATAGGAGACATTCGATATGGGGCTTTGAAAATGGGTTTTGTACCGGGTTCAAGGTCGATACAAAATTCAATTTCACGCTCTAGGGGTAGGCCAGGAAGTTCTTCAGGGAATACGTCAGGGAATTTATTAACAATAGAAATATCATTCAAAACTGACGTATTTTTGTTTAGATCCGTGACATGAGCTAAGAAAGCTTGACATCCATTTTTCAATAAATGAATAGCTTTATGGCTTGAGATGACAGCGATTAATTTTAATGATTTGGTTGCTTGAATTCGCATAATAGGTCGATTAGGAATATGAAAGCTAACAACCTTACGAAAATAATAAATTTTTGCATGATGAGTAGTTAACCAATCAATCCCTAGAATCACGTCAAATGCAAGTATTTTTAATGAAATAAGATCGACAGGTAATGTGTGGGTACCAACTTGAACCAAACAAGACTTATAAACCGTGGATGTAATGAAGGTTTCTCCCAATGGAGTTTTAACAGATAAGTCAAAGTCTAATTTCTCCGGAGTCAAATTTAATCGATGAGCGCAAGTAGGAGAAATAAAAGAATGGGTAGAACCGGTATCAAATAAAGTATAGACTTCATTAGAGTTTATGATAAGCTTACCCGTGATGACCTCATTTGGGTTCCTTGCTTTCTGGGAGGTCACAACAAATGCTCTCCCTTGCACTACCGGTTTTGACTTTTCTGGGACGGCCTTTGGTGTCTCCATCCTGGCTGAACTTGTTTTTGGTAAACGATAAAATCGAGCTAAATGACCTTCTCTTCCATAATTATAACATGCTTTAGACGGCATCGCACAGTTTGGACTGATGTGCCCCTCCCCTCCGCATTTGAAACATATGATAGGTGGTTGTTCTCATTCCTTAACAACGGGTGCTGGTACTGACGTCTTTCCATCATTGTTGAATCTTCTCTTCTTGAAATGACCATTCTTATTATTTTGGCCCTGATTACTACCGAAGTGGTTACCATTTCTGGCCTGTTGATTCCCTCCACGCTTGTTGTCACCGCTTCGATGACTGCTCTCACTGGTATTATCATTTTGCCGACTGCTCTCTTTTGGTTACGTTGACTCGTTATCGCACTCCACTAACTAAGCCCTATTCACAACATCTGAATACAAACATAGTTTATGAGAAATAAGATGTTGACATATCTCAGGTTTCAAACCTCGCAAAAATATTCGCGTCATTCGCTCTTCATTATCCACCAAGTGGGACGCAAACCGGGACAACTCAGCAAATTTAGCCTCATACTGCGACACGGTTATATTATTCTGCTCCAATTTGATGAACTCCACCTCCTTCATGTGACGAACACTTTCAGGAAAGTATTTTTCATTGAACAGCTCTTGGAACTTCTCCCAAGACATCTTCAGTGCGGCGGGTTGAGTACGCTTAATCGATTCCCACCAGTAATTTGCCTCTCCTCGCAACATAAAGGCGGCAAAGGAAACTTTTTGCTCCTTAGAGCATCCCAAGACATCAAATATCTTGGTGATCTGCTTTATCCATGTTTCCGCTGTAAGTAGTTTTGGCTCTTCCTTAAACTCCGGTGGTCCCAGCTCCTTGAACTGTTTACCGGTGACCGTCCGAGAGTCTACATTTTGAACAGGAGTCGCTCTCTCCTGCTGTTGCATAAACTGCATAAAGCTTCTGAACATTTCATCATTCATCATTTGGTCAGTATTGTTGTTTGCATGAGGATTGTCGCCTTCCTGATGTACATTATCCCGATTATTGATATGTGGTGAATCAACAGTCGCCTGTGCTCCATTGCTATTCTCAACATTCTCGGATGCCATTTTCAGATACTGCCACAAAACAAAAGTTAATTGATATGTCATATATTATCCTTATATTCTGACCGACCAATTAAATACCATGCAAATAAACTTAGGTAGGTCATACTAGCGAAGGAATTCCCCGTCTCTCCCCTCCTAGTTCTATTCTCACATCTTAGCCAGGGATCATATCCCTAAGCTCTATTACCAACTGTGACGCCCCCAAAATTAGGTATACATCACCCATCTTGGGTCGTCAGATACATGGTACAGAATACAAATATAACTTACTAATACAACTGTCGTGTACAATACAACAAAACATGACTGTGAGTTTGAATACAATTATTGTCTACTAGAGACTATACAAACTCAAAAGGAATCCTCATTACAATTATTTTCACACTATTTAATAGAATATTGAGGACTACTAATACTATCATCTGGTCCATCACTCCGTTCCCCGACTCGTTCCAGCTATATTCTCATTTCCTAAAGAGAACAGTGAAAGAAAGGGTGAGCTCAACTAGCCCAGTAAGAAATATTATGACTAAGATAATGCAGAAAAAATTATCATTAGCCTTCAACAGTGTTAAACTGATATAATATAACGAACATCAAGTTTAACTGCAGCGGAACAAGCAATCCATTAAAAGAGTCAAGTAGAGAATAAAATATATTATCTTCTATGATTTAAAAGGTTTTTCAACACTGCTATCACTGGGACTCAGCTTAATAAAATAATCCACATCATCGAATCACCCCTGCGCTACGGCCAAGGATATTCTTTAGTATCACGACCACAATTATCCATGCACTACGGGCCAAGAATATTTGTGTACTCATTAATGGTCATGATCATGCCAACAACTTTCCATCAATGAACTACGGGCCAATGAGGACTTTTACCACATCATTTGTAACATTACGGTCATGATTATACCGAATAATCCCTTGTCATAATCATACCAAGTCCATCTATGCACTACAGGCCACAGATGACTTTTAACATTTTATAAACATGAGGATGATGACAATGATATAAGAATTCAATAAAATAAGTTCAAGAATTAATTTATCCAAGAATTAACGACGTCCAAATTGTCAACATGATACTGCTTTGTGGAGTAAAATTCAAGAATACTTAGAAGAATATTTTCATGAAAAGATACTGGATGAAATTATCAAGGATATTCCACTAATTTCATGGAGTATAGAAGTTAAAACTTAATCAACTGAGTATAATAAAGAATAGAATAACAAAAGAAATCACCTGGCATGCGATAGACCGCACAGACAGGTTATTCTAACAGAATAATAAATAATAGAACCAGGTCCAGTGTAAAACACACAGATAGGATATTTCAACAGAATAATAACAAGACGGAACCAGGTCCGGCGTAAACGCACAGACAAGATATTCCGACAGAATAATAAATAATCAAACCAGGTCCGGTGTAAAACACACAGACATGATGCTCCAACAGAATAATAGAAGAATGTCACCAAGTATAGGGTAGACCGCGTATACAGGTTATTCCAACAGAATAATAAGAAATGGAATAACAACAGTTCTCTTCATGAATAAGAAAGAATAACACCCCTTACCATTTTAAAGAAGAACTGAAATAAGGAAGTAGTTAAGTAGCAGAATACTTTTCTTCTCTCTCTCTCTATAGTTTCTCTCTCTAGAGTTCAGTGAATTCGTAAGAAATAATGAAGGAATGAGCTGCTATTTATAGAAAAATAGAATGCATAGTAACTAATCCATGAACGGTCCAGATTGATTACTTTAATCTGACGGTCCATATTTAAAGAAAAATCTTTTAGATAAAATATAATATATTCTATTTATAGAATAACTTTAATAAAGTATTCTGTTTTATATAAAAAGATGTTTCTGTTTTATTACGTTAATAATACGAATAAAACAAAACTTCATTATCGCTAAATAATTCATATTATTAACTGACAATAATTGAATCAAACTGAGTGACTTCTCACATAAGCATTAATAATCAATACCATATGCTACTATGCAACCACACGTATTACTGTACTTTTACTACCGAGTAGTTCAACAGTATCAGTGGTAAAACTTCCGCCGTTATTTTTAATAAAATATTTTTGTCGTTTTCTCAATCCGACAATAATTTTGTTGTGGGGTCCACCAATGATTGTGCCGTTGTTCGAATATTCCCTGTTAAAATGAATATTCCCCGACCAATCGAATATTATATAACAACTTGCGTACTTTGCAAAATTTATAAATATTACCCACAACTATAACATTATATCAAATTAACTCCATAATATTCAAAAATGATATTTATAGAAAATTCATCTTTATTTATAAAAGTTGGGGTCTTACAGAAGTGCTCACAATGCCAAGGCAGAATCGTAGAGAAAATACGATTCTCAACAAATGAACACTCCCAAAATATCCATAGGAATGAAGCCACTAGTCTATGCTGCAATGTAACATCCAACCTGAAGGAAACCAGAGAGCACTCAACGAATGGCATGCAAGCTAACAGAAGATCTAAGTACCAACCCAATCTGCCAACCTAATCAACATCCAGATTGAGTTGTGAAGCCATTCGAGATGACGTCTTCCACAAGTTGATCAGAAGAAGACTTTAGTAACTGACTAAAAAAGTCAGCAAGTGCAGTAGCTGTCAAGTGAATAGAAGACAACGATCTTAGAAGCAACCAAGATCGTAGTGTTTACCGAACAAAGAAGGAACTGATGGAGTGTACACAGAGATACTGGTCAGCCTCTTAAGAACAAGGCTAAAGTGACTAAGCATTGGGTCAGTCCATTGATGATAAGTGAATGGGAGATCACAAGGAGAAAGCGAGCTGGACACGCCACAAATTTGAAGTGTCTTGTTATTCAGAAGGGGCCAGAGCAAGGAGCCATGCCATCAGTATCTGAGAGCAGTTGAGGCAAACAGAAGTGTTGAAGCACTGCACAAGAAAAGGAAGAGGTGTTCTACTTTGAAGATCCAATCAACACTCTTCAGGATCGTAGTATTGGCTCTACCAGTCAATGAGCAACATTCAACAAGACACTACGATCAGGTTCAAGACGGCATGCATCAAAATCGTAGAGTTCGGTTATCCAAAGATTAAAATATTGGCCACGGTTCAATCTGAAGAGTGATATTCAAACAAGAGCTTATTGAGAGTGTCGATGCAAAAGGACAACCTCTGATCGAGAAATCAGAAGAAGGAAATAAAGTCATCGACCTACCCAATATTAAAGTGACATCTCTGATGGGGTAGATGAAACATTAGACTGCAGTGTCAGAAAGACATGTCATGTCACATCTGTAGTCTACCTCGGACAACTCGAGATCTGTGAAGAGATTTGAATAACTCCCAATGGCTACATTCCAATGGGAAGATTGCAAAGGAGTATAAATCAGCAAGGGCTTCAAAGATCAAGGGTTACTGGAGTTGCTAATTTTAGAGAGATGGTGGACTGATCTAACCAACGTAAATAGTGAGTGACCAATGAAGGTCTGAAGGCTCACTCTACGATCCACCAAGAACACTTAGAGACAGAAGAAGAAAGAAGTAGAAGTGAGAGTGAGAGTTCTATAATGTAGAAGTGAGAGTTCTACTACAAGAAGAGTGTTCTGAACTGCCGAGAGAAAGAAGAGCATCAATGTCATCTTGATATCTATCATGGGAAGACTCCAAGTACCAGAGAGAAGAGCTTACAGTCATCTTGGCAAGTCCGTCATGAGAAGGAATCAAGTATCAAGAAAGAAGATCACCAACGCCATCATGGTGGCAAGCATAAAAAAGTTTCTAAGTACTTAGCAGAAGAGCTTACAGTCATCTTAGAAACTCATCATGTGCAGCCATCAAGTATCAAGAAGAATAATCTTTAAGGTAGTTCATCAAGGGATTATCAGAAGTGGTTGAGTAACTGAAGAAGCTGAGCATCATGCAACACTCAACTGCACCAACTCCAACAAACAATCAACTCAACAACAAGAAGCCAGGGCCTAATTGGTGTGAAACCCCAGATTTTATGAATAAAGATTTAATTTTTTCGAAATATTTTTTTAAATATTATGGTGTGAATTTGAGAAAATGTTATAGTTGTGGGTAGTATTTATAAATTTTGCAAAGTATGCAAGTTGTTGTATTATATTCGATTGGTCGGGGAATATTATTTTTTGTCAGGGAATATTCGTACGACGGCACAATTATTGGTGGACCCCACAACGGAATTATTTTTGGATTGAGAAAACGACAAAAATATTTTATGAAAATAACGGCAGAAGTTTTACCGTTAATACTGTTGAACTACTCGGCAGTAAAAGTACAGTAATACATATGGTTGCATAGTAGCATACGGTATTGATTATTGAAGCTTACGTGATAAGTCACTCAGTTTTGTTTTATTAGTATTATTAACGTAATAAAACAGCAAAACTTTTTATATAAAACAGAATACTTTTATAAAGTTATCTATTTTATTGGACAATAATTTGAATATATTATATTTTATTATGCATAGTATTTGCATAGTGCCTGCATAGTATTTGCATAATAAAATCTTTTATAAAGTTATTTGTTTTATTAGATTATAAATAGAATATATTATATTTTATTTAAAAGATTTTGCTTTAAATATGGACCGTCAGACTAAAGTAAATCAATCTCGACCGTTCATGAGTTAGTTACTATGCAGTCAATTTTTCTATAAATAGAAGCTCATTCCTTCATTATTTCTTACGAATTCACTGAAACTCTAGAGAGAGAAATTATAGAGAAGCTATAGAAAAGTATTCTGCTCCTTCCCTACTCTTATATTCAGTTTCTTTTACGGTAAGGGATATTATATGCTGTACTCGTAAAAGGTATTCTTTCTTTCTTATCCATGAAGAGAACTTTTGTTATTCCATTCTTTATTATTCTGTTGGAATAACCTGTATACGCGGGCTACCCTATACTTGGTAAAATTCTTCTGTTATTACATTTTTGTTATTCTATTGGAACATCATGTTTGTACTTTACGCCAGACCTGGTTCTATTATTTATTAGTCTGTCGGAATATCATGTCTGTGCTTTTCACCGGACCTGGTTCTATTATTTATTATTATGTCGGAATATACTGTCTGTGCTTTACACCGGACTTGGTTCCATTATTTATTATTCTGTCGGAATATCCTGTTTGTGCGTTTACGCCGGACCTGGTTCCATTATTTATTATTCTGTCGAAATATCCTGTCGGTGCATTTACGCCTGACCTGGTTCCATTATTTATTTTTCTGTTGGAATAACTTGTCTGTGCGGTCTATCGCATGCTTGGTGAATTCTTTTATTATTCCATTCTTTATTATACTCAGTTGGTTAAAGTTTTGTCTTTTATACTCCATGAAATTAGTGGAATATCTTTGATATTTGCGCTTCATCCAGTATCTTTTCATAAAAATATTCTTCTGAACATTCTTGATTTTTACTCTACAAAGCAGTATCATGTTGACAATTTGGACGTTATCAGTTCCTAGATAAAGTAATTCTTGAACTTGGTTTATTAAATTCTTATATCATTGTCATCATCCTCATGTTTATATTATGTTGAAAGTTATCTGTGGCCTATAGTGCATAGATGGACTTGGTATGATTATGACCAGGGATTATTTGGTATAATCATACCCGTAATATTACAAATGATGTGGAAAAAGTCCTCATTGGCCCGTAGTGCATTGATGGACAGTTTTTGGTATGATTATAGCTATGGATTCTCTTTAGCCATAGTGCAAAGATGAATTATTTTATGGCATGATCAGGACCGTTGATAAAAATATGATTATCTTTAGCCGTAGTGCACGGATAATTCGTGGTCGTGATACTAAAGAATATCCTTGGCCGTAGTGCAGGGGTGATTCGATAATGTGGATTATTTATTAAGCTGAGCCCCAGCGACAAAAGTGATGAAAAACCTTTTAAATCATAGAAGATAGATGTTTGTTATATTTTATCATACTCTTCTAATGGATTGCTTGTTCCGCTGCAGTTAAACTTGATGTTTGTTATATTTTATCAGTTTAACATTGTTGAAAACTAATGATAGTTTATTCTGCATTATCTCAGTCATAATATTTCTTACTGGGCTAGTTGAGCTCACCCTTTCTTTCACTGTTCTCTTCAGGAAATGAGAACGTAGCTGGGACTAGTCGGGGAACAGAGTGATGGTCCTAGATGGTGCATTAGTAGTCCTCATTATTCTGTGAAATAGTGTCATAATAATTATAATGAGGACTCCTTTTGAGTTTGTATAATCTCTAGTAGAAAATATTTGTATTCAAACTCACAGTTTATGTTTTGTCGTATTGTACACGGCAGTTATATTATTAAGTTGTATTTGAATTCTGTACCATATATCTGGCGACTCAAGATGGGTGATGTATACCTATTTTTGGGGGGTGTCACAGTTGGTATCAAAGCTTAGGGATATGATCCCTGGCTAGGATGTGAGAATAGAACTAGGAGGGGAGAGACGGGTAATTCCTTCGCTAGTATGACCTACCTAAGTTTATTTGGTATTTAATTGGTCGGTTAGAGTATAGGGATAATATGTGATATGTTAATTAACCCTTGTTTTGTGGCAGTGTTTAAAAATGACATCCGAGAATGTTGAGAATAGCAATGGAGCACATGAGACCGTGGAGACACCTCTAATCTCCAACCAAGATAATGTGATTAGAGATATCCATGTGGTGATTGAGGAATTAAAAGTTGCACTCAAGCTAATCGCAAAGGTAGCAACTGAGAGTGAGGAAGAAGAGGAACCTGAGGAGGATTTATTAGAAGAACTTATTGATCAAAATGTAGAATTGCAAAATCGTATTCATGAGTTAGAAGAGCATGCTGAAGAACGGAAGGCGGTCGTGGAGCAATAGAATGTAACAATTCAAAATTGTGTTACCCGATGTGCGATAGCTGAACAGGAGCGCTCTTTGGCAGAGTATACGATATTAAAGCTGGAATATGAGAATTCAAATGTCAAGGAGCAGCTGAAAGAAGAAACAACTGAACGAGTGAGAATGAAAGATGTATGGGTAAAAGCCACACGACGCGTTGATATTGCGGAAAAAGAAGTCCGATCCAAGAAAGCTATAATAGATGATATATATTTTTCTTTTTTGACAGCAATTGGGAGAACCCAGCATCGAGTTTTGAATTACCCTATACATTGCGGTCAACCCCAATTCTATATGGATCGAAGGCTAATGATTCAGATCATAGAGCAGGAGTACGACGAAGCAGTTGAGGGTGGAATATGCCCTATAGCGAAAGTCAATTCCAGTGGTAATGACGACACCAAAGACTGTCCCGAACAAGTTAAATTCGGTAGTTTAAGGGAGAGCATTTTTCGTGACGAGGAATCGAACGAAGTTATCACGGGTTAGTTAATTATAAATTCTTGCGAAGTCTATGCCTTATTCGATACCGGTTCTACCTATTCTATTATCTCTCTTGCTTGCACTCAACGTTTAAATTTAACTCTAGAGAAGTCAGACTTTGACTTGTTGGTTAAAACTTCGTTAGTAGAAACCTTCGTTACCTCCACTATTTATAAATCTTGTTCAAATCAACACTTTCACGTTGCATGCCGATCTTATCTCTTTGAAAATACTTGCCTTTGATGTGATTTTTGGAAACGATTGGTTAACTACTCATCATGCTTTTCGTAAGGTTGTTAGCTTTCATACTCCTAACCAACCTGTTATGCGAATTCAAAGTAACCAAACCACTAAAGTCAACCATTGTCATATCAAGCCATAAGAAAAGAGCCCCGATTCTTTCATTGTTGACTTCCTTGTGTGGGATGCACCGAAGCCAGACTTTCCATAGGAGACGTTGTGAATGACGATGGCAAGTTGATAGGTATCAATGTGACGTGTTATCCAAGTCTTGGATGAGAGTCACAGTTTTGAATGATATTTCTATTGTTAATAAATTTCCTGACGTATTGTTGAAGACTTCTTAGCCTACCCCTAGAGCGTGCAATCAAATTTTGTATTGACCCCAATACAAAACCCATTTCTAAAATCCTCAAATATTTTCTTCACCTAAAACGAACATGTAATGTGCTAAAGATGTTGGCTCGAGCTGTTGAAGATTACGATTATACCATTCAATACCATCGTGAAAAAGCAAATGTGATAGCTGACGCGTTGAGTAGAAGATCGTATGCGTATACGAGTGCGAATATACGAACCCACGTGAAGATAACAAATATACGAGTATAATCTACTTTAATCGATAAAGTTAAAGCCGCTCAAGCTACGCACCCGAAGCTGATGAACATAAAGAAGAAGGTTCAAGAGGGCGTTATTTTAAATAGCAAGAGTTGCTGAAATTTCAACACTCGATTTAGTTGGCCCATTTGAAATCCTCGATCGAGTAGGAACTGTGGCTTATAGACTCGTTTTACCGCCAAGTATGTCGCGTGTTCATAACATTTTTAACGTATTGATGTTACGTAAATATGTGGACGACCCGAACCACATTATTGATTTAGAACCGGACGAGATAGCGGATAATTTACCGTATGAAGATGTACCTGTTAAAATCCTGGAATGTATTCAACACTCAAAGGTTATACCTCAAGAGTTAGAATCTGACGAAGTGTCCTCATCTGTTCGGCATACTAGGTACGTACGTAAATTTCTAGGGCAAAATTTCATAAGGAGGGGAGATTGTGAAACCCCAGATTTTATGAATAAAGATTTAATTTTTTTGAAATATTTTTTTAAATATTATGGTGTGAATTTGAGATAATGTTATAGTTGTGGGTAGTATTTATAAATTTTACAAAGTATGCAAGTTGTTGTATTATATTCGATTGGTCGGGGAATATTATTTTTTGTCTGAGAATATTCGTACGACGGCACAATTATTGGTGGACCCCACAACGGAATTATTGCAGGATTGAGAAAATGACAAAAATATTTTATGAAAATAACGGCGGAAGTTTTACCGTTAATACTGTTGAATTACTCGGTAGTAAAAGTACAGTAATACGTGTGGTTGCATAATATCATGCGGTATTGATTATTGAGGCTTACATGATAAGTCACTCTAATTTATTTTATTAGTATTATTAACGTAATAAAACAGAAATTTTTTTTATATAAAACAGAATACTTTTTAAAAGTTATTCATTTTATTAGGCTAATAGTAAAATCTTTTTATATAAAACAGAATATTTTTATAAAGTTATCTGTTTTATTAGACAGTAATTAGAATATATTATATTTTATTATGCATAGTATTTGCATAGTGTTTGCATAGTGTTTACATTATAAAATCTTTTATAAAGTTATTCGTTTTATTAGATTATAAATAGAATATATTATATTTTATTTAAAAGATTTTGCTTTAAATATGGACCGTCAGATTAAAGTAAATCAATCTCAACCGTTCATGAGTTAGTTACTATGCAGTCAATTTTTCTATAAATAGAAGCTCATTCCTTCATTATTTCTTATGAATTCACTGAAACTCTAGATAGAGAAATTATAGAGAAGCTATTGAAAAGTATTCTACTCCTTTCCTACTCTTATATTCAGTTTCTTTTACAGTAAATGATATTATTTGTTGTACTCGTAAATGGTATTCTTTCTTTCTTTTTCAGGAAGAGAACTTCTGTTATTCTATTCTTTATTATTCTGTTGGAATAACCTGTATACGCGGGCTACCCTATACTTGGTGAAATTCTTCTGTTATTATATTTTTATTATTCTGTTAGAACATCCTGTCTGTACTTTACGCCGGACCTGGTTCCATTATTTCTTATTCTGTCAGAATATCCTGTCTGTGCTTTACGCCGGACCTAGTTCTATTATTTATTATTCTGTCGGAATATCATGTCTATGTTTTACGCCGGACTTGGTTCCATTATTTATTATTCTATCAGAATATCATGTCTGTGCGTTTACGTCGGACCTGGTTCAATTATTTATTATTCTGTCGGAATATCATGTCGGTGCATTTACGCCTGACCTGGTTCCACTATTTATTTTTCTGTTAGAATAACCTGTCTGTGCGATCTATCGCATGCTTGGTGAATTTTTTTTGTTATTCCATTCTTTATTATACTAAGTTGGTTAATGTTTTGGCTTTTATACTCCATGAAATTAGTGGAATATCTTTGATATTTGCGCTTCATCCAGTATCTTTTCATGAAAATATTCTTCTGAGCATTCTTAAATTTTACTCTACAAAGCATTATCATGTTGACAATTTGGACGTTATCAGTTCCTAGATAAATTAATTCTTGAACTTGGTTTATTGAATTCTTATATCATTGTCATCATCCTCATACTTATATTATGTTGAAAGTCATCTGTGGCCTGTAGTGCATAGATGGACTTGGTATGATTATGACCAGGGATTATTTGGTATAATCACATCCGTAATGTTACAAATAATGTGAAAAAAATCCTCATTGACCCGTAGTGCATTGATGGACAATTTTTGGTATGATTATGGCAATGGATTCTCTTTGGCTGTAGTGCAAAGATGAATTATTTTATGGCATGAGCAGGACCGTTGATGAAAATATTATTATCTTTAGCCATAGTGCATAGATAATTCATGGTCGTGATACAAAAGAATATCCTTGGCCGTAGTGCAGGGGTGATTCGATGATGTGGATTATTTATTAAGCTGAGTCCCAACAATAAAAGTGATAAAAAAAACCTTTTAAATCATAGAAGATAGTAGATTTTATTCCCTACTTGACTCTTCTAATGGATTGCTTGTTCCGCTACAGTTAAACTTGATGTTTGTATTATTTTTTTAGTTTAACACTGTTGAAAACTAACGATAGTTTATTTTGCATTATCTTAGTCATAATATTTCTTACTGGGCTAGTTGAGCTCACCCTTTCTTTCACTGTTCTCTCCAGGAAATGAGAACGTAGATGGGACTAGTCGGGGAACAAAGTGATGGTCCTAGATGGTGCATTAGTAGTCCTCACTATTCTGTAAAATAGTGTGATAATAATTGTAATGAGGACTCCTTTTGAGTTTGTATACTCTCTAGTAGACAATATTTGTATTCAAACTCACAGTTTATGTTTTATCGTATTGTACACGACAGTTGTATTATTAAGTTGTATTAGAATTCTGTACCATGTATCTGGCGACTCAAGATGGGTGATGTATACCTATTTTTGGGGGGCGTCGCAATTGGTATCAAAGCTTAGGGATATGATCCCTGGCTAGGATGTGAGAATAGAACTAGGAGGGGAGAGACGAGTAATTCCTTCGCTAGTATGACCTACCTAAGTTTATTTGGTATTTAATTGGTCAGTTAGAGTATAGGGATAATATGTGATAGGTTAATTAACCCTTGTTTTGTGGCAGTATTTGAAAATGACATCCGAGAATGTTGAGAATAGCAATGGAGCACATGAGACCGCGGAGATACCTCTAATCTCCAACCAAGATAATGTGATTAGAGATATCCATGTGGTGATTAAGGAATTAAAAGTTACACTCAAGCTAGTCGCAAAGGTAGCAACTGAGAGTGAGGAAGAAGAGGAACATGAGGAGGATTTATTAGAAGAACTTATTGATCAAAATGTAGAATTGTAAAATCGTATTCATGAGTTAGAAGAGCAGGCTGAAGAACGGAAGGCAGTCGTGGAGCAAAGGAATGTAACAATTCAAAATTGTGTTACCCGATGTGCGATAGCTAAACAGGAGCACTCTTTGGCAGAGTATACGATATTAAAGTTGGAATCTGAGAATTTAAATGTCAAGGAGCAGCTGAAAGAAGAAACAACTGAACGAGTGAGAATGAAAGATGCATGGGTAAAAGCCACACGACGCGTTGATATTGTGGAAAGAGAAGTCTGATCCAAGAAAGCTAAAATAGATTATATGTATTTCTCTTTTTTGACAGCAATTGGGAGAACCCAGCATCTAGTTTTGAATTACCCTATACATTGTGGTCAACCCCAATTCGATATGGATCGAAGGCTAATGATTCATATCATGGAGCAGGAGTACGACGAAACAGTTGAGGGTGGAATATGCCCTATAGCGAAAGTTAATTCCAGTGGTAATGACTACACCAAAGACTGTCCCGAACAAGTTAAATTTGGTAGTTTAAGGTAGAGCGTTTGTCGTGACGAGGAATCGAACGAAGTTATCACGGGTTAGTTAATTATAAATTCTTGCGAAGTCTATGCCTTATTCGATACCGGTTCTACCTATTCTTTTATCTCTCTTGCTTGCGCTCAACATTTAAATTTAAGTCCGGAGAAGTTAGACTTTGATTTATTGGTTAAAACTTCGTTAGTAGAAACCTTCGTTACCTTCATTATTTATAAATCTTGTTCAAATCAACACTTTCACTTTACCTATCGATCTTATCTCTTTGAAAATACTTGCCTTTGATGTGATTTTTGGAAACGATTGGTTAACTACTCATCATGCTTTTCGTAAGGTTGTTAGCTTTCATACTCCTAACCAACCTGTTATGCGAATTCAAAGTAACCAAACCACTAAAGTCAACCATTGTCATATCAAGCCATAAGTAAAGAGCCCCGATTCTTTCGTTGTTGACTTCCTTATGTGGGATGCACCGAAGCCAGACTTTCCATAGGAGACGTTGTGAATGACGATGGCAAGTTGATAGGTATCAATGTGACGTGTTATCCAAGTCTTGGATGAGATTCACAGTTTTGAATGATATTTCTATTATTAATAAATTTCCTGACGTATTGTTGAAGACTTCTTAGCCTACCCCTAGAGTGTGCAATCGAATTTTGTATTGACCCTAGTACAAAACACATTTCTAAAATCCTTAAATATTTTCTTCACCTAAAACGAACGTGTAATGTGCCAAAGACGTTGGCTCGAGCTGTTGAAGATTATGATCGTACCATTTAATACCATCGTGGAAAAGCAAACGTGGTAGCTGACGCATTGAGTAGAAGATCGTATGCGTATACGAGTGCGAATATACGAACCACGTGAAGATAACGAATATATGAGTATAATCGACTTTAATCGATAAAGTTAAAGCCGCTTAAGCTACGTACCCGAAGCTGATGAACATGAAGAAGAAGGTTCAAGAGGGCGTTATTTTAAATAGCACGAGTTACTGAAATCTCAACCCTCGATTTAGTTGGCCCATTTGAAATCCTCGATCGAGTAGGAACTGTGGCTTATAGACTCGTTTTATCGCCAAGTATGTCGCGTGTTCATAACGTTTTTAGCGTATTGATGTTACGTAAATATGTGGACGACGCGAACCATATTATTGATTTAGAACCGGACGAGATAGCGGATAATTTAACGTATGAAGATGTACCTGTTAAAATCCTGGAATGTATTCAACACTCAAAGGTTATACCTCAAGAGTTAGAATCTGACGAAGTGTCCTCATCTGTTCGGCATACTAGGTACGAACGTAAAATTCGAGGGCGAAATTTCATAAGGAGGGGAGATTTTGATGGTGTGAATTTGAGATAATGTTATAGTTGTGGGTAGTATTTATAAATTTTGCAAAGTATGCAAGTTGTTGTATTATATTCGGTTGGTCGGGGAATATTATTTTTTGTTTGGGAATATTCGTACGATGGCATAATTATTGGTGGACCCCACAACGGAATTATTGTCAGATTGAGAAAACGACAAAAATATTTTATAAAAATAACGGCAGAAGTTTTACAGTTAATACTGTTAAACTACTCGGTAGTAAAAGTACAGTAATACGTGTGGTTGCATAGTAACATACGGTATTGATTATTGAGGCTTACGTGATAAGTCACTCAGTTTTGTTTTATTAGTATTATTAACGTAATAAAATAGAAAAACTTTTTATATAAAACAGAATACTTTTATAAAGTTATTCATTTTATTAGGCTAATAGTAAAATCTTTTTATATAAAACAGAATACTTTTATAAAGTTATCTGTTTTATTAGACAATAATTAGAATATATTATATTTTATTATGTATAGTATTTGCATAGTGTCTACATAATGTTTGCATAGTAAAATTTTTTATAAAGTTATTCGTTTTATTAGATTATAAATAGAATATATTATATTTTATTTAAAAGATTTTGCTTTAAATATGGACCGTCAGATTAAAGTAAATCAATCTCGACCGTTCATGAGTTAGTTACTATGCAGTCTATTTTTCTATAAATAGAAGCTCATTCCTTCATTATTTCTTACGAATTCACTGAAACTCTAGAGAGAAAAATTATAGAGAAGCTATAGAAAAGTATTATGCTCCTTCCCTACTCTTATATTCAGTTTCTTTTACGGTAAGAGATATTATTTGTTGTGCTCGTAAAGGGTATTCTTTCTTTCTTATTCATGAAGAGAACTTCTGTTATTCCATTCTTTATTATTCTGTTGGAATAACCTGTATACGCGGGCTACCATATACTTGGAGAAATTCTTCTATTATTACATTTTTATTATTCTGTTGGAATATCCTGTCTGTACGTTTTACGCCGGACCTGGTTCCATTATTTATTATTTTGTTAGAATATCATGTCTGTGCGTTTTACGCCGGACCTGGTTCCATTATTTATTATTCTGTCAAAATATCATGTCTGTGCTTTACGCCGGACCTGGTTCCATTATTTATTATTCTGTCGGAATATCCTATCTGTGCGTTTACGCCGGACCTGGTTCAATTATTTATTATTCTGTCGGAATATCATGTCGGTGCATTTACGTCTGACCTGGTTCCATTATTTATTTTTCTGTTGGAATAACCTGTCTGTGCGGTCTATCGCATGCTTGGTGAATTTTTTTGTTATTCCATTCTTTATTATACTCAGTTGGTTAAAGTTTTGGCTTTTATACTCCATGAAATTAGTAGAATATCATTGATATTTGCGCTTCATCCAGTATCTTTTCATGAAAATATTCTTCTGAGCATTCTTGAATTTTACTCTACAAAGCAGTATCATGTTGACAATTTGGACATTATCAGTTCCTAGATAAATTAATTCTTGAACTTGGTTTATTGAATTCTTATATCATTGTCATCATCCTCATGCTTATATTATGTTGAAAGTCATATGTGGCCTGTAGTGCATAGATGGACTTGGTATGATTATGATCAGGGATTATTCAGTATAATTATAACCGTAATGTTATAAATGGGAAAAAGTCCTCATTGGCCCGTAGTGCATTGATGGACAGTTTTTGGTATGGTTATGGCTATGGATTCTCATTGGCCGTAGTGCAAAGAAGAATTATTTTATGGCATGATCATGATCGTTGATGAAAACATGATTATCTTTAGCCGTAGTGCATGGATAATTCGTGGTTGTGACACTAAAGAATATCCTTGGCCGTAGTGCAGGGGTGATTCGATGATTTGGATTATTTATTAAGCTGAGTCCCAACGATAAAAGTGATGAAAAACCTTTTAAATCATAGAAGATAGTAGATTTTATTCCCTACTTGACTGTTCTAATGGATTGCTTGTTCCGCTGCAGTTAAACTTGATGTTTGTTATATTTTATCAGTTTAACACTGTTGAAAACTAATGATAGTTTATTCTGCATTATCTTAGTCATAATATTTCTTACTGGCCTAGTTGAGCTCACCCTTTCTTTCACTGTTCTCTTCAGGAAATGAGAACGTAGCTGGGACTAGTCGGGGAACAGAGTGATGGTCCTAGATGGTGCATTAGTAGTTCTCACTATTCTGTGAAATAGTGTGATAATAATTGTAATGAGGACTTCTTTTGAGTTTGTATACTCTCTAGTAGACAATATTTGTATTCAAACTCACAGTTTATGTTTTATCGTATTGTACACGACAGTTATATTATTAAGTTGTATTTGAATTCTGTACCATGAATTTGGCGACTCAAGATGGGTGATGTATACCTAATTTTGGGGGCGTCACAATTGGTCCTTGTCCGGAGGGACTAAATGATTTTCTAAGCTTGCTGGGCTTGAAGAGTTCCTAGGAAACTAGAGAAGTTCCAAGACTGCTGGCCTTGAAGAGTTCTTAGTGAATTGAAGTCCCAAGGCTGCATGCCTTTAAGAAATCTTAGTGATTCAGGGTGCTGCCCTTCCTTAGTGGAAATCCTGCTAGTTGAAAGCAGAAGAGTGGATTAAGAGCTTGAGTCTCTGAACCACTTAAAACTCCTTGTGTCTTTTACTTTATGTCATTTACATTATGTACTTTAACTGTTACAACTGCTATGTATGTTTTAACTGCTTACAACCGAACTAACTCTAAGAACAATGTATGTATGATTATGAATATATCAATGAAGGGGATCTTTTACTTATTCCGATGTGCTTGAAAAGATTCTTATGTTTGTCATATGCTAAATCATTAGCAATACAAAATAAACGAGAAAAGTATTTGAAATTAAAAAGGATCTATTCAACCCCCCCTTCTAGATCTATATTGTGCCTACTGGAACTAACAATATATATATATATATATATATATATATATATATATATATATATATATATAATGGGAGTATGCGGTTTAGTAGTTAATTTAATTAAGTTAAAAATTATATTATGGAATAATATAATTTGATTATTAGGCCGTGTAGCAATGAATTTATTACGAATTAAATCTCATAAATAACGTAAGTAATTCACTGAATTAAAGTGGTGAATTAATGTAAGGATATTTGTTTTAAGAAAATGAGGGACTAATATATATTACACATAAATTTAATATATTAATGTAGTGAGATTGTGAGTTTTGTAAATAGTTAAAAATATTTAAGGACTTGAATAAATATTTTATTTGGAATACTTAAGGAAATAAATAAATATTATATGAAAATTATTATGGAATAAGTTGTTTAAGTATGATGATTTTAAATAAATCGATGATAAATAATTTTGTAATTTGTGCGTATTTTAGTACGCTAGTGTGATGGTAATATTCTAATTTAATAAAATAATTAAATTAGCGAATTAATGACTTGTTGTGTAAAGTGGAAGTTTGTATTAATTAAATAATTAAATTAAATAAATGTGTGACAAATGGGCCTTATAATAAGAGAATTATAAGCCTTTTAATAAGAGAATTATAAAAATAAATAGGAAGAAATTTTATTTGAGTAAGCCAAGCAAGGCCTTGTGGTTGTTGGTTTAATAACTGCTAAATTTCTTATGTGAGTGTAACTCCTAATCGCCCGTTTGTTTCTCTACTTCACTTCTGAACTCTTTGAACTTTTCAGATGATTCAGATTTGTATTTCATTAAATACACATATCCAAATCTTGAGTGATCATCAGTGAATGTAATAAAATAAGAATACCCTCCTCGTGTATTCGTTGTCATAGGTCCACATACATCCGTGTGCACCAATGCTAACAACTTTGTAACTATTTCTCCTTTTCCACTAAAAAGAGATTTAGTCATTTTTTCCATGAGACAAGATTCACAAGTTGGATATGATTCATAATCCGATAGCTCTAGGAGCCCATCATTATACAACTTGGATAATCTTATTTCATTAATATGACCAAGTCTACAGTGCCGCATATATGTATAATTAACATCATCTCTTTTCTTTTTCTTAGTTTGTTCAATTTGAAGTATATTTTCATGCAAGTCAAGAATGTAAAGTCCATTTCGTAAATTACCAACACCATATAAAACATTATTATTATAAATAGAACAACTATTGTTCTTTATTATAACGTCAAAACCATCCATATCCAATGCAGATATTGAAATAATGTTTCTAATAAGTGACGGAACAAAATAACAATTATTTAAACTAATGGATTTGCCCGTAGGCAGTGCTAAACAATAAATCCCTACAACTAATGCAGCAACCTCTGCTCCATTTTCCACTCGTAGTACGACCTCATCTTTGCTCAGCTTTCTACTTCTGACCAGTCCCTGCATATTATTGCATATGTGAGAACCACAGCTGGTATCCAATACCCAAGTAGAAGATTGACTTTCAGAAAAATTAATTTCAATCATAAACAAATCTTGATTAGGATTCGAAGCTTCTCCAAACTTCTTCTGCTTTTGTTCCGCAAGATAATCCTTGCAGTTCCTCTTTCAGTGACCCGACTTGTTGCAATGGAAGCAAATTCCTTTGCTAGTTGGATCAGGTTTCTTTTGATCCTTCACTCTCGCCTTTCCCTTAGCCTTCTTGGATTTCTTCTTTTCAGAAGATACCTTAGGCCTCTTCCTTTTTTTGGAAGAATCATCCACTAATAAGACATGATTTTTCTTGGATGGGAAGTGACCTTCAGCAATTTTCAACATGTTAAGTAATTCAGGCAAGCTGACATCTAACTTATTCATGTGAAAATTCACAATAAATTATGAGAAGGTGTCTGGGAGTGACTGCAAGACTAAATCTTGACTCAACTCCCCATCCATGACGAACCCAAGTTGTCCAAGACATTCAATCAGATTGATCATCTTTAAGACATGAGTCTCAACGGTAGTGCCCTCGGTCATCCGATAAGATATTTCATATCTAGCAGTCCTACTTTGCTCATCATACAACTCTTGAAGGTGCAGTAGCATAGTAGGAGTATTTATGTTTTCATGCTGACGCTGAAGCTCGTTACTCATGGATGCGAGCATGATGCATTGAGCCACAGATGCATCATCTTGCCACTGCTTAAAAGTGGCAATCTCTTCCTTAGAGGCTGTCTCTGCAACTTTTGTAGGTACGGGCGAATTTAGGACATAAGAAATCTTTTCAGTAGTGAGAATAATTCTCAGATTCCTTAACCAGTCCGTGTAATTCGGTTCGGTCAGTTTGTTAGCATCAAGTATGCTACGTAGTGAAATTAGTGAATGTGATATTTTCAAAATTCTGCGTGTAAAAAGACAATATTTTAGCAAATATTTATTTAATTAATTACCAAAATAAATTAGGTCTTATTTTATATTAGTATCTCCCACTATTTTCTTCAAACTATATTACCCTCATGAATATAGTTCGGCAATATCTAATTAAAGATTTGCTAGTGAGAATAAGGATCTCATTTCAAATGTATATAGCCTTGTTTGTGCACAACAAACTATATATAAATAAATAGGTAGACAACTCTTGTCGATTACATCATCATGTAACTCCTTATATTTTTCCTCTTAAATAATAATGGTCAAGTGTGTGCACATCCGAATTAAAATAATTTAAGTTAAGTCGTACCCAGCATTTCCATATAAGTGAAGAGAAAACTACAGCCCTTGTGTATGCACAACAAAGCGGTAATGTTCAATTCCTTATAAACATCAAATATAATAAAAACAACATTTCAAATATTTAATACTCGCCTTGTGTGTGCACAACAAACTCATATTAAATATTCAATGCTCTATTGTTTTTATCATGCTAGAAGGCGACGTTCGATATTCCAAATATCTTTGAACGTTACAACTTAATATAATTTTATTGAGGGGTTTGTTATTATTAGTCTCATTTTATTTAGCGTGCATACACATATATATATAAAATACGCGTCATATTATTAAACATGCGAAGCATGTTTGCATAATATATAATATATATAACACTAGCATGCACATATAGAATACTATATTCTACTCGGATTGATTATGAACTTTTATTCTAGTTTGGTTCACTAAAGCCACCAAGTGAACCAAAAGGTCAAACCTTAGGGTACAAGAATAAATATTTAAATATAACTATTACATTTAAACTCGGGCTACATTACAAATGAGTTTTCAAGCGCTCCTTGCTCCTTGATCTCCGGTTCTTCAAAAAAATTCTAACTAATCATATTACATAAACTATTTAATTTAAAAAGAATCCTTGATCAGCAGTCAAGGGGAAGTACATACGAGAGAGATAGAATTTACATCAGAAGAAAACTAGAAAAGACGAGGTACGCAAACCCCATTTAATAAAACCCATTCATTCAAACATCCAACCAAAATAAATCCAATCACATTGGTCAATAGTCCATAATCAATCTCATTTATTATCATACATATCACCATATGTATCAATAAATAAAATCATTCCATATATATATATATGAATATCATTTAACGGGCATTTTTAAATTGCATGAAATCCAATTTCAAGATTAAAATAAACTCTTTATTTTAATTATAAAATTATTAAAATATTATATATATATATATATATATATATATATATACGTAAACAACGAGTCACAGTTAACCACGTGAACATAAATCACGTTCATTTGCTTCTGTTAACTATTAACAAAAAAGATTAATCAAGTTCACCATTAATAAAACTTACCAAGATGTATAATATATATAATATATTACTATATAATAATATATTTATATAATTCATGCTAAACATCTAGAATCACATATATACCTTATATATGAATCATGTTTCTCCAAGAAATCTTATAACATAAGATGAAGCACGTGGATGACTATAACCCTTGTAACTAACACACGAATTACGGAAAGCTTTTTAAAACAGGTTTCGCGAATAACCAAAAAAAAACAAAAACAGTTCGCAATAAATAACAGAGTTCGCGAAATATTTATTTATTTATTTATTTTCATAAAATAATAATTTTATACAATAAATTATGTCCAATAAATTATTAAAAATATATACCCATACATATATGGAATCAAAAATAATTAATAATTCGCATAAAGTTTGGCTCTTGATACCACTGTAAGGTTTTGTGAAAAACAAAGTAGCAATCAAATTGCAAAATTAGCGGAAGCAAAATAAAATCAGATTTTAAAAATTTTCACAAACCAATTACCCGGATCATCCTTTATGCATATTATTAATTAAAACGAAGAATAAGAAGTTATTGAATCATACCCTTGTAGAAACGAGCTTCCTCTGGTACGAGTTCACCTCCTACTTCTCCACGATCTCCTTGAATCTCCGGGTAGATTCCTTCCTTTGATCAATGTAAGCCACCCAAGTGTATGGCCTCTAGAGGTGATCCACCAAAGAAGAAGAATTTTCAAGAAGAATGGTGTATTGGCTCAAATCCTAATTTTTCATATCTCTATAGAAAAAGGGGCGTACTCTCCAACTCTAGGAATTATGTATATATTGATATCTGATATAAGACTCCTCTTATAAAGATATCAGGTAACCCTATTTAATTAAAATAAAGAATTATTTATTTAATGAAACTCTTTTAATTAAATCGGCTCCCTAATCTTATTAGGGATAAATGAGAGTACTTATATTAAATTAATTCCTAAACTCTTTTAAAAATTAAAATAATAATAATTGTAATAATATTAATAAGACTTCTCTTATTAATTTATATTTAATATTTCTAAAATATTAAATAATAAATATTAAGCTATTTAATTTATTATATCACTATAGATTAAATTAAATATAATTAACATATTATTACGATTATGTCATTAACTTCTTAAATAATTATTCTTCCTTTTATGGTGTGACTCTTTAGATTTTTCATATTAAACTAGTTGTGAATAAATCAATTAGAACAATTCTAACCTTATTTAAATAAATAAATTAAACGATTAATTTATTTAAATAAATAATATTTATTCTACAATAGGGATAAGCCTCCCTAGCGATCAACGACTTTTCAGATAATATAGATTTCAATATTAATCATAAAAGAATATTTGAGTTAATAGTTACCGTACAATTCAATCCTTCTACCATACAATATCCCAATTAAATATAAGACATAGAATTACTGTCAAGTCTTATTTTATTTAATTTTATGTATTTCGATTCCTAAATGCACAACTCCTAAAGAATACAAATTAGAAACTATTTTTTAATTTCATTCCACCTTGGCCAAGGATTCCTGGGTTGTCATTTATCGAATCACATAGGACATTTCTCTTCTTTTACTAGAAGTGGTAGATTCTTTATTGAGCATTCATTATCTCTATATATAACTTATTCCACCTAAGCATACCCTTTGATATACTCTAAGAGTCTTAAGGAATAAGTCAAATTATAATTCATTATATATAAGATACTATGATGATCTCAAGTCTAAGGATCATTTGTACTACTATCACTATAGGAATTCCTATTGACAGACAAGTAAAACTCCATTAAGTATTCCTTAGCGAGTCACGTTCAGTGAACTTATTCTCTAATAAGCACCTACATACTTGTCTTAGTGTCTCCACACAAATGATCATGAGATCAATCATCTTCATCCAATGAGCAAGCAACGTACGTACCAATCTATCCAGATTCACTAATCTCCTTTTTAGTAATACATTAATTGGGAACATTTTAGTTTTAAGCTATCTAAGAATTTAGATCTCATTAGCATGATCTCATCATGGTTCTAAAAGCATTCCTTAAAACTATGGGTTTATCACATATTATTAAAACAGCACCATGTAGATAATAAATGCCTTTAATAAATAATTCTTTTATTAATAAAAAAATAAGATTGATTATAAATTATATGTTTTATCATCATACATGATTGACTTGTATGCATACTACTTTTAATAGTAGTACAAATGATCCTTAGACTTGAGATCGTCATTGTATCTTCTATATAATGAATTACACTTTGATTTATTCCTTAAGACCTTAGGGTATATCAAATGGTATGCTTGGGTGTAATAAGTTATATATGGAGATAATGAATGATCAATAAAGAATCTACCACTTCTAGTAAAGAAGAGAAATGTCCTATGTGATTCGATAAATGACAACCCAAGAATTCTTGGCCAATGTGGAATAAAATTAGAAAGTAGTTTCTAATTTGCATTTATTAGGAGTTGTGCATTTAAGAATCGAAATACATATAATTAAATAAAATAAGACTTGACAGTAATTCTATGTCTTATATTTAATTGGGACATTGTATGATGGAAGGATTGAATTGTACGGTAACTATTAGCTCAAAAGTTCTTTTATGATTAATGTTAAAATCAATATTATCTGAAAAGTCGTTGATAGCTAGGGAGGCTTACCCCTATTGTAGAATAAATATTGTTTATTTAAATAAATTTGAAAGACCCCGAATTTTTTTTATATAAATAAAATTAAATTTTCCTCTAGTCATTATTCTAAATTAATAAGGTGTTAATTTGATATAATGTTTTGGTTATGGGTGAAATGTATAAATTTTACAAAATAAGTAAGTGGTTATAAAATATTCATTGTTGTCAGAGAATATTCGTTTGGTCGTGGAATATTCGTACGACGGTGCAGCCATTTGTGGGCCCCATAACAGAAAACGGTTGGATGAAGGAAAACGACAAAGTATGAGTTTTTATAAATAACGGCGCAATTGTTACCGTTAACACTGTTGAAATACCTAGTGGTTAAAATACAGTAATACGTGTGGTTGCACACTAGCACACGGTTTTGCACAGTATTAATGAATTATTGATCCTTACGTAAGAAGGCACTACTTAATAATTGTTACAGTAATTATTGTTCAATATTTTATTTTATTGATTCAATAATTGCTGCGTTGATATTTTATATTATTGTTGTTCCAATAATTATCACTGCACAATATTTCCCATTATAAGATCAATAATTCATATTATTTGAATAATATTATTAGATAACATTATTGTCAATGTCTATAAAGTTCTGTCTAAGGAGAGGTTTGGTCACCTAATTGCTCGCTAGTAAGGAGAAATCCTTATTGGAAAACCCTCTCTTTCTTGGGAACGGCCTGGTTGGCATAATTGTGATCCTGTAATATTATTTGTGAATGATTAATTATTGATTTATATGATAAGAAAATATTTATTTAATGTGGATATAAATGATGGATTTATTTATGTGGTTATAAATGAAGGAATTAATGTTGAGGTGTTTTATCAGTTTTTTTATCGGAATGGAGATATTAAAAATCAAACCAATGTTCTGGAGATATATTGCGTGAGTTATAATTTTTAATCCGACCATTGGATCGTTGTGATTTTTGGATATGTTTTACATATATAAGTTGAGTATATGTCCACAAAATTTGAACCGTTAAAAATGAACACATGATTTGTTATGAATTTTAATAGGTGACTGGTTCAGAAATTGTTGAAGTTTCTGAATTTATCATTTTGGTAAAAAATTCTAGAATGAGTGGACCCCACTTATGGTTGGTGAAGAAATGTGCTGGAATTTTATTTCAAATGTGGTGGGTGGGAATAGTAGCAGGTAAAGCCATCAAGTTACAAGTCAGGTCTACTTCGGCGTGTTAATATTTTCCTATAAATAGATGGCTAAGTTAGAATTGAAAATCACACCAGAAACATAAGCTTTCTCTCTTTCTCTCTCTATATTATCGAGCGTATTTTGTGAGTATTTAGATACTTTGAGAGTAGCTATTCAGTACAAGTTTCATTCAGCATCATATCCGACATTTCATTCCGAAGTACTGTTTCTTTGAGGTAAGGGATGTTATTTTTTTTCGTAATGATGTTATTCTTTCAATATCATTATACCAAAATAATGATATAAATTTTATTGTGGAAATTCTACCTTTTTGTGTCGGAATTACTATTCACGTATACGACACTATTCACGTATACGGTACTATTCACGTATACGACACTATTCACGAATACGTTACTATTCATGAGTATTGTTCACGAAGTATGATTTTTCTTGTGGAATTTCTACCTTTTTTGTGTCAAGGTTACTATTCACGTATACGACATTATTCACGTATACGACACTATTCACGAATACGGCACTATTCACGAAAAAATGAAAATTTTCCTTTTTGTCCAAGATGTCTATTATGGTTACTATCTTTGATTGTATCCATGTTTTGATCTTTATTTTGAATTCTGCTTCAAAATTGATTATTATGAAGTATTATTAATCTTGGATAAATTGTAATACGAATCCCTAATATTTGTTCTTCTGTCTCATTGGATTCATTTTTTTAAAGATATTTTTCATCATCCTCAGTCCTAAATGATGATATTATTGAATATCTTTGGCCTCTAGCACAAAGATGAATGATTAACTGATGAATATCTTTGGCCCGTAGTGCAAAGATGAACATGACCAACTGGTGATACAAATGAATATCTTTGGCCTGTAGTGCAAAGATGAATATTTGATTCAAGATGTATATTGATTAATGTTACAGGGATAAAATATTGATGATGGACTTTTAAATCTTAGAAGATAGTAGAATTCATTTTCTAATTGACTCTTCTAATGAATTGTTGTTTCCACTGCAGTTGTTGATCTAAAACTTGTTGTCTATTATATTTTATCAGATTTTCCCCTGTTGAAGATTAATGATAATTTGTTGTATATTATCTTAGTCATAATATTCTTTACTGGGCTAGTTGAGCTCACCCTTTTCCTTTTTGTTCCATTTTTCTTCTCAGGAGGTGAGAACATAGCAGGAACTAGCCGGGGGTATGGAGTGATGGTTCAGGATAGCTGTTTTAGTAGTCCTCACTATTTTGTAAAATAGTGTATCAATAATTATAATGAGGACTTCTTTTGAGTTTGAATACTGTCTACTAGACAATATTTGTATTTAAACTCACAGTATGTGTTGTCGTATTTTACACGACAATTGTATTATTAAAGTTGTAGTTTGCTTTCTATACCATGTATTTGGCGACTCAGAGTGGGTGTTGTATACCAATTTTGGGGGCATCACAGTTGGTATCAGAGCTTAGGGCAGAGATCGGGGAATAGAACTAGGAGGGGAGAGACGAGTAAATCCTTCGCTAGTGTGTCCTACCTAAGCTTATTTGTTGATCGGTCATAATATAGATATATTATGTGATATGTTAATTTGTTTAATTAACCCTTGTTTTATGGCAGTATTTGAGAATGGCAGCCGAGAACGTTAACAATGGAGTAAATGAGACCGTAGAGACACCTTTAATCACCACTCAGGGGAACGTGCAACAGGAAGACAATGTTCTTCCTGTAAATAACACCATTGATCAGATGATGAACTATGGGACGTTTAGAAGCTTTTTGCAGTTTATGCAAAATCAGACTAGGGAGACTCGTGTGCAGAATATGGGCGGAAATGATAGCAACGCGTGGTTCGTCATAGCCAAGTAGTTCAAGCAGTTGAGACCACCAGAATTCATTGGAACGCCGGATAAGATAAAGGCAGAAATGTGAGTCAAGCAAATTACCAAGATATTCGATGTCTTGGGATGCACGGAGGAACAGAAGGTTCCATTCGCCACCTTTATGTTTCGTGGTGAGCAGATTACTGGTGGGAAATTGTGAAGCGTACCCAGCCTGCCGCACTCAATATGTCTTGGGAAACATTTCAGAAACTGTTCAATGACAAGCACTTTCCTGAAAGTATTCGTCATATGAAGGAGGTAGAGTTTATTAGACTGGAACAAAATAACATGAATGTGTCTCAATACGAGGTGAAGTTCACAGAGTTATCCAGGTTTGCACCTCATTTGGTAGAGAATGAGGAACGAATGACACAGATGTTTTTGAGAGGTCTAAAACCCGAGATTTGTCAATACCTTATCTCTCATAAATTTTCTCTGTATTCAGATGTTGTCAACATGGCTCAATTATTAGAGCGAGATAATGAGTATGTTCAACCGAGGGACCACAACCAGGGTCATACCGGTGACAGCAGTCATCGGAGCGATGATAACCAGTGATGAGGGAAAAATACGGACAAAAGCGATAACCACTCAAGTGGTCATCGTGGCCATGATAATAGGAGAGGTGAGTCAAGTGGAAATTTCAAAAAGAGAAGATTTAACGATGACGGGAAGACGTCGGCGGTAACACCAGCACCAGCAACAAATTCCAGGGGAGGAGAACGACCGCCAGTTAGAAGCTACAGATGCAGAGAGGAGGGACATATAAGTCCAAACTGTTCATAGTCTTCCAAGGTATGTTATAATTGTGGAAAGAAAGGTCATATAGCTCGATTTTGTCCTGTAGAGAAATCAAGTCCAGCTGGGACATTGGCACCAAAGGCAGATATGGATAAAATAAAGTTGGCGGTTTTTAGAAGAGCGTTTATCGTGACTGCCCAAAACACGAGGAACTCGAATAAAGGTATCACGGGTTAGTTAATTATAAATTCTTGCGAAGTTTATACCTTACTAGATACCGGTTCTACCCATTCTTTTATCTCTTCTGCTTGTGCTCAACGTTTAAACTTGACTCCGAAAAAATTGGAATTTGACTTATTTATGGAAACTCCGTTAGGAGAAACTTTTATCACATTCACTGTTTATAAATCTTGTTTGATCCAAGTGGGCCCAATCACATTACCTGTTGCTCTTATCTCTTTAAAGATACTTGCGTTTGATGTGATTTTAGGGATTGATTGGTTAACTACTCATCATGCCAAAATTGATTATTTTCGTAAGGTTGTTAGTTTTCATATTCCTAACCAACCTGTTATGCGAATTCAAGCAACCAAACCATTGAAGTCAAACACTTTCATATCAAGCCATAAAGCCATTCGTTTATTGAAAAATAGATGTCAAGCTTTCTTAGCCCATTTCATGGATTTAAACAAAAATACGTCAGATTTGAATGATATTTCTGTTGTTAGTGAATTTTTTGACGTATTTTCTGAAGAATTTCCTGGCCTACCCCCAGAGTGTAATATTGAATTTTGTATTGACTTTGAAACCGGTACAAAACCCATTTCAAAAATCTCATATTGAATGGCTCCTATTGAACTTCAGGAGTTAAAAACTCAACTATAGAAGTTGGTACCCGAGCCTCTATCTAGTGACTTCCTTTGTGGAATGCACCAAAGCCAAACACTTCGTAGAGGACTTTATATTTGTGTGGTGGTAAAACAATAGGTACCATTGTAACGTGCTATCCAAGATTGGGATATGAATCACAATTGAGAGCAACCAAAGTCGGTGACCAAAGTACGTAGCGTTCTGGGCTTAGATGGTTATTATCAGAGATTCATGGAAGGATTTTCTCGAATCGCTACCGTTAACTTAGCTGACTCGAAAAGATCTAAAATTCGTACGGAGCGAGGAATGCAAGAAGATTTTCCAAGAGCTCAAGAGGCGACTCATTTCGGCACATGTTCTGACCATATCATCCTGGAACAGCAAACGTTGTACCTGACGCATTGAGTAGAGGATCGTATGCGGGTACGAGTGTGATATTGTTAACACAAAGACCCATTTTGTATGACTTACAAAGGATGGAGATAGAGTTAAAGGCTCCAAGTACCCACGTGATGACATACGAGTATAATCGACTTTAATTGATAAAGTTAAAACTGCTCAAGCTACACACTGGAGCTGATGAATATAAAGAAGAAGGTGCAAGAAGGCGCTATTCTAGAAGTAAGAGTCGATGAAGAGAAGAAAGGTCAAACCTTCGATTTATTTGAAATCCTCAATCGAGTAGGAACTGTGGCCTCTAGACTCGCCTTAACGCTAAGTATGTCGCGTGTTCATAACGTTTTTCACGTATCCATGTTACGTAAATATGTGGACGACCCAAACCATATTATTGCGTTAGAACTAGACGAGATAGCCGAGAATTTAACGTACGAGGAGGTACCAGTCAAGATCTTGGATAGGAAAGAGCATGTCCTACGCACAAAGGTTATACCACAAGTTAAGGTTTTGTAGAGGAATCATGCTATGGAGGAAATGACCTGGGAGTTGAAATTGGAAATGAAAGTGAGGTATCCTCACCTTTTCGAAATACCAAGTGCGTACGTCAATTTCGAGGACAAAATTTCATAAGGAGAGGAGGTTGTAAGACACCGAATTTTTTTTATATAAATAAAATTAAATTTTCCTCTAGTCATTATTCTAAATTAATAAGGTGTTAATTTAATATAATGCTTTGGTTATGTGTGAAATGTGCAAATTTTACAAAATAAGCAAGTGGTTATAAAATATTCATTATTGTCGGAGAATATTCGTTTGGTCATGGAATATTCTTTTTGTCGGAAAACATTCGTACGACGGCGCAACCATTGTGGGTCCCATAACGGAAAACAGTTAGATGAAGGAAAACGACAAAGTATGAGTTTTTATAAATAACGGCGTAATTGTTACCGTTAACACTGTTGGAATACCTGGTGGTTAAAATATAGTAATACGCGTGGTTGCACAGTAGCACACAGTTTTGCACAGTATTGATGAATTATTGATCCTTACGTAAGAAGGCACTACTCAATTATTGTTACAGTAATTACTGTTCAATATTTTATTTTATTGATTCAATAATTGCTGCGTTGATATTTATATTATTGTTGTTCCAATAATTGTCACAGCACGGTATTTCTCATTATCAGATCAATAATTCATATTATTTGAATAATATTATTAGATAGCATTATTGACAATGTCTAGAAAATTCTGTCTAAGGAGAGGTTTGGTCACCTAATTCCGTGCCAATAAGGAAAAATCCTTATTAGAAAGTCCCCTCTTTCCTGGGAATGGCCTAGTTGTCATAATTGTGATTCTGTAATATTATTTGTGAATAATTAATTATTGATTTATATGATAAGGAATTATTTATTTGATGTGGATATAAATGATGGATTTATTTATTCTATCACCATAGATTAAATTAAATATACTTAACATATTATTACGATTATGTCATTAACTTCTTAAATAATCATTCTTCCTTTTATGGTGTGTCCCTTTAGGTTCTCCATATTAAACTAGTTGTGAATAAATCTATAACGAATGATTTGTTTGAATGGTGATTCTTGGGTCAGAATCCTTATACGGAGGGAAGGATGTAACAATCCAGAATTTTAAATTGTAATATTAAATATTTATTGAATTATATAAATATTTGATGAATGTATTAAAGATATATTTAATTTGATTGGATTTGATTAGTTAATTATTTGTTAAGTAAATGATTAAGGAGTTAAGAAAATGAATTGTTATGAGATAATATACTAATTTAATTTAATAATTAAAATAGAGATTTTATAATGATTAAATGAATTATTATATTTTAATGTGAATTTATAATTAAAATGTTGTGTTAGTTGATTAAATAAAATTATAGTTATAAAGAAAATTATAATTTTGTTGTATTGATTTATGTGTTAAAGTAATTTAATAAATTGTTATTAGAATTAATTAAATTGATTAGAATGATTTAATTAAATAAAAGTGTGACAAATAACCATGCTATAAAGGAGTTATTAAAATAAATTAAAGAAGCTTAATTTAGTTTTGTCAAACAAGGCTTAATGCATATTAAGCCTTTAATCTAATTGTGTTTTACCAAACAAGGTATACGGATTAATCGATTTATGTTAATTATGGTTACCAAACAAGGTGTAAGGTTTAATGAGTTATTTTTAATTAGCTAGCCAAACAAGCCTTATGGCTTTTGATTTTCAAAATTTGATAACTGATATCAGTTATATCTATATTGATATTATATAATTAATATATATTATTACTATACGTTATATTTTACTACGTAAATTAGAGTTAGGAGAAGAAAGACTCAGAAGAAGAAAAAGAAGAGAAGAAGAAAACTTGAGAGAATCCTAGAGAGATTTTGAGAGAAGAATTGGAGAAGAGAAGCTTAAGAATCGAATATAGCCATCATCTTCTAGGATACAATGTATCATCTAAACTCTTTTATTTTTCAAAAGTTTTAGTTGTCTTCTCTTCCAAAAAATTCTCTGAAAATTTTTGCTGAAGTTGAATTGTTTGTTGCATATTGCTTTATATGATAAATTATTTGTTATAAGTTGTATTCATAAGTTTATATATGAGTATAGTCAATGAATTCATGTTATGTATGTAAATTGTGAAGAAAACTATATTATAGTGAGGTTATATGAATATATATGAACATGACTTAGTTTAAAGTAAAATTAAGGTTTAATTAGTTGTTTAATTTATAAATTGACTATTGAATTTGAAAAAGGATGAATAAACATAAGCATAGTTTGTTGAATTAACTGCTTTGGTTGAAAACAAAATCACAGTGATGATTTTTCACTGAAACTTTCAAAAAGTGAAGCTTTAGCAAAAATAGTGAAAATTAATGGTAATAATTTGGATTTTTATGTTGTTTAGATGGATAGAAACGCGTTAAAAAACATTAGATTATGTTTCTGTAAACCTATTTCACCTTGGGTAGGTTGGTATGGTTGTTAGAAAGGAGTTTGGAGGCCTAATTTGGCTTTTCGTAGTGTTCTAGAGCTGAAATCGCAAAATTGTAGCAGGGACCCCCGCCCCGGCGGGCCACCCCAGTGCAAAAACCCCTGCCCCGGCAGGGGGGGTATTCTGCCTAGCCAAAATTTTAGAAAAAAAAAACTGACCGGACATAGTTTACTAAAATGAGTATAACCTTTTCATATGAACTCCGATTGATGCGATTCAAGATGATTCGGAACAAGGACGAATAGGCCTATAATTTTTATTCTTTAAGTTTTTCAATTTGAAATCGTTATAAAAGGTCAAAATTGCTATCTTTTGGATTGTTGTGTATTTGGAGGCCATCGGAGGGCGTCGGGATGCACGGATGCAAGTGCAATACTTTGTGTATTAGTATAACCTAATGGTAACATGTTGGACATGTAATAGGATATTGTATCAAGTTGTTAATATGTATGTGGTGCAATGACTTAATCACTTAAGTAGTTGTAATAAAGCTAAATAGTGATGTTCATGAAATGATGTGATGTTGTTAGTGAGCTATATGAAGCTAATATTAGTGTAACTAATGTGTATTGTCAATACATATGGTATATGTAGGACTTATGGTGAACGTGAGTAGTGATTGTTTAACCTACGCACGAGGCAAATTCTCTAACTCTACTTTTATAATTGTGCAAGTATCTAAACTCTCTTTGAGCAAGTTTTTTTTTTCTAACTCCAAGCTTTCTTTGTGCAAGTTTCTTAACCCTAATTATATCGTGCAAGCTCCTAAGCCTTATCTCTTGATATTGAGCCAATCTTTAACATGTTATTTAGCATGCAAATTTATACATTCTAACACACTAATCTTGAACAAGTTTTATCATTCAACTTACTATTTGTTATGCATGCTTAAGATTCAACTCTAAATAAGGTTTTAACCTTAGCTTAACATTGTTCAAGCAAGGTATGTTACATTATTTAATACTTATGCTTTTAGATTATTCCTAAAGCTTGACCTTAATATACAATGTTGATTCACTTATGAATTATTCCATAGCATAATGTTATTACAGTTTTATTCAACTAATCCTTAGTTGATGTTCGTAAACTCTAAATTACCTTGAAAATTATCCAAACCAAACTTACTTTGGTGCGGACTTGTATTCTAAATGCTGAGATGAACAACCCTATTATAGGGGATAACTTACGCATAGCGTTAAAATGTTTGTGCAAAATACATTGTACAAAGGGCTAATCCCCCTAAGTACGTGGAGTCCTTATAGTCTTATGACTATTAAAGTTTAAGTTGAAAGATTACTTATAACTATAGACAAAGTTCGTGGTCTTATGACCCTCAGTTAAATATTTCATGATTCTGATTATCATTGATAAAGCATTTTGTTCAGCCTATCATTTGGCAATTATTGTAAAGATTTTATTCAATATTATTTAAAGTGAGCTTTGTTTGCTCACTCTTGCATATATACACTCATTGCAGCTAAAGTTGAGAAGGTTGATGAACCTACAACTAGCAAAGGAAAGGGAAAGATGAACAAGTATTGAAGACTTGTAATATGTTGATAGTTTTATTATCAGACTTTGGTTTAAATATTGTAATAAAGTTTATTTAAATTTTTCCGCGTGAATGACTGTATTCAAAGGTTAGATAACCTGGGAGATTGTTTTTAAATGTAATCCTATATGGGCAGGTGTATTATTCAATTTTATTATGATTGGGTAGTTAGAAATGAATGATTATATATCGTGAACACCGAATCCTTAGGTAATGAAGTACCGGGATTTGGGGGTGTCACAAGTTAGTATCAAAGCTTTAGGTTATGAACCTTAGGTGGGGAAAAAAACCTTAGGAAGTAACCTTTGAAAAGATAGTGGTGATAAACTCTTATCGAGTTTTAAGGAAGAAGTAATAAAATACTTATGTGCTTATGTGTTTACAACTTATGTGCTCGTGAGTGTCGATTAGTAATGATTAATAATTAAAACTTAAAATTTTGTAGTCAGGATGACTAATGTCAGAGAATTCAGTCAGGCTAGGGAGGAAGGACCTCAGATGCCTAGAGAGGAGGAGTCTTGTGACATTCAGGTGGTTTGGGAACAACTACTGCCACGGGAGTCAGCCCCGTTGGTCACAGTAGTTGAAGATGAGGATGATGATGTAGAGACGGATGAGGAGGATCTAGTTGAGCTGCCAAAGGAGAATGAGGATGATGAGGACGAGGAGGAAGAGATTCCACTGAACTCGATAGTTGCTTATATGTACGATGAAGTCTGTGACCGTAATGTGGAACTTCAGGATATCGTCGAGGAGTTGCAAGAGATAGTAGCTGAACAACAGACCTCGATGGCACAGAAGGACGGTGAGATCTTGGATCAGGATGAACGACTGACTAATGTCGAAGAAAAGTTGGTTCACGCTGAAGGAGTGAATGAACAAATGACAACGGAGATCGCAGAACTGAAAAATAAGCTGAGAGAAGAGTCTACTAAGAGGGCAAGAGCCGAAGATGCGTACGAAGAAGCTTTTCAACGAGCCGGGATAGTAGTAAGAAACACGCACGCAAAGAGGATGAAGATGGAGGAGATGAATAACGTATTCACCATCGTGATTAATCGAGCTCAAGACTGGGTTATGGGGTATCCGATTCAGTTCGAGACTCTGCCATCGTACGTGTTAGATCGCCGAATAATGTTTCGGATTATGGAAGAAGATCATCAAAAGGCTACGAAGTATCTTAGTAGGACATCGTAGGGAATGCGCCTGTGATGAAATTAATAAGGTGTTAAATAATTTCTAAATCCCTAGTGTTATGTAACCATGGGATATAATGATAATGTTATCCTAAAACTTTTGTAATTCAAGAAAGTAATGTAAATAGCAGTGATGCTATTGTTCTTATGTTTTTAAAAGGATTGTGAATGAATGAAAGTTATTATTTTACTTTATTCAAAATGTTATGTGTTATGAGATAAGTTCTTTTATGGGGGCAATTTAAGTAGAAATTACTTAAAGGAATTGGATAATAATCTAATAAACGTATATTTTTTTAAACAGAAAAATGCCTCCAAGACGTCAACCACCACGATAGAGAATCACTAAGGGAACCAATAATGACAATGTTGATGCTAATCCAGTCCAGCAGCTGGTGATGTTACTGACGGGTGCACTGCAGAATCAACCGCAGAATCAAGCTACAACATTTAAGGACTTTAAGGCGGTTGGACCACCTGAATTTCGTGGGTCCATGAATCCAGTGGAGGCACAGACCTAGATTATGGAAGTAGAGAAAGTATTCGATGTTGCGAGAGTAGGGGAGGATCAGAAGACTGCTTTTGCAACCTTAATGTTGAAAGTAGAGGCTAGTTATTGGTGGCAGGACAATAAAATGCGAGAAGGACAAGGGACGATGACCTGGGATAGGTTTAAGGAGATATTCTTTGAGACTTATTTCCCAGAGAGTTCGAAGAGTCATCTAGAGGTTCAGTTTTTAGAACTGAAGCAGGGAACGATGACGGTGTCTGAGTATGCCGCAAAATTCATTGAGTTGGTGAGGTTTGCGCTATATCAAGTCAGCACCGTGATTAATCGAGCTCAAGACCGGGTCATGGGCTATCCGATTCAGTTCGAGACTTTGCCATCATACGTGTTAGATGGCCAAACAATGTTCCGGATTATGGAAGAAGAGCGTCAAAAGGCTACGGAGTATCTTAGTAGGACATCGTAGGGAATGTGCCTGTGATGAGATTAATAAGGTGTTAAATAATTTCTAAATCCCTAGTGTTATGTAACCATGGGATATAATGATAATGTTATCCTGAAAATTTTGTAATTCAGGAAAGTAATGTAAATAGCAGTGATGCTATTGTTCTTATGTTTTTAAAAGGATTATGAATGAATGAAAGTTATTATTTTACTTTATTCAAAATGTTATGTGTTATGTGATAAGTTCTTTTATGGGGGCAATTTAAGTAGAAATTACTTAAAGGAATTGGATAATAATCTAATAAACGTATACTTTTTTTAAACAGAAAAATGCCTCCAAGACGTCAACCACAATGATAGAGAACCACTAAAGGAACCAATAACGACATTGCTGATGCTAATCCAGTCCAGCAGCTGGTGACGTTACTGATGGGTGCACTACAGAATCAATCGCAGAATCAAGCTACAACGTTTTAGGAATTTAAGGCAGTTGGACCACCTGAATTTCGTGGGTCCATGAATCCAGTGGAGGCACATACCTAGATTATGGAAGTAGAGAAAGTATTCGATGTTGCGAGAGTAGGGGAGGATCAGAAGACTGCTTTTGCAACTTTCATGTTGAAAGTAGAGGCTAGTTATTGGTGGCAGGCCAATAAAACGCGAGAAGGACAAGGGATGATGACCTAGGATAGGTTTAAGGAGATATTCTTCAAGACTTATTTCCAGAGAGTTCGAAGAGTCAGCTAGAGGTTCAGTTTTTAGAACTGAAGCAGGGAACGATGACGGTGTTTGAGTATGCCGCAAAATTCAATGAGTTGGCGAGGTTTGCGCCATATCAAGTCAGCACCGATGATTGCAAGGCGAAGAGGTTTGAACAGGGACTGAAGCCCTAGTTGTATAGTAAGGTCTCCCTGTTCCAATTGAAAATGTTCGCAGCAGTGATGGAGAAATCAATACTCGCTGAAGGTGGGGCCGAGGCAGTGACAAAGTTCAATCAGGAACAGAAAAAGAAGAAGAATGAGGTGGAAGTTAAGCATGGTAATGGAGGTAGTGGAAATGGCAACAATAACTTAAAGAGGAAATGGAATGGAAATGTGGGTGCTGGAAACCAGAAGGGTAACCAGCAAAATAAGAAATTCGAAGCGTGTGCTACATGCAAAAAGTTTCACAAGGGTGCGTGCTTGATGGGGAAACGTGTATGCTTTAATTGTGTCTAGGAGGGTCACATCACCCCAAATTGTAATCAATCCAAGAAGAACGTTTGCTTCACGTGCGGGTCCAAGGATCACTTTGCTCGTGAGTGCCCTAAGAAGAAGGTTGGAGTGACAGCAAGAAGCAAGGGATGTAGCAGTGGAGGTACATGGGCCATTACTGGACCAACGACATCAAACAAACCCAAAGCCAGAACCTTCAACATGACTATGCAAGATGTTGTGCAATCAAAAGATGTGGTGTTAGGTATTATCCCAATCAATGATCTTGATGCTTATGTATTATTTGATTCAGGTGCTACTTGCTCGTTTATATCTGATGAATTTGCTAAGAGGTTAGAATTGCCTAGAGAAGAATTGAATTTCCCTTTAAACATAGAAATTGCGAATAAGGAAGTAATCCCTGTTAGGTTCATATATAAGAATTATAGGGTGAATATTAAGGGAAATATCATGATGGTAGATTTAATTCCGATTAGACTTGGAGAGTTTGATGTTATTTTAGGAATGGATTGGTTGTTCAATTATGGAGTGGTAATTGATTGCCAAAAGAAATGTGTAAACCTTATGACTACGTCAAAGTTAGTTTTCTATGGTAGCAAATCGCCTAGACAAATGAAATGTCTGACGATTATGCAGGCCAAGAAATTATTGAGTCAAGGCTATGTGGGTTATTTAGCCTATATAGTCGATACTCAGAAGAAGGGTGTGAAACTGGAAGAGATACCAGTGGTTATGGAATTCGTAGATGTGTTTTTGGAGGATTTGCTAGGACTTCCGCCTGACAGAGAGATTGAGTTCATGATCGACTTAGCGCCAGGAACTGCCCCGATATCGAAGGCCCCATACAGAATGGCTCCAGTAGAGATGAAAGAACTGATGGTACAACTACAAGAACTGCTAGACAAGAAGTATATTCAACCAAGCGTATCACCGTGGGGAGCGCCAGTGTTTTTTGTGAAGAAGAAGGATGGGTCAATGTGTCTTTGCATTGATTATAGGGAATTAAACAAAGTCACTATTAAGAACAAATACCCGTTGCCAAGAATAGATGACTTGTTTGATCAGTTGAAGGGTGCTAAATACTTCTCGAAAATAGATTTGAGAAGTGGGTATCACCAATTGAAGGTAAGAAAGGAGGATATACCTAGAACGACATTCAGAACTCGATATGGACATTACGAGTTTCTGGTGATGTCTTTTGGTTTGACTAATACCCCTGCTGCATTCATGAATTTGATGAACATGGTGTTTAAACCATTCTTAGACAAGTTTGTGGTGGTATTTATCGACGACATTCTGGTGTATTCCAAAACTCAAGCAGAACAAGTGGAGCATTTACGTTTGACATTGGCGACACTAAGAAAGGAAAAGTTGTACGCAAAATTCTCTAAGTGTGAATTTTGGCTAGATCGTGTATAATTTCTGGGACATGTGATTGACAAAGATGGGATTTCAGTGGATCCATCAAAAGTAAAAGCCGTAATCAATTGGGAACAACCAAGAACACCTTCGGAGGTGAGGAGTTTCTTGGGACTGGCCGGTTATTACAGACGATTTATTCAAGATTTTTCCAAGATAGCCACTCCGTTAACAAATTTGACAAGGAAGGCAGTAAAATTTATTTGGACGGAGAAGTGTGAAGATAGTTTTTAAGATTTGAAGAAGAAGTTAAGTATGGCACCTGTATTGTCATTACCAGATAATACAGGAAACTTTGTGGTGTATAGTGATGCCTCACATAAAGGATTGGGTTGTGTTCTTATGCAGAACAGGAAAGTTATTGCCTATGCATCAAGACAACTGAAGGATTATGAGAAAGGATATCCGACTCATGATTTGGAATTAGTTGCAGTAGTATTTGCTCTAAAGATATGGAGACACTATCTCTATGGAGAGAAATGTGAAAACTACACAGACCATAAAAGTCTGAAGTATATTTTCACTAAGAAGGACTTGAACATGCGTCAGAGAAGATGGATGGAATTGATAAAAGATTACGATTGCGAGATCTTTTATCATCCAGGCAAAGCAAATGTGGTTGCAAATACGTTGAGCAGGAAAGGTCGGGAAAAGCTTATGATGATAACCACTCAAGAGGACCTCATTTCAGCAATGGAAAGGTTAGAGCTGGAAATCAAATTTCCACAGGAATCCGATAAACAACTATTCCTGTAAGACCCCAACTTTTATAAATAAAGCATAATTTTCTCTAAATATCATTTTGAATATTATGGTGTGGATTTGATATAATGTTATAGTTGTGGATAATATTTATAAATTTTACAAAGTAAGCAAGTTGTTATAAAATATTCATTTGGTCGCGAAATATTCTTTTTATCGAGGAATATTCGTACGATGGCACAATTATTGGTGAACCCCACAATAGAATTACTGTCAGAGTTAGAAAACGACATAAATATCTTTTTATAAAAATAACGGTGAAAGTTTTACCGTTAACTGTTGAAATATCCAGTGGTAAAAATACAGTAATACATGTGGTTGTATAATAGCACACGGTATTGATTATTGATGCTTACGTAAGAAGCCACTCAGTTATACTCAATTATTGCTACAGTAATTGCTGGATAGTATCTCATATTATTTATTCAATTATCGTCACAGTATCATCTGCATAATATTTTACATTATTAAATTAATAATTGAGACAACAAAGTTATTCATATTATTATTTGTAATATTGACGATTTCTAGAAAGTTCTGTCGATGAGAGGTTTGGTCACCTAATTGCTCGCCAATAGGGAGAAATCCTTATCGAAAAGCCCCATCTTTCCTGGGAATGATCTGGTTGTTAAATATTATGAGTTATAATATTAATGATGAATAATTGTTGAAAGATTAAATATGTGTTGATTGAAGATAAAATAATTTGTGGTAATATTTATTCAATCTTTGATATAAATAAGAAGTCTGTTATGAGACGTTTGTGGTAAGTTTGGTTTATTCTATGGGGGCCCACATGTCATCATCTAAGAGTCACTTTCGCCAATAGTAATTTCCTTTACCAGACGTTAAACCACTTGCCGTTTCATATTACAGGCATCGAACCAATTGTCGTTTCACATTATAGGCGTCGACCAATTGTCGTTTCACATTATAGGTGTCAAACCACTTGTTGTTTCACATTACAGGCGTCTAACCACTTTTTTTTTCACATCACCAATCGTCAAGCCACTTGCCTCTTCCCATTGCAAGGGCTAAGCTAGAAATCTTCTATAAATAGAAGCTTATTTCTTCTTTCATTCTCACCAATTCACTACGACTCACAAGAGAATTCTATAGAGAGAGAATCAGATAGAAAGAAGAAGAGTATTCTGTTACTACACTATTGCAATATCAAATCTCCTACTAAGGTAAGGGGTATTATTTCTTTCGTATTCGTAAGTGATATTATTCTGGTTCAATATTCGTAAGAAATAATATTTTTTTTCATACTCAGTAGTATGTAAGTAATATTATTTCATTTTATATTCCTAATTCTACACTTATGTTGATAAGTATTGCTTCTATACTCAATCAAATTAGTATAATATCCTTGATATTTACACTTCATCCAGTATCTTTTAATGAAAATATTATTCTGAGCCTTCTTGATAAGTTTTAACCTTTTCATGCCAGAGTACTATTCACGGGATTACTATTCTCTGTTATTATTCACCCAGGGTACTATTCATGATAAAAATTGATTTCTTTTCGGTCTAAATCATTTTTGATACAATATTATTCTTGAATTGTACTCCACAAAGTAGTATCATGTTGACAATTTGGACATTATAGAATTCTGGATAAATTGAATTATAAATCTTTAAAATTTATCCTTTGATTTCTTTTAATTGAATTCTTATATCATTGTCATCATCCTCATGCTTATATTATGATTAAAGTCATCTTTGGCTTACGTGCATAGATGGACTGTTGATTGGTATGATTATGATCAGGAGTCATTCGGTATAATCATGACCTGTAATGTTACATATGATGTTGTAAAAGTCCTCATTGGCCCGTAGTGCATTGATGGACAGTTGTTGAGATGAACATGACCATTGGTGATAATAATGAATATCCTTGGCCCGTAGCGCATGGATAATTCAGTGATGTGGATTATTTATTACGTTGAGTCTCTGCGATAAAATTGGTGATAATTTTAAATCATAGAAGATGGTAGATATAATGCTCTACTTGACTCTTCTAATGGATTGGTGGTTCTGCTGCAGTTAAACTTGATGTCAATTGTATTTCATCAGTTTAACACTGTTGAAGGCTAACTATAATTTATTCTGCATTATCTTAGTCACAATATTTCTTACTGGGCTAGTTGAGCTCACCCTTTACTTTCATTGTTCTCTTCAAGAAAAGAGAATATAGCTGGGACTAGTCGGGGAACGGAGTGACGGTCCAGATGTTTGCATTAGTAGTCCTCACTATTATGTGAAATAGTGCAATAATAAATGTATTGAGAACTTATTTTGAGTTTAAATACTGTCTAGGAGACAATATTTGTATTAAAACTCACAGCTCATGCTGTATATTTAAGTTTGTATTTGTATTCTATACCATGTATTTGGCGACTCAGAATGGGTGATGTATACTTATTTTGGGGGCGTCACAGTTGGTATCACAACTTAGGGATATGATCCTTGGCTAAGATGTGAGACTAGAACTAGGGGGGAGAGACGGGAAAATCCTTCGCTAGTATGACCTACCTAAGTTTATTTGTTATTTAATTGGTCGGTCAGAATATAGGGATAATATGTGGCATGTCAATTAACCCTTGTTTTGTTGCAGTATTTGAAAATGACATCTGAGAATGTTGAGAATAGCAATGGAGCACATGAGGCCGTTGAATCGCCAACGATCAATAACCAGGAAAATGTGCACCAGGAAGGCAACAATCCTCATGCGAACAATAACACCGACCAAATGATGAACAACGGAATGCTTAGGGGCTTTCTGCAATTCATGCAACATCAGGCAAGAGAGACTCATGTCCAAAATGCATGTGGAAACACTGGCAACTCTCGAACGGTCACCACTAAGCAGTTCAAGGAGCTGGGACCACCGGAGTTTATTGGAGAGCCAAAACCACTTAAGGTAGAGACGTGGATAAAGCAGATCACCAAGATATTTGATGTATTGGGATGCTCCGAGGAGAAAAAGGTTCCCTTTGCCACCTTCATGTTGCGAGGAGAGGCCGATTACTGGTGGGAATCCGTAAAACGTACCCAACCTGCGGCATTGAAGATGTCTTGGGAGAAGTTCCAAAAACTTTTCAACAACAAGTACTTTCCCGAAAGTATTCATCACATGAAAGAGGTAGAGTTCATCAAGCTAGAGCAAAACAATATGACCGTGTCACAGTACGAAGCTAAGTTTGCCGAGTTGTCCCAGTTTGCATTCCACTTGGTTGATAGTGAGGAGAGAATGATGCGGATGTTTTTTAGAGATTTAAAACCTGAGATACGTCAATACCTAATATCTCACAAACTGTGTTTGTATTCAGATATTATAAATAGGGCTCAATTATTGGAACGTGATAATGAGTCAACACAACCAAGAGATAGCAGTCGGTAAATTAATAATACCAGTGGTAGCAGTCATTGAAGTGGTGACAACAAACATGGAGGGAATCAACATGCTAGAAATGGTAATCACTTAGGTGGTAATCATGGCCAAGATAATAGAAGTAGAAATTTCAAGAAGAGGAAATTCAATAATGATGGAAAGATGTCAGCACCAGCACCTGTTATTAAGGAAGGAGAACGACCGCCGGTTATATGTTACAAATGCGGAGGGGAGGGACACATCAGTCCAAATTATACGTAACAGTCCAAAGCATGTTACAATTGTGGAAGAGAAGGTCACCTAGCCAATTTTGTCGTGCACCAAAGTAAAGTCCAGCTGGGATAGAGGCATCAAAGGTTGTCTTAGATAAGACAAAACTGGTAGTTCAAGGGAGAGCGTTTGTCGTAACCTCCCAAAAAGAGAGGAATCCGAACGAGGTGATCACGGGTAAGCTAATCATAAACTCTAGCGAAGTCTATACCTTATTTGATATCGGTTCTACCCATTCTTTTATTTCTCCTACTTGCGCTCAACGTTTAAATTTAACTCCAGAGAAATTAGACTTTGATTTATCTGTTGAAACTCCGTTGAGAGAAACCTTCATTACATCCACTATTTATAAGTCTTGTTTGATTCAAATCGATAACCGCAAGTTACCTGTCGATCTTATCTCTTTGAAAATACTTGCATTTGATAAGATTTTAGGGATTGATTGGTTAACTACTCATCATACAGAAATTGATTATTTTCGTAAGGTTGTTAGCTTTCATATTCCTAACCAACCTATTATGCGAATTCAAGCAACCAAACTATTAAAATCAATCACTGTCATCTCAAGCCATAAAGATATTCGTTTATTGAAAAACGGATGTCAAGCTTTCTTAGCTCATGTCACGGATTTAAACAAAAATACGTCAGTTTTGAATGATATTTCTATTGTTAATAATTTTTCTGACGTATTCCTTGAAGAACTTCCTGGCCTACCCCCAGAGCGTGAAATTAAATTTTTTATCGACCTAGAACCCGGTACAAAACCCATTTCCAAAGCCCCGTATCGAATGGCTCCTATTGAACTTCAGGAGTTAAAGACCCAACTACAGGAATTGTTAGACATCGGTTTCATTCGTCCTAGTACGTCTCCTTGGGGTGCCCCTGTTCTATTCGTGAAGAAGAAAGATGGGAGTATGTGACTTTGTATTGATTATCGGGAGTTGAACCATGTTACTATCAAAAATAGATATCCGTTGCCTCGCATTGATGACCCGTTTGACCAGTTGCAAGGCACCAAATACTTTTCAAAGATTGATTTTCGTTCCAGATATCACCAATTGAAGATTAAAACCGATGACATTCCAAAGACGGCTTTCAGAAATCGGTACGGGCATTATGAATTCCTAGTCATGCCTTTTGGATTGACTAATGCTCCTGCTGCCTTCAAGGATATGATGAACTGAGTATTCAAGGAATATTTAGATCACTTTGTGGTTGTCTTTATTGATGACATCCTCATATACTCCAAAAGCCGTGAAGTTCATGAGCAACACTTGAGGCTGATACTCCAAAAGCTTCGTGAAAATAAGCTTTATGCTAAGTTGAAGAAATACGAGTTCTGACTTGAGGAAGTAGCATTCCTTGGGCACGTAATATCAAGTCATGGAATATCTGTTGACCCGACAAATATTGAAGCAATTCAAAGCTGGGAGCAACCTAAATCAGTGACCGAAGTACTTAGCTTTCTAGGCTTAGCTGGTTATTATCGGAGATTCGTAGAAGGGTTTTCTCGAATCACTACTCTATTAACTCAGCAGACTCGAAAACATACAAAATTTGGATGGAGCGAGGAATGTGAGAAGAGTTTTCAAGAACTTAAGAGGAGACTCATTTCAGCACCTGTTCTGACAATACCATCTGGCTCGGAGGGATTTGTCATCTAAAGTGATGCTTCGGGCAAAGGGTTAGGATGTGTTCTCAAGTAACATGGGAAAGCCATATCCTATGCCTCTCGACAACTCAAAGAATATGAGAGGAATTATCCTACTCATGATCTAGAGTTGGCAGCTGTTGTCTTCGCACTTACAATTTGGAGGCATTACTTGTATGGGGAGAAAGTGGAGATCTTTAAGGATCATAAAAGCCTCAAATATTTCTTCATCCAAAAGAAACTCAACATGCGGCAACGACGTTGGCTTGAACTGTTGAAAGATTATGATCATACCATTCAATACCATCCTAGAAAAGCGAACGTAGTAGCTGACGCATTGAGTAGAAGATCATATGCAGGTACGAGTGCGTTATTGTCAACGCAAAGGCCCATTTTGTATGACTTGCAAAGGATGGAGATAGAGTTAAAGACTTCAGGGACCCACATGATGATGGGAAACATACGAGTAGAACCGATTTTAATCGATAAAGTTAAAGCTGCTCAAGTTAAAGAGCTGGAGCTGATGCGTATGAGAAAGAAAGTGCAAGAAGGTGCTATTTCGGAAGCAAGAATCGATGAAGAAGGAATACTACGAGTCAACTCTAGACTTTGTGTTCCTAACGACAATGATTTAAAGTATAAAATTATGATGGAGGCGCACAACACGCCGTTTGCAATCCATTATGGGAGTACCAAAATGTATCGTGATCTTCGACATACATTTTGTTTGAGCAATATGAAGAGAGAGATCGCAGAGTTTATCTCAAGATGTTTAACTTGTCAACGTGTCAAGGCGGAGCATCAAGTGCCAAAAGGTCCATTGCAACCACTTGAAATTCCTGAATGGAAGTGGGAGCACATTACCATAGATTTCGTTACTGGTCTTCCTAAAGTTTCTCAAGGCATAGATGCAATTTGGGTCATTGTAGATAGATTGACCAAGTCTGCTCATTTCTTACCTATACGAGAAACTTATTCACTTGAACGTCTTGCTCGTATCTGCATAAATGAGATTATAAGACTGCATGGTATGCCAGTATCCATAGTTTTGGATCGAGACCCAAGATTTACTTCACAGTTTTGGGTTAGTTTACAAAAAGCTATGGGCACGAATTTACGATTCAGTTCGGCTTATCATCCTCAGACGGACGGGCAGTCGGAGAGGACTATTCAAATACTGGAGGATCTATTAAGACTCTGTGTTCTTGACTTCAAAGGAAGTTGGGACAAGTTCTTGCCATTGGTGGAATTCTCCTACAACAACAGTTATCAAGCAAGTATTGTCATGGCTCCATTCGAGGCGTTGTATGGACGCAAGTGTCGTTCTCCAGTTTGCTAGGATAAGGTGGGAGAACTAACGTTGTTGGGACCGAAATTGGTACGCATGACAACGAAAAAGATATAAATGATCCGGCAACGTATAAAGCCCTCACAAGATCGATAAAAGAGTTATGCTGATCTTCATCGAAAGGATGTGAAATTCAATGTTGGAGAACATTTGTTGTTACGGGTTGCTCCATGGAAAGGAGTTACAAGATTTAGAAAGAGAGAAAAGCTCAATCCTCGATTCATTGGCCCATTCGAAATCCTCGATCGAGTAGGAACTGTGGCTTATAGACTCACCTTACCGCCAAGTATGTCTCGTGTTCATAATATTTTTCACATATCCATGTTACGTAAATATGTGGAAGACCCGAACCACATTATTGAGTTAGAACCAGACGAAATAGCTGAAGATTTACATATGAAGAGGTACCTGTTAAAATCTTGGATAAGAAGGAGCATATTCTACGCTTCAAGGTTATCCATCAAGTCAAAGTTTTATGGAGAAACTACGATATTGAGGAAATGACTTGGGAGTTAGAATCTGAAATAAAATAAAGGTATCCTCACCTCTTTGACATACCAGGTATGTACCCTAATTTCGAGGACAAATTTCATAAGAAAGGGAGGTTGTAAGACCCCAACTTTTATAAATAAAGCATAATTTTCTCTGAATATCATTTTGAATATTACGGTGTGGATTTGATATAATGTTATAGTTGTGGGTAATATTTATAAATTTTACAAAGTAAGCAAGTTGTTATAAAATATTCATTTGGTTGGGGAATATTATTTTTGTCGAGGAATATTCGTACGATGGTACAATCATTGGTGGACTCCACAACAGAATTATTGTCGTAGTTAGAAAACGACAGAAATATTTTTTTATAAAAATAACGGCGAAAGTTTTACCGTTAACTGTTGAAATATCCGGTGGTAAAAATACAGTAATACGCGTGGTTGCATAGTAGCACACAGTATTGATTATTGATACTTACGTAAAAAGCTACTCAGTTATACTCAATTATTGCTACATTAATTGCTGTATAGTATCTCATATTATTGATTCAATTATTGTCACAGTATCATCTGCATAATATTTTATATTATTAAATCAATAATTGAGATGACAAAGTTATTCATATTATTATTTGCAATATTGACGATGTCTAGAAAGTTCTGTCGAGGAGAGGTTTAGTCACCTAATTGCGCGCCAATAGGGAGAAATCCTTATCGAAAAACTCCCTCTTTCCTGGGAATGATCTGGTTGTTAAATATTGTGAGTTATAATATTAATGATGAATAATTGTTGAAAGATTAAATATGTGTTGATTGAAGATAAAATGATTTGTGGTAATATTTATTCAAAATAAGAAGTCTGTTATGAGACGTTTGTGGTAAGTTTGGTTTATTCTATGGGGGTCCATATGTCATCATCTAAGAGTCACTTTCGCCAATAATAATTGCCTTTACCAGATGTCAAACCACTTACCGTTTCATATTACAGGCGTCGAACCAATTAACATTTCACATTATAGGCATCGACCAATTATCGTTTCACATTACAGGCGTCGACCAATTTTTGTTTCACATTACAGGCGTCAAACCAGTTGTTGTTTCACATTACAGGCGTCAAACCACTTTTCTTTTCACATCACCAGTCGTCAAGCCACTTGCCTCTTCCTATTGCAAAGGCTAAGCTAGAAATCTTCTATAAATAAAAGCTTATTTCTTCTTTCATTCTCACTAATTCACTACGACTCACAAGAGAATTCTATAGAGAGAGAATCAGACAGAAAGAATAAGAGTATTCTGTTACTACACTATTGCAGTATTAAATCTTCTACTAAGGTAAGGGGTATTATTTCTTTCGTATTCGTAAGTGATATTATTATGGTTCAATATTCGTAAGAAATAATATTTTCTTCCATACTCAGTAGTATGTAAGTAATATTATTTCATTTCATATTCCTAATTCTACACTTATGTTGATAAGTATTGCTTCTATACTCCATGAAATTAGTAGAATATCCTTGATATTTGCCCTTCATCCTGTATCTTTTCATGAAAATATTATTCTGAGCCTTCTTGATAAGTTTTAACCTTTTCATGCCAGAGTAATATTCACAGGATTACTATTCTCGGTTACTATTCACACGGGGTACTATTCATGATAAAATTGATTTCTTTTCGGTCTAAATCATTTTTGATAAAATATTATTCTTGAATTGTACTCCACAAAACAGTATTATGTTGACAATTTGGACATTATAGAATTCTAGATAAATTGAATTATAAATCTTTAAAATTTATCATTTGCTTTCTTTTAATTGAATTCTTATATCATTGTCATCATCCTCATGCTTATATTATGATGAAAGTCATCTTTGGCTTACGTGCATAAATGGACTGTTGATTGGTATGATTATGACTAGGAGTCATTCGGTAAAATCATGACCTATAATATTACAAATGATGTGGTAAAACTTCTCATTGGCCCGTAGTGCATTGATAGACAGTTGTTGAGATGAACATGACCATTGGTGATAATAATGAATATCCTTGGCCCGTAGTGCATGGATAATTCAGTGATGTGGATTATTTATTACGCTGAGTCTCAGCGATAAAATTGGTGATAATTTTAAATCATAGAAGATAGTAGATATCATGTTCTACTTGACTCTTCTAATGGATTGCTGGTTCCGCTGCAATTAAACTTGATGTTTATTGTATTTTATCAGTTTAACACTGTTGAAGGCTAACGATAATTTATTCTGCATTATCTTAGTCATAATATTTCTTACTGTGCTAGTTGAGCTCACCCTTTACTTTCATTGTGCTCTTCAGGAAATGAGAATATAGCTGGGACTAGTCGGGCAACGGAGTGACGGTCCAGATGTTTGCATTAGTTGTCCTCACTATTATGTGAAATAGTGTAATAATAAATGTATTGAAGACTTATTTTGAGTTTGAATACTGTCTAGGAGACAATATTTGTATTAAAACTCATAGCTCATGCTGTATATTTAAGTTTGTATTTGTATTATGTACCATGTATTTGGCAACTCAGAATGGGTGATGTATACCTATTTTGGGGGCGTCACAATTCCAGATAGGGGCTAGTAAAACTTTGGGGAACAAAGTTAAGAACGCTCAACTACATGATGAAGAATGTGGGAAAATAAAAGAGAAAGTGGTTGAGGGTAGTGATGCGAAATACAAGATCGATACCGAAGGACTACTACGGTTCGAGGGAAGAATCTGGGTTCCAGCCGTACCAGAGATTAAAGACGAAATTTTGACCGAAGCTCGTAGCTCAAGATATTCGATTCATCGAGGAAGTACGAAAATGTATCAAGATTTGCGGCGACATTTTTGGTGGCCAAATATGAAGAGAGACGTTGCAGAATGCGTTGCGAAGTGCTTGACATGTCAGAAAGTGAAGGCCGAGCATCAGAGACCAAGCAGATTACTTCAACCGTTGGAAATACCAGAATTGAAGTGGGAACATATCATAATGAATTTTGTGGTTGGTCTTCCAATGACTCAGAAAGGATACGATGCGATTTGGGTGGCGGTGGATAGATTAACGAAATTAGCTCACTTTTTGCCAATAAAGATTAGATTTAATCTTGATCAGCTGGCAAAACTATACGTCAAAGATATCACATCGAGACATGGAGTTCCAGTGTCAATAGTATCAGATAGAGATCCGAGATTCACCAAATTTCTGGAAGAAAATGCAAGAATGCATGGGAACACAACTGAGGATGAGTACAACATATCACCCGCAAACTGACAGGTAAAGCGAACGAACAATCCAGACGTTAGAAGATATGCTTAGAGCGTGCATCATGGACTTCAAAGGGAGCTGGGATGAACATTTACCGTTGGTGGAATTTGCCTACAATAATAGTTACCACGCGAGCATCGGCATGCCGCCTTACGAAGCATTATACGACAGAAAGTACAGAACTCCACTATGCTAGGATGAAGTCAGTGAACGCCAACTATTAGGACCAGAGCTGGTTCAATAAACTGTTGGGATTGTCAAACTCATCAGAATAAGATTGGTAGCTGCCCAAGACAGACAGAAAAAGTATGCTGATCAACACAGACAAGATCGTGCATTCGACGTAGGAAATTATGTATTCCTAAAAGTTTCTCCTTGGAAGGGGAAAATTCATTTCGGTAAAAAGGGAAAGCTAAGCCCAAGGTTTATTGGACCCTTTGAAGTGCTGCGAAGAGTTGGAGAAGTGGCGTATGAGGTAGCTCTACCTCCAGAGTTGGAAAACATTCATAATGTTTTTCACGTTTCGGTGTTACGACCGTATAAACCCGATTACAAACACGTGATCGAGTACGAACCATTGCAGTTTGATAAAGACTTGTCCTACGAAGAGATTCCTATCCAAAGAGTTGACAGGAAAGAACAGGTGCTCAGGAATAAGGTTATACCTTTGTGAATGTGATATGGAAGAACCATAATGCTGAAGAAGCTACGTGGGAACTCGAAGATAAAATGATGAAAGATTACCCTGAGTTATTTGTTTAATATGTGTCTTCGATTCTGGGGACAGAATCTTTATAAGTAGGGAAGAATGTAACGAATGATTTATTTGAATGGTGATTCTGGGGTCAGAATCCTTATAAGGAGGGAAGGATGTAACAATCCAGATTTTTAAATTGTAATATTAAATATTTATTGAATTATATAAATATTTGATGAATGTATTAGAGATATATTTAATTTGATTGGTTAAATATTTGTTAAGTAAATGATTAAGGAGTTAAGAAAATTAATTATTATGAGATAATATACTAATTTAATTTAATAATTAAATTAGAGATTTTATAATGATTAAATGAATTATTAAATTTTAATGTGAATTTGTAATTAAAATGATGTGTTAGTTGATTAAATAAAACTATAGTTATAAAGAAAATTATAATTTTGTTGTATTGATTTATGTGTTAAATTAATTTAATAAATTGTTATTAGAATTAATTAAATTGATTAGAAAGATTTAATTAAATAAAAGTGTGACAAAAAACCATGCTATAAAGGAGTTATTAAAATAAATTAAAGAAGTTTAAATTAGTTTTATCAAATAAGGCTTAATGCATATTAAGTCTTTAATCTTATTGTGTTTCACCAAACAAGGTATAAGGATTAATCGATTTATGTTAATTATGGTTACTAAACAAGGTGTAAGGTTTAATGAGTTATTTTTAATTAGCTAGCCAAACAAGCCTTATGGCTTTTGATTTTCAAAATTTGATAACTGATATCAGTTATATCTATATTGATATTATATAATTAATATATATTATTACCATACGTTATATTTTACTACGTAAATTAGAGTTAGGAGAAGAAAGACTCAGAAGAAGAAAAAGAAGAGAAGAAGAAAACTTGAGAGAATCCTAGAGAGGTTTTGAGAGAAGAATTGGAGAAGAGAAGCTTAAGAATCAAATATAGCCATCATCTTCTAGGATACAAGGTATCATCTAAACCCTTTTATTTTTCAAAAGTTTTAGTTGTCTTCTCTTCCAAAAAATTCTCTGAAAAATTTTGTTGAAGTTGAATTGTTTGTTGTATATAGCTTTATATGATAAATTGTTTGTTATAAGTTGTATTCATAAGTTTATATATGAGTATAGTCAATGAATTCATGTTATGTATGTAAATTGTGAAGAAAACCATATTACAGTGAGTTTATATGAATATATATGAATATGACTTAGTTTAAAGTAAAATTAAGGTTTAATTAGTTGTTTAATTTATAAATTGACTATTGAATTTGAAAGAGGATGAATAAACATAAGCATAGTATGTTGAATTAACTGTTTTGGTTGAAAATAAAATCACAGTGATGATTTTTCACTATACTTTGAAAAAGTGAAGCTTTAGCAAAAATAGTAAAAATTAATGGTTATAATTTGGATGTTTATGTTGTTTAGATGGCTAAAAATGCATTAGAAAATATTAGATTATGTTTCTATAAACCTATTTCACCTTGGGTAGGTTGGTATAGTTGTTAGAAAGGAGTTTGGATGCCTAATTTGGCTTTCCGTAGTGTTCTAGAGCTGAAATCGCAAAATCGCAGCAGGGACCCCCGCCTCGACGAGGGGGGGGGGGTGGGTTATTCGGCCAAGCCAAAATTTTGAAAAAAAATTGACCGAACATAGTTTACAAAAATGAGCATAACGTTTTCATAAGAACTCCGATTGAAGCGATTCAAGATGATTCAGAACGAGGACGAACATGCCTATAACTTTTATTCTTTAAGTTTTTCAATTTGAAATCATTATGAAGTGTTAAAATTGCTATCTTTAGGACTCTTGTGTATTTGGAGGCCATTGGAGGGCGTCGGTGTGACGTCCCGAAATTCGGTCTATCTTCACACCCGGATTCCGTACGCCACGAGTACATCATTCATCCAACATACATCATTATATATTACAATATAACGATATACATTCTCAATTCCCAGGTTCTCGAAACCTTAGAACCTCTTTCATTACAAATAATGATAATTACATTATTCTTTACATCTTGGTCAAGTGACTTTTATCCGCCATCAAGGATACATAATCGTTCATTAAACTAATCTATAGTTTAATTCTATCATTCTACATTACAAGTTTTCACTTGATCTTCTCGCACATTCACATACTGAATGACACTTCGTCTGGATACCGCTCAGCTTGATCTTTACGGGATCCTTAAGTTCTTCTAACATCGTTCGCTGAAAATGTTTTTCATTTAAAGCAAGTGTGAGCATTCAATTGCCCAGCAAGTCATAGCAATTGAACATACAACTTCAAGAGTTTAACATTCCTTTGGAACTTCAATAACCGAACAAAGGTTATGAAGCAGCTTGAACAATAGGAATAATCTCAATTCCTATCATTTTAAAACATTAGTCACATTCACTTTGAAATACTTTCATTCTTCTACCTTTTTCATACTCATTCTGTCTGGCTAGAATCATTAGCACAGACTTAACAATAACGGTTCATGAATAAACCGAGCATACTTGTATTGAACAACTCAATCACAGAATCGTTCATCTCATAGAAATACTGAAGTGTTCACATTGTGGCTCAAGGCCTCATACATTCTACCACCTTGTACAAATATCGCACATTCGCACATAGATAGAACCTCTCAAGTTCAACATCTGAGAAGTTTAAGAAACTAGCATTCATATAGTATGAATGAAGTTAGGAAACTTGCCTTCCACACAGCTACAGCTTATGCTGAACTGCCCACTCCAAATCCCTATATAACACATAAGGAAATAAAACGTACACCAATTAGTCATATACCTGGCTTATGCATTGGTTTACTTAACTTTACTTCTTAAGGTTCGCGTTCTTGTAATAAAAGTTTACGCGACTATCTTTCATTACCGGTTTACAATTTCATGACATACAGAGATGTCTTACCCAAAACGTTCATCATCTTTGATGATTCACATTCTTATCTTCTTCTTATACTTCTTTAGGACTCAGTACACATCGCTTCTCTGCTAGTAGTCCATATGGTACTCTGAGTGGTTTCCCACAAACAACCAACAAACAAGTTCCCGTCTCATCTACACTGCCATCACAGTGAGTTAGATCGGTTGCCAGTTTCGTATATACCTTCGCTCTCTGAAGGAATTATTTAGCCCAGCTCCCATATGTCAACTATCAAAGTTACAATTGTACCACAACCTAACTTCTCTAAACTTATACGAACTATTAAACTTAATGTTCGTTAAGTCAATCTCTTAATCCTTATGGCTTTCTGGCAACTAAATGCCATACCTCAGGATTCATTCTTTATCGTCTAAGTCATACAGTCATTTGTATACTCGAAACAATCCTTCAATGTCAATACTATGAGGCCATAGCGTTAAACATTTCATATGAACTTATTCATACCTTACAACGTCCGGTTCATTCAACTCAGAACGTTTATCCAAGTTATACTTATTAACTCGGCTTCTTAACGTTATGCGTTATTATCTTCAACTTAGTTTCTTCACCGTTCACGGTTACTCAACATTCTTCATTATCTTACTTACTACCTTCATCAACGTCTAAGTTATACAACCATTGTACACTTAGAACGTTCGTCCAATGCGAATACGATTCACGATGATCGTTTACGTATTCGACATTTACGTTGCTCGTTCCTTTACTTCTTACTCAACCTTCACTCAAGGTTTCAATTGCTTTCATCATTATTCATCCCATGAACCTCGTGTTCATTATTCTTTCTTAATCTCGAAGCCATACGATTCATTGTACGCTGAGACCGATCATTTATCGCAACAACGTTGCGTTCATAGCGTTTATACGCTTTACACTTATCTCTTCTTACCATGACATAACATCGGAATATTATTCATTACCTTCATCACTCAACGTCTAAGGAATCACAATCATAGCAATCTCTCACGTTCGTTTATCGCGACTACGGTCCCCGAACATCGGTTATGTAACTCGCGTTCATCTTCTTTTACTCTGGTTTAATCTTTCGGTTCAACCTTCATTAAAGGTTTTAAAACACTTGACTAAGTGTTACATTACGTGAACTACATGTTCATACTTCTTTCTTGCAGATCCCTCAGTATCTGAGAAATAAAATTCTGATTTCTGGCATCACTATGTACCGGCGCTGCGGCGCCGTGCCTCTACTCTCTTTCTCGCGCTGCGGCGCGAGCTACTTCTCTCTCCTCTCTTCCCGGACTGGCGCTGCGGCGCCAAGTCCTTCGCTATCTCTCGCGCTGTGACGCCACTCTCCAGCATCTTTTAACACTGTACATGGCCGAGCTCGCGCTGCGGCGACCCTTCTCGCGCTGCGGCTCCAAGACAAAAACCTAGAAAATTTTTCTAAGTGTCAAGTCAAGTTTGAGACGCTAATTTCGAAATCTCATAACTTCTTCGTTATAACTCAGAACGAGGTCGTTCCAAAGCCATATTCTTCGTTATCTTATGTACTTCGACATGCCTTAGACAGAACTTGTTCTGAATCCGTTAACATGCCATTCTATTGGCTTAATCTTCACCCTTCGTTCATTTTTACGCTTTTAACGTTCTTCGTTCGTTCGTCCGTAATTCGGTCATCCGAACTTGGAACTCATTCATTCTTGAGTCCATGACTCACGTTTTATACATTCTCTTACATTCTTATGAAACCCTACACATTCGGGTTTATTTACTAAATTTCAAATTCTCGTTCATCTTTTACGAAAATTTCGCCATAACTTCGTTATAGCTCAATTTTAATCCGTTCTTCATGAACGTTTCTACCATTCCTAACCAAGCAATAAGCAACTAACTTATATGCGATGGTTTTAAACTTGTCCATCAACAACATTTACACTACGATGGTTTTAAATTTGTCCATCAACAACGTTCTTCGTGTTCTTCGCGTGTTCTTCGCGTTCTTCGTTCGTTCTTCATTTTAGTCGATATTTTGGATTACGATTCTTCTTTTTCTGGGAATTTGATGTTATAGAACACCATTCCTTACTTAATTCACCTACTCGTTCATAATATTCGTTCGGATCGGTCAAAATCCTCACGAATCTTATACTCCCTTAAGAAATTTATAACCTAAATTTCTTATTCTTATTTCTTCATTTTCTTACGATTTCTACCATATGAAATCATTACTAATCTCTTTTACTTCTTATTCTCATTAAGTTATGTTTTTAAACATAAAACTTAAAGAAAATTGTAGAAGATACTAGGTTTCGAATTACCGTTCTTCGTTATTTCTCTTCCGTCGGACAAAGTTTGCACACGAGCAATCCTTTCCTCCTCTTTCTCCTTCCCATCCGAGCTCCCTCTCTCTCTCTCTCTCTCAAGTTCTAGGATTTTCAAAATCCTAGAAAATGAAAGTTAAGCTTTCTATTTATAGATTTTCAAAGCTAGGGGCATTTTGGTCATTTCCCCTCCACCTCCTTACTATTCCACACTTGGCAACCAAGTTAACTTGGCCACCACCCTTACTTAGTGGCCAAGTGGCCGCCCCTTATGCCCATGGGTCATCCCCATGGGTTGCTCCATGGGTTTTACCCATCCGTTTACCCATCGATTCGATCCGCGGTTTCTTTCCTTGGTTTGGGCCTTAACCCTAATTCTTATTGGGCCTTTCTTGGGCTTAACTTCACAAATCATTGGGCTTCACACAATCTAAGTCCAATTGGATTCTACAAAGTCCATGAACACCAAGTCCATTAAGACTTATCGCATTCTACAATCGTATTCTATGCATTCCTTTCTCGTATTCTCTTCGTATTTCGTTCGTACGATATTCGTATTATACGTCGTACTACTCTTCATACAATACTCGTATAATAACTCGTATCATACTCGTATTCCTCACGCATAATAACCCTAATCATTATACACGATCATAACATTCTCGGAACTCAATTCTCCAAACCCTTAGGTTTTGAGTCCGCAGGCGAAAACTTCGTTTTTGCCATAACTGACATATTATTGAATATTCCATCACGTCTCAAGATTATACGTAATCAAGAACTTCTCGAAATTTCAAAATAAATCTCCGAGCAGAAACAGGTGAATAGTGCCTATTTCGTCTTTTCCCCCGAAAATATTTTTGTTCTCGAAAAATTTTTATTTTCTTCTTGAAAATTCTTACTCGTTCAATCTAGCTCATAGCCAGAATACTCCCGACTTATAATCATTCTAGATTATAGAACGATTAATAAACACATAGCACAGAATAGTATTAATAAAAATTTATTTTATTAATAACTAATTCTTTAAATCTTAATTTCTGGATAATCCAAAATTCTAGGTTGTTACAGTCGGGATGTGCGGATGCAAGTGCAATCCTTTGTGTATTAGTATAATCTAATGGTAACATGTTGGACATGTAATTGGATATTGTATCAAGTTGTTAATGTGTATGTGGTGTAATGACTTGATCACTTAAGTAGTTGTAATAAAGCTAAATAGTGATGTTCATGAAATGATGTGATGTTGTTAGTGAGCTATATGAAGCTAATATTAGTGTAACTAAAGTGCATTGTCAATACATATGGTATATGTAGGACTTGTGGTGAACGTGAGTAATGATTGTTTAACCTACGCACGAGGCAAGTTCTCTAACTCTACTTTTATAATTGTGCAAGTATCTAAACTCTCTTTGAGCAAGTTTTTTTTTTCTAACTCCAAGCTTTCTTTGTGCAAGTTTCTTAACCCTAATTTTATCGTGCAAGCTCCTAAGCCTTATCTCTTGATATTGAGCCAATCTTTAACTTGTTATTTAGCATGCAAATTTATACAATCTAACACACTAATCTTGAACAAGTTTTATCATTCAACTTACTATTTGTTATGCATAATTAAGATTCAACTCTAAATAAGGTTTTAACCTTAGCTTAACATTGTTCAGGCAAGGTATGTTACATTATTCAATACTTATACTTTTAGATTATTCCTAAAGCATGACATTAGTATACAATGTTGATTCACTTATGAATTATTTCATAGCCTAATATTATTACAATTTTATTCAACTAATCCTTAGTTGATGTTCATAAACTCTAAATTACCTTGAAACTTATCCAAACCAAACTTACTTTGGTGCAGACTCGTATTCTAAATGCTGAGATGAGCAACCATATTATAGGGGATAACTTATGCATAGCGTTAAAATATTTGTGCACAATATATTGTACGAAGGGCTGATCCCCCTAAGTGCGTGGTGTCCTTATAGTCTTATGACGGTTAAAGTTTAAGGTGAAAGATTACTTATAACTATGGACATAGTTCGTGGTCTTACGACCCTCAGTTAAGTATTTCATGATTTTGAATATCATTGATAAAACATTTTGTTCAGCTTATCATTTGGCAATTATTGTAAAGATTTTATTCAATATTATTTAAAGTGAGCTTTGTTTTCTCACTCTTGCATATATACACTCATTGCAGCTAAAGTTGAGAAGGTCAATAAACCTACAACTAGCAAAGGAAAGGAAAAGATGAACAATTATTGAAGACTTGTAATATGTTGATAGTTTTATTATCAGAATTTGGTTTAAATATTGTAATTAAGTTTATTTAAATTTTTCTGCATTAATGATTGTATTTAAAGGTTAGATAACATGGGAGATTGTTTTTAAATGTAATCCTATATGGGCAGGTTTATTATTCAATTTTATTGTGATTAGGTAGTTAGAAATGAATGCTTATATATCGTGAACACCGAATCCTGAGGTAATGAAGTACCGGGATTTGGGGGTGTCACAAAATCAATTTGAACAATTCTAATCTTATTTAAATAAATAAATTAAAAGATTAATTTATTTAAATAAATAATATTTATTCTACAATAGGGATAAGCCTCCCTAGTGATCAACGACTTTCCAGATAATATAGATTTCAACATTAATCATAAAAGAACATTTGAGTTAATAGTTACCGTACAATTCGATCCTTCCACCATATAATGTCCCAATTAAATATAAGACATGGAATTACTGTCAAGTCTTATTTTATTTAATTATATATATTTCAATTCTTAAATGCACAACTCCTAATAAATGCAAATTAGAAACTACTTTCTAATTTCATTTCACATTGGCCAAGAATTCTTGGGTTGTTATTTATCGAATCACATAGGACATTTCTCTTCTTTTACTAGAAGTGGTAGATTCTTTATTGATTATTCATTATCTCCATATATTACTTATTACGCCCAAGTATACCCTTTGATATACCCTAAGGGTCTTAAGGAATAAGTCAAAGTGTAATTCATTATATATAAGATACTACGATGATCTCAAGTCTAAGATCATTTGTACTATTATCACTATAGGAATTCCTATTGACAGGCAAGTAAAACTCAATTAGGTATTCCTTAGCGAGTCACGTTCAGTGAACTTATTCTCTAATAAGCACCTATATACTTGCTTTAGTGTCTCCACACAAATGATCATGAGATCAATCATTCTTATCCAATGAGCAAGCAACATACACTTGTATAAAACCATAAAAAGACAACACTTAAAAGATGTCGTTTTTATAAAAAATGTCATGGTATTTTTTTTTACAACGTTTTTTAATAAAACGTTATAGATACATATGAAAAAATATTATGTATTTATAAGAGTAATTTTTAATTTTAAATAGATAAGGTTCTTTTTTAAAAAATGTTATCTTTGTAAAAAACACGGAGGAAAAAAAAATGCTGAAATTTTAAATTAAAACAAGTGTTTAGATCTAGTTTTTTCTCTCTTTATCTCTATATTTTCTCTCTCAACGATGAAGGTAGCAATTCTCCGTCCAGTCCCTCCACTTCTTCACTTCCCTCCCCCACCGTGACGGCTGCTCCGGCGGTGAATCGACAGGATTAATACTCGTCGGAAGAGGAGTACCAGGTCTGAGCGCGAGGCCTAAAACCTCGAAGACGATCTCCAAACCCTCAAACAACTCCGCTCCGATCTGGAATGCGCCAGCCCTGCCAATTCTCTCTCTTCACGCCGTGACCTCCTCCAAAATTACTTTAAAGCCCTCACCGCCGTCGAATCACGCTTCCCGATTTCTCCAGACAAAGACCATTGCTAAGGGGAGTACCCCTGGTGTTTGTGCCAAAATTTCGAGATAGGTGAGTTTTGGATATTAATTCAGTGATTAATTTACAGTTAACCTATACAGCCATCAAAAACTATGATTAGGTACGAGAATTATTATGAAAAGTTGTAAAATTTAGACCAATTTTGAGATTGTGTATGGGTTTTGGGAAATGCGAGTACTGAATATGGTAATTTCACATCGTGTTAGATACAAATTTAGTGAATTTAGCTTAAAGAACTAAAAGCTGAGGTAAATTTGGTTAAAATGCAGTAATTTGTTGAATTATTCTGTGTGGTTTATGTTGAGCTCAAGTAATGCATATGTTGTTCAAAGATTGCTGCCTTGATTTGGTATGAACTAGCATGTGTAAGACTTTAGTATTTTTCTTAGCATCTATAGGAGAACTGTCCAGCAGTGATGAGAAAAAATATAAAGCTCTGAAGCGTACAACAGAGTGAGAAATTTCGCAGAGTGCTGATGTTATATGCTGCACTTGTGTTGGAGTCAGAGATCCTCGGTTGGCTAATTTTAGATTGCAGGTTACTTGGCGTGAAGCCAATTAGATTGCAGGTTATAATCCTTAATGCTTTTGTATACATATGTATGGCTAAAGCGCATGTACGTCTCGTGCTACTTGGCGTGAAGCCATTTCATTATAAATTTATTATGTTACACATCGTCATTAATGAATAGGTTGATGCTGACTACAAGCTGAAAGATATGAAGAAGATATACAAGGAGTTGGAAATGAAAGGAAAAGGATACAAGAAAAAGCTTGATGATTTGCATAATGATCTCTCAAAGCAAATGGAACAGCAAGCATTAGCTTATGACATATATAGGGTGGTGCACGATTCCTTAAAATTATATTCAACCCTCCTTTTCTTTTATTGTTTTTGGTTGGTTGCAAGATCCAGAAAGATTTAGTGGACCCGGAAAAGCTTCAAGCAACACTGGCGGATGAAAGTCTAGCTGAAGCTTGTGTCCTTAGAAAGGGTCTTGAGATGGTGGCACATATTGAAGCTCAATTGAAAGAGATAAATTTGAATCTTTACTCCATCTCAGAGTATGCATTCTGTTCACACGTGAAGTAAGACAGTTGTGTTTTTTTAACTGTTTTAGTTTGCTAAGGGTACTCGGTATGGCAGATATCGAACAAAAGTGTCCTTGTACAATGAACGAGTGGCGGATCCTAAATCTGTAACCCAGCAGCGTGATGATGTAAAAAGGCAATATGATGAATGGAGAAAGAAAAGGCAAGGCTTCCCTTTCAGCATACTCTGTGTCATCTTCTCTCATATATTGACATAATTATTTATCGATATTAACCAATTACTTCAGGTTAGATGAGTTCATGGCTGGATTTAACATAATTTCATTAAGAACATACACGCTGCTTTATAATCTACTGGATTATTCACATCCAAGTGTATTGAAGTCTTTCCCACAGCAACAGCTTGCAGCCTTTGGTTAATTCACTAGAAAAGAGAATTGATGAAACAAAAAAGAGATTCGAAGAAATAAACAAGCTGAGTGAAGAGAGGTTGAAGCAGACTTTGGAGGCAGAGAGGTTGACATATTTTTCATTATTTGATTCTGGACTTTTGTCTATATGAATCAGACTTGAAGAAAAACTCTCCGACATGGAGACAGCGGATTAAGTTCTGCGACTGCAGGTACTTCTGAATTCACCTACTACAAAATTGTCAGGTCATTTTGCATCCACAACATTCGAGGTTAATATTCCAGTTAAGTATTAGTTTCTTAGTTTGGGCTGTCAATGGATTTTGTCTTACCCTTCCTCTTTTACTTGCAGCCTTCAGAGAATGATCAGAATGTAAGTCCCAAAAGTATAGCCTGCATAGTAGTTTAAATATCTTTTCCAACATTATTGTTTGGATTTCTTTTCCTTGTCTTTTTGTAGCTATAATTTTTCCTTAAAAGCACATAATCACCATAATCACTTAACTACAGGAATCGCAAAGTGCAACACCTGCAAAGAAGTTTGGCACAGAATCTGATGAGCAGTTGAGGAGATCTAATATCGAAAAGCAGCGTATATGTTCTTCATGCTAGAACCGACAATGCAGCTAGATTCTATAAGTGATTTTCAGAGGTAAATTTGATTAGCCTAGTAATTACGAGTATGGAACTGTAGTCTTGAGTAAGATATGTGGTTGATATTATGTTAGATGGTTTGAATCAGGAAGAAGAGAAAGACGAATGGCTTAAGAATCTCCAATATGGAGTGTTTGGTCCAGGGAACAGGCAATATGAGCATTTCAACAAGGTTTGGAATAAATGCCATTTTATCTTCTTAGTAATCATTTTGTTGCTATGTTACATAAACTGGGACATGGGTAGCTTCTTCAGTTCTTTGAATCATTGTATATGCATTTTGAGATTCTTGTCATATATTCATTCTTAGATACTTGTCATACATGCATTTTGTATTTTGTTTATGTTATTGCTCGGTAATCTGTTTATTTTGGTGAGATTGACAATTTAGAGAACTGTAGATTTCTTTTGGCTGCATTATCTTTCATATGCATTTTTGAGATTCTTGTCATCTTATGTTTTTTATTCTATGAAGGAAGAAATTATGTTGGAGCTCAATAATCTGCTTATTTTGGTGAGATTGAAAATTTATTGAAACAAATTAGCTGTTCATTTTGTTAAGTTGTTGTATATGCATTTTCAAGATTCTTGCAGTATTCTATTTGGTATTCTATGAAGGAAGATATTATGATATATTTATTTACTTTTTTTTGGTGAGATTGAAAATTTAATAAAGAGTGGACCTTGCACTCTGAACTCAATACTTGAAATCCTAAAATTTAATTTTGATGTGAATATATAAATTTTGACACTCACGACTGTCTTGATTCCCAAGAACACAACCATCCCCACCCAGAAAGAGCAGGTCTTCTCTACTTACTCCGACAACCAGCCTGGTGTCTTAATTCAGGTATATGAAGGTGAGAGAGCAAGGACAAGGGACAACAACTTGCTTGGTAATTTTTCCCTTCATTGTTCAAAAACTTGTTCGATTATAGATCTAACACAACCAGTAACATAACAAATAGATAACACTGGTACTTAGTACACGATCAAAAACAAATAGACCAAGTCAAACGGATCTATACAAATATGAGCTAGCAATACAAAACAACACCAAACAAGTTATCATGCTTAGTAGATCCAGCTAAACAAAAGCTATAAAGTAGATCTAGATAATAAAACAGAGTATACAATAATTATATAGAAGGCCTAGATCAGCTGAAAATCCTTTACCATTGGTACTACACATGGTCTGTGTTGAGTTATTTTAGAGCATGAAACATTGTAGACATCCTGTGGTTGGTATGTTGGTATTTGAATGCTGTTGTTAAATAGGAACTGTAGATTTCCCTCACAATTCTGATTAAAATTATGTTAAATGGAATTAAGGATGGTATGATGATAATCCTGGCGTTGTTATCTATCTGTTATTTGTTACTAGAAGCAGCTTGCATCTAATGTAATTGTTTCATCTTTTTCATTTTATATGTATCATACTTGTGACTGATCTCACATGTTTCTGAATGGTTTTCAGTACTTATGGTGTCCATTTGGTGAGGGATTCCATTTCTTGCATTATGTTCCTGGTGGCATTAAAGTCATCGCCCAGATGACTGGCAACAACCCAGCTCATGCAGCACCTCCCAGGAATTTTGTACTCCCACCTTCATGCAGCACCACAACTTTTTTTGTGTTGAGTTATGAAACAAATTTTTTGTGACATATATTTCAAAATAGAATGATCATGAATTATTTATTTTCTTAAGATGATGGTGGTTTAGTACTGACATAGGCTTTGTTAAATAAGTTGACCGAATTTATGGAGAATCTTCTTGGAATGTAATATTTTGTGGATGTAGTAATTTGAAATTGTAAACGAATGGTATTATTGAGATGTATTTTGAATGGTTGATACATTTTGGTTTTAAATTTAAATGAGAATTTAGACATTTTTTAGCTATATATCATGGCATTAGCAGATTGCAGGTGCATCGGTAATATAGGTGAATAATAATATTTTTTCTTTTTTTTTTCAAGTTAATCTACAACATTTTAAAAACGTTGTATAATGTGTCTAAACGTTGTCTGATATATTAAATTACAACATTTTTAGCCAGAAAACGTTGTGGAATCATACCTTCTACAATATTTTCAAGCATTTGCTAATTTATGAAAAATAAATCTACAATATTTTTTTCTTAAAAAACGTATAATGTGCTTAATTATAATGTTTTAAAAATGTTTGTGTAAGGGTGTCAAATAGACGACACCCTTAACCACGACGTTTTCCTGAATGAAACCACAACGTTTTTTCCGCGTTATCTATTTACTATTTTTTAGTAGTGGTATGTATCAATCTATCCGAATTCACTAACCCCCTTTTTAGTAATCCATCGATTGAGAACATTTTAGTTTTAAGCTATCTAAGAATTTAGATCTCATTAGCATGATCTCATCATGATTCTAAAAATATTGCTTAAAACTATGGGTTTATCATATATTATTAAAACAGCACCATATAGATAATTAAATGCCTTTAATAAATAATTCTTTTATTAATAAATAAATAAGATTGATTACAAAGTATTTGCTTTATCATCATACATGATTAGCTTTTATGCATACTACTTTCAATCTCCCACTTGCACTAAAGCCAATCGTCGTGGTATCTCATACTCATCTTCTCTAAGTGACGGTCGAACTGTTGTTGTGTTAACGCTTTAGTAAATGGATCTGCAATATTGTCTTGAGAGTCCACATGCTCAAGGGTGACGTCTCCTCTTTCAATGATCTCTCTAATCAAATGAAACAGCCGTAACACGTGTTTGAATTTCTGATGAGACCAGAGTTCCTTAGCCTGCGCAACAGCTCCGGTGTTGTCACAGGATAAAGGTACAGGTCCTGTAATGCTAGGAACCACACCAAGTTCGGTGATGAACTTCTTCATCCAAATAGCTTCCTTTGCAGCTTCACTTGAAGCTATGTACTCTACCTCTGTCACTGAATCAGCAACTGTTTGCTGTTTGGAACTTTTCCCACTCACTGCGCCACCATTCAAGGTAAACACATACCCCAAAATGGATTTACTGTCATCTTGGTTCGTTTGAAAACTTGAGTTTGTGAAGCCCTCTAGTTTCAATTCAGGCCCACCGTAGATAAGAAATACATCCTTAGTTCTTCTTAAGTACTTTAGGATATTTTTCACTGTCTTCCAGTGCTCTTCTCCTGGATTCGACTGATATGTTCTTTGTTACACTAAGTGCATGAGCGACATCTGATCTAGTACATATCATATCGTACATGATAAATCCTATTGCTGAAGCATAATGAAGCTTACTCATACGGTCTTTCTCCTCAGGTGTCTTTGGGGCCTGTTTATTGGAGAGATTTATTCCATGGCTCATCGGCATGAGACCTCTTTTGGAATCTTCCATGCTAAACTTCTTTAGCATTGACTCAATGTACGTTCCTTGGGATAAGCCAAGCATCCTTTTAGATCTATTTCTATAAATCTTTATCCCCAAAATATAGGATGCTTCTCCCAAGTCCTTCATGGAGAAGTGTTTAGATAACCAGATTTTAATTGATTGTAGCATAGGAATATCATTTCCTATCAGTAATATATCATCAACATATAATATGAGGAATGAAACAGCGCTCTCACTAACTTTCTTGTACACACATGGTTCTTCCTCATTTTTGATAAAATCAAACTATTTGATTGTCTCACCAAAATGGATGTTCTACCTACGAGAAGCTTGCTTCAATCCATAAATGGATCGTTGTAGCTTACAGACTTTATTTGTTCTAACCTTTGAAACAAATCCCTCTGGCTGTGTCATATACACATCTTCCTCAAGTTTCCAATTGAGGAAGGCCGTTTTCACGTCCATATGCCAGATTTCGTAGTCATGGTAAGCTGCAATCGAAAGCAAAATTTGAATGGACTTGAGCATTGCTACTGGTGAGAAAGTTTCGTCATAGTCAACTCCTTATCTTTGTTTGAAACCTTTTGCAACCAGTCGGGCCTTATAGGTCTCTACCTTGCCGTCTGCTCCAGTCTTTATTTTAAAGACCCATTAACACTCAATAGGCTTAATGCCTTCAGGTGGTGAAACCAAAGTCCATACTTGGTTTTCATACATGGAGTCCATCTCAAATTTCATGGCTTCTTGCCATTTCTCTGAGTCTTTATTACTCATAGCCTGTTTGTAATTCAATGGATCATCATCATCTATGATGCGTACCTCATCGTCATCCTCTATGACAAGTCTATACCTATCAGATATCTTTGGTACTCTTCCAGATTTACGAATAGGGTGTGGTACAAAAGGAATCTCTACTTGGTTAGGTACTTGACTTTGATTTATAGTATTTTGTGGTTCTTGAACCTCTTCAAGATATATCTTATTCCCACTGACCCCTTCAAGGATAAACTCCTTTTCCAAGAAGGCAGCATATTTCGCAACAAATACCTTTTGATCAGTTGGATGATAGAAATAATACCCCGATGTTTTATTAGGGTATACTACAAATCTACATTTGTCAGATCTAGTCTGTAGCTTATCGTTATCAAACTTTTTGACATAAGCTGGACAACCCCAAGTCTTAACATGCTTAAGATTTGGTTTCCTCCCTGTCCATAACTCATATGGGGTCTTGGGGACGAATTTTGTAGGTACCTTGTTAAGTAGGTATGCAGTCGATTCTAGGGCATATCCCCAGAAGGAAATTGGAAGGTCGGTAAAACTCATCATGGATCGAACCATGTCCAACAATGTTCGATTTCTTCTTTCAGATACACCATTCACCTGTGGCGTCCCTGGTTGAGTCCATTCTGAGATTATACCAATTTCTTTGAGACAATTGAGAAACTCACCACTTAAGTATTCTCCTCCTCGATCAGATCGATGAATCTTAATACTCTTACCAGTTTGCTTCTCTACTTCACTTCTAAACTCTTTGAACTTTTCAAATGATTCAGATTTGTATTTCATTAAATACACATATCCAAATCTTGAGTGATCGTTAGTGAATGTAATAAAATAAGAATACTCTCCTCGTGCAGTTGTTGTCATAGGCCCACATACATCTGTGTGTACTAACGCTAACAACTCTGTAACTCGTTCTCCTTTTCCACTAAAAAGAGATTTAGTCATTTTTTCCATGAGACAATATTCACAAGTTGGTTATGATTCTTAATCCGATAGCTCTAGGAGCCCATCTTTTTGTAACTTGGATAATCTTGTTTCATTAATATGACCGAGTCTACAGTGCCACATGAAGGTATAATTAACATCATCTCTTTTTCTTTTTTTAGTTTGTTCAATTTGAAGTATATTTTCATGCAAGTCAAGTATATAAAGTCCATTTCGCAA